>OY740799.1:12919006-13519006 GCA_963514005.1 Raja brachyura | reverse complement strand
TTGGGGAGTGCCAGTCCACCGTTTTCTTTAGGTTTACATAAATGTCGTTTATGAATTCTATGAGTTTTATAATCCCAGATAAATTTTGTAATAACAGAGTCAAGTTTTTTTAAAAAGCTTTTATGGAGATAAATCGGTATGGATTGAAATAGGTAAAGGAGTTGTGGAAGAAAAGTCATCTTTATAGCATTTACTCTACCTATAAGGGAAATGGGAAGTGTTTTCCAAAATTGAATAAGGGCATTTAATTGCATATTTAATGGTGGAAAATGTGCTTGGAATAGAGAGCTATATTTTCTAGTCGCATAAACTCCAATGTATTTACATTTTTCAGTGGCAATTCTATAGGGAACTTTTAGGAGATGCAAAGGGTCTTGAGCTTTTATTGGCATATTTCACTTTTATTCCAATTTATTCTGTACCCTGAGAAGGAACCAAATTGTCCTATGAGGTTTAATATATTTGGGATACTGACTTGAGAGTTGGTAATATATAAAAGTACATCGTCTGCATATAACTAAAACTTGTTATTGCTATGTTTAGTTTTATAACCATGAATGCCCGGATGTACTCTTATACTGTCAGCTTAGGGTTCTATGGCAAGGGACATTGGTGAAAGAGCACATCCTTATCTATTGCCGCTGAATAATTGAAAGTTAGGTGACAGAGTTTGATTAGTCATTATTCTGGCAGCCGGATTGTTATATAACAACTTTATCCATGAGATAAAATTCCTAGTTGGAATTTTTGCAATACTGTAAAGAGATATTCCCATTCTACTTGGTCAAATCCTTTTTCTGCGTCAAAAGAAATAATTGATAAATCTTCATTTATCGTTCTGTGTGAGTACATTATATTAAACAAGCGTCTCAAGTTATTAAATTAATGTCGCTTAGGTATAAACCCAGTTTGGTCTGAGTGTATTAGTCTACTAATGTACGAACTTAGTCTTCTTGCCAAAGTTTTAGCTAATATTTTCTGATCTGTATTTAAAAGAGCTATTGCTCTGTATGATCCTGGCTCTACAAGATCTTTATCTTTTTTAGGTATCAGTGTAAGGGTTGATTTGGCTAAGGTTTGTAGTTGCTGGGTGAGTGAGCCCTATTACAATCCCCTGCAGGTATCTCCCTGAAAAAAAGTGCATTAACAAAGATATATAAAGAATCCAGTAAAAAAAGTAAAAAGTGAAAAGCAACAGAAATTACAGCATATAGGCATGCTGCGAGTGCATGCCACCCCATGGTGGAATTATTCTTGTTAACTTCCGTAGCTGTTAATATCAAATAGCTCCGCTCCTTAAAGAATTTTAAAAAAGGACTGAACAGAACAGAGTAAAAAAAAATCAGTATATAAATTAGTCTGGAAAACCAGATTCCCAAAAGATTAGATATCTTTTTATACATTAAATTAGGTGAATATCTGGTATTTAGATTAATATATAAGATTGTTAGATAGCTTACTGATATTGATATGTCAAATAAATAGCCGATTCAAAGTCGGAGAACTTAAAGTAGTTTGTTAATACCACCTGCAGTTGCATAGACAGAGCAAGTACTCTCTCTCCCTCCCTCTCTAGCACCCTTCAGCTCCCCCCCCAACTTCCCCACCCGTTCCAATACAATCTCTAGACTTCCCCACATCTTGCCGCAACTTACTCAGTGCCTGTCAACACTTACTCAACCCCTCTCTATTAACCTCTGCCCTCTCCCTGGGCCTCTCACCTTCCCCCGTCACTCCTTAACTCCCCTAACTTTCCGTGATTTCCCTAACTAATTCTCACTTTCGATGACTCTATAACTCTCCCACGCTCACTCTTCCTGGCCCTACCTCTAACTCTCTACTACACTAGCCCTACCCCTCGCTTTCTCTACCGTTTTCCCTCTCACTCTGTCATGCAAACTGTCAGGAGGTCTAACCGGCTTTATATCAGGCGGTTTATAATCGCCTTTAAGTATGAGCAGACTATAAGGACATGACATGAATCTGGTAACTCTCGTAATTAAATATTAAATGTTAAGTTAAAATGCGCAATTTAATGCTTGACTTATTTCTATTAGTATATTAGATAAGCTATTAAAAACTTTGGAATGAGAGAGCCTGTAGCAGATTTGTTGATACAGCTGTGGTGTACAGAGAGAGAGTAATCGTATGTTGTCCCCTTCAAAAATCAGATTTCTTTTGTTTGCCACTTTCTTCATGATGTCTTCGAGAATGTAGGAGTGATCTAAGTTCAAAATCAGCTGCCTTGGTGGAGCTGCGTGTCCTGGTCGGGCTCTCAGAGCTCTGTGCGCCCGGTCGAGTTTTGGTCTCTCATCCAGATTAAGTACATCTTGGAGTAATTGAGCCACAAAATCACGAGTGTCTTTCCCAATTTCTTTTACTTCCTTCATCATGACAATCCTTAAATTCTGACGTTTAGAACGCCCTTCAAGATCTAGATATGTTTCGGTCATCTTGACCAATTGCCCAGAAACACGCTCCAAATTCAGTTTTTGTGCTGTCTGAGTGATTTCTGTAGCAGCAGATTCCAATTCTCGGATAGCATCACTGTGTTTTTTTTTGAAGTGATGAGAATGGGTTCTAACTTGCTGCTGTTATCCGTTTCAATCCTTTTGATGTCCACCCTCAAAGAGGAATTCACTTCTTCTATGCGAACTTGTACCGTGTCGATCTTATCACATATTTCTGATCTCCCAGCAGCAATGTCCAGCTTTGCAACAGTAAGTTGCTCACCCAGTTTCGAGCTTTTCAGCCAATAAATCTTTAATATCTTGCACCAAAGCTTGTCGTAATGTTTTCTCTTGTTCTTGTTCCATAGTCAGAGTAGAAACTTCTTCCTCAGAGACTACAGAAACTTCCTCACCTTCCACTTGTAGTTTTATCCCTCGTGTGACTTTGGGTCTTCTAGGAGGTGGCGTGGGTAGATTTCTTTTCGGGTACCGTCTACCGGTCATTTAAAATACTGGAGTCGGGTCGATTTCTGCTGACGTCACTTACGCGACAACGGGCATCTGCCGGTAAGCATTTTTCTTCAATCCGTTTGTTATTTTCGGCCGTTTTTACGAGTTTTGCGGTGCGGAGCGGAGCTAAATGGCGCACATTTCAGGTTGCCATAACGCCACGTGGCTCAAACACCCAATCTAAATCTCAAAGAACCGAGTGGAAGAGTGGAAAATGTTTAAACAAATGTATGAAAATTATGCAGTGATAACAGAACTGGATAAGAAGGAGAAACAGTATCAAAAAGCAGTATTCCTGCATACTGTTGGACCAGAAGGATTGCCAATCATCAATACCCTGACGTTCAAAAAGGTAGCAGATGAGACGGATGTGAAAGCCATCATCGACAAGATGTCTACCATCATCATAGGAGAGACGAATGAAACGTATGAAAGATTCATGTACAATAAACGAGACCAGAAACAAGGGGAAAGCATTCAATCGTATGTTGCAGAGCTGAAGGAGCTTGCTAAGACACGCAACTTCTGCAATTGCCTGAAAGAAAGCCTCATTGAGATCGCATCGTCATTGGTATTGCAGACCAGTCAACTAGGAAGACACTTCTTCAGAAGAGGAATCTGACAATGCAGGAGACTGTGGACATATGTAGATCCTCGGAGGTAACAGCGACAAGAATGCACGTCATTGGCGAAGATTCGACAATACACAAGGTGGAACGATTCAAACCGAGGGAAAAGAAGGTTAATTTTCCATCGCAGAGGAAGAATCAGGGACTAGTCAAGTGCAAGTTCTGTGCGAGGACGCAGAAGCGCAGGAAGGAATGCCCAGTGTATAGGAAGGACTGCAACAAATGCGGACGACCAAACCACTTTGCCTGCTGCTGCAAGCAGAGGTAGAAGAGCACACAGAAACAGGGTCTGCACAAGGTCGTAGAGTCATCTGACACAATGTTCATTTCCTAAGCAGAGTTTGTGAGTTGCATTGCGATCAATGCAGCTGGAAACAATTACTTTTCAGGCATATTCACTGCGATGCAGGTCGGCACAGAAGACATCAAGTTAAAGATTGACTCTGGTGCCAGTGTTAATGTGATTCTCAAGGATCTTGTATCCAAAAAAGAGGCCATTAGACGAGAGAAAATTGTCTTAAAGATGTACAATGGATCCAGCCTGCTGACAGAAGGTCAGACGAAAGTCATACTCCGGAACATGATGAATAACAAGAAGTACCTGTTTCACTTCATAGTGGGAGAGGAAGGCTGGCTCACACCGCTCCTGAGCGGCATAGCTGCACAACAGATGAAACTCATCACGGTTCACTACGAGAACTTCAAAAGCCTGAATGTTGTTAGCGAGGCTGGCTCATTACTCAAGAAGTACAAATATGTCTTCGACGACGAAAGACCGGGGAGACTACCAGGCAAGGTCAAGTTGGTAACGCATCAGAGGGTGTGACCTCATCACAGTTTTCTGCAAAGCCGATACCTGCAGCTATGAAAGGGAAGGTCAAGAATGGTCTCATGAAGTTGGTCGAGCAGGACATCTTGACTCAAGTCGAAAAACCAACTGAGTAGTGTAGCAGGCAGGTCATTACAGAGAAAAAGGGCAGCACAGAGTTGAGGTTCTGCATAGATCCTAGACCCCTCAAAAAAGTCCTGAAAAGGGAGATCCACAGACTATCAGTAATAGAGGACGTACTCCCTGAGCTGTACATGGCGAAGGTTTTCTCCAAATTCGATCTGAAGTCAGGATACCTCCACTGCGAACTAGATGAGGATAGCAGTTTCCTAACAATCATAACCACCCCTTTTGGGATATATCGCTGGAAGAGGTTGCCATTTGGACTGAAAGTAAGTGCAGAGATCTTCCAGAAGGAGCTGCAACAAACCATAGAAGAATTAGAGGGAATAGAATGTGTTGCCGACGACATCATTCCTATTCGGAGTAGCAGACACCAGAGAAGATGCAGAAAGGAATCACGATGGAAGACTGCAAGATCTTCTTCAGCGATGCAGAGACAAAGGCATCAAGCTGAACTGAAAGACATCGGTAGCAAAAATTACTTGTATCACATTTCTAGGACATGTAGTTACAGATTGTGGCCTGAGTGGGAATGGTCATCACAACATGACATGGCAATGTCAAAGATCAAGGAGCTGTTGACAACAACACCTATCCTGGCATACTACACACCAGATGAACAGCTGACCATACAATGTGATGCAATCAAGGCAGGTCTAGGTGCAACACTTATGCAGAAAGGACAACCACTGTCTTATGTGAGTCGAGCATTGACGCAAACCGAGTGGAGATATGCTCAGTTTCTCCGTCAAATATGTGCTAGTTTTACACATATCACAAGCAGACACATATCAAAACAGAGCTCCAGGTTTTTGCGATGGCACCAGGATGCCAGCTGTGTCACTTCCTGTCTGTAGGCAGATTTCTCCCCATCCTGGATCAATCCAATCAGGGCTGTGTCATCCGCAAACTTGAGAAGCTTGACAGAGGAGTCTGTGGTGGTATAATCGTTGGTGTAGAGAGAGTAAAGGAGAGGGGAGTTTACGCAGCCTTGCCGTACTCCTATGCTGAGGCTCAGCGGGTCAGAGATGTGCTTTCCCAGCCTCACATGCTGCTTCCTGTCTGTGAGGAAGAATATTTTTGGAAGAATGTTACATTAAAGTAAGTTAGTGCTGTAACTTAGGTACAGTATACTTGAAATCAGAAGACGAATTTAGATGCTAGAAATATTTAATGAATATTAATGCTGGAAGCACTCAGAAAATTAGTGTTTTTAGAAATCATTACAGGTCGAAGACCCTTTGTCAAAACTGGGAAAGATGGGAAAAAGAGTCTGTTTCAAGTTCTCTGCAACAAGTTGGAGGGAGCAATTCATGAGTCAAGTGAGAATATCTGTGATTAACATCAGGGGCAGCACAATGGCATGCTTGGTAGAGCTGCTGCCTCACAGTGCCAGAGACCTGGGTTGGCTCCTAACCTGGGTGTATGTGCGGAGTTTGCACGTTCTCCCTGTGGCCGCATATGTTTCTTCTGGGTGCTCCGATTTCCTCCCGCATCCCAAAGATGTGTGGGTGTGTTGGTTAATTGCCCTCTGTAAATTGCCTGTGGTGTCGGGAATAGGACGATGGGATGATAAGGAGCTGATGTGGATGGGTGATCGATAGTCGGCATGGAACTTGATGGGCTGAAGGGCCTGTTTCCATGCTCCAATTTAAACTAAACTAAACAGGGTTGCCATGAAGATAAGTAATGATTAAAGAATTAATGGTGGCAGTTAGAGAATGATACAAAGGAACATAAAAGATGGAATTATACTTTCAGACATGTCCAGCAGGTCAGGCTGTGCTCATTGAGATTAAAAACTATGAGCCAGTATCACAGATGGCTGAGTTCTATTCCAAACATAGTATCTGATGCAAGCACAGATAGTAAGTGACCAAGTTACCTGACATTGTAGCATTCAATAATGAATCAAGAAGTGTATAATGGGTCAGGCAGCATCTCTGGAGAAAAGGAATAGGTGACGTTCTTCATACTAAGATTCGGGGGGAGAGGGAAACTAGAGGTATGAAAAGGTACAGAACCGATCAGAGCCGGCACCAATGTCTCAGCAAAGGTGGAGCCTTATGTCAGATCACACTATACATAAATACGATCAAGTCAAAATCAAGTACAATATATACAGGAAAGTGCAAGATACAGAGTCAAGAATGTAGTTCTCAGCATTATCGTGCTAGGGTGAAGCTAAGGTTCAGGGTGGCACGGTGGCATAGCGGTAGAGTTGCAGCACTTGCTACGCCCGAGTCCCGGGTTCGATCCTGACTACGGGTGCTGTCTGTACAGAGTTTGTACGTTCTCCTTGTGACTGCGTGGATTTTCTCCGAGATTTTCGGTTTCCTCCCACACTCCAAAGAAATACAGGTATGTAGGTAAATTGGCTTGGTATAAATGTAAATTGTCCCCAGTCAGTTCGCAAACACCTCCACTCAGTTTGCAATAACCAACCTGATCTCCCAATGGCTCAGTACTTCAACTGCCCCTCCCATTCTGAATCCGACCTTTCTGTCCTGGGCCTCCTCCATGGCCAGAGTGAGGCCCACCGCAAATTGGAGGAACAGCACCTCATATTTTGCTTGGGTAGTTCACACCCCAGCGGTATGAACATTGGCTTCTCCAATTTCAGGTAGTCCTTGCGTTCTCCCTCCTTTCCCTCTCCCACAGCTTAATCTCCCCTCTCCCTCCTTCCCAGCTTTCCCACAGCTTACCGTCTCCGCCTCTTCCTTTCTTTTTCCCGTCCCCCACCCCTTCCTCCCGACATCAGTCTGAAGAAGGTGTATGTGAAGAAACGTTGCCTATTTCCTTCGCTCCATAGAAGATGCCTCACCTGCTGAGTTTCTCCAGAATTTTTGTCTACCCATTCACACAAGTTCTGTTATCCCACTTTCCTCACCACCCACTCCCTGCACATTAGGGGCAATTTTACACAGACAAGTTAACCTACAAGCCAATGAGGAAACCCACATGCTTGCAGGGAGAATAGTAAGATTGAACGAGAACTTACCAGTTCGAAGGTTGATCTTTATTTCATGAGGAGTTGCGGTGAGGGATTTCGTGAAGAGCCCGCCGGCACGCATGCGCGACATTCTTCAAAGCAGCGGTGTGGAATCACAGAAAACAACACAGAAATGATTTGGCATAGTAAGATTTAAAGAGACTCTAATTACCAGCTGAGGATGATCGAGGGTTGGGAGCGGGGGGCACGAAATCCCTCACCGCAACTCCTCATGAAATAAAGATCAACCTTCGAACTGGTAAGTTCTCGTTCAATCTTACTATTTCATTTCGGAGTCACGTGAGTGACTTCGTGAAGACTTCAAAGCTTCTGTGATTACACGCCCTGGACCACGTCCATGCTGACACACCACTAGCAAGGATGGATTGGAGTAAACAAGTTGATGAAACGAGGTTATACTGAAACAAAAGAAGATTTATTAATAACACAGCAAAAAATCCCCTTTAAACGGGGACATCCCCACGTTCTCGTCCGGCGTTCAGCACAGCCTCCGCGAACTGTAGGGGAGCAGCAACAGGCTTGTTATAGAACCGCTGGAACACAGCTTCGTTCGCCCATCCTGCTGTGGCGAGGATATGGTCCATGGGCACCTCCATGACCCTCGCCGCCGACGTCGAGCATGCGTGCCGGCGGGCTCTTCACGAAGTCACTCACGTGACTCCGAAATGAAATGTGCAAATTCAACACAGACAGTGCCCGAGAACAGGATCGAACACAGATCTCTGGCGTGTGATGCAGCAAGCCCACCAGCTGTGCCACTATATTTTATTTTCCAACACACAAAAAATTATACGTTGATAACTTTTCGTTACTAAAAAAAAACTATCCACTTTCAGTCTTAAATCTCTAAGTGACGCTATGTCCCCCTTTACAGCTACAGTATGTTTTAATTCAGTTCAAGGCAATTGGGGCAATACATTGGCCATAAATGTGTTGCCTAAAATTGCCAGAGACCCGGAATTGATCCTGAATATGGGTGCTGTCTGTATGGAGTTTTGATTTCTCATTTATAACATTGTTTACGGAGTACTATGTTTACATATTCTGTTGTGCTGCTGCAAGTAAGGATTTCATTGTTCTAACTGGGATGTGAGAGAATAAAACAATCTTGACTTACGTCGCTGATGTGTGGGATAGAACTAGAGTACGGGTTATTGGTGGTCGGCGTGGACTCGGTGGGCCGAAGGGTCTGTTTCCACGCTGTATCTTTAAATTAAACTAAAAACACTAAAACCAGAGGAAATGTAAAGAAGGGTTGCACAAAAAGCTGGAGAAACTCAGCGGGTGCAGCAGCATCTAAGGAGCGAAGGAGATAGGCGACGTTTCGGGTCGAGACCGTGTAAAGAAGGGTTTCTACCCGAAATGTCACTCAATGTTTTGTATCCAGAGATGCTGGCTGCTTCATGGAGTTCCCCCGCACAATTAAAGCATGGAATAGTCTTCACCCTACCATAGGTACCAACCAGACGCAACTAAATTTAAGGTTACTTTATTTTTCCCAAGAACCCTTTTTTGCTTAAGTCCAAGTCAAGAGAGTTTTATTGTCATGTGTCCCAGATAGGGCAATGAAATTCTTGCTTGCTGAAGCACAACAGAATATGTAAACATAATACAGAACAGGAGATAAAAGTTCAGTGTGTCTATATACTATAGACAATGTATATACACAATAAATAAACAGATAAAATGCAATAGGCTGTTATTTTTCCAGAGTTTGGAGTTTGGTGGTGGTGGGTTCACCAGTTTAAATTCCATTTTGAATATTTTTGGAGGACCAGGAAACCAAGAAGCAAGACTTACTCCAGGGAGTTACTCCAGCTCCAGGGAGTGATTCTGCGTTATTTTTCACCGGTCACGGTGAGGCAGCGAATGGACAGCAATGGCAGCCAGAACTCCCACATTGCAAAGGGAGGGAGAAAGTGGCCGATGCCGACCAGTTGCCGTGGCAGTGTGCATGTGCAGGGCCGCACATGCACACAACCAGGGCCGATGATGTGATTGGCCAGCCGTGCCGAGCAGAGACCCGAGCGCAGAGTGGAGACCCGAGAGCCTAGCGCCGAACGGAGAGTGTAGCGCCGAGCAGAGGGCAAGCGCCGAGCGGAGACCCGAGAGCCTAGCGCCGAGAGCCGAGAGCTAGCGCGGAGTCGAGAGCTAGCACAGAGCCGAGAGCCGAGACCCAGACACGGATGGCGGGTGGATTCCCGGTTGCTGGCCAAGCCGGGCAAAATGGCATGGCTTTTAGGTTGCCAGGCGGGACTGTAAGTTGCCATTGGCACCTGGGCAACCGCTAATTTCGAGCCCTGTAAGTTCTACAGAATTAGCGGTGACCTTCGCATTCGGATTACTTTTCACCAAGTAAACAGGTTTCCGTCTCTCAGGTACTCTTCGCCATCAGGTACTAATCAACAATCGATCAGAGGGTTACTATTCATTGTTGATCAGCCGCTATTCAGAATCGATCACGGACATACATCAACTCCGAAGTTCTATCTACAAGAATTCAAATTCTACTTTACTGGCAGAACTTCAATGTGAAATTCTGTATTTGGAAATTTGATTCAGCAAATCTAGACTCATTCTCGAACTCCTAGTTTTAATGCGTACCACGCCACATACGTGGGCTCGCTAATTAAACTAAATTGCGCAATGAAAAAATCTCAAATGGACAGAGTATTCCCACCCAATCTATACTCTGTCAACCGAGCCTCGTCCGTCACTCCAGGGAGGGACTCAGACACCTTCACGCAGACACTCCTCTCTGCTGGGCACTGGGAGTTCAGTGCCTAGCCTCCTCACGCTGGCAGTCGTCGATGCCGATTTTCAGAGCTCACCTTTCCAATACGCGCTCCCGGCAAAGATAGATCAATATGTAGGTCAGACCTGTGTTTCAATACCCCACCAATTGGATACCAAATCTTACCTTGGGCCACCCCTCGCCCAATGAAGGGTGAACCCCCCCCCCCTCATATGCTTGCTAGACTCTATTCTAAAGATCTCGATTAGACCCTTTCCCAAGCCCGAATGATTGATCCGCTCCAACTAACAACGTGCAGAAAACCAATGCGAAAACCGAACAGTGGGCCCGATTTCTGCACTCGCGATTGAAACAGCTCAACACCCTTGATCACAAACTTGTGTTTCTGGGTCTGTAGAGATCCCGGACGAGCTTCCAAGGTAAATTGCTCATTCTAAGCTCCCCCCAGTCTAGTTTCAGTTAAAACCACTGATTCAAGCACTTACGCAAATAATCTTAATTTTGACAAAACACAATTACAATTCAACTACTATTCCTAACCACCGCGGGTTTGATCCTCGTATCTGCCTGATCAAGCACTCTAGGCCTCGCTCAAACAGAGACACTCCAGAAGGTCACACAGTCCCAAGTGCTCTCCCAGAAGATCGACGCAGGACCTCATGGCAGCGGACTTTTATAGGTCCCCCGACCTCGAGTGGCCGAACTACATGAGGGTGGTCCCTTTACAATCCAATTACAGATATCGATTAACCCCATACATAACAGACATTTCCCTAACCCAATAATACAGTGGCTAATACATCAATACATTTAAACAGTGTTTCTCGGAGGAAGTGAACATCGTAACACATGCACTGATATGGAAGAAAACCAGACACGGCTCAATACCTCATCTAATCAACATTCAGTAAAGCAAAGCTTTGCAACGTTATTTACGAGGTGTAGGTCTGGTTTCCATTCATCCAATCCATTCTATGCATTTTGCACCAAATTGTCAGGGTCTGCAGATATTCCCATTCCCTTCCTGCAGCTTGGATCTAGGCTCTAGACAAACTGGCACCACTCTGCAGCTTGTCCCAGTTCCACAGAGAGCACTTTCAAATTGACCAAATGGCCCAGCAGCCCTGAAGCCTTTACTCAATTTTAGAGTCAGAGCCTCTCCAATCTGGCCAGGATTAACAGTACCAATCTTACACCCTACCTCTTGCAGTCATTGGACTTTTTCTCTGGAACTGTGAAGCTGTAACACTGCAAAACTATATTCTGCATTCTGGTATTTTTCACTTTGCTGTACTTGTACATGTTAATGGATCGATTATATTCATGTATTATCTGATTTAATTAGATAGTACAGAAATAGAAGCTTTTCATTGTACCTCAGTACACATGACAATAATAATCCAATACTAATTGTTCTTATACTGAAGTTCAAGTTCAAGTGTGCATTTATTGTCACTTAACCAACTAAGGTACAGTAAAATGTGAGTTGCCACACAACCATAGTCAATGAAAAGAACACAATACACACAAAAAATAAAATTTAACGTAAACATCCACCACAGTGGAATCAACATTCCTCACTGTGATGGAAGGCAATAAAGTTCAGTCATCTTCCTCTTTGTTCACCGTGGTCGGGGCCGTGAATCCTCGCCGCTGCCGACGGTCCGATGTCCAAGCCCTCTCGTCAGGATGATCGAAACCCAGCTTCGGGACGGATTGCAACACTGGATAACCTCACATTTATTCACATTAAACTGCATCTGCCATGCATCTGCCTACTCACCCAACCTGAACAAGTCACCCTGCATTCTCATAGCATCCTCCTCACAGCTCACACTGCCACCCAGCTTTGTGTCATCTGCAAATTTGCTAATATTACTTTGAATCCCTTCATCTAAATCATTGATGTATATTGTAAATAGCTGCGGTCCCAGCACCAAGCCTTGCGGTGCCGCACTAGTCACTGCCTGCCATTCTGAAAAGGACCCGTTAATCCCTACTCTTTGTTTCCTGTCTGCCAACCAATTTTCTATCCATGTCAGCACTCTACCACCATTACCATGTGCCACGGCTTATGCCAACAATGTGCTCCTCATGGTCATAGATCCTGTTAATCTGCAGTGGATGCATGAGTGCCAGCAGGTCTTTACACCTGTGGATCTTATAGAAACATATAAAATTATAAAAGGACTGGACAAGCTAGATGCAGGAAAAATGTTTCCAATGTTGGGCGAGTCCAGAACCAGGGGCCACAGAGACTGAGGTGAGAAACAACTTTTTCACCCAGAGAGTTGTGAATTTATGGAATTCCCTGTCACTGAGGGCAGTGGAGGCCAAATCACTGGATAGATTTAAGAGAGAGTTAGATAGAGCTCTAGGGGCTAGTGGAGTCAAGGGATATGGGGAGGAGGCAGGTACGGGTTATTGATAGTGGACGATCAGCCATGATCACAATGAATGGCGGTGCTGGCTCGAAGGGCCAAATGGCCTCCTCCTGCACCTATTTTCTATGTTTCTATGGATTGGAAGAAATGTTCCAAATTATTTTGGGAGTCTGAACCCCACTGAGGGAGGCTAGCCACCCAGCTCAGGCGCTGGTAGGGACTGCTCCAAGTATTTTCCATTAGGGCACTGATCATGAACCAACTTCCTTGCTCCAGAAATACTAAAGTTGGTCACTTTGGTCTTGCCCCCAGCCTCAGCCACCAAGATCCAGAAGAACCTGGTGGATTTCTTCTGGGGGCAGAGGAAACCCCTGCTCTCTACTGAGGTTCTTATGGGCCTGTCCCACTTAGGCGACTGCAGGAGACTATGCAGTCGCCACATTGTCGCCACATGTTCACGGGTCATTGCCAGGGAGTCGCCTTCATGGTCGTGTGGAGTTCCCGCATTCTGGGAACTAGTCGTGGCCTCATTATGGTCGCTGGGAATTTTTCATCATGTTGAAAAATTTGTGGAGACTAGAATGAAGCCGCCATGAAGAGTAGCAAGAATTCTCGTGCCGTAGGTGGGTCGCCAGGAGGTCCTAGTGGGTTGCCAGGAGGTTGACAGTTCTCGGAGGTTCTTGTAGGTTGTAGCCAATGCTGACCGGTGAATTTAATTGGCTCATTGGGGGAAAGAAACATAAGCAGTAGCTTTCAGAACCACGGATAACTGACTGGTCATGTTAATGTCTGCCGAGCTTCACAGCCGTGTATCTCTGGCATCTTAACAGTTGTCTCCACTCCTTCTCCCCCCTTCTTTTAAAGGATTTACCATACACTGGGAAAAAAACCGTTAGCTGTAGTTACCGTCCGGTAATGTTAAATGTCCACCGAGCTTCACAGACGTGTATCTCTGGATTCATAAAAGTTGTCTGGCTTCTTAAAAGTTGTCTCCACTCTTTCTCCCTCCTTCCCCCCCCCCCCCCCCCCCCCCCCCACCTTCCCCACTCCCTCTCCCCCTCTTTTAAAGGACGTACCGTACATGTGTGTCTGTATCACCTTGGCTTTGCACTGTTTGAATTTCACTCAGGCACGCACCCCCCGCTTGCCCTGTCCTCCGCCTGCGTAACGGGTTGGTGAAGGATGTGATGTGTGTGTGTTCCACTCTGACAGTCGGCGTTCCAGTTGCAGGTTTCTCAGGCATCTACCGGCAACTTGACAGTCGCCGGCAGTCACCTGAATAATTGCCTAAGTGGGACAGGCCATTTAGTCTCCCATTTGTGGAATGAAGATAGCTGCTAGTCTGCATCTTAAGGGCCTGTCCTACCAGCATGCAACTCTATGCGATGAGCGCGACCTAACGTGGTTGCTTGAGCCGTCCAGCGTCGAGGAGCCGGTCCCACTTCGATCGCCGGAGCCGTGCGGAACTGTGCGGAGTTCGGCCCGAAAAACTGACTATGTTCAAAAATTCCGCGCAGCAACGGCTTGTCGGCTCGCAGTCGCCTCGACGCATGACACACCGCCTCAACATCGTGCCTCCGTGAACCTATCTGTAGGTGCCTCCGTGACCCTCTATGTGTGTGGCTTTGTGACCCTCTGTGTGTGTGCCTCTGTGCCCCTCTCTGTCCTGGCGAACTTACCTTAAGACTTCGCTCCAAGTTCGCCTCACTTTGCGTCGCGTTGCGCCACTCACCCGACCTCCGCACGGCCCTCGCTGCCAGTTTGGTTGCGCTTGCTGCATGCAGGCACATGCTGGTGGGAACGGCCCTGTACAGGGGAACACCCGACCTCCGCGCAGCCCCCGCTTCTAGTTTGATCATGCTCATCGCATGGATTCGGATGCTGGTAGGACAGGCCCTTAAGTGTTTGTGCTCCACCTTTGGAGTACTCCATCTCTGCCGAGATACAGTAGCTGCACATTGAGCATCAAATCAGGTGGAAGCATAATTTTTTTGCCAGGGCTACAGCGTTCAGGACAATTTTAGACCTCCCAATGGCAATCATCATGCAACCCTGTATGCTGGAGTTGTCTGTCTTATACCAGGACTTTTGCAGTCTCCAACGAGTGAGCTGCTTAGCACTATTGCTCGTGACCAAAGTCTCTGGTCATCTCATCACAATGGGTGTGGAGTGGGCTTATGAGTGTAGGGAAATTAACTGGGTTGACCCCTGCTCGACTACAATTGCCCATCAGATTTAGACCTTACCAGGAGCCAGTCCCTGACAACGTGCCATCTTTGAGAAGTCGTGCAAGCTGTTCCATGCCACACAAAGACATATCTTTTCAGCCACTCCTGCACACTGTCCCCTTTTTTACTGTTGTCTTCTGTCCGGATACACTGTGACAATCTGTTCTGCCATCTGTTGATGAGCAGGGTTCCCAGTGGTGTTCTCTGCACAACAGATTTTTAAGCTTGTTTAAAGATTCGATAAATTCCCAGGACGCTTGTCAATTTTGTGGCCTGTAGGAGTCTGTATTTCATGTGTACGTGGACAGTGAGAGGTTGCACCTCTATTTGAGAACTTGAAGGGGCTCTCTTTAATTTCTTGTTGCACTTCAGCCTCGTGTTCCTGATATGTGGGCACCCGATGCAGAGGAATAGGGTGTGCAAGTCTGTGAGGGGGCCATGCCAAGGTAGCTATTCATAGTTCCATGCAGCTGGCCTTCAGGGGTCTGCCCAAAGCAACTGCCTGCCCCTCTTTGGAGGATACATCCATGTTCTGGCATATGTGGAAAGGGAACATGCTCTGTCCACGGGCTCCTGGAAGGCCTTCTGACACCAGTGGGCATACCAGGGGCTGGAGTGCATCGTGGACAGGGATGACAATATTGTAATTAGTAAATCATGTAAATATTCTGATAGAGTCATGGAGCCATAGTGTCTTACAGCGTGGAAACAGGCTGATTGTCCTAACCTGCCCACATCGGCCAACTAGTCCCACCTGTCTGCGTTTGGCCCATATACCTCTAAACCTGTCCTATCCATTTGTCTGTCAAAATGTTTCTTTAACATTGCGATAGTATCTGCCTCAACTACCTCCTCTAGCAGCTCGGTCCACTTTTTGTGTGAAAACGTTATCCCACAGGTTCCTATTGAATCTTTCCCCCCTCACCTTAAATCTATGTCCTCTGGTTCTCAATTCCCCCAAAACTCCTTGTGTCTACCCGATCTGTCCTTCTCATGATTTTGAACACCTCTATAAGATCACCCCTCATCCTCTTACGCTCCAAGGAATAGAGTCCAAGCCTGCTCAACCTCTCCCTATACCTCAGGCCCTCGAGTCCTAGCAACATCCTCATAAATCTTCTCTGCACCCTTTCCACCTTGACATCTTTCCCACAACATGGTGCCCAAAACTGAACACACTACTCTAAAAGCAGCCTCACCAACATCTTATACAACTGCCACATGACCTACATGGCTATAATAGCTGCCTGCAGATGGTTTATATCTCTCCAGCCCTGGTTATTCATATGTTTGTCCAAATGCCTTTTAACTGGTGCTGTGATATCTGTTTCCACCCCTTCTGGCAACTTATTCCAGGCACACACCATTCTCTGTGCATCACAAATCTTTAATTTTTTTCCTTCTCACCTTAAATCTAATTGGGCGGCATGGTGGCGCAGCGGTAGAGTTGCTACTTTACTGTGCCGGAGACCTCTGTATGGAGTTTGTGCATTCTCCCCATGACCTGTGTGGGTTTTCTCCAGGTGCTCCGCTTTCCTCCCACACTCCAAAGACGTCCAGGTTTGTAGGGTAATTGGCTTCATAAAACCTTATATATTGTCCCGAATGTGTGTAGGACAGCTTTAGTGTCCGCGGATCACTGATCGGCGAGGACTCGATGGGCTGAAGGGTCTGTTTCCGTGCTGTATCTAAACCAAACTAAAGTAAACTCTGCCAGATATTTGACATTTTCATCTGGGAAAAAGACTGAATCTCTACATAAATTTCATAATTTTGTAAACTTCTTCCAGGTCTCCTCGCATGCTACCAATACTCCAGAGAAAACTATTCAAATTTGTCGAATCTGTGTTTATACACTCTAAAAAAAAGGCAACATCCTTGTGAACATCTCTTGCTCCCTCTCCAAATTATCCACATGTTTCCTGCAATGGGGCAACCAAAATTGCACATAGAAAGTAAAACTTAGAATTGTTCAGCCCACTGAGCCTGTGTTGAACATGACGATGCCAAGTTAAATGAATCTCCACTGCCTACTTGTGATCCATATCCCTCTATTCCCTTCTCCTCTTCTTCTTGCGTATGGCGTGCACAGCCTAAAGTTGTAGGTCAACTATTCTTTTGGTCATGTTTGTGCATGTCGTGTTGATCGCATTAGTCGAAATAGGGTGGACCACGTGAAGGTTGCAATCACCCACCCCACTCTATTCCCTGCATTCCATCTAAAAACCTCTTAAAATGCCCCTAATGCATCTGCCTCCCTCTTGCAGCACATTCCAGGTGCCAACTACTCTCTATGTAAAATAAACTTGCCCCCACATCTCTCTTAAAGCTATGCGCTTAGTCTATGACATGTATTGCCTTGGAAAAAGGTTCAGCTTCTCTACCCTATATATTCTATTAGGTCTCTCCTCAACCTCTGACATTCTAGAAAAAAAATCCAAGTTTGTTCAACCTAATGCTCTCTAATCCACAAAGAATTCTATCAAACCTCTTCTGAACCTTCTCTAAAGCCTTTGCATCCATCATGTCATGGGGATGTTAGACCTGCACACAATCCTACAAATGTGGCCTAACCAAAGTCCTATAAAGTGGCAACATGACTACCTGACTCTTAAACTAAGTACCCCAATCACTGAAAGCAAGCATGCCATAGGCATTCTTTACCACTTTATCTGCGTTTCTTCAACTTTTAGGGAGCTCAGGGTTTGGGTCCCAAGTTTCATCTGTATGCCAATGCTGTGAAAGGTCTTGCCATTAACTCTACACTTTCCCCTTACTTTCGACCTCCCAAATTGTAACATCTCATACTTGCTCTGATGAAACTCCTGCTGCTGTTTTTCTGCCCATTTCTGTAACTGTTCTAATATTATGCTGTATACTTTTAACAGCCTTCCTCATGTCCTCAATACCACTCATTTTGGTGTTGATGCAAACCTACCAATTTAGCCATTTACATTTATGTTTTTGTTGATGTATCAGAAACAACAGAAGATCAATGACTGATAAAGGCAATTGAGCTATGGAACCTCAAAATCCCTCTTTACATCGATACTCCTCATGTGTTGTCTATACTTTCCCCATAAGTCTGACCTCCCAAGAGCAATATTTCATGCCTGTCTGTATTAAATGACATCAGCGATATTCTCAACTTTTCAATATTCTGCCGTGTTTGACAACCTTCCTTATGATCTACAACTCTGTAATTGTTTGTGTCATCTGCAAACTTACTTATGTTGCCCGAGATTTTCAAACAGGTGTTATTCCCACAGCAACTGCTCCCAATCTACCTCTCCCAGGACCTATCGTTATTAAAAATCATCTTCCTAACTGAAGGACCAAGGATCTTTTATCATGTCTGCCTTACTGAATTAAGGTCACTATTTCCAAAGGGTTCCTTAGCAATCATTTCAATCACTTACCCATAATCATTCTTTTGGTACAGCTTCCACACTAATAGAATCCTCCACATACTACTTCAGAAAACATTCTCAAATGCATTTACAAATTATTCTCCATGTAAACCTACTAATCCAAGTAAATATTTGAGAAAGTTAAAATCCCTTTCTATTGCATCCTTGGGAGGACTACAGGATAACCTCATCAAAGTGACCACTCCTTATTCATATATTCTTCCCTTACAGCCTCTCTGGCTGATTCCTCTAGGATATTCTCCTTCAGTACAGCTACATTATCTCTTATACCTCCACTCTAGACTCTGCCTTCTCTTTTCACTGGACTTGCCTGTTCTATTGTTTACATATGAGTCAGCCTCTACCTGCTGTACTGGGTCCCAGTGCTCTGACATGCTAATTCCAACCCTCTTAAGTGGTACCAGCAAACCACCCTGCAAAAATATTGGTTCCCCTCCAGTTCAGGTGCAACCTATTCTTGCACAGGCCACCCATGCCACAAAGGAGATCCTAATGATATTAGAAACTTGAAGTCCTCCTTCCTGCTCCACCTCTTTAGCCACTCATTCATCTGTCCTATTTTCCTATTTCTATACTCATTATCACATAGCAGTGGAAGTAATCCTGAGATTACATCCTTTGAGGGCCAGCTTCTCAACTTTCCACCTAACTCGTCTCTCTTTGCCTATGTCATTACTACCAATATAGACTTCGACCTCTGGTTTCTCACCAATCCCAATCCCTGGCCCATCTTCAGAGTGCCCCTTACCTTCTCCAAGACATTCTTAACCCTGACACAAGGAAGGCCACATACCATCCTGGAGTTTCGGTTGGTTACAAAACACCAGTCCGTCCCACTCACTGTTAAGTTACTTGCCACATTTGCTTGTCTTGGCTTGAACTTCAAAACAGTATTTCTTAAATTAGTTGTTTTAAAATGAATCATCTGTCACCTCTTTACTTAGACACCCGATGATACTTCATATGCCTGTACTGACAAAGGGAAGATTTCTGCTCTTATTGCCTTTTACGTTTTCACAATCAGTAAGCTGGGAAGGTGAATGAACTTAACCCTGTCATCAATATAATCACTGCAAGCATACCATCCTGATACAGCTAAGCTCACACACAACATTGAATGAGGACAGTATGTAATGTACTGCATTATGATGTTGTGTTCCATCCTTGCAGATCACCATTCTAACCTCTTTAGCAAGGCTGATGGCCCAGAGGATATAATTTAACAGAAACACATGCTCTCCAAAGGAAATTGGAATTTACAAATTCTACAATGATAACAGGAACTTATGCACATTTGATGACAGTTTATTTGTTTGCTCTACATGGTGCTCCCCATTGGGAGAAGCAGGCAACTGGAAAGCTAGCTGCAGTGATCATACTGGAACATTGCTCAATTACAGACGGTGAAACTGTAGATGAAATTGAAGGTTGTCTATGAGCAGCTACAGTGCCCTCCATAATGTTTGGGACAAAGACCCATCATTTATTTATTTGCGTCTGTACTCCGCAATTTGAAATTGTTATAATAGAAATAATTACATGTGCTCAAAGTGCACATTGTCTGATTTTATTAAAGGGTATTTTTATATATTTTGATTTCATCATGTATAAATTACAGCTGTGTTTATACATAATCCCTCCCATTTCAGGGTACCATAATGTTTGGGACACATGGATTCACAGGTGTTTGTAATTGCTCGGGTATGTTTAAATGCCTCCTTAATGCAGGTATAAGAGAGTTCTCAGTGCCTAGTCTTTCCTCCTGTCTTTCCATCACATTTGGAAACTTTTATTGCTGTTTATCAACATGAGGACCAAAGTTGTGCCAACGAAAGTTAAAGAAGCCATTATGAGACTGAGAAACAAGAATAAAACTGTTGGAGACATCAGCCAAACTTTAGGCTTACCAAAATCAACTGTTTGGAACATCATTTAGAAGAAAGTGAGCTTACTAATCTCAAAGGGACTGGCAGGCCAATGAAGGCCTCCACAACTGATGACAGAAGAATTATCTCTATAATAAAGTAACATCCCCAAACATCTGTCCGACAGATCAGAAACACTCTCCGGGAGTCAGGTGTGGATTTGTCAATGACCACTGACCGCAGAAGACTTCAGGAACAGAAATACAGAGGCTACACTGCAAGATGCAAACCACTGGTTAGCCGCAAAAATTGGATGGCCAGGTTACAATTTGCCAAGAAGTACTTAAAAGAGCAACCACAGTTATGGAAAAAGGTCTTGTGGACAGATGAGATGAAGATTAACTTATATCAGAGTTATGGCAAGAGCAAAGTATGGGGGAGAGAAAGAACTGCCCAAGATCCAAAGCATACCACCTCATCTATGAAACACGGTAGTGGGGGTGTTATGGCTTGGGCATGTATGGCTGCTGAAGGAACTGGCTCACTTATCGTCATTGATGATACAACTGCTGATGGTAATAGCATAATTAATTCTGAAGCGTATAGACACATCCTGTCTTCTCAAGTTAAAACAAATGCATCACCAGAGACGACACACAGCAACTGGTGATGTTGATGAATCGCAGAATTCAAGCAGTCATTGCACGCAAAGGATATGCAACAAAATACTAAATATGACTACTTTCATTTACATGAAGACATAGCTCTGTCCAAAACATTATGGTGCCCTGAAATGGGGAGACTACGTATATATCACTGCTGTAATTTCTCCATGGTGAAACCAAAATGTATAAAAATGGCTTTTATTAAAATCTGACAAATGTGCACTTTAACCACATGTGTTTTTTTCCTATTACAAATCTCAAATTTGTAATAGAAAAAAAACAGTACAGAGGCAAATAAATAAATGATGGGTCTTTGTCCAAGACATTATGGAGGGCACTGTATAAGCCCAGATGACCCAGCAGTTGATGACACCATCTCAGCATGAACATCTGTATTTTGGCTCATTTGGCTGTAAATCAAATGTGAGAATGCTTCTGATGGCTGAGTAATGCTTTCATTCTGATAGAGGGCACCAAGTCCCTGCTGCATAGAACTACTCATGCTCTCCTGAAACATTATCTTCAGATAGAATTTAGATGGACTGAGATTTTTCCACTGCATGCATGCATTTGGTAGCTGCGTATCACCTACTGGTAGGTCTGATAAAGATGGACTCTTCTACAGTCCCAATGAGAGGCCAGTGAAGGACTTTACTGTCCTACTTGGCAGTTCTTGCATTTTATCTGGTAAGCTGGCTAAAGCACTAAGCATTTAAAATCTACACTCAAAACTCACAAAGATCACCACACCGATGCAATTTAGCATGTCGTTTTATGCTTAAAATAATTTTTAACCTAAAGAGAAATAATCATAGAGATTTAAACTTCTGAAATAAGATGACTAAATATTGAAAAAAAATTAATGCAGTGGAATGTTTTCAATGTGCATAAGGTATCTCTCTTACTTATTACAAAACTAAATTAAAAAATAGAGGAATAACTGTTGGATTTATCAACAGGAAATGAACCAGAATACAAAAGAAAATGTAGAAGTAAGCCTAGAGGAATATCTATGCAGTTGTGGTCACTGTGCAATAAACCAAGAACATTATTGAGAACTTAATATAAATAGGGGAAATTTATTAAAGGAAAACTTACAAAGTTTGAGAATATCAAAATGGAACCAGGATAGTTAAATAGAACAATTTTACTGATTTTACTAGATATTCTCAGATTTGACTAAGAATGAGGTTCTGCTGAAAGAATATGCGAAAGAGCTTGAATTGCAATTAAAATTCATTCTCTCATGAGAAAGAATCTCTGGTCTTTTATCTGCGCCATGTGCAAATTGACAGATAACCAAATCAAAGAGTTGCTTGTGCATGCAAGAGTGGAAAAAAGGGTGAGGGAAGGAAATGTTCCTTGGGGTCAGATTCCAGCTAAATCTGCTAAGCATCAATTTCCCAGTAGAACAGATAACTGGCCTGCAGATGATTTTTTAAAGTAGAGTAAAAAAGAGTGCAAAAGGAAAGTACAGGTTAAGTGAAAGTTAAAAATAGGAAAATCAAGGGAATAGTATAAAATAGCAAGTTGAATAATGATAAGCAGCATTTAACAGGAATTGAGAGTCAATTAACGATAGTGAAAGACAGAAGAAAAGGCCTGCATTTCGAAAGAACCACTTTAAAGCGGATGACCTACTTTTCAAGGGGATATAGACAGGCCTAGTGAGTGGGCAAGAACATAGTAGATGGAATATATCATATGAATTTACATTGATGCACAAAATTGGAAAGCAGAGTATTGTTTAATATATTTTGCAATGTTTTTTAATTTATCTCGATGCCCTACTGCAAATAGCTCAAAAGGGTTTGATTCCAATAATAAAGATATCTTACTGCAATTATATAGACCCTTAGTGAGACCACACCTGAAGTATTGTATAAAGTTTATTTAAAATTATATGTTTGCTGTTGAGGAAATGCATCAAAGATTCACGGCTCATTTCTGGGATGACAGTTTTGCCATACGAGGTGATGTTGAGTTGACTAGGCCTATTATCTCTCAAGGTTAGAAGAATGCGAGATGATCACTTTGAAACTTTCAACATTCTTACAGATCTCAACAGGGTGGATGCAATGCGAAATTTTTCCTTGCCTGAGGTATCAATCTCAGAATAAGGGGTTAGCCATTTTGGACTAAGATGAAGAGTCTATATTAGAGTTTACACAGCCCCAGAAATTCATATTCATCTTCAACCTCTCATTACTAAGGTCCAAAGTTCCCATCTGATTTAAAAGGGTATCAATAAATACTGGTGCACAAGATGAGTTAGCTGACATGCCTCAATGACTACTGACCAGCGGCACTAATGTCCATGGTGATGAACTGCTGTAAGAGGTTGATTATGACGTATATCTAGTTTACTTTTGCAACGACATGGACCTACTACAATTTGCTAGCCCCCACAATAGATCCACATAGGTTGTGATGTTGGTGGATCTCCAGTCTGCACTGTACCACTTGAACAATAAGAATATATACATCAGGCTGTTGATCATCAATTATAGTTTCAACACCATCAGCCCTTCCTCATTTGTTCAACTCACTCTATAACCATGACTTTGTAGCCGGACACAGTTCGTATTTAAATTTACCGACAATACCGACTAGTGGGGAACCGCAAGGCTCAGTGCTGGGACCCCAGCTATTTACAATATACATAAATGATCTGGATGAGGGAATTGAAGGCAATATCTCCAAGTTTGCGGATGACACTAAGCTGGGAGGCAGTGTTAGCTGTGAGGAGGATGCTAGGAGACTGCAAGGTGACTTGGATAGGCTGGGTGAGTGGGCAAGTGTTTGTCAGATGCAGTATAATGTGGATAATGTGAGGTTATCCACTTTGGTGGCAAAAATAGGAAAACAGACTATTATCTAAATGGAGGCCGATTAGGAAAAGGGGAGATGCAGCGCGACCTGGGTGTCATGGTACACCAGTCATTGAAAGTAGGCATGCAGGTACAGCAGGCAGTGAAGAAAGCGAATGGTATGTTAGCTTTCATAGCAAAAGGATTTGAGTATAGGAGCAGGGAGATTCTACTTCAGTTGTATAGGGTCTTGGTGAGGCCACACCTGGAGTATTGCGTACAGTTCTGGTCTCCAAATCTGAGGAAGGACATTATTGCCATAGAGGGAGTGCAGCGAAGGTTCACCAGACTGATTCCTGGGATGTCAGGACTGTCTTATGAACAAAGACTGCATAGACTCGGTTTATACTCTCTAGAATTTAGGAGATTGAGAGGGGATCTTATAGAAACTTACAAGATTGTTAAGGGGTTGGACAGGCTAGATGCAGGAAGATTGTTCCCGATGTTGGGGAGGTCCAGGACAAGGGGTCACAGCTTAAGGATAAGGGGGAAATCCTTTAGGACCGAGATGAGAAAGAATTTTTTCACACAGAGAGTGGTGGGTCTCTGGAACTCTCTGCCACAGAGGGTAGTTGAGGCCAGTTCATTGGCTATATTTAAGAGGGAGTTAGATGTGGCCCTTGTGGCTAAAGGGATCAGGGGGTATGGAGAGAAGGCAGGTACAGGATACTGAGTTGGATGATCAGCCATGATCATATTGAATGGCGGTGCAGGCTCAAAGGGCCGAATGGCCTACTCCTGCACCTAATTTCTATGTTTCTATGTTTACCTTTCCATTTGGCGGACAAATAATGAGTTATGACGAGACAGTCTAGGAGGGAGATTGAAATGGTAGCTTTAGATGGAAAAAGTTGAGGATCTATGAACCTGTCATCATCGATGGGTTGGTGGTAGAGAGAGTCAACAACTTTCTGGTGTGCATTCTCTGAAAATCTGTCCTGGGCCCAGCACATTGATGCAATCACAAAGAAAGCCCACGAAAACCACTACTTCTTCAAAGCAATGAGGAGATTTGGTATATTGACCAATACTCGTAGTGTATGGTAAAGGACATGTTGACTGATTGCACCATAACCTGGTTTGGCAACTCGAATACACAGCAATAAAGGAGATTACACAAAATCCCAGACATTGCCCAGTCCATCACACGTACCGACCTCTCCACCATCAAAGGGATCTAGAGGAGGTGCTGACTCAAAAATGCAGCCAATATCATCAAGGACACATCACCCTGGCTTCAAATTCACTCTTACCATCGGAAAGAAGGTATAGGTGTCTGTGAACTGTGACCAGGTTCAATAATAGTTTTTTCCAAACAACCATCTGGCTCTTGAACACGACACACTAGTCTCACTATACACTTCTATGGGCAGTCTTTGGTTGCTCTAAGAACGTTGTTTTTTTTGCACTAGAATTGTGGTTATTAATTTATTGCATTTGTGCTTATATATTATCTATGTGTATTGTGTTTACAGTTCTATTATGCTATTGCAAGTAAGTGATGTAAATTTTACTTTGGAGTCACGAAGGTCGTCAGCCCGCATGCACGTCATTACGTCTAACGCATTGCGCGACGAATGACTGGCAGGCGCGTCGCTCCTTCCAGCGGTAAGTTTAAAAACCTCAGGTAAGTGTTTAAACTTTCTCTGAGGTTGTTTTGGCTTGGTTCTGTAATTCTTGCCCACAGACAACTTTGAACCTTTGGAGATGTCGAAGGTGAAGAGACGGTCCGCGGTGAAACCAGCTACCGAAGACCGCGGGAGTGCGGGTAGCGGGTGGCTGCCCATATCGCCTTCTGGGTCACTGGCGGTGGAGCCAGCGACAGCAGACTTGGTGACAGAAGAAAGCACCGTGGCAGTCCCGCTGGGGCGGAAGGCCACACAGAAGTCTGCAAGACCCGTGGACTCGGATGAGTTGGGCCAGGAGGGTTCCCTTCCTTCATTGGGTAGCGTTTGCGGACGACTAACCCACATGGAGCACCTGATGGAGAGGTTGCTCGAAAATGACATGCTCCAAAAGAGGGAGCTATATCAACGCGGGTCTCCTCGGGGGCCCGCGCTAGCGGCACCTGTTACAGGGCTGCACAGGGGAGCACATGGGGTCAGTATCTAGCTGATTCGGAGTTCGGAGGCACAGCTGGTGAGCATACCCGGGGGCACGAATCAGAAGTGCCACTATTGCCATCAAAATGTGCCATCCCGTCGCTATCAGGGGAACCCCTGGACGAAGACCTAGCCAATACTATCAATTATCTGGCCTCTCACCAGCTCCAAGATCTGGCAATGGAGGAGACTACCAACAAGTACCGCACTCTTGCCAACTGTGCCTCTTGGAATGTGCCGGCCGTAAATCACTCCATCTGGGGTTACATTGGAGCGGGCGTCACAGCCCAGGAGATGAAGCTCCAAAATTGTTTTTAATTGCTCGCATCAGGCATTACGGCCTTTGCCAGGTCAGTGGATGGGGAGCTCCTGTCTGATACACAGCAGGACGCCATGGCATTAATGTGCAATGTACACTTTGAAATTAATTGCCTGCGCAAAAATGCCATCCGGCCGGCACTAAACCCCAAATTCGCTGTGCTGTGTAAGGCCAGCAATGTCCAACCACCCAATTACCTGTTCGGGGAAGATCTGCCTAAGCAGGACGATAAGGCAAAGATGGTACGCCTGATGAAAGTCCCAACTACACCCAAGGTCTCATCATACCGGCAGATCTACGCTCATACCTACGCTCCCTTCAACACCAGGCGGTACACCAGAACTGGTGGGAGATCCGAACAAGTGGCACAGAGGTCTTTTTTAAAGGTAAGCCCAAGCCAGCCCACTTCAAAGATGCGCGAAGGGCACCCGCCATCAGTCCTACCCCCCAAGTCTCGGGGACGGAAACCAGCATCATACCACCAGTAACATCTGAGGTAGGTGAATCTAGTTCCTTGCGGAACACATTACACGTGAGTCAGGCACAAGTTGGGGGAAGATTGCAACATTTCTTGAATGAATGGAGTTGGATCACACCAGATCCGTTTATATTGCACAGGATACAAAGCTTCCAAATTGAGTTCCTTCGCAATTCGCTACCACCCACACAACATTCACCATATGTCCTTTTACAACAGAAAGTTTGGATGTTGCTGAAAGCTGAAATTTAAACTTTACACAAAAAAGAGGTAATCGAGAGGCGTCTCATGAACCTCACCAATTTGTATCTAACGTATTTACTAAGCGAAAGAAGGATGGAGGATGTCATATCATCCTAGACTTGACTGAACTTAACACCTTTGTGCAGTATAAACACTTCAAAATGGATAACTTTGTTACTGCCATACAACTGGTTTCTAAAGGAGGTTATATGGCATGCATTGACCTTAAAGATGCATACTGCTCGGTACCCATTCACAGGGACCACAGGAGATATTTGAAGTTTAACTGGATGGGACAATTGTGGCAGTTTAAAGCATTGCTTAATGGGCTGACTTCAGCTCCCAGACTATTTACAAAACTATTAAAACCAGTCCTGGGGCTACTTCGAGTTCAGAATCATATTGTCATGGCATATTAGGATGACATTCTAATCACTGGGGAAACCATGAAATCAGCTGAACCATCTGTTTCAGCCACCAAACTCATGCTTGAGAGATTGGGGTTCCTCATCCATCCAGTTAAGTCCAAATTGGTACCTAACAGGGTAATTAATTACCTGGGATTTACCATTAACTTAATTCACATGTCTGTAACTCTGCCTTCAGGCAACCAATCAGAGTTAATAGAAGCCTGCAACAATCTCATTGTTAAGCAGCAGCTTTCAATTAGACAAGTAGCTAGTGTAATTGGCAAACTAGTGTCTGCCTTTCCAGCTGTACGGTTTGGGCCTTTGCCCTATCAAAATTTACAACGTGCCAAGGAGCAGGCACTCAGATTCCATGCATGTCACTTCGGTAGACCTATGCGCATGCCAGCAGAAGCCATTGCTGAATTACAATGGTGGGTAACGAATATTCGTCATTGCTCCAGAACCATTTTAGTTGATACACCATCGGTTATCTTACAAACCGATGCAAGCGCCCTAGGATGGGGAGCTACAAATACCATCTCTAGCTGCGGTGGTAGATGGAATATGCAGGAGTCATTAATTCTTCAGCAACATGGTATTAACTACTTAGAGTTATTGCAAGCACTCTATGGGCTGAAGGCTTATTGCAACAATATGCAACATGTGCATGTTCAACTTCAGATTGACAACACTACAGTGGTGGCATATGTAAATCACATGGGTGGAATCAAGCCTGTATCTTGTGATAAATTGGCTAACCTTATCTGGCACTGGTGTATTACGAGGAACATTTGGGTTTCAGCCATTTACCTACCAGGTAGATACAACATGGTGGCGGACAGTAGATCACGGAAATTCAATGACAACACAGAATGGATGTTGAATCATGAAGTGTTTAACGACATTGTCGCCCGGTATGGCGTTCCGGATATTGATTTGTTCGCATCCAGACTAAATCACCAGTTACCCAAATATGTATCATGGGAACCAGACCCAGGGGCAGTGGCAGTATATGCGTTCTCGCTACAATGGGGAGGAATGTTTTTGTATGCTTTTCCCCCATTTTGCCTCATCAGTCGGTGCTTGGCAAAAATCAAGCAAGACAACACCACAGGCATTTAATCGTGCCTGACTGGCCTACACAGTCTTGATTTGCACTAATCCTGGCAACGATAATGCAGCCTTTTATGGCTGTCCCCAAAAGCAGGAAAATGCTGGTTCACCCAGTGACGGGGAGTAACCATCCACTACATGACCAAATCAATTTATTAGTTTGCAGATTCTGAGGAGACCATACCTGGGGCTCAGATTATCAAAACGTACAATGGATGTGATAACTGCGGCCTGGAGGGACAGTACTCAAAAACAGTACATCTCTCACATCAAGAAGTGGGAGATGTTCTGTTCTATCTCAGACATAATATATGACTCAGTACAAATCACGGATGTCTTAGAATTTCTATCTACCCTATACTATGATCAGAAATTGAGCTATAGTGCCAGGAGCGCGTTATCCTCATACTTAGTGCTGGGATCGGGTCACCACTCTGTAGGGACTCGCCCCTTAATAACTAGGTTCATGAAGGGCATTTTTAATTCTATACCACCCAGGCCCCGATACACAGAGATATGGGATGTGAGCATGGTGCTCACACTGCTTTGCCAGTGGGCACCAGCTTCGTCCCTGCCTTTATCTTAACTCACCCTCAAGGTGGTCATGCTCATGGTGCTGGTCTCAGCGCAACGGGTCCAGACACTACACACATTACGACTGGACAACATGTGTACTTATGTCAATAATATTACCTTTTTCATTTATGATTTGATCAAACAGAGCAGACTGGGGGTGTCAGGGCTCAAGCTAGTGTTCTTGCCATAACCCATGGATCCACGGTTGTGTGTAGTAACACACATTCAACAATACATCATGGTCACTAAGAGCCTCAGAATTATCTGTCCTGATAAGTTACAAAACACCTTTTCATAAGGTATCAGTGCAAACCATTTCTAGATGGTTAAAAGAGGTCCTGGCAAGTGCAGGAGTGGACACTGGCACTTTAAATTCTCACTCCACCAGGGCTGCATCTACATCGGCAGCGAGGGCAATGGACGTCCCTCTCGACCATATCCTAGCGGATGCAGGATAGTCCAATGAACAGACGTTCCACAGGTTTTACAATAAACCAATTGCCGGACCGGGGGTTTTTGCCAGTTCCATTTTAGATTCTGTTTTATAGTTTCCCCCTAGGATGGGAAGGGTCACTATTATTTTCTTTTGATGATTAATGCATCAGCATTTTAACTAACTATGTCATGTCCGAATGCATTAATCTCTTTCACTCATCCATGGTCAACCGATGAAGTGTGTGACGCTTGGACTCGTATCCGACAAGAAATCACAGAGCTTTGAAGTCTTCACATAGTACTCACGTGACTCCAAAGTAAAATAGTAAGATTAAACGAGAACTTACCAGTTTGAAGTTTGATCTTTATTTTATGAGGAGTTACGATGAACGATTACGTGCCCACCGCTTCAAACCCTCATATTATAAAGGTCATCTGGTAGTTATAGTTCTCTCCAATCTTACTATGTTCAGGTCAACTACTGTTATCTTTGATTGCACACCGCTGCTTTGAAGATTGATGCGCATGCGGGCTGACGGCCTTCTTCACATAATCGCTCATCGTAACTCCTCATGAAATAAAGATCAAACTTCAAACTGGTAAGTTCTCATTTAATCTTACTATTGTTTAGTCCTTGGGATATATCAGCTTTCTATCTCAGTGATATTTTTAGTAGTATTTTTATATTCATGTAAGCCATAGGCGCATAATTAGTCCATTCGGTCCAATGACTGGACTGCACCATGCAATCATGGCTGATCTATCATTCCCTCTCAACCCCATTCTCCTGCCTTGTCCCCATTACCTTTACACCCTTAAGTACCTGTCAATCTCCATTATAAAAATCTCCTTTGAAATATTGTGACATATTTTAGACCCTACAGTTCTCATTCTTACTAGATCCCGATTCTCTAATATAACTAGCAAGACTTACAGTCAGATTTTGAACAGCGGGGCAAGCGGGCAGAGGAATGACCAATAGAGTTGAATACAGATAAATGTGAGTTGTTGCATTCATGAAACTAGGGCCGGACCGTCACAGTGAATGTTAGGGCCCGGGAAGTGGTGTAGATCAGAGAGATCTAGGAGTATGGGTACATCATTTCCTAAAAGTGCTGTCACAGGCAGATAAACAAGACTTTTGGCACGTTGGCCTTCTTGTGTCAAGATATTGATTATATAACTTAGGGCATTATGTTACAGTTGTACAAGATGTAGTTGAGGCCACATTTTAAGTATTGTGTTCAGTTTTGGTCACCCTGCTACAGGAAGGATGTCAGTAAGCTTGAAAGAGTGTAGTGAAAATTTGTAAGGATGTTTGCAGGACTCAAGGACCTGAGCAATAGGAAAAGGTTAGGCAGGCTAGAACTTTATTCCTTGAAGTGCAGGGTCTTATAGAGGTTATAATATCATGAGGAGAATAAATTGGGTGAATGCACAGAGTTGTACCCAGGGTAGGAGAATCAAGAACCAGACGATATAGGGTTAAGTTGAGAGTGGAAAGATTTAATAGGAATGTGAAAGGCAATATTTTAATTCAGAAGTCAGTGCATATATGGAATGAGCTGCCAGAGGAGGCAGTTGAGGCAGGTACTATAATCTTATATATTTATAAAAACTGTGTGTGGGTTGTGTGTCATTTTGCCTTTGAAACGTATTTGCTCGAAAACCAGACGCAAAGGCGCGGAGATTTTTACATATTTCGTTAGGGATTTAACTTATGATTTCAGAAATCCAATCCTCTCTAAATTTGCTCAATAATTTCCCCAGATTTTGAATAAAATTGTTCACAAAACTCACTTTAAAAAAAATAATCACCACTTGCCAGTTGCTGACGTCACAATGCCCACTTGCCCAACAATCAAGGCCCACTTGCCTCCTGGCCCCGCGCCCCCACCGCTGTGGATTAATGCAGCCGCTGTCAACGCACACGCGCAGTTTTCCACAAGGTACGCAGCTCATGAAGCCCCGCCCCTCCCATCCCCTGCGCGCTCATTCTAGCTGTGTGTTTCCAGAGAGTCAGAAGCCACTTCTGTCACCGCATTACGCAGCGCACTCAGTCGCCCAGCTCCCCTCCCCCCCCTTCTCACCTCCTCCCCTCTCCTCTATACCAGTCACATCCTCTTCCCCCTTCCCTCCACTTCCCCCTCCCACCTTTCCCCCTCCCTTCCCCCTCTCAGTCCCCCTTTCCCCATCTCTCGCTCCCCTCCTCCCCCACCCTCCCCCCTTACCCACCCTCCCTCTCCTCCTCCCTTCCACCCACCCTCCCTCTGTCTCTTGCCCTCCTGTCTCTGCCTCTCTCTCTGTCTCTCCCCGTTCTCTCGCTATACTCACTCTCTACCCCACCCCCCTCCCCCCTCTCTAGACGTGCCTGCGAGTTGGGGCTATGCGTCAGTGGATAGGGCGGTTATGGGATAAAAGGAGCAAATTAATAATATTAAATATTAGAGGAGCCTGATGTTGTGGTACACATTGGTACCAATGACATAGGCAGAAAAAGAGAAGAGGTCCTGAAAGGAGAATTTAGGGAGTTGGGGGGAAAGTTAAGGAGAAGGACCAAAAGAGTAACAATTTCAGGATTACTGCCTGTGCCACATGACAGTGAGAGTAGAAATGGAATGAGGTGGAGGATAAATGCGTGGCTGAGGGACTGGTGCAGTGGGCAGGGATTCAAGTTTCTTGATCACTGGGACCTCTTTTGGGGAAGGCATGATCTGTATAAAAAGGATGGGTTGCACTTGAACACGAGGGGAACCAATATCCTGGCAGGGAGATTTGCAAAGAGACTTTAAACTAGAAAGGCTGGGGGGAGGGACTCGGGTAGAGGGGGCTAGGGGACAGGGTGAGGGGCAAGAGGCAGAGAAGGGAAGCACTCGGACCCAAAATGTAGGCGAGAAAGAGGAAAAAGATAATAAACAGAGAATAAGGGATGGTGGGTTTCTAAAATGTGTATATTTTAATGCTAGGAGCATTGTAAGAAAGGTGGATGAACTTAGAGCCTGGATTGACACCTGGAAATATGATTATGTGGCAACCAGTGAAACATGGTTGCAGGAGGGTTGTGATTGGAAACTAAATATTCCTGGATTTCGTTGCTTCAGGTGTGATAGAATTGGAGGGACCAGAGGTGGAGGGGTTGCATTGCTTGTCAGAGGAGACATCACAACAGTGCTTTGGCAGGATAGATTAGAGGGCTCGTCTAGGGAGGCTATTTGGGTGGAACTGAGAAGTGGGAACGGTGTAGCAACACTTTTAGTGGTGTATTATAGACCGCCAATGGGGAGCGAAAATTGGAAGAGCTAATATGTAAGGAGATAGCAGATATATTAGTAGTAAGCACAAGGTAGTGATTGTGGGAGATTTCAATTTTCCAAAAATAGACTGGGAAACACATTCTGTAAATGGGCTGGATGGTTTGGAGTTTGTTAAATGTGTGCAGGATAGTTTTTTGCAGCAATACATAGAGGCATCGACCAGAGAAGGGGCAGTGCTGGACCTACTGTTAGGAAATGAGGCAGGTCAGGTGACGGAGGTATGCGTTGGTGAGCACTTCGGGACCAGTGATCACAATACCATTAGTTTCAATATAATTATGGAGAGAGTCAGAACTGGACCTAGGGTTGAGATTTTTGATTGGAGAAAGGCTAACTTTGAGGGAATGCGTAATGATTTAAAAGGAGTGAATTGGGACATTTTGTTTGATGGGAAGGATGTAGAAGATAAATGGAGGACATTTAAAGGGGAAATTGTAAGAGTACAGAATCTTTATGTCCCTGTTCGGTTGAAAGGAAATAGTAAAAATCAGAAAGAGCCATGGTTTTCAACGGAAATTGGACACGGTTCGAAAAAAGAGAGATATCTACAATAATTATAGACGGCATGGAGTAAATTAGGTGCTAGATGAGTATAAAGAATGTAAAAAGAATCTTAAGAAAGAAATAAGAAAAGCTAAAAGAAGATATGAGGTTGCTTTGGCAAGAAAGGTGAAAGTAAAAGGGTTTCTACAGCTATATTAATAGCAAAAGGATAACGAGGGATAAAATTGGACCATTAGAGAGCCAGAATGGACAGCTATCTGCAGAGCCAAAAGAGATGGGGGAGATATTGAACAATTTATTTTCTTCGGTATTCACCAAGGAGAAGGATATTGAACTCTGTGAGGTAAGGGAAAAAAGTAGAGTAGCTATGGAAACTATGAGATTCAAAGAGGAGGAAGTACTGACACTTTTGAAAAATATAAAAGTGGATAAGTCTCCAGGTCCTGACAGGATATTCCTTAAGACATTGAGGGAAGTTAGTGTAGAAATAGCAGGGGCTATGACAGAAATATTTCAGATGTCATTAGAAACGGGAATAGTGCAGGAGGATTGGCGTACTGCGCATGTTGTTCCATTGTTTAAAAGGGGTTCAAAGAATAAACCTAGCAGTTATAGACCTGTTAAATTGACGAGGGTAAAGTAGTGGATGTTGTCTATATGGATTTCAGTAAGGCCTTGGACAAGGTTCCCCATGGAAGGTTGGTTAAGAAGGTTCAATCTTTGGGTGTTGATGGCGGAATAGCAAGATGGATTCAACAGTGGCTGAATGGGAGATGCCAGAGAGTAATGGTGGATGGCTGTTTGTCAGGTTGGAAGCCGGTGACCAGTGGGGTGCCTCAGGGATCTGTGTTGGGTCCACTGTTGTTTGTCTAGATGATGGGGTGGAAAATTGGATAAGTACGTATGCAGATGATACTAAGATAGGAAGTGCTGTGGATAATGAAGTAGATTTTCAAAGTCTACAGAGAGATTTGGAAGAGTGGGCTGAAAGATGGCAGATGGAGTTTAATGCTGATAAGTGTGAGGTGCTACATCTTGGCAGGACAAATCAAAATAGGACGTACATGATAAATGGTATGGAATTGAGGAATGCTGTGGAACAGAGGAATCTAGGAATAACTGTGCATAGTTCCCTGAAGGTGGAATCGCATGTAGATAGGGTGGTAAAGAAAGCTTTTGGTGTGCTGGCCTTTATAAATCAGAGCATTGAATATATGAGTAGGGAAGTAATGTTAAAATTGTACAAGGCATTGGTAAGACCAATTCTGGAGTATGGTGTACAATTTTGGTCGCCTACTTATAGGAAGGATGTCAACAAAATTGAGAGAGTACAGAGGAGATTTACTAGAATGTTGCCTGGGTTCCAGCAACTAAGTTACAGAGAAAGGTTGAACAAGTTAGGTCTTTATTCTTTGGAGCGCAGAAGGTTAAGGGGGGACTTGATTGAGGTCTTTAAAATGATGAAAGGGATAGACAGAGTTGACGTGGATAAGCTTTTCCCATTGAGGGTAGGAAAGATTCAAACAAGAGGGCATGACATGAGAATTAAGGGACAGACGTTTAGGGGTAACATGAGGGGGAACTTCTTTACTCAGAGAGTCGTGGCTGTGTGGAATGAACTTCCTGCAGAAGTGGTGGAGGCAGGATCGATTTTAACATTTAAAAGTAAAGTGGATAGGTATATGGACGGGAAGGGAATGGAGGGGTATGGTCTGAGTGCAGGTAGATGGGACTAGGGGAAAATAAATGGTCAGCACGGACTGGAAGGGCCGAGAAGGCCTGTTTCCGTGCTGTATTCATTACATGGTTGTTATATGGTTATATGGTTAATAGAATATCAAAGGGGGTAGTTAGTGTGTGTGAGTGTGGATAGTGTGTGTGGCGCCACATGCCTCCCCACCCCTCCCCCCCCCGCGTTGGGGGAACAGACCCATTCCCCCTCTTTCCCTTCCCCCATCTCCCCTCCCTTCTTCCCCTCCTCACTCTCTCCCCCTCCCCCTGTGCCCCCCTCCCTCTCTCCCCCTGCCCCCTCTCCCCTTCCCCCTCCCCTCCTCACCTCCTTCAACCCTCATCTCCACCCCCCACCAACCCCCCCTCCACCTCCACCAACCCCCCCTCCCCTCCTCCAACCACCCTCTCCAACCCCCTCTCCGCTCCCCTCTACACCCCTCCCTTTCCCACCCACCCTTCCCCCCCTCTCCCCCCCTCCCCCTCATCTCTCCCCACCTCATCTCTCCCCACCTCCCCCTCTCTTCCCCCTTCTTTCTCTCTCCCCCTTTTCCCCTCCTCTCCCTTTCCCCTCTCCCCTATTAAATTACATTCCTATTAAATCTTTCCACTCTCAACTTAACCCTGTTAACCCTACCCGCATTCCACTCCCCCATCCCCCGTGTGTGTGGGAGGTGGTTAGTGTGCATGTGAAGGTGCAGCCCCACCACCCCCCCTACCCCCCAACCGCCCGTTGAGGGGACGGGACCCAGCGGTCTCCCCTCCCTCCCCTGTCCTTACCCCAATTCCCCCTCTACCCCCCCCCCCTGTGTGTGTGTGTGGTTAGTTTGCGTGTGAAGCTGCAGCACCCCCCCCCCCCACCGTGCGTTGAGGGAACAGACCCAGTGGGTCTGCACTTGGTCTAGTAGCATATAAAATATACTTGGACAGGTACATGGATAAGACAAGTTGAGAGGGTTATAGGCCAAATGTAGGCAAATTGAGCTAGCTTCGATGCAGCACCTTAGTCAGCATGGACAGAGTTGTGCTGTGTGACTCTTTGATTATGACTTGTGTGTCTTCCTCTGCCATTTCCTTATTATGCTTTATAAATGCTCCTGTAAGGGACCCCCACATACCTCACAAAGTGAAAGATGCCTAGAGTTAATCAACAAACACAATTTGAAAACAAGTATTTGTCTTGCTAGTGAAATATGCAGAAATGTGGAATAATATTGGTTCAGAAGAACAGGAATGAGAATCAGCAGTCATTCTCAGCAACAGCAGAAAGAAAACAACACTGGAATAATTTACAAGCTGCCTAATAAAAGTAATGCCATTAGAAAGACAGGAAAATAAGAAAAGTTTGTAGCAACGGTAATACAATAATTATAAGTACATTTAATTTCACATGGAATGGGCAAATCGCAGTAGCAAAAGTAATTTGGATGATACGTTTATTGAATAAATATTGTAACAATTTCCTGGAACAATATGTGACAGGATCAACAAGGGAATAGATTATTTCAGACCTCATCTTTTGCAATGAGGCAAGGTAATTAGTAATCTTGTAATGAGATCCTTAAGGGGAAAGTGATCCCAATATGATAATATTTTGAGTGCAATTTAAGAGAGGGTCAGTGACTAACTAGAATCTTAAAAACCAGGTCAGTTAATGTATATGGGTTGAATTAGTGAGCTAGACCAGGGAATATAATATAGAACATTAAACAGTAAAGCACAGGAACATGCCCTTTTGGCCACAATGTCTTTGCCGGCCACATAAAACTAACCCCACCTACATGTGATCCATATTCCTTCATTCCTTGCATGTTCATGTGACTATCTCAGTGCCTATCTGATAAAAATAGAACGTTCTCTAGTGAATAACTAATAACAAACATTTAAATAAATATTTTTAAAATTCTCATTCCACTGAGAAATTAATTAAAAACATTTAATAAAAGTAGAGAAAACTTTGCTAAAAACAAACAACTAGATAAAGACAGTGCATCAGGTAGCATCTCTGGAGCAAACTGTATGCATGACATTTCATGTCAGAACTCTTTTTCAAAGCCAATCCATTGTATGTTGACAAAGAGTTGGTATATTAAAAAGAGTATTACAACATTTCCAAGAAGAATAAAAAGACTGAAAAAATAAATATTATTTTGGAAGATGACCAAAAGAATAAAAAGGTGATATGAAAATTGATGGTAAATCTGCAAGAAAAATTAAAGCAAGTTTTAAGAGATTCTACATTTTATGAAATGGAGGGGGGCAACAAATTCATATGGGTCCAGAAGAGGCACAAAGAAGGTAGATTATAATGGAAAATAAAGAACATGAAAAATTATTAAACAAATATTTTTTATTTTTGCTGTCACTTTGGAAAAAGATAATGTAGGTATGTTACAAAACTTACCTTTACCGGCGCTGCAGTTCTGCCGCTCCCCGTGTGCGCGACTTTGGCGCCTTGCAGAGGGGGGCGGGCTTAAAGTGCCGTTTTTCAACAGGCAGGGCAAATCGATGAATGTCGGGCGATTTGGTTGCTGAAGAAAAATCGCTCCGACATTTAATGAATGGTGGTATTTTTTAATTACTCTAGATTATTTATTAACTAGAGTAATTTAAAAATCACCTTCAAAAGCCGTGACTGCAGACAACCGGAAGCATTTTGCGTAGGGAAGAAAAAAAGGTAAATACTTTATTTTTATATTAAAAGTTGGTTTTTCGGGAGGCATTAATAATATTTTTATGTTGCGAAATGGGTTCCCCAAAAAATGTATGAACCCCCAATATTTTTCCCCCCGACTTCACTGCTAACCGCAACGTTCCAATCCACTGCATTCCGCTAAAACCCACTCGCTAGTTGATTTAAATGGCCATTAATTTACAGGCATAAAACACTAAAATCCTTCCATTTGGCCCAGAAATTCATGAAAATTAGATTTAAAAATTATGTTATATTGTGGATTATTGTGTGAATGTTATTTGGACACTTAGGCAATTTTAAAAAAGTTTATCTTTTCTTAAGAAATTGATAGATGTTTAGATCTACTCATTGAATTTTGTAATTAGCTACAATTAGATAACTAACTAATTATATGCTTTAATTTCAGGTCATCCAAGTAAGATTGTTTAATATTTGTTTCAGAATGCTTCAATCTATAATAACTGAAAATTTCATTGAGTTCTCTTAATTTTTAAGAATGTTATGGACATTTAACTTTTCCAGATCACAGCTTTTGAGTTAAGTCAATTGAAAGGCAATGGGAAGCAAGATGCTCATTTCCGAGTATGAAAATGGCCATAACTTTCTTAATACTGAAGATATGAAAGTAAATTAGGTGTCAAATTAAACTTCTTTTTATGCTTTATCTGATGGGATAAATTGCAGACTTGATTTTTAAAATCTCAAAATTTTGTAACATTGCTAGATAATGTAGCACAAATGGTAAAAGCAAAGTAAAGATTAAGAAATGATTAGCAGTGCACACCGATTTATTATTTTTTTTTGTATATATTTTTATTAGAGGCCATACGTATTACAAATAATATAATTATTTTTTTCAGATATGCATATTACATATTTCCAAAATTATCTGAGTATTACAAAACAATATGTATAAGCCTCAATTTTTTTAATAGTGAAGAGATAAAAAAAGAATAAAGAAAGAGTAGATATTTAATTTAAAAAGTGTGATTATAATTTTGATTATATGTGAAAAGAAAAAGAAAGAGAGAAAAAAATAGTAATAAAATAAATAAAATAAAATAAATAAAAACAAAAACAAACCAAATTAAAAAATCCATATTACTAGCAAACAATTATTATACTTAAAGATATAAAAACAGTATACATCTTAATGATGAATAGAACAATTTCTTATAATACATATATAGAGACAAGTATATAAATCTCAGATTAAACCTTTTCATTTGATCTTACCACCGGGTAGTTGTTGAGTTTCAATGCTGAGTCCAGCTACCCCTTCATATAATCAGTGAATGGAGACCATATTTGTTCAAAAAGTTTGTGTTTATCCATTAGGGTAAACTTAATTCTCTCCAATTGCAGCGTCTCCAACATTTCCACTGTCCACATTTTGATTGTAGGGGATAATGGTCCCTTCCAAAATTTTAATATTAATTTTTTACCAATCATTAAACAATAATCAAGAAAATTTCTTTGATTTTCTGTTAATGTGTGATTTGAATCTAAAACACCAAATATTATTAGCTTTGGGTCAGGATTTAATGTAATCTTAAGAACTATAGAAATAATTTTAAAGATCTCAATCCAATAACTATTAAGTTTTGTACATATTACAAAACTATGAGTTAAATCAGCTTCTATGTGTTGACATTTATCACACAATGGTAATATATTAGGAAAATTTCTATTTAATTTCTTTTTTGAGTAATGTAATCTATGTAATACTTTGAATTGTATCAAAGTATGTCTGGCATTTAATGAACAACGATGTATACGTTGTAAGCTTTCTTCCCAAAAATCTTTTAATATCGGTAAACCAGTTTCATTTTCCCATATTTGTCGAATTGATTCTGTTGTTGGTATTTCTCTATCCAAAAGGATGTTATATATATATGCTATTAATTTCTCTGTGTTTGGGTGCTTATTAAGCACTTCATCCAGTAAACCTGGTTCTCTATTTCTATAATCTTGTGTATTTGATTTGACATAATCTTTGATTTGTAAATCTCTAAATAAGTTATTTGCATGCAATCCATAAATCTCTTTCAACTCCTGAAATGAGAGAAATTTCCCATTCCTGTAAAGATGTTCTATCCTTATAATTCCTAAATTTTTCCAATGTCTAAACCCCACATCCAATGACGAGGGCTTAAACAGAGGATTATTCATATTTGGTAAACAAAGCAGCATAGTTTCTAAATGTAAAGTCTTAACTATTTGTTTCCAAATACATATATTGCTTAAAATTATAAAAAAAAATTTGTACCACCTTTGGAGCAAGGAGTATTGTACTTATATCAAAGGGTAAACAACCTTCCTTTTCTATTAACCAAACTGGGTACTGTTCCATATCTACCAACCAAAAATTCATATTCTTAATCTGAACCGCCCAGAAGTAATATTAAAAAAAATAGGTAGTGCTAGTCCACCATTTATCTTAGATTTACATAAGTGTATTTTACTTATTCTATGATTTTTATAATCCCAAATAAAGCTATTGACAATGAAATCAATTTTTTTGAAAAAAGTTTGAGGAAGATATAACGGGATGGCTTGGAATAAATATAGTAATTGTGGCAAAAAAATCATTTTAATGACATTTATTCTGCCAATCATTGATATTGGTAATGTTTTCCAATATAAGATATTATTTTTTAGTTTATTTAGTAATTGGGGGAAATTTGATTTAAATAGAGAGTTATAAGATTTTGGTACATTAATTCCAAGATATTTAATTTGATCATTAACTATTTTAAATGGGAATTTTTGTAATTTATTCAATTTTATTCCTGTTATAGGCATAATTTCACTTTTATTCCAATTAATTCTATATCCTGGGAACATACTAAATTCAGTTATAACATTAAGTAATTTAGGGATACTAATCTCCGGTTTTGTTATGTATATTAAGACATCATGTGCATATAAGGATATTTTATTAATTGTGGTATTGGTATATCCATAAATTTCTTGTTCCGATCTAATCCTTTCGGCTAATAATTCTATAGCAAGTGCAAATAATAAAGGTGATAACGGACAACCTTGTCTACAACCCCTAGAAAGATTAAATTTTGCTGATAACATTTGATTTGTTAGGATTCTTGCTGTTGGGCCAGAGTATAAAATTCTAACCCATTTGCAAAATCCTTCCCCCATTTAGTGTGAGAAATGTACAGTCAGATTGTTAAATTATTATGACATTTCCATAACAAACAGTTAAACAAAACAGACATATGAGCCATGGCAACTATGACTTTGTGTGGTAGCCAAAGCTATACAATCTGTGATGGATTTGACATTCCCTGTTAGAGCAATCAACTGGTGGCATATATTCATTATATCTTTCTTAATTTTTTCTTAATGAATGATGCCATGATTTGGAGGACTGTTGCATTTTGGTTTCCTTATCTGAAGAAGAATAAAAGCCATGGAATGAAGTATAGATTTGCTAAATCGGGATGAGGAGGGTTGTTCTCTGATGAGAGATCTTAAGATTAACCTGCCCTTCCTACAGCTGAAAAGAATGAGAGGTGATCTTAGTGAGGCAAACGGCTCTGAGAAAGAGTACGTGTTCAGAGGCCGTTTTCTCGTGCTGGAGTGTCTGGAATTACTGGGTATAATCTCCAGATGCGATGTTACCCGTTTGTGAAGAAGATGAGAAAGAATTACACAAATGGCAAATGTTCTTTTGATTTTTTTATGTTAGGTTAGGATTAGGGATAGGAAATTAAAGGAAGTGGGGATCATTTGGGATAATTGACGAGGTGTAATGTGATTGAATGGTGGAACATGCTTAAGAGGCCATATGACCTATGAATACTGTTTGTTAAGCTCTTCTATCTACTTTTCTTACATTGAAAGAAATAACGTGTGAAAGTTGGTACAGATTGTATGCATATATCTGTCTGTGCATATGAATGCTTCTACATATGAATGTGTTGATGTCTGCATTTATGACAAAATTACACTCTGACCTACATTGCTTCAAAATCCAACAATTAATTTTAGAATCCTGATTTGGATGAGAACGGAGGTAGCGTAAATAGTAAGTTTGCAAATGGCACCAATATTAAGAAACATAGAAAATATAGATTATAGAAAATAGGTGCAGGAGGAGGCCATTCGGCCCTTCCAGCCAGCACCGCATATTGGTACAGAAGGTTGTATAAAGTTACAACATGATCAAGTGGGCAATTCAAACAAGTGTGAAGTGATGCATTTGGGAACATTAAACCAGGGCAGGACAGACACTCTGAAAGATAATGCCCTGGAAAGTATTGTAGAACAGAAAGACCTACTGGTAAAAGTACATGGTTCCCTAAAATTGGTAACACAGGTTGACACTGTGGTAAAGAATGTGTAGGTCATGCTTGCCTTCTTCGGATGGATAGTAAGTACAAGAGTTGGGATGTCACGTTACAGCTGTATAAGACGTTGTTGACACTGCACTTGGGGGGATGGGGGGTGTGGGGGAGGGGTGTGTGTAGGGGAGGGGGTGTATGACAGGGGGGTGTAGGGCAGGGGGGGGTTTAGGGAGGGGGGGATGTGGGCTCTCCGGTTCCGGCTCCGAATGCACTCCTGGCTCCAGGCTCACTCAGCTGCTCCCATCCCCAGTGCCTATCGCACTCACAGCCCCTGCCCGTGAATCCAACCCGCCCGCGGAACACAGCCCACACTCCGCTATTTCAGCTTTATTCTCGGTGGCTTGTGGACGGGTGGCTTCTGGATATGCTCACGGACTCAGCCCCGCGTCCGGGGTTTATTCTCCAGCGGGTGCCGGAATGGGCGTGGTGATTGACAGGCGAGAAGACCAATCTGCTGATCTCACGCTTTTTTAAACCTTCATAACTTTTGTAATCTTCCACCGATCGGAACAAACCTTGGTGCGCTTGGAGCAGAGGAGAACGGTGAGTACGGTGACGAGTAACCCTAGCTGTATAGAGTACTGTTTTTTTTTAAATATTTTTATTAGAAGCAATGCATGTTGCCAAGGATATAACAGTTTTTTAAATACACATTTAACTTGTTTCAAAAGTTATACAAATATTACGAAATGATTTATATAAGCTTCTATTTTTTTTAGAAAGTAAAGAAGTAAAAGAATAGGTGTATAATCAACGAAGATGGATATTAAATAATATTGATTATGATTATCTAAGAAACATTAAAAAAAATTAAAAAACAAAACAATAAAAATAAAAATAAAAAATAATACAAGCAAACAATTATTATATAATTTTTAAAAAATTGAAGTATACATCTTAACAATGAATGCAACCATTTCACGTAACAATATCTATAGAGACGTGTATACAAATCACAAAATAGATAATTTCATCTAATCCTACAACTGGGTATTTGTTGAGTTACAATGCTGAGCTCAGCTACCCCTTCAAATAGTCAGTGAATGGAGACCATATTTGTTCAAAAAGTTCATATTTGTCCATTAGGACAAACCTGATTCTCTCCAAATGCAACGTCTCCGACATTTCCACTGTCCACATTTTAATTGTGGGGGATAATGTTCCCTTCCAGAATTTTAATATTAATTTTTTTCCAATTATCAAACAGTAATCAAGGAAATGTCTTTGATTTACTGTTAATATTAGGTTTGAATCTGAAACTCCTAATATTATTAGCTTTGGGTCGGGATCCAATTTGATTTTAAGAACTACAGAAATGATTTTAAAAATATCGGTCCAATAACTATTAAGTTTTATACATGTTACAAAACTATGCGTTAAATTAGCTTCTGAATTCTGACATTTATCACAAATAGAGGAGATGTTAGGAAAAATTCTATTTAATTGCCTTTTTGAATAATGTAATCTATGTAATATTTTGAATTTAAAGGTATGTCTAGCATTTAACGAACAACAGTGTATACGTTGTAGACTTTCTTCCCAAATAGCTTTCATTATCGATAAGCCTGTTTCATTTTCCCATAATTGGCGGTATGATTCTGTTGTTGGAATTTCCCTATCGAAAAGAGTATTATATATATACACTATTCGTTTTTCTGTATTTGGGTGCTTGTTAAGCAATTCATCCAGTAATCCTGGTTCTCTATTTTTATAGTCTTGCATGTTTGACTTGATATAGTCTCTGATTTGTAAATACCTAAACAAGTTATTTTGATGCAATCCATAGATATCTTTTAACTCTTAAAATGAGAGAAAATTTCCTTTCCTGTAAAGGTGTTCTATCCTTATAATTCCTAAATTGTTCCATTGTCTAAACCCCTTATTGGATGACGTGCTCAACAAGCACCCAAATACAGAAACATTAATAGCATACATATATAATATCCTTTTGGACAGGGAAATACCGACAACAGAATCACGTCGACAAATATGGGAAAATGAAATAGGTTTATCTATATTAAAAGACTCCCGGGAAGAAAGTCTACAATGCACCATACGTGGCGAATAAAGAAGATACATCAGGTTGGTGCAAGCGGTTCTTTATTCTGTAGTCACACATGAAGTGGGTGCGCTAACTATATTAATGGTTGTTGTAGCTGAGCGAGGTTGTTCCCTCGGGCTCAGCTACCGGTAGAAACTCCTCTTGGGTCTTGTGGTGAGAGAGCTTATGTACCAGGACACTCCCTCTGCCCATGACGTCAAGTGCCCGCCCTCGTATCTCCTGACGAGGGTTCGAGCTTAAGTGGCCCGTGTTTAGGCTGACGCCACAGGACCCCCCCCAGAACAGGAGGAAGGAATAGCATGGTCAAGGGAGGCTCCTGCAAGTAGGTCTGGGACACCCCGGACGTGGGTCGGGACGGAGGGCTCCACGGGCGCAGTTGACGCTCTGCGTGGGCGATCCCGATGTACCGAGGGGTGCGAGGAGACCGATGCAGAAGCCGCCGGACAGAAGAGGTCTGGGACACCCCGGGCGTGGGTTGGGACGGTGCTCTACACGGGCGCAGTTGACGCTCTGCGTGTGAGATCCCGATGTACCTAGGGGTGCGACGAGACTGAAGAGACACGGTTGCATCTCCTTGACCAGCTAAGGGAGAGTGTCCTGTGACACACGGCCCCCAAAAACGATGGGGGGAAAACTAAATACAATACACAAACTAATTGCAGTAAACACAAAAATGAACAGAAAAAAAACAATCAGTGTCCAGTGTTCAAATTGTCCAGTGTTCATAGTGCAGCCACAACATCCAGCTGGAAGGTGGCGCTGTGGAAGGTGGTGAGGCTGCAGTGACGGCATCCGGCCGGAAGGTGGCGCTGTGGATGACGGTGAGGTTGCAGTGATGGCATCCGGCCGTTAGGTGGCGCTGCGGTCAGCGGTGAGCCTGCAGTGACAGCAGCCGAACTGACGGTGGCGCTGTTGCTGGTAGTGAAGCTGCAGGGACGGCATCCGGCTAGAAGGTGGCGCTGCAGACGGCGGCCAGGTAAGTTCGTAGTTCACTTCCGGCCGGCCGCGGCCATTTTTGTAGTCGGAAGGCTGCCTGTTTCAAGCTAGTGCGGCGGCCATCTTGCCGGCCAGGTGAAGCGGAATTCACCTGGTGATTGAAGGGCGGTGAGGAGCTGAAGGGTGTCTTCGGCGGTCGCCTCAGGTAAGCCCACTTTATCAAGTGGCTAGGCCCTGTGCAGCGGTCGGCGGGGCCAGGCGTGATGCAGGGCAGGACGTGGAGCCATGGCGAGGCCTGTTGCTGTGCCGGGTCTGGAGCGGTGAGCCCGGTGCAGTACGGGTGAGGTGAGCCCGGTGCAGAGCTTGGAGCCGTGGTCACGGTGAGGCCGGGTCCGGTGCAGGGCCTGGAGCCGTGGTCACGGTGAGGCCGGGTCCGGTGCAGGGCCTGGAGACGAGGTGAGGCCTGACGCAGTGCCGGGGCTGCAACCGGGGGAAAACTCAGTGCGGTGCAGGGCCTGGAGCGGTGTCCACGGTCAGTTGCGGTGCAAGGCCCGGAGCCGGAGTCCATTGTCGGCAGCGGGAGAGTAGCAGGTACTCACTCTGCTCCCAGGGCCGTCGGGCGTGTGTCGGGGTTGCCGTGGGCAGAAGGCTGCTACACTCGCAGCTCCTGCAGCAGCTGGTGGGGCAGCGGCGGCTGCTAAAACCTCTCCGCTCCTGGCATGTCATGCAGAGGAGCTCGGCGGCCGTCACGCAAGGCCTGGAGCGGTGTGCGGTTTGGAAGCGGGGCCTGCCCCGTTGCCGGGAGCGGGAGAGCGGCGGCAGCCGCGGTTTCTCAGCTCCGGTGAGCAGCAGCAGGTGAGGAAGAGGCGGCATACTGCAGGGCCTAGTTGGCGGCAGCGTAGTTCTGCAGGGCTGGGCAGCCGGCTGCAGACATCAGGTCTCCCGAGGCTGCGTGATCAGGTGAGTCCAAATTTAAATTCGGACAGTCGGGGGTCACCAATGTAGCGGCACCATACGTGGCGAATAAAGAAGAGACATCAGGTTGGTGCAAGCGGTTCTTTATTCTGTAGTCACACATGAAGTGGGTGCGCTAACTATATTAATGGTTGTTGTAGTGAGCGAGGTTGTTCCCTCGGGCTCAGCTACCTGTAGAAACTCCTCTTGGGTCTCGTGGTGAGAGAGCTTATGTACCAGGACTCTCCCTCTGCCCATGACGTCAAGTGCCCACCCTCGTATCTCCTGACGAGGGTTCGCGCTTAAGTGGCCCGTGTTTAGGCTGACGCCACAACAACGTATACACCGTTGTTCGTTAAATGCCAGACATACCTTGATACAATTCAAAGTATTACATAGATTACATTGTTCAAAAACAAAATTAAATAGAATTTTTCCTAACATATCTCCTATGTGTGATAAATGTCAGTACATAGAAGCTAATTTAACGCATAGTTTTGTAACATGCACAAAACTTAATAGTTATTGGACTGAAATTTTTTAAATCATCTCTATATTTCTTAAGATTATATTAAATCCTGACCCAAAGTTAATAATATTTGGTGTTTTAGATTCAAATCAAACATTAACAGTAAATCAAATAAATTTTCTTGATTACTGTTTAATAATTGGAAAAAAATTAATATTAAAATTCTGGAAGGGACCATTATCCCCTACAATTAAAATGTGGACAGTGGAAATGTTGGAGACGTTGCAATTGGAGAGAATTAGGTTTATCCTAATGGATAAATATGAACTTTTTGAATAAATATGGTCTCCATTCACTGACTATATGAAGGGGGAGCTGGGCTCAGCTTTGTAACTGAATAAGTACCCGGTGGTAGGATCAGATGAAAAGATCTAATCTGAGACTTGTATACTCGTCTCTATATATATTGTTATTTGAAATTGTTCCATTCATTGTTAAGATGCATACTTCAGTTTTTCTTTTTTTGAGTATAATAATTGTTTGCTAGTATTATTTTTTATTTTTATTATTTTAATCTTTTTTATTTTTTATTTTTTCTCTCACTCACATATAATCAAAATCATAATCAATATTATTTAATTACACTCTTTTGATTAAACATATATTATTTCTTTACTCTTTACCCTCTCAAAAAAAAATAGACACTTATATATATTGCTTTGTAATACTTATATAACTTTGGAAACATGTAAAATGTATATTTGAAAAACTGTTATATTATTAGCAATATGTATGGCTTCTAATAAAAATATTATTAAAAAAATAAAATAAAATAAACCCCTTATCCAATATAGAGGGTTTAAATAAAGGATTATTCATAATTGGTAAGCAAAGCGACATATTATCCAAATGTAGTTTTAACTATTTGTTTCCAAATACGTCTATTGCTATAAATTATAGGCCATACATTTTTCTTTGTACTTCCCTTGGAGCAAAGAGAATCAAACATATCAAAAGGCAAACAGTCTTCCTTTTCCATCTTTAGCCAAGCTAGTTCCTGATCCATATTTACCAACCAAAAATTCATATTCTTTATCTGAACCGCCCAAAAATAATATAAGGAATTAGGTAGTGCTAATCCTCCATTTATCTTAGATTTATATAAATGTTTTTTACTTATTCTATGATTTTTATAATCCCAAATAAAGCTATTAACAATAGAATCGATTAAAAAAAAAAGTTTTAGAGTGGTATAAAGGGATAGATTGAAATAAATATAATAATTGTGGTAGAAAAATCATTTTTATAGCATTTATTCTGCCGATCATTGATATTGGTAGTGTTTTCCAATATAGAATATTATTTTTTACTTTGTTCAATAATTGTGGATAATTTGATTTGGATAAAGAATTATAAGATTTAGATACATGAATTCCTAGATATTTAATTTGGTTCGTAACTATTTTCAATGGGAATTGTTGTAATATTGTGATTTTATTCCAGTTATAGGCATAATTTCACTTTTATTCCAATTAATTCTATATCCTGAAAATGTACCAAATTTACTTATAACATTAAGTAGATTAGGAATACTAATCTCCTGTTTCGTAATATATATTAAGACATCGTCTGCATATAAAGATATTTTATTCATTGTGGTATTGGTATTATATCCATATATTTCTAGGTCTGATCTAATCTTTTCGGCTAATGGTTCTATTGCAAGAGCAAATAATAAAGCTGATAACGGACATCCTTGTCTACAACCCCTAAAGAGATTAAATTTTGCTGATAACATTTGTGTTGGGTTAGAATATAAAATTTCAACCCATTTACAAAATCTATCCCCTAGTTGAAATTTCTGCATTATCTTAAATAAGTAAGGCCATTCAACCTGATTGAATGCTTTTTCCGCATCAAGAGATATGACAGCTAATTCAATATCATTAACTCTTTTTGAACATATGATATTGAATAGACGTCTCAAGTTATAAGTGGAATAATGTTTGGGAATAAAGCCTGTTTGATCATGATGTATTAATTTATTAATCACTAAACATAACCTTTGAGATAAGATTTTAGTTAATATTTTTTGATCAGTATTTAGAAGAGCAATTGCTCTATATGATCCAGGATCTTCCAGATCCTTATCTACTTTAGGAATGAGTGTAATTGTGGACTCATTTAGAGTTTCTGGTAATTTTCCTTGGTCGTAAGCGTATTTATATATTGTTTGTAAACGTGGGGAAATCAAATTATGAAACTTCTTATAAAATTCAATACCTAGACCATCGGGTCCAGCAGCCTTTCCATTTTTCAACGATCTGATTGTATCCTCAATGTATTGTACTGATATTTCAGCATCTGACAAGTCCCTTCCTTCCTGATCCAAGCCTTTAATATGACATTCATGTAGGAATGTTTCCATTCCGTCAGGTTGACCCGTCAATTTAGTTGAGTAAAGTTTTTGATAGTAATGCAGAAATCTGTCATTAACATCTTTTGGTAAAGTTAGTATTTCTCCTTGTTCTGATCTGATTTTATATATCATTTTTTCTTCATCTAATTTTCTAAGTTGGCGTGACAAACGTTTTTGTGGTTTATCCCCGAATTCAAAGTATACTTGTATAGTCTGTTGAAAAAGTTTAATAACATAATTTGAGTATATTTTATTTAGCTTGTATTTTAATATTGCAATTTTATTATATATCACCCTAGATGGGGATATTGCATTTTCAATATTTAATTGCTTTATTTCATTTTCCAACGTTTGTTGAGTCTTTCGGTTTTCGTTATTAAAGTGTGCTTGCGCGGATATTATAGCACCACGCATAAAGGCTTTAAATGTGTCCCAAAGAAGTGGCGAAGAAATTCCAGGTTTGTCATTAGTCTCAAAAAATAATTTAATCTGTTTTACCAGATAATCATAACAAGCCTTATCATTTAAAATTTGAGGGTTGAGTCTCCATTGGGAGTATTTATTAGTTATACCATTTAATTGTATCTTAAATGTTAATGGGGCATGATCCGAAATAATATTATGATATTTTGAATCATACGTGAATGGAATTAACTTTGAATCTATTAAAAAATAATCTATCCTTGAGTAGGTTCCAAATACCGGAGAGTAAAATAAGTATTCCCGACCAGAGGGATTATCCGTTCTCCAGACACTCTTAACATTTGCGGTGTTAATAAAATAATTTATGAGTTCATTTGATTTAGATATCGCTTTCCTTTTAGTTGATGATCTATCTAGATAATTATCTAAAGTACAATTTAAATCACCCCCGATTATTAGATTATGTTGTGTACCTATAGGAATAGTATTAAATATTTTCTTAAAAAACAATGGATTATCGAAGTTTGGTCCATATATGTTCATTAGAACGACTTTCTTTGAATATAATTCACCCGTAATTATTATGTATCTACCCTCAGTATCTTCTATTATTGAGCTATGTTTAAATGGAATGCCTTTACGAATAAGTATTGCAACCCCTATAGACTTATGTGTAAATGAAGAATGAAACACTTTAGAAATCCATTTTGCTGTTAGTCTATGTTGCGCTTCCTTTTTAAGGTGCGTCTCTTGAAGAAAAATTATGTCTGTTTTAAGTCTATTTAACTGAGCCAAAACCTTACCTCTTTTAATTGGTTCATTAATTCCCTTTACGTTCCAACTGCAGAAGATGATTCCATCACCCCCAGTTTTCATATTAATGTCTTGCATTTTGTTATTAAGGTGGGTTATAATGGAGTAGATGTCTCAGCATATATATTCCAATCTCATACCCATGCTTCAGATCGATGAATTTTAATACTTGTAACTTTATCTTACATACATATCTCTTCAAACCAACTGTATAACACATTCATAACTATAATAATATAATACGTTATATCAAATATAGGAGACAAAATAAAAATAAAAAATGTTAGTGGTGTTAGTGGTGTGCAGAAAAAAAAGGGTGACTACAACTATATTTAGTGTAGTTAGTGTAAGCCACACTAGTGTGGCTATTAATCTACTGACGTTGTTAAAAAAAAAATGTTAATGGTTCCAGCTCTATATTTGCCTTAAGGGCTAGATATAAAGGGGTGGGCGTTAAATTTAAATGCTTGATAATGCTTCATTATTTTGACTACGACTGTCGATTTTTACTATTTTAGGAGGGATGACATGCAGTTTGAAGTAATAGTTAATACTAAGCTATTTCTATTATATATTATTTTTTTTATTAGTAATCCATCAAACCATCCTTAACCAGTGAATTTAAAAGTCCGTTATTCTTCCTCCTTCTCTATGGAAAATCAGTACCATCAGGTAGGTGTTAGATGTAGTTCAAGTTCACTATTCTTCATCCGTAGCTTCTTCTTCTTTCACTGCTTCTTCCTCTTCCAGTTTCTTCTCGATGTTACGAGCAAATTCAAGTGCTTCTGTATGCTTGATGAAGTGATGCTCCTTGTTATCATAGGTTACTCTTCGTGTAGCAGGATACATCAGGCCCTATCTCAGACCCTTTACATTCTTTAGGATGCCTCTTGTTTCTGTAAATAAAGCTCTTCTCTTGGCCACTTCTGCAGGGTAATCTCTGAATATGCTAATCTTATCTCCATCGTAGTTAAGGTTTTTCTTACGAATTATTATCTTCATCATATCTTCCAAGACGTGATCATAAACCACTTTCACAATCAATTGTCTTGGGGGTGAGCCCTTCTTCGGGAGTCGTCTCAGTGCCCTGTGCGCTCTACCAAGCGGGGGTTCTTGATCCAAATTCAAAACTTTTTAAAAAACTTTTCAAAACTTTTCCCCGTTTTTAATTCAATTTTTAAGGAGCTGGTTGGCGCGGGTTCCACCTACTCCATTTGCGCTATCGTTTTTGCGCAAATTTAAAACCAACGTATATGAGAGTTTTAGTAATAGTAGAGATAGATGTTGACACTTAAGACAGCAGGAGACTGTAAATGATAAAATTATTAATCCTGGACAGAATCAAACTCATATTGTTGCTCAATTAGATTGCATATGGTGGGCAAGAGATTGCAATGAAAATGTATATGCAAAGAAAATAGCTCAAGAAGAATAGGCAGTTACTACTTTTCCACCATCTATGAAAGGAAATATACCGATCAATTTGGTTTTGGTGGTTGGAAGTATAATGGAATCTTTATTCAGGTATATTACAAAGAATTTAAAATTGAAATTATAATAAATGTTTAGTATGGATATGAAAAGCAATAGGCATGTTTGACTAAACTTATTAAATGAACTTTTTCAAGAAAGAAAAGAATAGTAATAATATAACAGATGTAATAAGTTCACAGTTTTCATGCACCTGTACATTCTTTCCAATGGTAGAAACAAGATGAGATGGTGTGAGTCTTCTGAGGTAATACCTCCTACTGATCCCTTAAATGGTGCAGAGGTCAATACTTGTAGTGTCTTATTATTTTCTGCAGCCTCCTTCGTTCCTGGGCGTTCAAACTATCTAACCATGCTGTGATGTGACCAGTATGCGCTCTATCTAATGTGCACATACTGAATCACCACAATTTTCTAAAGAAGTAAAGGCATTTATGAGCTTTGTTTGTAATTGCATCGATTTGCTATGTCCAAGACAGATCTTCAGATTCCCAAGAACTTGAAACCATTGACACCCTCCACTGCATCCCATGATATGGACAGCTTTCCGCTCCTGAATTTAGTAATCAGTCTTGCTGACATTGAGAGCATGATTGTTGTTCTGCCACCATTAAATTAGATTATCAATTTCCCTCCTGTACTCTGACTCATTGTTAACCATCATTTGTCCATCAACAGTGGTATCATCTGCGAATCTAAAGATAGTATTGGAATAGTGTCGCGCAGCACAGCCATGTATTTAAAGGGAGCAGAAGCAGAGACTAGGCATACAACCTTGAAGATGTTCTTGTGTTGTTGGCTATCAAAGAGAAAGTGTCATTGCTAGGGTTACACAAAAAGCTGGAGAAACTCAGCGGGTGCAGCAGCATCTAAGGAGCGAAGGAGATAGGCGACGTTTCGGGTTGAGACCCTTCTTCAGGCTGAAGAAGGGTCTCGACCCGAAACGTCGCCTATCTCCTTCGCTCCTTAGATGCTGCTGCACCCACTGAGTTTCTCCAGCTTTTTGTGTAACCCTCGATTCTCCAGCATCTGCAGTTCCTTCTTTAACACAAGTGTCATTGCTAGTTCATACTGATAGTGGCCTACTGATGAGGAAGTGTAGGATCCAGCTTATTTGGGAATGCAGTGTTCTCTGTTTCACAGAGACCTGCCTTATCCTCAGATCTCCATACTCAGTTCTTTAGCCTGATGATTTTTCGACTCATCAGATGGTCTGAACAGCGGCACCTGCCTCCTGGTAAACTCTTCACAATACTCAGGTCCTGTTCAACTCCTGCTCCTCAGATCTGCAACATCTTGCAATGAAGTGCTATCTATGGGAATTCACCTCCATCGACCTGACAGTGGTCTACATCCTGCCCCAGGGAGACATCCAGCTAACACTAGAAGAGCTGTGATTGGGCTGACGGGCTGAGTATGGAGATCTGAGGAAAAGGCATGTATCTGTGAAACACAGAACACTGCATTCCCAAAGATTAGAATAACACAATGGTCAACAAACACTACGTGGCATAGCCCAATGCCTTCATCATTACCGGGGACTTCAACAAGGCAGGTTTTAGAAAGTCAATTCCAAACTACCTGGAGCGCCAAAGGGTCTTCACCACTGCTACTCTACCATCAAATATGCCTATGGCTCTATCCCTCGCCCTCACTTTGGAAAGTCAGACCACCTGGCTGTACTCCTTCCTGCGCATACGCAGCATCTGAATAACACAGCTCCAGTGGTGAGAATTAGACAGAGCTGGGCAGGGAGGTAGGGGAATTACTTTGCAACTGCTTGGATTTGGGTTTTGTGACGGAGGTATGCGTTGGTGAGCACTTCGGAACCAGTGATCACAATACCATTAGTTTCAATATAATTATGGAGAGAGCCAGAACTGGACCTAGGGTTGAGATTTTTGATTGGAGAAAGGCTAACGTTGACGGAATGCGTAATGATTTAAAAGGAGTGAATTGGGACATTTTGTTTTATGGGAAGGATGTAGAAGAGAAATGGAGGACATTTAAAGGGGAAATTGTAAGAGTACAGAATCTTTGTGTCCCTGTTCAGTTGAAAGGAAATAGTAAAATCGGAAAGAGCCATGGTTTTCAAGGGAAATTGGACACTTGTTTCGAAAAAAGAGAGATATCTACAATAATTATAGGAGGCATGGAGTAAATGAGGCACTAGATGAGTATAAAGAATGTAAAAAGAATCTTAAGAAAGACATAAGAAAAGCTAAAAGAAGATATGAGGTTGCTTTGGCAAGAAAGGTGAAAGTAAATCCAAAGGTGTTTCTACAGCTATATTAATAGCAAAAGGATAACGAAGGATAAAATTGGACCATTGGAGCGCCAGAATGGACAGCTATCTGCAGAGCCAAAAGAGATGGGAGAGATATTGAACAATTTCTTTTCTTCGGTATACACCAAGGAAAAGGATATTGAACTCTGTGAGGTAAGGGAAAAAAGTAGAGTAGCTCTGGAAACTATGAGATTCAAAGAGGAGGAAGTACTGACACTTTTGAAAAATATAAAAGTGGATAACTCTCCAGGTCCTGACAGGATATTCCCTGGGACATTGAGGGAAGTTAGTGTAGAAATAGCAGGGGCTATGACAGAAATATTTCAAATGTCATTAGAAACGGGAATTGTGCCGGATGATTGGCGTACTGCGCATGTTGTTCCATTTTTTAAAAAGGGTTCAAAGAATAAACCTAGCAATTACAGACCTGTTAGTTTGACGTCAGTGGTGGGCAAATTAATGGAAAGTATACTTAGAGATAATATATATAAGCATCTGGATAAACAGGGTCTGATCAAGAACAGCCAACATGGATTTGTGCCTGGATAGGATGCACAGGAGTAGCAAGATGGATTCAACAGTGGCTGAATGGGAGATGCCAGAGAGATCTGTGTTGGGTCCACTGTTGTTTGTCATGTACATCAATGATCTAGATGATGGGGTGGAAAATTGGATAAGTAAGTATGCAGATGATACTAAGATAGGTGGCGCTGTGGATAATGAAGTAGATTTTCAAAGTCTACAGAGAGATTTGGGCCATTTGGAAGAGTGGGCTGAAAGATGGCAGATGGAGTTTAATGCTGATAAGTGTGAGGTGCTACATCATGGCAGGACAAATCAAAATAGGACGTACATGGTAAATGGTAGGGAATTGAGGAATGCTGTGGAACAGAGGGATCTAGGAATAACCGTGCATAGTTCCCTGAAGGTAAAATCGCATGTAGATAGGGTGGTAAAGAAAGCTTTTGGTGTGCTGGCCTTTATAAATCAGAGCATTGAATATAAGAGTAGGGAAGTAATGTTAAAATTGTACAAGGCATTGGTGAGACCAATTCTGGAGTATGGTGTACAATTTTGGTCGCCTAATTATAGGAAGGATGTCAACAAAATTGAGAGAGTACAGAGGAGATTTACTAGAATGTTGCCTGGGTTCCAGCAACTAAGTTACAGAGAAAGGTTGAACAAGTTAGGTCTTTATTCTTTGGAGCGCAGAAGGTTAAGGGGGGACTTGATTGAGGTCTTTAAAATGATGAAAGGGATAGACAGAGTTGACCTGGATAAGCTTTTCCCATTGAGGGTAGGGAAGATTCAAACAAGAGGACATGACATGAGAATTCAGGGACAGAAGTTTAGGGGTAACATGAGGGGGAACTTCTTTACTCAGAGAGTGGTGGCTGTGTGGAATGATCTTCCAGCAGAAGTGGTGGAGGCAGGATCGATTTTAACATTTAAAAGTAAAGTGGATACGTATATGGACGGGATGGGAATGGAGGGGCGTGGTCCGAATGCAGGTAGATGGGACTAGGGGAAAATAAACGGTCGGCACGGACTGGAAGAGCCGAGAAGGCCTGTTTCCGTGCTGTAATTGTTATATGGTTATATGGTATTTGGTAGTTTGAGCATCAACTTTGGTTTAAGTTTGGTAGTCTGAGCAACGAACCTGAACAAATACGCGACAGTCCGAAGAAGGCTCCCGACCTGAAACATTACCAATCCATGTTCTCCAGGCATGCTGCCTGGCACGCTGAGTTACTCCACCACTTTGTGTCCTTCTTTGTAAACCAGCAGCTGCAGCTCCTTGTTTCCACCGTAATTACTTGCTTCAAAAGGAAATGTGCAGAGAATCATGTTCCCACCAAGACTATCCGAGTGTCCCTCACCTAAAGCTTTGGATGAACCAAGATATCTGGCAATATAGGGCCATGAAAGAAGTCCAGGTACAACCTTGACATGGCCATCGGGAAAGTGAAGAGGCACTTTTGGTCTAACCTGGAGGGGTAGATGGACATTTAGCAGCAGTGGCAAAGCTTGCACTCCAGTACTTTTTAGAAGGTGAAACCAAGTATTTGCTGAAGTGACAGTGATGCATCCCTCACAGATGAGCTTAATGCTTTATCTGCTGGCTTTGAAAGGGAGAACATCGATGAATTATGTATGCCATGGCACTTTCAATAATTGTGCACAAATATTCCCAAGTCATTCTACCTTTAGAACACTTTGTAAACAGTATCCTTTGAACTACATTCCCTACCAAAATTCATCAGCTCATATTTCTCCATTTTAAGCTTCACCTGCTATGTGCTTCTGTCCATTCAAACAGACTATCTACAATCCTGCTGCAATCAGTCACTATCCCCTTAGCAGTTCAGAATACTAACAAACTCTGTGTTATCTGTAAATTTAGAACTTGTAGCTTGCCCTTTTCCAGAGTCTGAATCATTGATATAGATCAGAAAAGCCCCTACACTTATCCCTGGGGAAAGCCACTGTTTAGCTTCCTGCAGTCTGAAATATAACCAACCATCATTATACTCTACTATCCTTTAGACAATAGGTGCAGGAGTAGGCCATTTGGCCCTTTGAGCCAGCACTGCCATTCAATACGATCATGTCTGATCATCCCCAATCAGTACCCCGTTCCTGCCTTCTCCCCATATACCTTGACTCCGCTATTTTTAAGAGCCCTACCTAGCTCTCTCTTGAAAGCATCCAGAGAACCTGCCTCCACCACCCTCTGAGGCAGAGAATTCCACAGACTCACCACTCTCTGTGAGAAAAAGTGTTTCCTTGTCTCCGTTCTAAATGGCTTACTCCTTATTCTTAAACTGTGGCCCCTGGTTCTGGACTCCCCCAACATCGGGAACATGTTTCCTGCCTCTAGCGTGTCTAAGCCCTTAACAATCTTATATATTTCAATGAGTTCCCCTCTCATCCATCTGAACACCAGAGTGTACAAGCCCAGCTGCTCCATTTGCTCAGCATACGACAGTCCTGCCATCCCAGGAATTAACCTTGTAAACCTACGCTGCACTCCCTCAATAGCAAGAATGTCCTTCCTCAAATGAGGGGACCAAAACTGCACACAATACTCCAGGTGTGGTCTCACTAGGGCTCTGTACAACTGCAGAAGGACCTCTTTGCTTCTATATTCGATTCCTGTTTTTGCTACCAAAGTGGATAACCTCACATTTATCTGCATTAAACTTCATCTGCCATGGATCTGCAACCCAAACTGTCCAAGTAACTCTGCAAGCTCATAGCATCCTCCTCACAGTTCACACTGCCATCCAGCTTTGTGTCATCTGCAAGTTTGCGAATGTTACTTTGAATCCTTTCATCCAAATCATTGATGTATATTGTAAATAGCTGCGGTCCCAGCACCGAGCCTTGCGGTACCCCACTAGTCACTACCTGCCATTCGGAAAGGGACCCGTTAATCCATACTCTTTGTTTCCTGTTTGCCAACCACTTCTCTATCCACTTTAGCACTCTACCCCTAATACCATGTGCCCTAATTTTGCCCACTAATCTCCTATTTGGGACCTTAACAAATGCTTTCTGAAAGTCCAGGTACACTACATCCACTGGCTCTCCCTTGTCCATTTTCCTAGTTACATCTTCAAAAAATTCCAGAAGATTAGTCAAGCATGATTTCCCCTTCGTAAATCCATGCTGACTCGGACTGATCCTGTTACTGCTATCCAAATGTGCAGCTATCTCATCTTTTAGAATCGACTCCAGCATCTTCCCCACCACCGATGTCAGCCTAACTGGTCTATAATTCCCCGTTTTCTCTCTCCCGCCTTCCTTAAAAAGTGGGATAACATTAGCTCACTAAAGCTCACATTAGTTTTACTTAGCTCACGAGTTAATTTGCCGCATGTTGTGTTTGGCTACACAGTGAGTATATATAATATAAAACAGGGGACTGACCATGCGGCCTTGTGGTGCTCCACGCAGATGACCAGTGAGGAGGTGATATTCTTGTGATTTCTTACTGATTGAGGTCTATCCATGATGAAGTTGCATAGGTAGGAGCAGAGAACCAAATACCTGAATATGCAAAGAACAAAACCCCGACATGAGTTCCAGTTATTCAGGTGATCCAGCGTAGGATGAAAAGCCTGCAAAATTGTCAATACAGTGCCCTCCATAATGTTTGGGGAAAAGACCCATCCTTTATTTATTTGCCTGTACTCCACAATTTGAGATTTGTAATAGAAAACACCACATGTGGCTAAAGTGCACATTGTCAGATTTTAATAAAGGCCATTTTTATACATTTTGGTTAAACCATGTAGAAATTACAGCAGTTTATACATAGTCCCCTCATTTCAGGGCACCATAATTAGGTATGTTACAAAACTTACCTTTAGCGGTGCTGGAGTTCTGCCGCTGGCCGTGCGCGCGACTTTGGTGCCTTTAAGGGGGGGGCGGGGTTGAAATGCGGTTTTCCCCTTGTAATCCGGAGCTTTATTTTCTCGGAGTGTGATCTATTTTAGGAGATTCGTTCTGACTGCCGGTAAGTCCGTTTTTTAAAATAAATCGTCGGACTATTTCATTGCTGCAGTAAAATAAAAATTAGCTCCCAATGCCGTGAACGCCGACTGATTTTACGCAGGGGACAGGTAAGTGAAAGCTGTTTATTTTTTCATATAAACTTGCTTTTTTAGGGGACTTTAATCAATATTTCATGTTGCAAAACGGTGATTTAGCCCCCCTATGAACTGTCAGAATTTTTCCTGCTGATATGGGGTTTAAATTCACCGCTACCGCAACGTTCCAATGCAGTGCTTCCTTAAAATCCCACTCGCAAGCTGTTTAAAATGCCCATTAATTTACAGGCATTAAACACTGAATTCCTTCAATTTGGCCTATAAATTAATGACAATTAGATTTAAAAATCATGTTTTATTGTGAATTATTGTGTGACTGTTAATTGGACACTTAGGCTTTACATTTTCTTTAAATTTTTTCTTAAGAAATTAATAAATGTTTAAATCTAGTAATTGAATTTTGTAATTGGCTACAATTGGGTAACTAACTAATTATATGGTTTCATTTCAAGTCATCCAAGTAAGATTATTTCATATTTGTTTCAGAATACTTCAATCTATAATAACTGAAAATTTATTTCAGTTCTCTTAAATTTTAAGGAAGTTATGGGCTTTTGACTGTCCTCGATCACAACTTTTATGACAAGTCAATAGAAAAGCAATAGGAAGCAAGTTGCTAATTTCCGAGTATGAAAATGGCCCTAACTTTTTTAATACTGAAGATATGAAAGTGAATTAGGTGTCAAATTAAACTTATTTTTATGCTTTATCTGATGGGATAAATTGCAGACTTGATTTTTTAAATCTCAAAATTTTGTAATATTGCTAACATAATGTTTGGAACACAGCAACATCATGTAAATGAAAGTAGTCAGGTTTAGTATTTTCTTGCACATCCTTTGCATGCAATGACTGCTTGAAGTCTGTGATTCATGGACATCGCCAGTTGCTGGGTGCCTTCCCTGGTGATGTTCTGCCAGGCCTGTATTGCAGCCATCTTTAGATTATGCTTGTTTTGAGAGCTAGTCCTCTTAAGTTTTCTCCAGCATGTAAAAGGCATGCTCAATTGGGTTCAGATCAGGTGATTGACTTGGCCACTCATGAATTGATCATTTTTTAGCTTTGAAAAACTCCTTTGTTGCTTAGCAGTATATTTGGAATCATTGTCTTGCTGTAGAATGAACCGCGGGCCAATGAGATTTGAGGCATTTTTGAACCTGAGCACATAGGATGTGTCTATTCACTTCAGAATTCATTATGTTACTATCACCAGCAGTTGTATCATCAATGAAGATAAGTGAGCCTGTACCTTTAGTAGCCATACATGCCAAGGCCATAACACCCCCACACCATGTTTAACAGACGAGGTGGTATGGTTTGGATCTTGGGCAGTTCCTTCTCTCCTTCATACATTGCTCTTGCCATCACTCTGATATAAGATAATCTTTGTCTTATTTGTCCACAATACCTTTTTCCAGAACTGTGGTTGCTCTTTTAAGTACTTATTGGCAAACTGTAACCCGGCCGTCCTATTTGTGCGGCTAACCAGAAGTGGTCATTGACAAATCCATACCTGACTCCTGAAGAGTGTTTCTGATCTGTCGGACAGGTGTTTGGGGGTTTCTCTTTATCATAGAGAGAATTCTTCTGTCATCAGCTGTGGAGGTCTTCCTTGGCCTTTGCAATTAGTAAGCTCACCAGTGCTCTCTTTCTTCTTAATGATGTTCCAAACAGTTGATTTTGGTCAGACTAAGGTTTGGTTGATGTCTAACAGTTTTATTCTTGTTTCTCATAATGGCTTATTTGACTTTCATTGGCACAACTTTGGTCCTCATGTTGATAAACAGCAATAAAAGTTTCCAACGGTAATGGATAGACTGGAGGAAAGCCTGGGTGCCGAGAGCTCTCTTATACCTCCATTAAGGAAGCAATTAAACACACCTGAGCAATTACAAATGCCTGTGAAGCCATGTGTCCCAAACATTATGGTGCCCTGAAATGGGGGTACTATGTATAAACACAGCTGTAATTTCTACATGGTGAAACCAAAATATATAAAACTACCCTTTATTAAAATTCGATGTGCACTATAACCACATGTGATTATACAATTTTATTACAAATCTCAAATTGCGGACTACAGAGGCAAATAAATAAATGATGGATCTTTGTCCCATACATTGGGCCATATTAGTCGCTCTTCCACTACTCGCCACATCTTCCCATCTCCACCCCTTTCTGCCTTCCGGAGGTGCCGCGACTGCAGACGCCTTCCGGTGGTGCCACAGCGGCAGACGCCTCCCAGACATGCTGTGGAGATGCCGAGGCCAGAGACTCGCGGCACGGGCCTCGTGGGCCAGAACCTAGCGAGTCGGAGGTAGGGCCTCACGAGTCTCGTGGCCCGCGTCTTGCGGGTTGGAGCCCATGCGGCCATTGGTGCCTGGGGCAAAGGAGCCCGCAGCTGGGGCCTCAGAGCCATGGAGGCATCCAGAGAGGATCCAGCAGCGCAAGTGGAGAGGTCAATGCGCTGGTTGATGATGGTGCCAACCAGCGGACGAGGACGGACCCGTGGGGTGAGGGCGACGCTGCCGAGGGAAGGAACAATGGAGCACCCGGCGTGGGGAGACTACCTTGAGGGAGACGGGGTAGAACAAAGAACAATGTGGACCCGGCATGGGGGGACTGCCATGAGGGAGGGGAAGAATAAAGGTGGAACTGTCGCGGTGGGGGGGTGCCTTTTATGGGCGACTATTTGCATAACCTGGCACGGTATGCAAGCAAAGAACTTCAAGGTGACGACACATTTGACAATAAAGTATTGAATTCAATCAATTCAATTTAATTCCGCAGAGACCGTTCCCACCACAACTCCCTGGTTACTTTCTCCTGCAACTGCAAGAGATGCAACACCTGTCCTTAGACCTCCTCCCTCTATCTTAGGACCCCGACTGTTTTTACATGTGATGCAGAGGTTCACTTGCACCTTGTCCAACCTCATTTACTGTACCCGCTGTTCCCGGTGTGGACTTCTATATATCTGTGAGACCAAGCGCAGGATCGGCGATCGTTTCGTTGAATATCTACGCTTAGTCCGCCTAAACCTACCTGACCTCCCGATTGCTTAATGTTCAAGAAGGAACTGCAGATGCTGGAAAATCGAAGGTGGACAAAAATGCTGGAGAAACTCAGAGGGTGAGGCAGCATCTATAGAGCGAAGGAAATAGGCAACATTTCGACTGTCCCGACTGTCCAAGCGGAATATGAGGTGCTGCTCGTATGAGTGGCCCAGGACATGGGAGGTGGAGTTGAAGTGCTGAGCCACACGGAGATCAGGTTGGTTAATGCGGACCGAGCGGAGGTGTTCGGCGAAACGATCGCCAAGCCTACGTTTGGTCTCACCGATGTAGGTCAGCTGACATCTAGAGCAGCGGATCCTTAAAAAGCGGATCCCTCCCCTTAAAAAAAGCATAAGAGCTGCTTTCCTCTATTAATCAAGGCAAAAATTATAATTTAATTGGTGTTGGATATAATTCTATAGCATAAAATAATTTATTTTGGAAAAGAGGATGGATGAAAACTTGGATGAAAACTTTCAATCATGGTGTACCATGGTGTATCAATACCACGCCCAAAGAAGGCGAGGATGCCATATGCCTTCTTCATCATCATGTGGGTCCTCGTCAACGTCCTTGTTAAGATCCACGTAGATAATGACTACTGCCCTGCTCTCGCCAATTCTCTTGGTCTCCTCTTCAAAAAATTCAATCAGACTTATGGGTTTCCGACACACAAAGCCATGCTACCTATCCCTAATCAGTCCCGGAATTTGGGATTGGGTAATAGCCAAGTATGATGAACAAATGGTGTCCTATATGGTACATTTGCTATAATACCAATAAACAGCAGAAAGCACTGACTAAACAAGGGCAATGTGATTGGGTGTAAATCTGAAGACAAGCTACAGGTCTCTTGGTGAATTGTTCCAATATAAGCACAATACTGCCATCTATTTGATAATGAAAAGTCATACAGGTATACCACATCCATAAAGAAAGGGAAAATCCATTGTGGTTAAATAATGCTGCCTTTCTTAACTGTAATTGATCAGCAAAATGATTTTAAACAGAGGGGACAATAATAACAATTGGAACTTATTCACCAATAACTCGTTCACTGATGCACAGTTTGAATTTCAATTGGACCATTTGGCACCAGGCCTTGGCACCCTGGACATTTCAGCATAATTTGGCTCAATGTGGTAATAAATCACCCCGCTAAATCTGAACTCAATGAAGTCGTGCTTAGCATAAATTAAGGTAGTTTATTGTTACTCAAAATCATTTATTTCAGCCCTTGGACATTGTTCAGGAATCCCTTATAGGCCTATCCCACTTGACCCACTGCCGACTGTCAAGTTGCCGGCAGTCACCTGAAAAACTGATAACTGGAACGCCGACTGTCAGAGTGCAACACACACATGCATCCGTCACCGGCCTGTTATGCAGGCGGGGGACAGGGCAAGCGGGGGGAGAGCTGTCTGAGTGAAATGCACACGGTGCAAAGCCAAGGTGATACAGACACACATCCCGATTAACATGAAGGTTGGCGCTGTAACTAAAATGGATAAAGCACAGTGCAAGGTAAGTCCTTTAAAAGAGGGGGGAGGAGAAGGAGTGGAGAAGCTACTTTTAAGAAGCCAGAGATACACGGCTGTGAAGCTCGGCGGACATTTACCATGATCAGTTGGTTATCCTTGGTTCCGAATGAGCTAATGAAATTCATCGGTCAGAATCGGCTACAATCTACGAGAACCTTCGACCTCCAGGCAATCCACTAGAACCTCCTGGCGACCCACCTACAGCACGAGAATTCTCGCTACTCTCCATGGCGGCTTCATTCTAGTCCCCGCTAATTTTTCAACATGTTGAAAAATTCACGGTGACTATAATGAGGCCGCGACTAGTTCGCAGAATGCGGGAACTCCTCACGACCATGAAGGCGACTCCTCGGCAACCACCCGCGAACATGTGGCGACTGCAATAAGGGCCTGTCCCACTTAGCTGTCATTTGCGCGACCTCATCGACGCGTTGAGACGCACGGGTAGCATGCGGTCGCATGGAGAAGTGCAGAGGGGTATGGAGTTGCGTGCGGTATCGCGCAGCGCTGCAGGATTTTGTAGGGCGCAACATTTTTGCGTGCGGTATCGCACACAGGCATATAGCGGTCGCACGCAAGCATCCTGACCTCGCACATGTAGTGAGTGGTGATGCATGATTACGTCACCGTGCGTAACTGCACCGCCACACGCCGCCCATACGCAGTCGGCCCGCCTTTTACGTGTCATGGACATAAGCGCGCGCGATTTATAAATGTGCACAGTTTTGTAGAGAAAACTACGTGGTGAACACCAAAATATACTAAACTGGAAAGTGCAAAAGTGAATTGATGCTTCACTTGCAATGACCGCTTGGTTCCCTGGATTGTAGGTAAGGAAGAGGTTAAAAAGACAAATGTATCTCCTACAGCTGGATGAATGAATTACATGAGAAGGGGTGCAGTTGGTAGAAATGGAAGACCAAACCAGATAAGTGATACAAAATGCTGGAGTAACTCAGCGGGATCGGCAGAGAATAAATGGGTGACATTTCGGGTCGAGACCCTCCTTCTGACTGAAAAAGTGTCTCGACCTGAAGCATCCACCATTCCTTCTCTCTAGACATGCTGCCTGTCCCGCCGAGTTACTACTGCATTTTGTGTCTATCTTCAATTTAAACCAGCATCTGCAATTCCTTTTGGTCTGCAGCTTGCTACTTTTCATTCACCTCTTTTTTTTGAATAGGGGCATTCCATCTGCAGTTTTCCAATTGCTATCACCACTCAGGAAACTGGAACATTTTTGAAAATCACCATAAATATCATAAACTGGGTAAATATCATAAACTGGGTAATCAAATGACGTCACGCGCTCCAGACGGCTGTGCTGACGCATGAAGACACGTGCGACAGTCGCTTCTGGCCTGTCGCGTAAATGACAAAACTTCTTCAGCATATTCAAAACGCATGACCTCCAGAATTTACAAGGGATGCAGTCACATTAGAACACTATCACCTGCAACCTTTTGTCCAACTTGCACAGTAGCCCTTGGAAATAAATCACATTTTCTCATAGCTATTGGGTATAAAGTCTAAAATTCCTTATACTAAAGCATGGTGTAGGCCTTTCATCAGATGGACTGCAATTATTCAAGATTGCAGCTCACAGCTACCTGAGAAAATAAGAACAATACAGCACAAGCACAGGGCCTCTGGTACCATGATGTATATGCCAACCATGATGCAAGGTTAAACTAACCCCATCTGCCTGCGCACGATGCATATCCCTCCATCCCTGCATATTCATGTGTCTGCCCAAAAGCTTCTTAAATGTTGCTATCACATCTGCTTCCAGAACCCCTCTGGCAAGTGTGTACTAAGTACCACCATTCTCTGTAAAAACCTTTGTTAAATTTATAGACCTTTAAAACTTTCTTCCATTACGCCTTTACCCTCTCGTATATGATATATCCACCCTAGACAAAATGGGTCTGACCATCTACCCTAACCATAGAACTATGTTCCCTCATCGTTTTATAAACTTCTAGGAGTACTCCCTTCAGTATCCAAAACTTTGGAAAAGAAACAATCTAGGTTTGACCAATCTCTCCTTTTCCTCTATTCTAGAGAATATGCTTTAATCCAGGAAACAGGGAAGGACTGCGTATGCTGATTTAAACCGAAGATAGACACAAAAACCTGGAGTAACTCAGCAGGACAGAGAGCATCTCTGGAGAAAAGGAATAACGTTTCGTGTCAAGACCGTTCCTCAGACTAAGGGGCCCAAAACGTCATTCCTTTTCTCCAGAGGTGCTGTCTGACCCGCTGAGTTACTCCAGCTTTTTTGTGTCCTTCTTGTAATGTGACAGCGGAACTTTTCACAATTTTAGGGGTGGACAATGCCATAGCGAGTTGCTGCCTAAGGGGCCTGTCCCACTTTCACGACCTAATTCACGACCTCTGCCGAGTTTGCCCATGACTCATACTCGCAGCATGGTCGTCACGAGGTTGTAGGTAGGTCGTGATGCTAGTCGTAGGTGCTCGTGGTATCAAGTAGGTCGGGGCGTTTTTCTAGCCTGATGAAAAATGTCTACGAGTAAAAAAGGCTGTAAATTAGGTTGTGAAAGTGGGACAGGCCCTTTATGGCACCAGAGTCCAAGGTTTGATCCTGACCTCGGGTGTTGCCTGTACAGAGTTTCTACATTCTCACCATGAGGGTTTTCTCTGGGTGTTTCCTTTAAGGAATTTAAAGCTCTCACTTTGACACCATTGAGCTATTTGAGGCATGTATTCCACCACACATCCTGAAGTTGATAACTAGCTCCTTCGTCTTGCTGACTGTGACAATATCCATGTAATTTATGCATATGAGCTATACTCATTCTCGCACATGCTCAGTAAATCGGTCAGTGACCTTTAACTTGGAAATAAATCATTCCTACTTTTGATCCCAACACGAGTGTGTGTGGAGCCATTACTGAGCATGTGCAAAAATGAGCAGCTCATACGCATAAATTAAATGGAATTTGTCACAGTCAGCAAGACGAAGGAGCTAGTTATCAACTTCAGAATGTGCGGTGGAATACATGCCTCAATCAGCTCAATGCCTCAATCAGCATACTGTTGGACCGGAAGAAGTGCAAATCTGCAATACCCTGACTTTCGAAACGGTAGCAGATGAGACAGATGTGAAAGTCATCATCCACAAGATGTCTACCATCATCATAGGAGAAAAATATGAAAGATTCATTTTCAATAAACTAGACCATAAACCAGGGGAAAGCATTGAATTGTATGTTGCAGAGCTGGAGGAGCTTGTTAGGACATGCAACTTCTGCAAATGCCTGAAAGAAAGCCTAATTCAAGATCGCATCGTCATTGGTATTGCAGACCAGTAAACCAGGAAGACACTCCTTCAGAAGAGGAATCGGACACTGCAGGAGACTGTTTACATATGTAGATCCTCGGAGGTAACAGCGACAAGAATGCAGATCATTGGCAAAGAGCCGACAATGCACAAGGTGGAACGATGCCAACCAAGGGAAAAGATGGTTGATTTTCCTTCACAGAGGAAGAATCTGGTACCAGTCAAGTGCAAGTTCTGTGCGAGGACGCACAAGTGCAGGAAGGAAGAATGCCCAGTGTATGGGAAGGACTGCAACAGATGTGGATGACAAAAACACTTTGCATGCTGCTGCAAGCAGAGGAAGGGGAGCACGCAGAAACGTGGTCTCCACAAGGTCGGAGAGTCATTTGACACAACGTCCATTTCTGACGCAGAGTCTGTGAGTTGCATTGAGGTCAATGCAGCTAGAAATAATTCCTCTTCAGGCCTATTCGCTGAGATGCAGGTCAGCACAGAAGCCATCAAGTTTCAGATTGACTCTGGTGCCAGTGTAAATGTCATTCCCAAGGATCTTGTACCCAACAAAGAAGACATTAGACGAGAGAAAATCTTAAAGCTGTACAACGGACCCAACCTGCTGGCAGAAGGTAGGACGAAAGTCATACTTCGGAAAAGGATGAACAACAAGAAGTGGTAGAGGAAGGCTGGCTCACACCGCTCCTGAGCGGAAAAGCTGCACAACAGATTAAACTCATCACGGTTCACTACGAGAATTTCAAGAGCCTGAATGCTGTTAGCGAGGCTGACTCATTACTCAAGAGCTACAAAGATGCCTTTGACGACGAAAGACCTGGGAGACTGCCTGGCAAGGTCAAGTTGATAACTAGGACGGAGAATGTGACCCCATCGCAGTGTTCTTCAAAGCTGGTACCTGTAACCATGAAAGAGAAGGTCAAGTATGGTCTCATGAAGCTGGTCGAACCAACTGAGTGGTGTAGTAGGCAGGTCGTTACGGAGAAAAAGGGCAGCACAGAGTTGAGGTTCTGCATAAATCCTAGACCCCTCAACAAAGTCCTGAAAAGGGAGATCCACAGACTACCAGTCATAGAGGATGTACTCCCTAAACTGTCCAAGACGAAGATTTTCTCCAAATTTGATCTGAGGTCAAGATACCTCCACTGCTAACTAGATGAAGAGAGCAGTTTCCTAAGAACCATGAACAACCCTTTTGGGAGATATCGCTGGAAGACGTTGCCATTTGGATGGAATGTAAGTGCAGAGATCTTCCAGAAGAAGCTGCAACAAGCCCTAGAAGGATTAAAGGGAGTGGAATGTGTTGCAGATGACATCATCCTATTCAGAGTAGGGGACACCAGAGAAGATGCAGAAAGGAACCACAATGTAAGACTGCAAGATCCTCTGCGATGCAGAGACAAAGGCATCAAACTGAATTGGAAGAAGTCGGTAGTGAAAGCTACTTGTATCATATTTCTAGGTTATGTAGTCACAGATCGTGGACTGAAACCAGATCCAAAGAAGATCCAGGCTATCCTAGAGATGCCCAACCCAACCAATCCAACAGAAATCCGAAGATACAAGGCCGTGTAAACAACTTGGCAAGATTCCTGCAAATGTTGTCGGTCACATTCGAGCCTTTGAGGAGATTGACTCACAAGGATGCAGAGTGGGAATGGTCATCACAACATGACATGGCAATGTTAAAGATCAAGGAGCTGTTGACAACAGCACCTATCCTTGCGTACTACACACCAGACGAACAGCTAACCATACAATGTGATGCAAGCAAGGCAGGTCTAGGTGCAACACTTATGCAGAAAGGACAACCACTGTCCTATGTGAGTCAAGCATTGATGCCAACTGAGCAGAGATATGCTCAGATTGTGAAAGAGGCACTAGCAATAGTGTTTGCTCTCGAGCGCTTCCAACAGTACACCTACGGACAGAGAATCATCATTGTGAGTGAGCACAAGCCATTGGAAATCATCGTCAAAAAGCTTCTGCATGGAGCACCAAGACGTCTTCAGGACATGATGATGAGAATGCTACATTATGACATCGAGATCAAATGGGTAAAGACATGCATCAAGCAGATATGCTCTCCCAAGCATACCTCTCGGACACCACAGGATCGACCAGATTCACGGATGTCAACATATTTGAGTCCTTGATCATGGGTGAGGCTAAGGTCAAACGCATCCAGGCCCACACCAGGGAAGACTTGAATGTCAGAGACGAGTTGAGTGGGCAAGACGGCCTAGTATTCAGAGGAGAGAGAGGTGTAATCCCTATCACTCTACGCAAAGATATGAAGGAGACACTCCATACTTCTTACCTAGGAGTAGACGGAACCCTTAGACGTGCTAGAGAATGCATTTTCTGGCCCAGGCAGGACGTATGAACAACAGAATCATGATGCCCCATGACCTCCCAGATCACCCATGGGAGAAAGTGGGAACCGATAGGTTTGAACTTGAGGGAAAGCATTATTTAATCACAGATGACTATCTATCTAATTTCTGGGAAATAGACAGACTGTACGACCTGAGCTGCAGGACAGTCATTGTGAAACTCAAGAACCACTTCGCAAGATATGGAATTCCCAACACTGTGGTAAGCGACAACGGGACACAGTTCTCGTCAGAGGAGTTCGCCAAATTTGCCAAGAAATGCGAATTTGACCACTACACATTTTCTCCAAGACATAGCCAAGTTAACGGTAAGGTGGAATCGGCAGTCAAGGCAGCTAAGCGAGTATGAAGAAATCCAGTCACTCCCAGACAGATGTCTACTTGGCAATACTGGAATTGCGCAACACCCCTGTGCAAGGAGTGAACAGTAGTCCTGCACGAACACTACATGGAAGGAGAACAAGAACTACATTTCCAACTACATCAAACCTCCTCAAACCAAGTGGTGCTGAGATACTCACAGAAGAGAGGAAAAAGATGAAGGATTTGCAAGGAAAACAGTCAAAGATCTACAACCAACATGGGTCACGTAAGTCCTTTAAAGGGGGAGGGTGAGGGGGGAGAAGGAGTGGAGATAACATTTAAGAAGCCAGAGATACACGGCTGTGAAGCTCGGCGGACATTAACATTACCGGTCGGTTATCCTTGGTTCTGAAAACTACTGTGTACGTTTGTTTTACCCAATGAGCCAATGAAATTCACTGGTTAGCACCGGCGACAACCTACGACAACCTATGACAACCTACGACTTTCTGGCAATCCACTACCACTGCACATATGTCACGAGAATTCTCGCTACTCTCCATGGCGTAAAAATTCTGGTCGCCGCTAACTTTTCAACACGTTGTAAAATTAGGGGTGAGCAGAATGAAGCTGCGACTATTTACGAGAATGCGGGAACTACTCACCATCATGCAGGCGATACCCGACAAACATGTGGCGACCTTGTGCGACCAGATAGTCTCCTGTAGTCATCTAAAAAGTCACGTAAGTCAGACAGGCCTATGAGGATGTGGCCAGTAACTCCATCCGGGCCAGTTGCTTTCCACGGATTCACTATCAGAAAGGCAGATATTTTGACTGCCTTGGGTACAGGCACACCCAAGACTGGTGGGGCAGGCAATGTTCCTCCATTGACCTTCGGTTCAAAGCATGCGTAGAAAGCGTTGAGCTCATCAGGGAGGCATCCATTGTTGTCAGCAATACTACCTGTCTTTGTTTCGTAGCTCATTAGAGTGTACAAGCTTTGTCACAATCTAAGGGCATCTATGTGATTACCTCAGGAATCCAAGTTGGTCCGGAATTCCCTCTTGGCATCCTTAATTCTATGCAAAGATTTATTGTACAGCTCAGGATTATTTGACTTAAATGCTGCAGACTTGGTCTAGGAATGAACTTCACGATTTACCCATAGTTTCCAGTTGGGGAACGCGCGTATCGTCTTCTGTGGTACACATTCTTCTACTCACTTACTGATGAAGTCTGTGACAGCAGTGGCATATTGATCTAGGTTAACTGCAGAGTCCTTCAATATGGACCAATCCACCAACTCAAAGCAGTTGTGAAGGATCTTAGTTTCCTCAGACCAACACTGCAAAACTTTCTGTTTGTAAGCAGGGGCCATGTAATCAGATTTACCAAAGTGAAGTCTGGAAATGAAGTGGTATGCATTTGATAATTGTGCAGTAGTAGCAGAGGGTATTTTGGCCTCTGGTTGGGCAAGAGATGTATTGATAGTATTTTGGCAGCACCTTGAGTTTGGTGTGATTGAAGTCCCCAGGTATTTTGATGAGGTCTTGAGATACTTTGTTTCAGGGCTATTTGTGATGGTGTAGTTCTTAGAAATGCAAGCATAGCATCAGCCTAGGGTGTGACGTAGACTGTTGTCAGGATAACCAAAGTGAGTTCCTGCGGCATGTAGTAGAGACGACATTTCATAAGAAATTGCAGTTCTGGAGAGCAGGAGCTCACCAGGATCGCACATTTGAGTACCATGTGGAGTTCATTAGAAAGAAAACATCATTAACATCAGATTACTATCTAAATGGCGTCAAGTGGGAAAAGGGGATGTACAACAGGATCTGGGGGTCCTTGTACATCAGTCTATGAAAGTAAGCATGCAGGTACAGCAGGCAGTGAAGAAAGCGAATGGCATGTTGGCCTTTATAACAAGAGGAATCGAATATAGGAGCAAAGAGGTCCTTCTGCAGTTGTACAGATCCCTAGTGAGACCACACCTGGAGTATTGTGTGCAGTTTTGGTCCCTTAATTTGAGGAAGGACATTGAGGGAGTGCAGCGTAGGTTTACAAGGTTAATTCCCGGGATGGCGGGACTGTCATATGCTGGCAGAATGGAGCAGCTGGGCTTGTACACTCTGGAGTTTAGAAGGATGAGAGGGAATCTCATTGAAACATATAAGATTGTTAAGGGCTTGGACACGCTAGAGGCAGGAAACATGTTCCCGATGTTGGGGGAGTCCAGAACCAGGGGCCACAGTTTAAGAATAAGGAGTACGCCATTTAGAACGGAGACGAGGAAACACCTTTTCTCACAGAGAGTGGTGAGTCTGTGGAATTCTCTGCCTCTGAGGGCGGTGGAGGCAGGTTCTCTGGATGCTTTCAAGAGAGAGCTATATAGGGCTCTTAAAAATAGCGCAGTCCGGGGATATGGGGAGAAGGCAGGAACGGGGTATTGATTGGGAATGATCAGCCATGATCACATTGAATGGCGGTGCTGGCTTGAAGGGCCAAATAGCCTACTCCTGCACCTATTGTCTATTGTCTATTAGCCTCACCCGGGGACTCCATGCGGTTCAAAGAGAATCTTTCTGCTTGAATGACACAGTCAGGTAAGGCGAGGGAGGGTGAGCCATGTTTCTGTAAAACAGAACACATAGCAGTTCCTCAATTCTCTAAGGTAGGTAAGTCTAGCTTTAAATTCATCCAGTCTGTTCTCAATAGCTTGTACATTTGGAAATGTTTATTGCTGTTTTTCAACATGAGAACCAAAGTTGTGCCAACGAAAGTCAAAGAAGCCATTATGAGACTGAGAAACAAGAATAAAAGTGTTAGAGACATCAGCCAAACCTCAGGCTTACCAAAATCAACTGTTCGGGACATCATTAAGAAGAAAGCGAGCACTGGTGACCTTACTTATTGCGAAGGGACTGGCAGGCCAAGGAAGACCTCCACAGCTGATGACAGAAAAATTATCTTTATAATAAAGAACAATCCCCAAACACCTGTCCGACAGATCAGAAACACTCTTCAGGATTCAGGTGTGGATTTTTCAATGTCCACTGTCCGCAGAAAACGTCATGAACATAAATACAGAGGTTCCACTGCAATTTACAGTTTGGCAAGAAGTACTTAAAAGATCAACCACAGTTCTGGAAAAAAAGGTCTTATGGACAGATGAGACAAAGATCAACTTATATCAGTGTGATAGCAAGAGCAAAGTATGGAGGAGAGAAGGAACTTGCCAAGATCGATAGCAAACCACCTCATCTGTGAAACACAGTGGTGGGGGTGTTATGGCCTGGCATGTATGGCTGCTGAAGGTACTGGCTCACTTATCTTCATTGATGATATAACTGCTGATGGTAGTAGCATAATGAATTCTGAAGTGTATAGGCAAGAGAGTTTATGATCATGTGTCCCAAATAGGACAATGAAATTCTTGCTTGCTTCAGCACAACAGAATATGGTAGGCATGAATACAGAACAGATCAGTGTGTCCATATACCATTATATAAATATATACACACATGAATAAATAAACGGATAAATACACCTGGGAAGCCATGTGTCCCAAACATTATGGTGCCCTGAAATGGGGAATAGTAGTCAATGGTCAGATTGAATGTTAAGGGAACAGTTAGGAAACTGAAGGGGACTAGCCCCCAAAACATGCATAAGCTAAAGATGGCTGCAATACAGGTCTTGCAGAGCATCACCAGAGAAGACACACAGTAACTGGTGATGTCCATGAATCGCAGAATTCAATCGGTCATTGCACGCAAAGGATATGCAACAAAATACTAAATATGACTACTTTCATTTACATGACATTGCTGTGTCCAAAACATTATGGTGCCCAGAAATGGGAAGACTATGTATAAACACAGCTGTCATTTATACATGTTGAAACCAAAATGTATAAAAATGGCCTAAGTAAAATCTGACAATGTGCACTTTTACCACGTGTGATTTTTTTTCTATTACATATCTCAAATTGTGGAGTACAGAGGCAAATAAATAAATAAATGTTGGGTCTTTGTCCCAAACACCATGGAGGGCACTGTATATTTACCAACAATAAGGCTCACTGGCTTAAACTTTTCTGGCTTACGGCCCTTCCAAAAATGAATAAACAACATGGTCTATTCCTCAGTCCTCTGGGACTTCAAATGTTGCTAGAGAGAATCCAGCGATCTCCGACAAGGCTCCAGCAAACTCTTCTCTCGTATTTCTCAATAGCCTGGGATTGATCCCATCAGATGCTTTAAATGTATTTAACTTAATGGTCTTCACTATACCCAATAACTCCTCCTTGATATCAGCATCCCCTACAATCTAATGGCATCTTATGCTGGTCTCATTATTCTCCTTCTCCTTGGGGAATACCAATATAAAGTAGAAGGTAGACAAAAATGCTGGAGAAACTCAACCGGTGAGGCAGCATCTATGGAGCGAAGGAAATAGGCGATGTTTCGGTTCGAGACCCTTCTTCAGGCTGCTATGGGCAGGGGGGCGGGAAGAAGAAAGAAAGAGGTGGAGACAGTGGGCTGTGGGAGAGCTGGGAAGGGGAGGGGAAAGAAGGAGAAAGCAGGGACTACCTGAAATTGGAGAAGTCAATGTTCATGCCGCTGGGGTGTAAACTACCCAAGCAAAATATTAGGTGCTGCTCCTCCAATTTACGGTGGGCCTCACTCTGGCCATGGAGGAGGCCCACGATAGAAAGGTCGGATTCGGAATGGGTGGGGGAGTTGAAGTTCTGAGCCACCGGGAGATCAGGTTGGTTATTGCAAACCGAGCTGAGTACACTCTGGTTTCTCTTCAGATCGTATAAATCTTTCGCCTTTTACTAAAGATTTCCGTGGAGAGGAACACTCAGAGCTTTCACTAATTTTTTGATGCCCTGCTTCTGTGGGGCTTGTCATTAAACAAAAAATAGAAAGAAATTGTGTGTTGAGATGGAGTGGTTGTGGATATTGGGATCTCAGCCAACAGATGTGGTAACAGGTCAGAAACAGACCTTTCAGCTCTTCCTTCCTCCATCGTTAAATGAGGAGACCAAAACCAAAGATCCTATAGCGGAGCAAGATAGACCATTCCTGCGAAATGCAATGGGCTGACGTGTAGTACGCAACGGAGCGGAACGTGGGCCTGTTTTTCGTCCGTTTCAGTAACCCGACTCGTAGTGTAATCAGCGTTGCGGGGGAACAGTTTGTGTGTGTGATATAAGGTTAGATTCATAATTCTGAAAAACCGAGCTGAGGTGTTTGGCGAAGCGATCGCCAAGCCTACGCTTGGTCTCACCGATGTAGAGCAGCCTACACCTAGAGCAGCAGATGCAATAGATGAGGTTGGAAGAGGTGCAGGTGAACGTCTGCCGCACCTGGAAAGACTGCTTGGGTCCTTGGATGGATTCAAGCGGGGAGGTAAAGCAACAAGTTTAGCATTTCCTGTGGTTACAAAGGAAAGTGCCAGGAGCGGAGGTGGTTCGGGTGGGAAGGGACAAATTGACCAGAGAGTTACGGAGGGACCGGTCTCTGCGGAAAGCCGAAAGGGGAGGAGATGGGAAGTTGTGGCCTGTGGTGGGATCCCGTTGGAGGTGGCGAAAATGTCGGAGAATTATTTGTTGTATGTGACGGGTGGTAGGGTGGAAGGTGAGGACAGGGGGGGCTCTGCCCTTGTTACGAGTGGGGGGATGGGGAGTGAGAGCAGAGTTATTGGGTATAGAAGAGACCCTGGTGAGAGCCTCATCTATAGTAGAAGAGGGGAACCCCCATTCCCTAAAGAATGAGGACATCTCTGATGCCCTGGTTTGGAACACCTCATCCTGGGTGCAGATGCGACATAGACGGAGGAATTGGGAGTAGGGCTGGAGTCCTTACAGGAAGCAGGGTGGGAAGAAGTGTAGTCCAGATAGCCATGGGAGCCAGTGGGTTTATAGTGGATGTCAGTCAGTAGTCTGTCACCTGCGATGGAGATAGTGAGGTCTAGAAACGGTAGGGAGATGTCTGAAATGGTCCAGGTTATTTGAGTGCCGGATGGAAGTTAGTGGTGAACTGGATGAAGTCAGTGAGTTCTGTATCGGTGCAGGAGGTAGCACCAATGCAGTCGTCGATGTAGCGGAGGTAGAGGCCGGGGATAGGGCCATGGTACGCCTCGAACAAGGATTGTTCGATGTACCCTACAAAGAGGCAGGCAGAGCCTGGGCCCATGCACGTGCCCATCGCTATGCCTTGGATTTGGAGGAAATGGGAGGAGTCAAACGAAAACTTGTTAAGGCTAAGGACCAGCTCCGCTAGACGGAGGAGGGTATCAGTACATGGGGATTGGTTGGTTCCACGGTCGAGGAAGAAACAGAGGGCTTTAAGACACTCCTGGTGGGAAATGGAGGTGTAGAGTGACTGGACATCCATGGTGAAGATGAGGGAATGGGGGCTTAGAAAACGGAAGTCGTGGAGTAGACGAAGAGCATGTGAGGTGTCTTGAGCACAGGTAGGGAGGAATTTATCCAGGGGGGACAAGATGGAGTCGAGGTATGTGGAAATAAGCTTGGTGGGGCACGAACAGGCAGAAACAATGGGTCTGCCAGGACAGTCAGGTTTGTGGATTTTGGGGAAAAGGTAAAATTGGGCCATGCGGGGCTGGGAACGATGAGGTTGGAGGCTTGGGAGGGCAGGGAGCCTGTGATAGTGTTAGAGATAGTGGCTTGGTGCTCGTCTGTGGGGTCATGGTCCAAGTATAAGTCGGAGGAGGTGTCTTAAGAGTTGGCGCATGGCCTCATACTTGTAGAGATCAGCTCGCCTGACTACCACGGCACCTCCCTTGTTGGCAGGTTTGATCACCCAGTCTGGGTTGTTGCAGAGTGAGTGGAGCGCTGTACGTTCAGAGGGGAGGGGTTAGAGTGAGAAAGGGGAGTGGAGAAGTTGAGGCGGTTGATGTCCCGCTGGCAGTTTGGAATAAAAAGGTCTAAAGCTGGTAGATGGCCATGAGGGGGAGATCAAGAGGAGGGGGTCCGTTGGAGACGGGAGAAGGGGTCATCACTGGGAGGCGAGGACACCTTCCCATGGAAAAATGCTTTGATGCGGAGGCGAAGGAGAACTCCACATCGTGGCGGATGCAGAACACATTGAGGTGGGGAAGGAGGGGAACAAAGGTGAGGCTAATGTAGATCCTCATTTAGAACCTCTGCCACTTTCTCCAGCCTCCGACACAAATTCCATCTTTTGTCCTCGAGTAGTCGTCCCCACTCCCTAGTCACACTCTTAATTTTAGTGTTAATCTTTGGTGCGAGCCTCATCTATAGTGGGGGAGGGGAATCCCCGTTCTCTGAAGAATGAGGACATTTGTGATGACCTGGTGTGGAGCACCTCATCCTGGGAGCAGATGCGGCGTAGACGGAGGAATTGGGAATAGGGGATGGAGTCCTATCAGGAAGCAGGATGGGAGGAAGAGTAGTCCAGGGAGCTGTGGCAGTCAGTTGGTTTGTAGTGGATGTCGGTCAGGAGTGTACCTTCCAGTTCTGACAGAGGTTTACTTGCACCTCCTCCAACCTCATCTACTGCATCCGTTGCTCCAGATGCCAGCTGATCTACATCGGTGAGACCAAGCGGAGGCTGGGCGAGCGTTTCGCCGAACGCCTCAGCTCAGTCCGCAATAACCAACCCGACCTCCTGGTGGCTCGGCACTTCAACTCCCCCTCCCATTCCGTATCCGACCTCTTGGTCCTGGGCCTCCTCTACGGCCAGAGTGAGCAACACCGCAAGTTGGAGGAACAGCACCTCATATTCCGCTTGGGGAGTCTGCATCCTCTGGGCTTAAACATTGAATTTTCTCAATTCTGTTAACCCTTGCTGTCTCCTCCCCTTCCCACCTCTCCCTCAGCCCTCGGGCCCTGGCATTCCCCCTCCCTCTCTCTCTATCTCTCCCCCACCCAAGTCGCAGTATTCTCATTTTCACACTACAAACAGCTTACAATGGCCTGTTTCCTTTATCATCGATACTTTTTTGCATATCTTTCATTCATTGTTCTTTATCTCTCCACATCACCGTCTATACCTCTCGTTTCCCTGATCCCTAACCAGTCTGAAGGACGGTCTCGACCCGAAACGTTGCCTATCGCCTTCGCTCCTTAGATGCTGCTGCACCCGCTGAGTTTCTCCAGCCTTTTGTGTACCCTCGATTCTGCAGCATCTGCAGTTTCTTCTTAGTCACAAAGTCCATCTGGTTCACTTATGCCCTACAATGACTGAAATCTACCATTATTGCTGAATCTGGCCTATAGGTGATTGTACCTGTGTCTTAGTTGCCCTGTTTACTAGCCTACAATAAATTTTGGCTTATGTGATACCTACATAATGCCAATAAATGATTGAAAAATGTTATGATATACTGCACAAATGTAAACTATATCTCTCAATACATCATCAATTTCTTTCACGTCCCTCATTGTAAACCTCTAATATTAAACATGGTTGCTTATTGTATTGCAAGAATAAACAAATATATTCATGTAATTGCTTTCTGAACATTTACAAATGTTAAAATCTTTGACACCTGTTGCATTCTAAATTGTATTGATATTGGTGTATTTTTGTTATGTGTACCAAGATACAATGAAAACCTTTTTATTTGCATGCTGTCCAGAAATATCATACCATACATGAATGCAATGCTACCATGCATGCGTGTTGCAGAGAAGAGTACAGATGTTTTTAAAGAGCAAGGGCCACAATGAGATTTATAGGAAGTTCATGAATATATCTTGTCTCATGAAGATTGTAGCATTTAAAGATGTAAGATCCCACAAAAAACATTGAAATAATGACTGGGTAATATATTTTAAGTATTGGTTGAGGGATACATATTGAGTAGCATGTCAGTGTGCACACTTAAAAAATAATGATATTTGATCTTTTACATCAATATGAAATATTAAACAATCCACAGTTATCTCAAAGTAATTAGCACAAAGTAAAGATTCTGACGATGCATGCTTCCTCAGTAAAGAAAGTAAGTCTGATCTTTCAAACAGATAATTTCTTGAAAGAAAGTATTACAAATGGAACCAAGGCGATATTTGTTAATAATTTTTAGGATAAACTCATGCTTATAAAAAGGACAATTATATGCTGCTTAGTAATTTATATGTTAACATTTTTATTTATTTATATTCTTGTTTATGAAGGAAGCTGTGTGGACTTACTCAGTGAACAGAAAATAATTTGCTGAATATCTTTAAGGGGACCAGGGTACTTGTAGCCCTCTTATTTGTTGAATGTTATATTTAGAGATGCACAATTAATTTATTTTTGTCTCATTTCTGAACCAAATATTGATACTAAATATAAGGTGATGTAAATCTCAAGGTTGGCTTTTGTTGGCAAAATCTATCCAGATTTCTGCTGCTAACTTGCTAATTGTTCACACTCACTTATGCTTACAGCAGACAAGAACTACATTAATTTTTTCCCTCCAGCAACAAATGTGTATCAGTGTCCCCTAGATCCGATGGAAGTTCCTTTGCCTATAATTAATACCCAGCTGCTGGCTAATGTGAGAAACGTCAACTGGAATGTTAGATCAGCACTAGCTTGATTTCTTCCCGGCAACCCCTGATCTCCCTCCCAACCATGTTTAATGCAAGAGCCGATGTAGATGGGAGAGAAAAGAGGCTAGAGGTGGGGTTTGTGTGGAGGAGGGAGAATAAGATACATGCTGCGTGAGTGACTGAGGGGTGTGTGCGTGTGTATGTGTTTGTGTGTGTGGTGTGCATTTCAGCAGCTAACACCAGTTTTAATTTATCAGCTGGAATATCTGTGCAGAAGAGAAAAAAAGCCTGCCACACACGCACACACACACACACACACACACACACACACACATACACACACACACACACACACACACACGCACACACTCTCTGCTGGAGAAAATACACACACACACATTTCACTCACTACTGGCGAAAATACACACACACCACACACACACACACACACACACACACACACACACACACACACACACACACACACACACACACACACACACACACACACACACACACACACACACACTATCTCTCTCTCAAGATTTTGCTGCTGCTGAATGCTGGTAATCACCTTTTGAAGATGGTTGTGAAAAGTAATCCAGCACCCCTCTTCTCTTTCTCTCACAGTGATTATGTCATCGAAGAGAAGACAGCACTGCTTCAGAAAAAAGAGAACGAGGGATATGGCTTTGTCCTCCGAGGAGCTAAAGGTGGGATTTGCTGCATTACTGATTCCTTTTTTTCCCTTTGTTAAGTACCCAGACACATACTGAGCTGAAATCTTAATAGTACACATCTGAGTGGGAATTTGTTTTTTGTCTTGAGAATTTTCCATACTGCTTCTGTAATCTCTTGCAAATTCATTCCCGTTTAATAGCTAGAGTCAGTGTTCTTAGCTTGGTTTCTGCATCTTCAAAATTGTCATTCTTGCAACATTGTCAGGAACCATTGTTATAGCCGTATGTTAGAGAGATGGGCAGGATAAATGCATGCTTTACTATGGACAGCGTTCTATTCATCTAATTCTTCATCATTGCAGGCAGCCGTACACTGCAGCTGGGTACAGACAACATAATATTTAAATGCATCGTTAAATATTTGCAATTGTAGTGAAAAAACATGTTTGCCACTTCCCTCTATATTGAAAATATTTCAATGCAAACCTTTGAACTAAATAAATGCAGGTCTATTTGAAAAAGCGTCCCTCACTGGAATGGACTGTACTTCCTATGGACTGGTACTATAACATATCTGCAAAATATACTTAAGCCGTATCCATATAATCATGGCAGCCATCACCACTTAACTTTGAAAGTGTGTGTGTGTGTTTGTGTGTGTCCCTGCGTGTGTGCTTGTGTGCATCTGAGGCTGCAAATGTGCGTGTTTGTGACTGTAAGTGCATACTTATGTATAAATAGGTGCATGTATATATATATACAATATGTTCAGCTGGCATTTGACAAGAAAACAAAATGTTTCTGTCAAAATATCTATAACACTATCCAGGTACAACATGAATCCCTTTATAAAGTACAGTATCTCTGTTCATTATCATATTTCATGTAACCAAATTAACCTGTACTTTAATATTGTATTTCTGCATCCATAGTATATGCATGATTCACTATCCATCCCTATATCGAACACAAGATTAACCACAAATCTCTCCCCTCTCACCTTAAACCTATGTCTTGACTTTCAATTTTTTGGACAAATGGGAATTTAATACCTGTGCCTCTGTTATATCTTCCTGGACATCCCTTTATATTTTATATACACATTACCCAGTCCTCTTTGGTATGCAATAGTTTGTTCTGCCCATTTCTTGCTTTGTATATATCAAGTTTAAATGCTATTTATTGTCAGTGATGGGGGTTATTGCCCTCTATTTTGTTTTTCTCAATGAAATTTATTGTATCTTACTGTTGTTCAAAACGCAGTTAACCAGTCATCATATTTCTTTTACAGAATCTGTCCTTTTTCAGTTAATGAAATTAATTGTTTGTAACTCTAATGTATGTAATGAGATTCACTGTCCTTTGTTAAATCATAGTTAATACCCTCTGACGTGTGCTCCTCCATTGGTCATTCACTATCTGTGCTCTATTGCATATAGTGGGATTCACCATCTGTCTACTGTACAAATAGCAATTTTTTCACCAGTCTTCTTAATATTGTAAATAACTGGATTCATTAATGAACTCTCTATTTGAATGACAGTGTATCCATTCCTTCATTGCACCAAGGGAATTCACTGTCAATATTACTGAAAGCTTAATGCTCAATGATTACCTCTCTGTTGTATTCATCAAAATTCACTATTCATCCCAAATAATAATAGTGAATTTAATCCATCCATTGTCTTGAATAGGATGGCCAATCTATTCCATATAATATATAAATGGATGTGCTATTTGTTCCTGTTCCTCTATTGCTAACAACAAGACTAGATTTTTATCTATTGATTGAGTGTTGACAAAATTCACAGTTCATCCATCCATTGCATGAGCTAGAGTTCATTATCTGTCCCTCTGTTGCATCCAACTAGGTCAGTAGTTCATTTCTATACTGTTCAAAATATAATTCACTTTGAATATTTCTATTGTATCTAGCACCATTTCACTGCTTTTTATCATTTATAACCAACGCCCTTTCTTTTTATTATATATAAATCTGTCATAGTAGCATTTACCATAGACTTTCTGCCTATCATCTTGTGCATGACAACGTTAAATACTTATTCCTCTAACGTTAAATTATTTACAATCTATATCTTTGTTATGTATAGTTAGCCTCAATGTGCATCCATCCATAATATATATAATTTAATCTATCCATTCCTTTATGGTAAAAAAATAGATTCAGTGTTTGTCCCTCTATATTACACTAGACTAAGTGGGCCTGTCACACGGGAGGCCTGTTCCCCCAACGCAACCCGTTATCCAATGCAATATTCCACCACACACCCATTCCCCCAACGCAACCCATTCCCCCATTGCAATATTCCACCACTCACCCATAGCCCCCAACAGCGCAGGCGACCCCAGCACTCCCTCAACCTCCTCTTCACCTTCCCTCTTCTTTCCCCCTCCTCCTCCCCTCCCTCAATTCATCCCTCACCTCTCCCTCCCTCTTCTTTCACCTACCCTCAATCACTCCCTCCCTCCCTTCATCTCCTCTCCCCTCCCTACCCCCTTCCTATCCCTCTATCCCCCACCTCCCCCACTCCTCACCTCCCCTATCCCTCCCACTATCCCCCTTCACCACCCCCACTGCCCTCCTCTCTCTCTATTCCCCACTCCCTACCTCCCCCACTCCATCCTCTCTCTCTATTCCCCCTCCTCCCCCCCTCTCCCTCCTCACCGCCCCCACATTCCCCCCACTCCCTACGTACCCCATCCTCTCCCTCAATCCCCCTCACTACTCCCTCCTCACCTCCCCAGCATCTTGAGGGTGCCGCTCCTTTCCCTCCTTGCGTGCCCGGAGCAGCAGCGCCGCTGCCCTCAGAACCAGGCTCAGCACCCAGGCCTCGGATCCTCTGCATGGTCTCTCCCCGGAGCCCGTCAGGCGGCAGCCTCAGCGCCCAAGTCCCGGATCATCGGCGCAGCCTCTCCCCATCCCCGGAGCCAGCCGCCAATGCCCGCAGACGCAGACGTAGCCCCAGCCTCAGCGCCAAGGCAGCGGATCCCCGCTGGACTGGAGCAACAGTAAAAATGGAAGTAATCTTACCCATGTCGCCCTTGTGAAAAATAGATGGCAATCTGAATTCTGGAAATGCCCTAACTGCGCAGGCACGGCTGAGGACGCATTGGGTGCCCTTTGTGACGCCAGTAAAGACGCGCACAGGAACCCTTCCCCAACCACTTATGCACGGGTGGGGGCGCTGTTTTGTTAATTTAAGTTTTAAACGTTAATAACTTTTAAAATATACCATCAATCTGAATAAAACTTGTTTCATTTACACCACAGGACCACGGTGAGTAAGGTGGGTCAAAAATTGTAGGACTATCATGTACCATTTTTGCCCAAATAGAAGTACAACACAAACTAGCAAGCAAACAAGATGAGAGTTTTAGTAATATACTAGACCAAGTGCAGACCCGTTGGGTCTGTTCCCCCAATGTGCGGTTGCAGGGAGGGGGGGGGAGCGAAGTGGCAGTGGAGGGCAGGGTGTGGAGGGGTTTTAGGGGAGGGAGGGTGGGGGAGGGCAGGGGGTTGAGAGAGAGAGAGCGTGGGGGGGGGAGAGAAAGAGAGAGAGAGAGAGAGAGAGAGAGCTCTGCAGTTGAGAAGGATTGAAGCAGCCTTTCAAGGATTTTGCCATTGGAGAAGGTACAGAGGCAGAGGGGCTTCACAGTTTAACTTATAGTTGGACTGTTGAAACTTTCCTCTGGTCTAGGAATCCTCTACCATTGTGAAAATTCCTGAGTTTTCACTACATTGTCGAGGGTGCGGTTGCCGTTGGCGGACTGCCAAGAGTGCCTGGAGATCGAGGGTACGAAGATATCGGTGTCTTTGTCGTTTTTAGCACCGTTTCAATGCCCTAAAGTCATTTGCACAGTGCAGCTGCCTGGCTTAATGTGAAGAAGGTACTTTTGCTTCCGGCTAGACTGGGATAGAGCTTCCCAAAAGCTACTCTCGGCTCTGGACGAACTTGGGGACTTCCCTGCTTCAGCTGGAGGTTTCTGTTTTCTGCTGCCTGTCTTTGACTGTGACTGTCTCCGGAACTTAACTTGGAGCTGAGCTGCTGGGGTGCCTGGAGCTGGTTTGTGCCTCTGTCAGGATGGCGATGGCTGGGGCACGGCCGAAGGTCCGGACCTACGCAGCGATGGCATCAGTGGCGGGTACGAGGCCATCTGAGCTTGAGCCTCATGTTGACTTGGATTGGGACAGTTTTGGTATCTCGGTTCAAACTGGGCCTATGATGTCTAGGGGAGCAATTACGAAGGCCATGAATGAACTTCTTGGGAGGGGGGCTATTGTCTCTTCCGAGCTTGAAAGAGGAAAGGTTGAGATGATACTAAAGACCCGGGAGTGTGTGGCCCGAGCGTTGGAGAAGGGGATCTCAGTAGGGGGGGTCCACATACAGGTGGATGCGTGGGTATCCAGGGTGAGACCGGTTCTCCTGCGGAGTTGCCCCACATATATTCCGGACGAGTTACTTATTCAACACCTGTCCAAGTTTGGGGAGGTACGGTCTAAATGCTTTAGGCTCTTGCACCCCGGGGGGGACTCGGAGGAAAAAGGGGTCTTCAGTTTCTAGAGGAGGGTGTTCATGAAGGTGGGTGAGGGGGAAGGCACTGAGGGGAGTTTCGAGGTGGAGTATAAGGGTATCCCCAGAACCGTGCGTTGGAGTTGGGGAAAGGCACAGCGTCATGCGTGCGGCGAATTTGGACATCTTCATAGGGAGTGTCTTATTCGTGGGGTCACTGCTAGAAGTTCTAGCGCAGTGGCCCAGGAATGCACTGCTGGCCCATTCGGGGTGGCTCGTCAAACCTCAGTGGCGCGGGGTGGTACTGCTGACCCGGCTAGAGCTGCCAGCTCTGCCTTGGTGATTCGGGGCGGCAGTGATAGTCCATCTGGGTCCGCAGGTTCAGTATTGGGGACCCTGGGCAGCGATAGCCCCCGCCCCCCACGTCCTGAACCTGTGGTGGCGGCTGAAGGTGGGGCACAGGGGGAGGGAAGAGAGGAGGGGGGGATTTGGGAGCAGCAGGGGAGGAAGAACAAGAGGAAGGAGAGGAAAAAGTCCGCCCGAGCGAGTCAAATGCAATCGGGTGTGCACCTGCCGAGTTCTGAGACCACCCTAGGGGCGCCTGTCAGCTCCAGTGAGGTGCAGATTGCACCTGACGTGGCCCAGCAAGGAGCTGAGGTGGTTCAGACGGGGGCAGGGAAGCTAAAACGTGCGGGTGGTAAAGTGGTTGGGGGTAATGTGGAAGCAGATGACCCTTCCCTTATGGAGGTTACCGTACCTCCGCATGTTAGCGGGACAAAAAGGAGGCATTTGCCTGGCGAGGAAGAGCAAGGGTGTGGGTCCAAAGCTAGGGGGATGTCTTTTTCCAGACTTTCCACCACTGATGTGGCTGGTGGTCTTGAACTGGTGTCTTCTGGGTCGGAGCTTGGGCCTCCTTTTCATGGATCTTCAGCGGGTGTCACAAGACCAGGTGCTGGGGTTGATTCCGGTGGAGTTGTGTCCTCTGGGCGGGAGGATGTCCCTTCGTCTCAGGGGCCCTCCGAAGGAGTTATCTCATCGGGTATTAGGGTTAGCTCCCTTTGGTGTGTGCCCTCTGGGTCGGAGGAGGTCCCCTCGTTTCAGAGGCGTACTGAGGGTGCTGGCACGCTAATTGATGTGGTTGGCTCCCCTGGTAGTGTTCCCCCTGAGATGGGGGATGAGCAGAGTCAGCCCGAGGGGGGAGGTTCGGGGGCATTGTCGTTCCAGTCTGTGCTCCATATCAGTGCCAGTGGAGGTGCTGGGGGGCGTGATGCCTCACCGGATGAGTTGTCTGGGGAGAGTTTAAAAGCAAGTGGAGATTCTCTGGGTGTTGCCTGTGGATAGGGTACTCGAGATGCTGTGGAGTTCGGGGCTGTTTCGGGTCGTGATCCTCTTTCAGATTCCGAGGGTGCCAGTGCCTCTTGTTTTTGCTTCCCCAGGCCCAAACGTGGAGGGTGATGGTAGAGTGCAGGAGCCCAGCCATTCAGTGGGCTGCGTGTTTCGGTCAGGGGTTTCGGGACCCTTCCCCAGCATTGATCCTGGGGGTGGTGTCGTGCCAGAGGAGGGGGAGAGTGACTGGGCCAGTTTGTGTAGTGGGGTTAGTGAACTGTCAGAGATTTCTGGTCTTTCGTTTTCTGACAACGACCCTGGGCATTGTGATGATGAGCTTGTTGTTTCAGGTGCGAGCGGGTTGGCTGCGCGCCCAGGCTCCAAGACCGTGTCTCAGGCAAGTGTTATCCGTGAGGTGCGAGAGTTCCTAAAAACAAGCCATACCAGCAGAACCAAAGAGGGTGTTGCTAAAAGACGGTGGGAGGACTGGCCAGCTTTGATTAAGAATCTCGAGGCTATCCTTGGCAACAAGGTTAGTGGTCTTCCTGACTCTGAGAAGAGCCAGTTTAGGGATTTTTTGGAGTTCCTCAGAGAGAGAGTTTTTGAGTCTAAGCGGAGTGTGAGGATCTCAATCTAGTGTGCCTACACATTCACAGTAGCTACTTTAAATTTAAACGGGAGTCGAGCGAGTTTTCGCAGATTTCAGCTAAGAGAGGGGAAATTTGCAGTGTGTTTTCTGCAAGAGACACATACCGTTGTTAGTGACGAACCCACCTGGCGACTGGAGTGGGAAGGGGGGGTCTATATGAAGCATCTCAGCTCAAATTCAAGTGGGGTGGCCTCTCTGTTGGCCCCAAATTTTCTGCCAAGCATTTTAAAAGTGCAGGAAGTGGTGCCAGGACGTTTGCTCCATCTGGTCGTGAGCCTGGATGGCATGCCGTTGCATTTCATTAACGTGTATGCCTCTAGCTCCGGCACGATGCAGGCCGGCCTACTTCAGGAGGTGACTGCTCTGTTGGGCACTATTGATAGTGGAGAGTGTGTCTTCCTTGGTGGGGACTTTAATTGCACACTTGAGGTGCGGAACCGTTCTGGTAGGCAGTGTGCGCCTGCTGTAGCAAAGAAGCTGAGAGAGTTGATTGACTCCTTTGAGTTGGTTGATGCGTGGCGGGACCTCCACCCGGATTCCACTGCTTTTTCGCGGAGGTCTGAGGGTGGTGGTTCCCGCATTGATCTAATTTATATTTCCCGAGCGTTTGTTTCCCGTGTCTCAGCGGCCTCAATGCGGCTGGTGCCGTGCTCGGACCACTGTCTGGTGCATGTGGATTTTAATCCAGCGTGCGCTCGGGCTGGGTCCGCGTACTGGCACTTCAACAACAGGCTGCTGGAGGATCGGTGTTTCCGGGAGTCATTCAGTCGGTTTTGGGTGAAGTGGAGAGAGAGGCAGAGGGGCTTCTCTTCTCTTAGGCAGTGGTGGGATGTGGGTAAAGCTCACATCTGTCTCTTTTGCAAGGAATATGCGTGGGGGTCGACTGGAAGGCGGGACTCAGCGGTCGAGAGGCTTGAGAGGGAGATACTGGACGCAGAGTCTCGCCTGGGTCAGTTTGGTGAAGACTCCAGCGAATGGGAAGAGTTTCAGAAGAAGAAGGATGCCTTGAGGAGCCTGCTGCTTGAGCAGTCCCGAGGCGCTTACATGAGGTCTCTGGTCCAGATGCTGCACGATCTGGGCCGAGCTTCGCCTTTCTTTTTCTCTCTGGAGAAGGGGCGGGGAGCTCGAAAACAGCTCGTGGAGTTGCTCGCAGATGACGGCTCCTCTGTCACTGATCCAGAGAGGATCAATGCCTTGGTTGGGTCCTTTTATGGGTCCCTGTTCTCTGCGGATGAATTCAGCGTGGAGGCTCAGCACGATCTGTGGGAGGGTCTACCGACTGTAGATAGGGTGGTGGCTGATCTTCTTGATGGCCCCTTATCTTTGGATGAGTTGACTTGTGCCTTGCATCAGCTCAGGAGGGGTAAGTCCCCCGGGCTGGATGGGTTGACGGTAGAGTTTGTTAGAGCTTTCTGGGATATCCTCGGGGGTGACTACATGTTGGTTCTGGGAGAGAGCCTGGCGACCGGGGAGATACCTCTCTCGTGGCGTAGGGCAGTTGTTGCCTTGCTGCCTAAGAAGGGCGAACTCCGCTTGTTGAAGAACTGGCGTCCAGTCTCTCTGCTATGCACAGAGTATAAAGTTTTTGCACGGGCAATGGCAAATCGCCTGGGCTCCGTGCTGCATCAACTGATTCATCCTGACCAATCTTATACAGTCCCTTGCCGGTCCATTCAGGATAACATTCACCTGGTTAGGGACCTGATTCATCTAGCCCAGGGTACTGGTGAGTCAGCTGCTTTTCTGTCTCTTGATCAGGAGAAGGCTTTTGATAGGGTAGAGCATGAATACCTCTTCGGGACGTTGCAAACGTTTGGGTTTGGACTGCATTTCGTTGCCCGGGTCCAGCTTTTGTACGCTGCTGCGGAGTGCCTTGTGAAGGTTAATGGTACATTGTTGTCTCCTTTTCATTTTGGGAGGGGGGTCCGTCAGGGGTGCCCCATGTCGGGCCAGTTGTACTCGGTCTGTGTGGAGCCGTTCCTGTGTCTTCTTCGGAGGCAGTTGATAGGCCTGGCCCTACCTGACCCGGGGGTGGAGGTGGTTCTTTCGGCGTATGCCGATGATGTACTTCTTATGTTCACTGATCCTGGTGACCTGCGGAGGATGCGTGACTGCCAGGAGATTTTCTCGGCTGCTTCTTCTGCTAGGATTAACTGGAGTAAGTGCTCTGGACTTTTAGTGGGTCAGTGGCAGGTAGACACCCTGCCGGAGGAGATGGCATTGTATGCGTGGAGTACCACGCACCTCCTCTATCTGGGGGTGTATCTGAGCCCCACTGAGGATGCTTGGCCGGCAAACTGGCAGGAGTTGGAGACGAAAGTGGTCACCCGGCTGGGGCGCTGGTCAGGCCTGCTTGGAGTTCTTTCCGTTTGGGGGAGGGTGCTGGTTATAAACCAGCTGGTGGCCTCCATGTTATGGTACCGGCTGGCTGCTCTTGTCCCGCCCTCTATATTTATAACTGCTTTACAAAAGAAGCTGGTAGATATCTTTTGGGGAAATAGGAAGCACTGCGTTTCTGCGGCGGTCCTGAGTCTCCCGTTAGAGGAGGGCGGCCAGTCCTTGGTATGCGTGCATACCCAGTTGGCGGCTCTCCGTCTCAGGACTCTGCGGAGGTATATGTATGTAGAGAACCCTCCCAGATGGCACACTCTGGCCACGTATTTTTTCCGTCAGGGTCGTTGCCTAAGGGGGTTCTCACGGCTCCCGGTGGCGGGCATCAGTCGACCCGCTCTAAGGGGCTTGCCTGTCTTCTACCGGGATGTGCTAAGAGTGAGGAATTTGGCTGTTTTCAGCCAGAGTGTTGCTCCACGAGGGGAGGGGGATGATGTGGCTGCGGGTGTGGCCAGTCCTCATCCTGTCATGGTGGGTGTCGAGGAGAGGCACGAGCCTAGAGTGGTTCTGGTAGAGCTTACCCCCGCTCCATCAGATCTGCTCATCGGGCCTAGGCTCCGGGATATTTCTCGGCCTCCGGCTCCACATAATGGCGGACGGTGGTACCATCCGAAGGCGGGGGAGGTCCCCAGTGGGGGTCCTTCTATAAGGGAGTCGTTCCCCTTTACATTGGGGACCTGGGGTGGAGAGTGTTGCATGGAGCGGTGGTATGTAATAAACTTTTGAGCCGGTTCACGGGCTCGTCCGCCGCATGTATTTTCTGCGGAGAGGAGGAGACCGTGTTCCACGTATATATGGAGTGTGATATACGTGTATATTGGTACAGGGTACCCCTGTACCAATATCTGAAGGGGTTGTTCCTCAAGTTCTGGTTACATTTTAGTCCCACAATCCTGGTGTTCGGACACAAGGCAGGGAGTGGGGAGCGCCGAGTGTGGGGGGTGGACTTACCTGTCAGTTTGCTTCTGAGCCTGGCCAAGATGGCCATTCGCGGGTCCAGGCAGCGGGTGGTCGATGGTCAGGCTAGAGTTGGCTGCCTGCCCCTCTTTCGGGCCTACGTCCATGCACGTGTGTCCCTGGAAAGGGAACACGCGGTGTCCACGGGGACTCTGGAGGCCTTCCGTCAACGCTGGTCACCGCGTGGGGTTGAGTGTATTGTAAACAATGAATGTACTGTTGTACTACAATGATTTGTTTGTTATAGTATTATTTTTGATTATGTTTTGTTGTGTTGTATTATATGTTTGTGTCAAATAAAGTTTTTGAAAAAGGAAAAAAAAAAGAGAGAGAGAGAGAGAGAGAGAGCGTGGGGGGGAGAGAGCGACAGAGAGAGAGAGAGCGTGGGGAGGAGAGAGAAGCGGCTTCTGACTTGGGGAAACCCACAGCTGCAATGAGCGCGCAGGGCTTCACGTGCTGCGCTACCAGTCATGAGAAGCTTCAGCGCGTGATCCAATAGCGGAATGGAGCTATAGAATATTTCTTCTGCAGAACTTATGAGTAGATTCAGTGCGTGAGCAGTCGCTGCCTCGAGATCTGTAGAACAAAGAAGCTATAGCGGAACGGAGTTGTAGAACGTTAGTTCTGCAGAACTTTCTCGATCTTTCTGCGCCTTTAATCCGCGGCGGGGGGGCGGGGCCTGGAGGCAGGTGGGCGTGGATTGGTGGGCATCTGGGCATTGTGACGTCAGCAGCTGGCAAGCGCCGTTTATATTTTAAAAATTCAGTTTTGTGACTTAAAAATCTGGGGAAATAATTGACCAAGGAGTGGATTTCTGAACTCATAAGTTAAATCCCTACGCGTTTTTTGCGTCTGGTTTTCAAGGAGGGGGGCGTCTCACACACACTAACCACCCCCACACACACACACTAACTACCCCCCTTGATATTATATTAATATTATTGATTTGTTCCTTTTACCTCATAACCGCCCTATCCACTGATGCATAGACCTCACCTCGCAGGCGCGTCCAGAGAGAGAGGGGGGGCATAGAGAGTGAGGGCAGAGAGAGAATGCGGAGAGACAGAGACAGAAGCGCAGGAGACAGAGGGAGAGGAGGGAGGGGGGCAGGGGACAGAGAGATGAAGAGAGAGGTGAGGGGGTGGGAAGGGTGGGGGGAAGGGGGAGGGGATGGATGGATGTGAAGGGGGAAGGGGGTTTTAGGGGGGGGAGGGGAGGGAGCTGGGGGAGGAAGGAGGAGGTGGAAGAGACGATTGTGTATAGGATCTTTGGTAGAGAGCAGAGAGGAAGGAAGGAGAGGGGAGGAGGTGAGTAGAGGGGGGGGGGGGGGGAGCCGGGCTGCTAAATGAAGAGGGAGAGAGAGAACCGGCTTCTGACTCTGGAAACCCACAGCTGGAATGAGCGCGGGGGGGACCAACAGTGATGAGAAGTTTAAGCGCGTGATCCTATAGCGGAGAGGAGTAGATTCAGTGTGTGAGGAGTCGCTGCCCCGAGATCTGTAGAACAAAGAAGCTATAGTGGAACGGAACTGTAGAATCTTTGTTCTGCAGAACTTTCTCGATCTTTCTGCGCATTTTAATCCACAATGGCAGGGGGGGGCCTGGAGGCAGGTGGGCCTGGATTGTTGGGCATTGTGATGTCAGCAGCTGGTGAGCGGCGTTTATATTTAAAAAATTGAGTTTTGTGATAAATTTTATTCAAAATCTGGGGAAATAATTGACCAAGGAATGGATTTCTGAACTCGAAATCGAAATTCTGAAAGTTAAATCTAAATTGTAAAAATCTCTGGTTTTCTAGGAGTTACGTTACACACACACAACGTGTGGTTGGGGGGGGGGGGGGGGGCATGCGGCGACACACACACTAACTACCCCCCGCACACACGCTAACTACCCCCCTTGATATTATATTAATATTATTAATTTGCTCCTTTTACCCCATAACCGCCCTATCCACTGACGCATAGCAACCAACTCGCAGGCGCGTCTAGAGAGGGAGGGGGGGGTAGCGAGTGAGAGCCCAGAGAGAATGGGGACAGAGAGAAAGGGGCAAAGATAGAAGGGCAAGAGACAGAGTGAGAGGGGGTGGAGGGGAGAAGGAGAGGGAAGGTGGGTGAGGGAGGGAGGGTGGGGGAGGATAGGTGAGAGAGATGGGCGGAGAGAGAGATGGGAGGAGGGATTGGGTTGACGTAACTCGGCCTCGCAACGCCCACAGCCGTTGATAACAACCAGCTGACAACAGCCTTTTAAAGTCGCTAAGGCAAGACGCGTTCGCCCAGGAGCGAGCGTTGACAGCAAAGGAGCACCGGCTTCTGACTCTCTGGAAATGAGCGCGCAGGGGATGGGAGGGCCGCGCAGGCGGGCGGGGCTTCGAGAGCTGCGCCGGCTGTGAGGAGAACGTTCAGCGCATGAGGATTTTCTGCCCCGAGATCTGTAGAACAAAGAAGCTATAGCGGAATGCAGCTATAGAATCTTTGATCTGGAGAACTTTCTCGATCTTTCTGCACCTTTAATCCACAGCGGTGGTGGGGGGGCGGGGCCGGGATGCATGCACTCTTTAATATTTATAACACAAAGTTAAATGAGAAACAATTCAATTAAAAACAAATAAAGAAATTAACAATGAAATTCAATCAAATGTTAAAAAAATAATATTTTAAATGAAATACACTCTTTAAGAATTATAAATTAAATGGAGACAGAAAGATAAATTGTCTGAAAATGATGTCTTACTGCCAAACAAACGACTGAAAAATTAAAATGAGCTGTATATGACAATTATCTATGGAAGCAGATTCTTATCTGGAGACAAATGGAAATCCGGACTTTGTTCTTCACAAACCAAGTCAGAATGACGGTTGGTGAAGAATTCGAAAAACAGCTGAGTGTCCAGATGCTGCGTGCGTCTCACGCACCAAAGCTGTTGGGGGGGGGGGGGGGGGGGGGGCATGCGGCGACACACACACTAACTACCCCCCGCACACACGCTAACTACCCCCCTTGATATTATATTAATATTATTAATTTGCTCCTTTTACCCCATAACCGCCCTATCCACTGACGCATAGCAACCAACTCGCAGGCGCGTCTAGAGAGGGAGGGGGGGGTAGCGAGTGAGAGCCCAGAGAGAATGGGGACAGAGAGAAAGGGGCAAAGATAGAAGGGCAAGAGACAGAGTGAGAGGGGGTGGAGGGGAGAAGGAGAGGGAAGGTGGGTGAGGGAGGGAGGGTGGGGGAGGATAGGTGAGAGAGATGGGCGGAGAGAGAGATGGGAGGAGGGATTGGGTTGACGTAACTCGGCCTCGCAACGCCCACAGCCGTTGATAACAACCAGCTGACAACAGCCTTTTAAAGTCGCTAAGGCAAGACGCGTTCGCCCAGGAGCGAGCGTTGACAGCAAAGGAGCACCGGCTTCTGACTCTCTGGAAATGAGCGCGCAGGGGATGGGAGGGCCGCGCAGGCGGGCGGGGCTTCGAGAGCTGCGCCGGCTGTGAGGAGAACGTTCAGCGCATGAGGATTTTCTGCCCCGAGATCTGTAGAACAAAGAAGCTATAGCGGAATGCAGCTATAGAATCTTTGATCTGGAGAACTTTCTCGATCTTTCTGCACCTTTAATCCACAGCGGTGGTGGGGGGGCGGGGCCGGGATGCATGCACTCTTTAATATTTATAACACAAAGTTAAATGAGAAACAATTCAATTAAAAACAAATAAAGAAATTAACAATGAAATTCAATCAAATGTTAAAAAAATAATATTTTAAATGAAATACACTCTTTAAGAATTATAAATTAAATGGAGACAGAAAGATAAATTGTCTGAAAATGATGTCTTACTGCCAAACAAACGACTGAAAAATTAAAATGAGCTGTATATGACAATTATCTATGGAAGCAGATTCTTATCTGGAGACAAATGGAAATCCGGACTTTGTTCTTCACAAACCAAGTCAGAATGACGGTTGGTGAAGAATTCGAAAAACAGCTGAGTGTCCAGATGCTGCGTGCGTCTCACGCACCAAAGCTGTTGGGGGGGGGGGGGGGGGGGGGGAGGAGCGTATGTCGTCACACACAGCGGGTCCTTTGTAAGTTCTAAAGAAGGAACTGCAGATGCTGGAGAATCGAGGGTTACACAAAAAGCTGGAGAAACTCAGCAGCATCTAAGGAGCGAAGGAGATAGGCGACGTTTCGGGTCGAGACCCTTCTCCAGACTGAAGAAAGGTCTCAACCCGAAACGTCGCCAATCTCCTTAGATGCTGCTGCACCCACTGAGTTTCTCCAGCTTTTTGTGTAACCCTCCTTTGTAAGTTCGTCTGGAGTTCGGGGGGAGGGGCGTGTGTCGTCACACACACTAAGCGTGCCCGCCCCCAGAGTCACACACACTAAGCGCCAACTCCAGTCACACACTAAGCAGGGAAGGGGGAGAGAAGTGGAAGAGGAGGGATGGAGGGGGAGAGGGGTAGGGGGAAAGAGGGAAGGGGGGTGGGGGAGAGAGGGAAGGGGGGTGGGGGAGGGAGGGAAGGAGGGATGGGGTGAGAGAAGGAGGGGGGGAGGAGAGAGGGATGGGGAAGGGTGAGAGAGGTGTGGGGGTGGGGGGAGGGATGGGGAGGAGGGAGATGGGGTAGGGGAGGGAGGGGGAAGAGCGTGGAGGGAGGGGGAGAGGGGTGGGGGAAGATAGGGGAAAGTGTGGGGTGGTAGAGAGGGAGGGGGCAGGGTAGGGGCAGTCCATCTATTCCCCACTCCCTATCACCCCCAATCCTCTTTCTCTTTTCCCACACACGTGATCACACACTTCAACACAGGCTGCGGGGGGAGGGGCCGGGGCTGGGGCCAAGGCAGATGTAAATGAGATCCATTCCGATTGGCCATCTGTGAGGGATGGGATTGTGACATCACACAATGGAACGTGCTGGTACATCAGGCGGGGGAGGGGGGGCTGGGGCTGGGGCAGATGTAAATGAGATCCGTTCCGATTGGCCATCTGTTAGCCTTGGGCATTGTGACATTGCACAATGTAATGTTTACCAACATTCTATGGGTGAGAGCAGCTTGATGTTTGAAAAAGTGGGGGGGGGGGGGGGGCGACGGATTTTATTAAAAACGGAGTACGTAATGACTTCTAAACGTGACGGGGAGCGCCATTGGGAAAGCGCGAGCGTAACGTCTGGGCCGGTGGGAAAAACGGCGGCGTCCGAGGGTCCGGTTTTGGTGGAGCGCGACATCAAAGGGCGTAGACGCGGCAGACGGTTGTCGGCAAGCAGCCACACAGTTTTAATATATACTAGACCAAGTGCAGACCCGTTGGGTCTGTTCCCCCAACGTGCGGTTGCAGGGAAGGGAGGGCGGGGCAGCATGTCCCTGGGGGTGGGTGAGGGGGGTAGAGAGGGGTGGGGTAAGGGAGAGGAGAGGGGAAGGTAAGAGGAGAGGGGTTATGGGGAAGAGGGGAGGAAAAGGAGGTGGAGGGGAGAGGAGAGGGGGAAAAAGAGGGGTAGGGGAGAGGTGGAGAGAGAGTGGAGGGGGAGGGAAAGAGAGAGAAAGGAGAGGGAGAGAGGTGGGGAGAGAGAGGGAGTGAGAGAGGAGGGGAGAGAGAGAGAAAGGAGAGGGGAAGAGGTGAGGAGGGGAGGGAGAGGGGAAGAGTGGGGAGTGAGGGGAAGAGGGGTAGCAGGGAGTGGTGCAAGAGCGAGGGGAAGGGGATGGGGGGGAGATGGGGATGAAGAGGGTGGGGGAGAGAGGGGGTGGGAGTGGTAAGGAGAGAGGGAGATGGAGAAGGGGAGAGGGAGGAGGAGAGGGGTGGGGGAAGGTGTGAGTGGGTTCAGGGAGGGGTTGAGAGAGGGGTGGGAGGGGAAGGGGAGAGAGGGGGGAGAGTGAAGGGAGGGGGAGAGTGGTAGGGGGAGGGGGAAGAGTGAGTGGGAGGGGGTAAGCGGAGAGAGGGGGAAGAGTGGGGAGGGGGAGGAAAGGGAGGGGGAGAGAGGGGTGGGGGAGGGAGGGGGAAAGTTAGGGAATGGGGAGAGAGAAGTGGAAGTGGGGAGGGAGGGTGAGAGGTGTAGGGGAGAGTGGTGGAAGTGGGAGGGAGAGTGGTGGAAATGGGAGAGAGGGAGGGGGAAGGGGGAGAGAGGAGTAGGGGAAAGCGGTGAGGGAGATAGGGAGGGTGGGGAGAGAGTGGGTGGGGAGGGAGAGAGGTGGGGAGGGAGAGGGGTGGGGAAGGGAGAGAGAAGTGGAAGAGTGGGGAGGGAGGGGGAGAGGGGTAGGGGAAGTCGTACAGTGTCCCCCTAGTCACATGTGTGGGGGATATTAGGTGGTACAGTGTCCCCCTAGCCACATGTGTGGGGGAAGTGGTACAGTGTCCCCCCAGTTACATGTGTGGGGGAAGTGGTACAGTGTCCCCCCAGTCACATGTGTGGGGGAAGTGGTACAGTGTCCCCCTAGTCACATGTGTGGGGGATGAGGTACAGAGTCCCCCTAGTCACATGTGTGGGGGATATTAGGTGGTACAGTGTCCCCCTAGTCACATGTGTGTGGGAAGTTGTGCAGTGTCGCTCTAGCCACATGTGTGGGGGAAGTGGTACAGTCCCCCTAGTCACATGTGTGGGGGAAGTGGTACAGTGTCCCCCTAGTCACGTGTGGGAGAAGCGGTACAGTGTCCCCCTAGTCACATGTGTGGGGGAGGTGGTGCAGTGTCCCCCTAGTCACATGTGCGGGGGGGGGGGGTGAGGCAGCATGTCCCTGAGGATGGGTGAGGGGGTTAGAGAGGGGTTGGGTAAGGGGAAGGGGAGGGGAGAGGAGAGGGGAAGGTGAGAGGAGAGGGGTTATGGAGAAAAGGGAGGTGGAGGGGAGAGGAGAGGGGGAGAAACAGGGGTAGGGGAGAGGTGGAGAGAGAGTGGAGGGGGAGGGAGAGAGAGTGAAAGGAGAGGGAGAAAGGTGTGGAGATAGAGGGGGGGAGAAAGAGGGAAAGGAGAGGGGGAGAGGTGGGGAGGGGAAGGAGAGGGGAAGATTGGTGAGTGAGGGGAAGAGGGGTAGTAGGGAGTGGTGCAAGAGCAATGGGAAGGGGGTGGGGGGGAGATGGGGATGAAGAGGGGTGGGAGAGAGAGGGGGTGGGAGCGGTAAGGAGAGAGGGGGAGGGAGGAGGAGAGGGGGTGGGGGAACGTATGAGAGGGTTCAGGGAGGGGTGGGAGGGGAAGGGGAGAGAGGGGGAAGAGTGTGGAGGGAGGGGGGAGGGGTAGGGGAGAGAGAGGGAAGAGTGTGCAGGGAGGGGGAGTGGTAGGGGGAGGGGGAAGAGTGAGGAGGGATGGGGAAAGTGGAGAGAGGGGGAAGAGTGGGGGGGAGGGAAGGGAGGGGGGAGAGAGGGGTGGGGGATGGAGATGGGGAAAGGTGGGGGATGGGGGAGAGAGAAGTGGAAATGGGGCGGGAGGGTGGGGTGTAGCGGAGACTGGTGGAAGTGGGAGAGAGAGGGGGAAGAGGAAATGGTGGAAGAGGGATAGAGTAGGGGAAAGGGGTGGGGAGATAGGGAGGGAGGGGAGAGAGAGGGTGGGGGAGGGGGAGAGGTGTGGTGGGAGAGGGGTGGGGGAAGGGGTGGAAGTTGGAGGGAGGGGCGGTGGGGTGTGGTGGAAGAGGGAGAAAGGGGTAGGTGAAAAGGGGTGCACGGGAGAGAGGGGAGGGAGGGGGAGAGAAGTGGAAGAGTGGGGGGGAGAGGGGTAGGGGGAGTGGTGGAAGATGGACAGGGGTAGAGGGAAGGGGGCGGGGGAGAGGGAAGGGGCAGGGGAGAGACGGAAGGGGGGTGGGGGAGAGAGGGAAGGGGGTGGGAGGAGGAGGTGGGTGAGCGGAGTAAGGGGAGGGGAGAGGGGAAGAGGGGAAGGTGAGAGCAGAGGGGTGGTGGAGAAGAGGGGAGGAAAGGGAGAGGTGGTGAGGAGAGGAGAGGGGGAGGGGAGGTGGAGAGAGAGTGGAGGGGGAGAGAGAGGAGAGGGAGAGTGACAAAGGGAAGGGAGAGTTGACTTTCCTTTAGAATTAAATCAAACACAACAAAATAATTTAAAAGAAAACGGTGAAAAATGTGGGTAAATTTAGCGGAGCAAATAACAGAGAATTAAAACTTTAAAATGCTGTAAATTGAAATAGAGAATTTTTTTTAACGGATTTTTAATGGGGTTTTTTTAAGCATTTTTTAAAAATTACTTGTCTAATGTAAAGTATAGATACGCAATGAAAACCAGAAAATGAAATAAAATTATCACTTGTCTAAAGATAACATTTGATAAACACGGCTGTGGAAATCGGCAAAGAAAAAAGCAATCTCTTCAAAGTGGAGTAATGGAGTCCTTTCAATAAAGAGAGAATATTAAAAAAACGGGAAAATGTGTGTTAATTTGGCAGAGCAAATAATGGAGAACTTAATAAAAAGAATTATTCAAATATAAATAAATATTGTAAACATCGTCTACGTTTACCTTTTGAAAAAAGTGTAAATCGATAATAAGATTTTCAAAACAAAAATGTCAAATGAAAAATGAAATAACGGCAGAAATCCAGCATTTAGGTCGATCGCTGTCGAGAAACGAAGTCCGAATGACCGTTGGGGAAGAATGTTCTTGAAAAGGTTTCCAAGGCAACACGAGCCGGCAATGTCCCCCAGTCACATGTCCACACAGGCTGCGGGGGGAGGGGCCGGGGCTGGGGCTGGGGCAAAGGCAGATGTAAATGAGATCCATTCCGATTGGCCATTTGTGAGGGATGACATTGTGACATCACACAATGGAACGTGCTGGAACATCAGGCGGGGCTGGAACTGGGGCTGATGCAGATGTAAATGAGATCCGTTCCGATTGGCCATCTGTGAGCCTTGGGCATTGTGACATGGCACGATGGAATGTTTACCAACATTCTATGGGTGAGAGCAGTTTGATTTCGAAAAAGGGGGGGGGGGGGGGGACGACGACGGATTTTATTAAAAACGGTGTAGGTAACGATGTCCATACGTGACGGGGAGCGCCGTCGGGAAAGCGCGAGCATAACATCTGGGCCGGTGGGGAAAAACGGTGGCGTCCGAGTGTCCGGTTTCGGTGGAGCGCGACATCAAAGGGCGGAGACGCGGCAGACGGTTGTCGGCAGCCGGCCACACAGTTTTAATATATATATATATGATATGATATGATGATTTGATATATGATATATGATATGACATATGATATGATATGATGATATGATATGATATATGATATGGTATGATATATGATGATATGATAATAATAATAATAATAATAATATAGATATCATGATTCACTAGCTATGCCTCTATTGCATTTAAAATATCTCACTTTTCTTATCTGTATCGTGTGAAGCTGCACTATTTATTTCTATTTTATATAATGAGTCATTCCTGCACTTTAATTCATCTATAAATGATTCATCATATGATAAATGATTCATCAGCCATCACCTCTTTACAGTAGGATTCACCATACTGCTATTCCATATAGTGTCATAGAATGGTACAGTGTGGAAACAGGCCCTACGGCCCAACTCGCCCACACCGGCCAACAATGTCCCAGCTACACTAGTCCTACCTGCCCACGCTTGGTCCATATCCCTCCAAACCTGTCCTATCCTTAAAAAAATTAAAATAAAATGTCTGTTTCTTAATTATATTTAGTAGCATTGACTATGTATTCCTTCAATGTATATAATAGGATATCTGTCCCTCTGTTGTGCTAACTAGACACAGTGTCAGTACCTCAGTTGTGAGTAATGAGAATTATCATCCATCCGACCACATTACATGATCCACATGATGTGATTCATTGGTGATCTGTCTTACCAGGATTCACAGTCCATCATTAGTTTATAGTTCAGTTTAGAGATATAGCATGGAAACAGGCCCTTTGGCCCACTGTCCGCACTGACCAATGATCTCCCATACACTAGTTCTATCCAACACACTGGGGACAATTTACAGAGGTCAATCAACCAACAAACCTGCACATCTTTGAAATGTGGGAGGAAACCAAAGCACCCAGAGAAAACTCACGTGGTCACAGGGAAAGTATACTAACTGTGCAGACAACATTCACAGTCAGGATCAAACCCGGGTCTCAGGTGCTGTATATCAGTAACTCTACCATTACACCATTATGCTGCCTACTATTACTACAGGGTTAACTAATAATGTATAATAATAAAATTTTCTTTGACTGGCTAGCACGCAAGCAGAATCATTTCACTGTACTTCGGACACGTGACAATAATAAACTAAACTCAATTATGTATATCAGAATTCATCTTTGGTCATATCAATGTTAATGCCTTTCTGTCAATCCCCTATATTGTTTTCTTTCCTTTATTTGATGAGATTCTATCCATATCATATATTATATATAAAGGCCCTGTCTCACGGTGCGAGTTGACACACGAGTGACCCAGAGTGACAGACTCATGGTTGTGTACGATATTCCAAGTTGATGTGCAAGTGTTTGAGGCGAGTTCCCACGGGTATGGTAATCTGCGATGTTCCGAGTTTGTCTCCAGAGTTACCAAGTTCCCCTCCCGTTACACTTGAGCCAACCGTGAATGAAGGTATGTTTTAATAAAGCAACAATGTTAAAGAAAACATCTCCATCCTGCGGCTTTGAGTTAAAGATAGAATTCAGCGCGGCTGCATCTATTTATATAACCTATAAAAGGGAACATGCGCACCCTCCAGTGCCAGAGCAGTTATACTTATGATTTGTTAGAAACGCACATCACGTAGTTAAGACCAGCTGGCGAAGGTTTGTTATATTTGGAGGGGCAAGTGAAATATAATGATGATAGGTCTGAGGTGTTGCACTTTAGGAGCGCTGAAAAATTCGGACATGTGCAATGAGTGGTAGCAACATTGGGAATATCGTATCAACAAGGAACGTTGTTGTACAAGTGAAAACAAATTACTTGAAGGCAACATCACAACTGGATAAAAGATAGACACAACGTGCCGGAGTAACTCCGTGGGTCAGGCAGCATCTGTGGAGAAAAAGGGTGGGCGTCGTTTCGTTAGACGGGTCCGGATCCAAAACATTTCTCCAGAAATACTGCCTGATCTATGGAGTTACTCGGGCACTTTGTGTCTATCTTTGGTATAAACCAGCATCTGCAGTTATATGTTTCTACTTAGCACAGCTAGATGGGGTGGTTAGGAAGTGCGGGAACCAAATCAAGGAGGGAGTGCGGGAATCAGAAGCAGGTGAGTTTGACGGGAGCGTGGGAGCCGCACACAGCGAGTGGAAAAGTGTTTGGGAAGCCGAACCCAGCCTGAAAGAACGAGCACGGGTATTGGGTCCCAACAGGAATAGGTTAAAGGCTTGAAGAGAAGATGGAGACAGAGACACTCACATTCAACAAGGACAGTAATTCTGCTGTAACATGATTGTTGCTTTGCGAAGTAACGTAGTTTTTTTTAATAGAAAATCATAGCAATGGGGAAAAGGTGTTTCACCCTTGCAGTAATCAAGTTATTTTCCTGTGGTGTTTTGAATAACTAAGTTTATTTATGTTACTGCAAGCTAAAATACAAAGGTTGTGTGTTACATTGTTTAATAGAGTTTCGTTGTTCAAATATCAAAGGAAGCGATTGTTTGTCAATTTCTATGGTAGTTAAACCCATAGTTGGGCTCCGGTGATTGGGTTGATCATGAGATCATGGTGCCTCGTCACTGCTGGAAGGCTACATGGAAGCATTTTTGTCTGCTTGCTAATTTCCAAACTAACTGTAGTTCCCAACCTGAAGGGCCCGTTTCTGTGCAGTATGAAGCAATAATGAAAACAAAACAGTACAGAAGAGCCAGGGTGTGTAGGAAGCACAGGCAGAACAGGGGCAGAGGGACAGGAGCAGACGCTGTATGTGTGGGGAACTAGTGGTACTTCCCCAACTCTACATCTCTGCGTCTCATCATACAGATCAAACTCCCCACCATTGACTACAAGTCGATTTCATGCTGCTTCGGGAAAGCAGCCATCTGAACTAAAGACCTTTCCTACCAGGGCCATTCCTTCCTCTCCCCGCTCCCATCGGATGAAGAAACAGAAGCTTAAAAGCGCGCATCAGTAGAATCAGGAATGCATTCTTTCCCTCTGTTATCAGGCTTTCGAATGGTCCTTCCATAAGTTGGGGGACCGTTCGATTCTCCTCTACCCCATTGTGGCCATTGGTCTTTGTCTCTGGAATTCAGCGCTAAAATATTGAGAACGACAAGATCTGCATTTTGTTTCTGTCCCGATCTATGTACTTGAATTTAGTTTATTTCTATTTATGTATAGTATTATCTGATTTGACTGGATAGCATGCAAAACATAACTTTACACATGAAAGTAATAAATCTAAACCTAATGTTGTTTGTATCAGGTAGTTGTGCATTGTCGTGGTGAGTTTGTCGGTAGCAAGCATCTTTCTGAAAGCAATGAATGCTGAGGGCAAACATTAACAACCTGAATACGGACTTCCAGAAGGGTCTTGACAAAGTCACAATACGTGGTGTAAAGTGAATATTGAAAGCATGTACATGAGGTCAACAAAATATTAGACAATCTTGGTAAATGCTTGTGGGAAAGTGAATAGTGTGCCTCCCCCCCCCCCCCCCCTCCTCCTGGATCACAGTCACAGTCATCGGTAGCCACAGTCACCCGTAAATAAACCCACTACATCCAATATGCGACTTTTTATGATCATGGATGACAATCCATTTAACCTCAGTGTAAATTCAAATGAAGGTTCCTGCTCCCGCCTTCTGCTGTCACTTTCAATGCTGCTACTATTGGAGTCTGGCCTCGGGTAACTCCATTCCCACCTGGGGAATGAAAAGTTTCCATTGACGGTGCCACGGTAGACTCACGAATCAATAAGGTAAACGCACGGGCCACTACGTTATGACAACGAGTTTAAATGTTTCAATTTTTAACTTGAACATTACATTTGACTCGTGGAAAATATCAAACATGTTTGATTTTTTTCACGAGTTCACAAGTTTCACGGGTACCTACCGTTAGCACCACGAGTCGCTAAGTTGCTCGCGCGAATTCCGACGTTTCCGCTACGTTGATTGTACGGGATTACCGCGAGTGAAAACTCGGGGTACCTCGTGGGACAACTCGCACCGTGAGACAGGGGTTTAACTCTCTTTGTTAGTTTGTTCGTTTATTCGGTTGTCAGTCACATCTCCACCAAAACCCGACGCAGTAATAGAGAAATGTTTACATATTCCGCTAGAGATTTACCTCATGAATTCAAAAATCTCCTCGTCTGAAAATTTGGTTAATTATTTCCCGAATTTTTAACTAAAACTGTTTTAAAATATAACTGCTACATGACGTCACAATGCCTTTGATCCTCGCGACCAGCTACGCAGACTTTTCAATGCGCAGCCAGTTACGTAAATTGAAGCCCGTGAACACGTGATCAAGTCGTCCAGCGCACTCCGCTGTGCTTCTTGAAGTTCAACAACATGGAGGCGGCGGTCGTTATTGCAGAAAGAAAGAGCAAGTTCTGCAGAACCTGTGGTCACCGGAGGTCACCGACTTACTTTTGTATCCTCTCCGTCTCCCCCGCCCAATCGTCTGTCACGCTGGTGAGTGCACTGCCGGCCCTCCGCTGTTTTTCACAGTCCCCAGAGAGCTGCGGGTCTCGCTCTGGTCAACGAAGCCCGCAACCTACCTCAGGCCCGACTCCTGATGGGGAGGCTTGTGCTCCACGACTTCAGTAGCTGATGCCTCTACCCCCTCCCCCTCCCTCTCTACTCCCTACCCGAGGCAGAGAAAGAGAGAGAGGTGGGGGAGGTGCCCACAGCTCTGCACCCGGCCGTTGCGCCCCGCTCCGCCCACAGCCCTCACTCCCCCAGGGCTGAGATACCTCCCCCCCCCCGCCATAAGTTGCAATCCGACGGCCAACCCGAGAAGAAGCCGAACAGCACCCAAGTAACTCTCTCTCCACTCCCTCTTGCCTCCCTGCTCCCTCTCTGCCCCCCTCACACTCCCTCTCACCCCCCCTCTGTGCCTCTGTGTCCCTCTCTCTCCCTCTTTGTCCTCCTCTCTGCCTCTGTGTCCCTCTCTCTGCCTCTGTGTCCCCCTCTCTGCCTCTGTGTCCCTCACTCTGCCTCTGTGTCCCTCTCTCTGTCTCCCTCTCTGCCTCTGTGTCCCTCTCTCTGCATCTGTGTCCCTCTCTCTACCTCTGTGTCCCTCTGTTCCTCTGTGCCCCCCTCTGGCCCTTTCCGTGTCCCCCGTTGTATCCCTATCTGTGGCCCTGCCACTCCGTCCCACTCTGCCCCCCCTCCCTCCCTGCCCTCTCCCTCTCTAAGGACCCCCCACTCACCCTTCTTTCCCCCCTCCTCTCTTTCCCCCCTTCCCCCCTCTCTCTCCCCTCTCCCCATCCACCCCTCTGCCCTCCCTCGATCTCACCCATCTCTCCCCTCCCCCTCCACATCCACTTCCCTCCCCCTCCCTCCCCTCTCTTCCCCCCCCTCTACCGCCCCCCTCCCCCCATCTTCCCCCCCCCCCCTCTCTCCCGCCCTCGCACCCTGTGTGTTTCAGGGGTGGTTAGTGTGTGTATGACGCCGCAGGCCCCCCCCCCCCCCCGTAACCACGCGTTGAGGGAACAGGACCCAACGGGCCCCCCTTGGTCTAGTATGACATTAATTTGTTCCCTTCGGCGGTTTTGAAGGATTTTGTTAATACACCGTTGGTGATGTCTTTCCACTGCCTTTAGGCACTCATTGTAGATTGTTCAAAGTTTAAAAGCATATTAGTGGGCAATAATCGCTTGTGTCTGTTAGACCAGATTCAATGTTGTGATATTTTCTTAGTTGACCAAAGGCTTGGCTGTTGCGCTGAAGGCTTAAATGCCGATCTTAGACCAACATCCTCAGCATTGTCCTAACTATACTCAGTTGGTTCCAATGGGCTGTTCACATTAATCACTCCAACAATGGATTTCTGAAATAAATATCCTTTTTATATGTGCTGTGTTCAGAGAGTTACCAATTGCCCAGAGAAAAAGATTGAGGGTTTTCTCAAAGACACCTTGAAAATACTCCCAAGAGTCCTTGGTCCATGACCACACACAGTGGAGATGGAGCATTCAGAATGGCATTGAGTGTTGCAGAAGACTAGTAGAAGTGCCAGAAGGAGCACACCACCCCACAAACTACCTACCCACCTTTCCCACTAGGGACTTCCTGCCTCATCTATGAAGCGCCTGTGATTTGCCACTTTGGTTTCATCAGTCATGTCGGAACCCAAACAATAGAGCTGAAGAAAGCTATTCTTGATCGCGAGGGACCAGCTAATAAGAAGAAGATTTCTGAAAAACAAAGTTCACATTAGTTCATCTTTTTTTAAATTTAGCAGTCTTTCTGTTCTGCAACAGATATCGATTCAGGAATGATTAACTGGGTGAATGGGAAATTTTCTATCTGCTTATAGTTAATAAATATAAATGTAAATATGCCACTGAGAATGCTCCATCAATGCAGGCCAGGTTGTTATGTTAATTGGCCAATTTAAATTGTCCATAGTCAAGGTGGGAAGCAAAATCTGGGAAGAGTTGATGGGAATGTAGATAGAGTATGCTACAGGGGAAATTAATGGACTGATGGAATTGCATTGTGAGCTGGTTTAGATTCAATGGACTGAATGGCCTCCTGTGTTAAAGAGAAATATGAAATGGGAAGTTCAAAGTAAAGTATTAGACTTCCAGAAAGTACAGAATTAACTCCCCACAATAGCTTAAATCCACCTTGTTGAACTAAAGCCAAGTTACTGACTTGGCTAGGTAATTGACTGAGAAGTAAGAAGCAGAGAGTGTGGATGATTAAAAAGAAATACAGTGCTGGAGCAACTCAGCGAGCCAGGCAGCATCCCTGAAGAACATGGAGAGGTAACGTTTTGGGTTTAGACGCTTCTTCAGACATATCATCTACAGTGTAGATATTCATAAATAGTCAGATAGTCATAAATAGTCGAGATGATTAAATACAGATATTCAGAAATAGTCAAGATGATTAAATACAAAACCCAAAGATGAAAGTATTACTGACAAACAGATATTGACAGATTGAGAGAATGGGTATCCCCACCAAACAGATCTAAATGTTGGCAAATCTAAGATCATCAAATTTGAAGCTAAAAAACACAGAACATTACTTTTTAAATGACATGATAGAAGCAGTGGGGTACCAAAAAAGACCCAATGAAGTAATTTAACATGGGTCATGAAAATTTAGTGACAATTTCAGAAAATAAAAACCTATGTGATACTTTTTGATATGAATTATTTGATAGAGGTTTAAAATGTTAAAGAGAGTTGATATGGTACGGGTAGACAAAAATGCTGGAGAAACTCAGCGGGTGAGGCAGCATCTATGGAGCGAAGGAATATGTGATGTTTTGGGTTGAGACTAATATGGGGGCGGTGCGGGAAAAAGAAAGGAAGAGGCGAAGACACTAGGCTGTTGGAAGGGGAGGGTAAGGAGGGAGAAAGCAAGGACTATCTGAAATTGGAGAAGTCAATGTTCATACCTTAGGGGTGTAAACTACCCAAGTAAAATATGAGGTACTGCTCCTCCAATTTGTGGTGGGACTCACTCTGGCCATGGAGGAGGCCCAGGACAGAAAGGTCAGATTCGGAATAGGAGGGAGAGTTGAAGTGATGAGCCACCGGGAGATCAGGTTGGTTATTACGAACTGAGCGGAGGTGTTGGGCGAAGCGATCGCCAAGCCTGCGCTTGGTCTCACCGATGTAGAGCAGTTGACACCTGGAACAGCGGATGCAATAGATGAGGTTGGAGGAGGTGCAGGTGAACCTCTGCCTCACCTGCCTCTTCCTCCCACCACAAATTGGAAGAGCAGCACCTCATATTTTGCTTGGGTAGTCTCCCGATGGCTCAGCACTTCAAATCCCTCTCCCATTCCGAATCCGACCTTTCTGTCCTGGCCCTCCTCCATGGCCAGAGTGAGGACCACCGCAACTTGGAGGAGCAGCACCTCATATTTCGCTTGGGTAGTTTTAGAAATGTATATATGGAGTGAGTTATAGATCAGCTGTACTCTTACTAATGGTGGATTAGGATTGAAGGACTGAGGATGCTGCTCCTTTTCATGAGTTCCATAACAGGATTCACTCAACATGTCTGAATCAAGTTTACAGTTAGGTTATTTCCCTCTTTCTACTATGAGATTCAGCATACATCCCTCAGTGTTTCCCCTTTAGACCTTAAAGCAAAATTAAATGTAATTCTCTCAAGTATACATAAGAAGAATCAGTAATTCTGCACTGTGTCTATTAAATGTTAGTCCCTCAGTTCTATATAATGGAATTTAGTGACTTTTCATCTATTGTATATATTAACACCTGTCCCTATGTTTTATCTCAGTTTCACCTTTTGTGGCTTGCAGTGAAAATTCATCATCCATATCTCAGTTGGATCTAATGAAATTTTACTAAATGGATTAACTGTATATAAAAGAATTTCATATCTGACCTATTGAATATGACGAAATCCATTATTCAACACACTTTTTATAATACTGTTCGCCACTGTCCTTTCTATTGAATATAATTAAACTTATCTTTATTTGCTCATATATAACTGGATTCAATGCATTATTTTGATGAATATAACAATTGTCTGCATTATATGAAATAGAATATAATACCCAACCCTTCACATATAAATCGATTCAATATCCATCCTTCTTCATCCTTGCAGGATTTGCCTCTGTTTTACATCATTAAATTTATTATGTTTCTTAGTTTTGTGTATTGAGATAAAATGTCACCCCCTCAATTATATAAATTAAACTTAATTTTCTCTACTGTACGTAACAGGATTCACTGTGTTACTCTTTTGCATATCACATGAATTCACTATCTGTCTCATGATTTTCACTATTCACTAAACCCTAATAATTTTCACCATTTGCCCCTGTGTCGTACAAAGCTAGGGTCTCTTTCTGGCCCTCGATTACACATAATGGAATTTACCACTCCTACACGATGTAGTGTGAAATATACTGTCAATCCTTCTACTGTACATAATGAGATTAATCATTATTGCTAATATTGCTAATAATTGGGATTCTCTGTTCAGATCTCTACGAATGTATGATGAGATTATTTATTCCTTCCTCCATTATAAGTAACAGGATTCATTTTCCTCTCTGGTACCGAGAAAAAAAACTGTTAAACCTTTCTATGATATATATCAGGGGTCGGCAACCTTTTTTGCATGGGGACCAGAACCCATGTTTGTGAGCGGATGGCGGGCCACATCTATCACCATAAATTGGCTGCAGCGCCCAGATTGCCTGCGAGCCCCAGGACTTTCTGCAGTCCCAGGTCACCTGCGAGCCCGGGACTGGCTGTAGCGCCCAGGTCGCCTGCGTGCCCCGGAACTAGCTGCAGTCCCAGGTCGCCTGCGAGCCCCGCGATACTGAAAACGAATTGGAAAAAAAAACGCCTGTAGGCCGGATGATTTTGGGTAATGGGCCGGAACCAGCTCATGGGCCTTAGGTTGCCGTCCTTGATATTTATACTGAATTGAACATTGCACTCTCAAAGGGATATGAAGATATTCAATATTCAGTTCCCATTACTTATGTTATGCTAAATGTTCAAGAAAAAACAGATCTATGGATTAAATAAGAGGAATTGATCCACCAACAGACTGGCATGCTCCTTTAAAATAACAAAATAAAGCGGATCTCACGGGACCTATGAATCCTGTTGTAGCATGAATGGCACCAGGGTGACAAAGTCACCCTCTATGAGTATGAACTATGGAAGTTTTACAGGCATGCTTATATATAGGCTTCCCCATGCAGTAGCACATCAGCTGATGGAGAAACTATCTGCAAAAGGCCATCTGCCTGGATCATGTCAGCAGCATTTCCAAGTAATAGGAATAGGAACCGGTGTGAGAGGGAAGGTGAATACCGAATTAAAAGTGTTCAATATGAATGTGCCAAATATAAGAAATAAAGTGGATGAGCTTTGGGCTCAGTTAGAGATTGGTAGGTATAATTGCAGAGACATGGCTGCAAGGGGATCAGAGCTGGGAACTAAATATTCAGGGTTTTACATCCTATCGAAAAGACAGAGGGGGCGGGGGTAGCTCTGTTGGTGAGGAATGAAATTTAGTCCTTTGCGAGGGGTGACATAGAATCAGAAGATGTAGAGTCAGTGTGGATAGAACTGAGAATTTGTAAGGGCAAAAGGACCTTAATGGGAGTTATCTGCAGGCCCCCAAACACTAGACAGGATATAGGGTGCAAGTTGCATCAAGAGTTAAAATTGGCATGTAACAAAGGTAATGCTACGGTTGTTATGGGAGATTTAAATATACAGGTAGACTGGGAAAATCAGGTTGGTACTGGACCCCAAGAAAGGGAGTTTGAAGAGTGCCTCCAAGATGGATTCTTAGAGCAGCTTGTTCTGGAGCCTACCAGGGAAAAGGCAATTCTGTATTTAGTGTTGTCTAATGAACCAGATTTGATAAGGAAACTCAAGGTAAAGAAACCATTAAGAGATAGTGACCATAATATGATGTTTTCATTTGCAATTTGAGAGGGAGAAGGTAAAAACAGAAGTGTCAGTGTTGCAGTTGAACAAAGGGGACTATGGAGGTATGAGCGACAAACCAGCCAAAGTTGACTGGAAAGGGACCCTAGCAGGTATGACGGTGGACCAGCAATGGCAGGAATTTCTGGGAATAATCCAGAAGGTGCAAGGGAAGTCAAGGACAGTATAAAACTAAAAGAGAAGATGTATAACATAGCAAAGATGAGCGGGAAACCAGATGATTTGTAGAACAACAGAAGGTAACTCAAAAGGCAATACTGGGAGAAAAGATGAAGTACAAAGGTAAGCTGGCCAAGAATATAAAGGAGGATAGTAAAAGCTTCTTTAAGTATGTGAAAAGGTAAAGATTAGTTAAGACAAATGTGGGTTCCTTGAAGACAGAAACAGGTGAATTTATTATGGGGAACAAGGAAATGGCAGACGAGTTGAACAGGTACATTGGTTCTGTCTTCACTAAGACACAAGCAATCTCCCAGATGTACTAGGGGACAGAGGATCTAGGGTGACAGAGGAACTGAAGGAAATTCACATTAGGCAGGAAATGGTGTTGGGTGCATTAATGGGACTGAAGGCTGATAAATCCCCAGGGCCTGATGGTCTGCATCCCAGGGTACTCAAGGAGGTGGCTCTAGGAATCGTGGACGTACTGGAGAACATTTTCCAATGCTCTATATATTCTGGATCAATCCTGTGGATTGGAGGGTAGCTAATGTTATCCCACTGTTTAAGAAAGGAGGGAGAGAGAAAGCAGGGAATTATAGACCAGTTAGCCTGACATCGGTGGTGGGGAAGATGCTGGAGTCAATTATTGAAGATGTATTAGCGACGTGTTTGGATAGCAGCAACAGGATCGGTCCAAGTCAGCATCGATTTAAGAAGGGGAAATCTTGCTTGATTAATCTTCTGGAATTTTTTGAGGATGTAACAAGTAAAATGGATAAGGGATCGGGGGGAGCCAGTGGATGTAGTATATCTGGACTTTCTGAAAGCCTTTGATAAGGTCCCACACAGGAGATTAGTGGGCAAAATTAAAGCACATGGTATTGGGGGTAGGGTATTGACATGGATAGAACATTGATTGGCAGACTGGAAACAAAGAGTAGGAATTAACTAGTCCCTTTTAGAATGGCAGCTAATTACAATATATAATAGTGATTTACATGAAGGAATTAAAAGTAACTTTAGCAAATTTGTAAATGACACAAAGCTGGGTGGCAGTGTGAACTGTGAAGAGGATGCTATGAAGATGCAGTATAATTCCAGTGGAATTATCCAGACTTGGATAGGTTGGGTGAATGGGCAGATGCATGGCAGATGCAGTATAATGTGGATAAATGTGAGGTAATCCACTTTGGTGGCAAGAACAAGAAGGCAGATTATTATCTGAATGGTGCCAGATTAAGAAGTGCAACGAGACCTGGGTGTCCTTGTACATCAATCGCTGAAAGTAAGCATGTAGGTACAGCAGGCAGTGAAGAAAGCTAATGGCATGTTGGCCCTCATAACAAGAGGATTTTAGATAGGAGCAAAGAGGTTCTTCTGCAGTTGTTCAGGGCTCCAGTGAGACTACACCTGGAGTATTGTGTGCAGTTTTGGTCTCCTAATTTGAGGGACATTCTTGCTATTGAGGGAGTGCAGTGGAGGTTCACGAGGTTAATTGCCGGGATGGGGGGACTGCCATATGATGAAAGAATGGAATGACTGTGCTTGTATTCACTGGAATTTAGAATGATTTCTTATAGAAACATTAAACATTATTAATATTATTATTTTTTTTTCCTTTTTTAAATTGTTTTTATTTTTGTTAGAAGTAAATACAGTAATGTGGTACCTAAGTACCTGATGCATACAGACATATTACAATTCTTATTTTTAATTTAATAATAAAAGAACAATGATACAAAGAAGAAAATAGAGTGTCATAGGAAATGGTGATGGTGCTAATTCGTGATATAATAAGAAAAGCCCGAAAAAGAGATAGACAAGAGAGTAGAAACGAATAGCGAGAGAGAGAGAAAGAAAAAAGAAGCTAGAGATAAACAAAAAAAAAAGAAAGAAGGAAAATAAATTAGAAGAGATATACCAATTTAATATCTTTACCCACCCGTCACCCGGTTCTGAACCATTTAATTTCTAGGGTTATGTTGCACCATATGCTTGTAAGAAGTCAATAAAAGGAGACCAAATCTTTAAGAATTGGTCTACTTTGCCTAATAGGAGGAATCTCATTTCTTCAAGATGTAATGTTTCCGACATATTTGAAATCCACATTTTAAGAAGAGTTGAATAGGTACTTCGGATCTGTCTTCACTAAAGAAGACACAAACAATCTCCCAGATGTACTGGAGGACAGAGGATCTAAGGGGGCAGAGGAACTGAAAGAAATTTTCATTATGCGCGAAATAGTATTAGGTAGGCTAATGGGACTGAAGGATGATAAATCCCCTGGGCCTGATGGTCTGCATCCCAGGGTCCTCAGGGAGGTGGCTCTAGAAATAGTGGACGCATTGGTGATCATTTTCCAATGTTCAATAGATTCAGGATCGGTTCCTGTGGATTGGAGGATAGCTAATGTTATCCCACTTTTCAAGAAAGGAGCGAGAGAGAAAACAGGGAATTACAGACCAGTTAGCCTGACTTCGGTGGTGGGAAAGATGCTGGAGTCAATTATTAAAGAGGTAATATTGGGGCATTTGGATAGCAGTAAAAGGATTAGCCCAAGTCGACATGGATTTATGAAAGAGAAATCATGCTTGACTAAACTTCTGGAATTTTTTGAGGATGTGACAAGTAAAATGGATGAAGGGGTGCCAGTGGATGTAGTGTATCTAGACTTTCAGAAAGTCTCTGATAAGGTCCCACACGGGAGACTGATGACTAAAATTAGAGTACATGGTGTTGGGGGTAGGGTGTTGACATGGATAGAAAATTGGTTGGCAGACTGGAAGCAAAGAGTAGGAGTGAACGGGTCCTTTTCAGAATGGCAGGCAGTGGCGAGTGGAGTGCCGCAAGGCTCGGTGTTGGGGCCGCAACTGTTTACCATATATATTAATGATTTAGAAGAGGGAATTAGGAGCAATACTAGCAAGTTTGCGGATGACACAAAGCTGGGTGGCAGTGTGAACTGTGAAGAGGATGTCAGGAGGTTGCAGGGGGACCTGGACAGGTTGAGTGAGTTGGCAGATGCATGGCATATGCAGTATAATATAGATAAATGTGAGGTTATCCACTTTGGCCGAAAAAACAAGGGGGCAGATTATTATCTCAATGGGGTTAGGTTAGGTAAGGGGGAGGTACAGCGAGACCTGGGTGTCCTTGTACATCGGTGACTGAAAGTTGGCGTGCAGCTACAGCAGGCAGTGAAGAAAGCTAATGGAATGTTGGCCTTCATAACAGGAGGATTTCAGTATAGGAGTAAAGAGGTTCTTCTGCACTTGTATATGGCTCTGGTGAGACCACATCTGGAGTATTGTGTACAGTTTTGGCCTCCTAATTTGAGGAAGGACATCCTTGTGATTGAGGCTGTGCAGCGTAGGTTCACGAGATTGACCCCTGGGATGGCGGAACTGTCATATGAGGAAAGATTGAAAAGACTAGGCTTGTATTCGCTGGAGTTTAGGATGAGGGGGGATCTTATAGAAACATATAAAATTATAAAAGGACTGGACAAGCTAGATGCAGGGAAAAAATTCCCAATGTTGGGTAAGTCCAGAACCAGGGGCCACAGTCTTAGAATAAAGGGCAGGTCATTTAAGACTGAGGTGAGAAAAAACTTTTTTACCCTGAGAGTTGTGAATTTATGGAGTTCCCTGCCACAGAGGGCAGTGGAGGCCAAATCACTGTATGGATTTAAGAGAGAGTTTAACTCTAGGGGCTAGTGGAATCAAGGGATATGGGGAGAAGGCAGGCACTGGTTATTGATAGCGGACGATCAGCCATGATCACAATGAATGGCGGTGCTGGCTCGAAGGGCCGAATGGCCTCCTCCTGCACCTATTTTCTATGTTTCTAAATGTTGCTGTGGATGCGTTTTTCCAAAATTTAAGTATACTTTTTTTGCTGTTATTAAACCATAATTAAAAAGAGAACTTACGAATAAACAAGTAATTGCGCAGTAGTATGAGTATATACATCTATACATATACAGTGGTATCCGTGCAATTTGCTGGTGATTGGGTAATCCGGGGGGGGGTGGAGAAGGCAGTCATTGAGGTGCAGCATTGAGAAGTGTGACAGCCGCAGGGAAGAAGCTGTTCTTGAGCCTGCTGGTACGGCAGCGGAGGGACCTGTAGCGTCTCCAGGATGGGAGGGGTGTAAACAGTCTATGGTTGGGGTGTGAGCTGTCCCTGGCGATGCTGTGCGCCCTGCGCAGGCATCGTTTACTATGGACAGACTCAATGGAGGGGAGTGAGGAGCCTGTGATGCGTTGGGCGATCTTCACCACCCTCTGCAGAGCCTTCCTGTCGATGACAGAGCAGTTACCATACCATACTGTGATGCAGTTGATAAGGATGCTCTCGATGGTGCAGTGGTAGAAGTTCACCAGTATCTGGGGAGACAGGTGGACCTTCTTAAGTCTCCTCAGGAAGAAGAGACGCTGGTGAGCCTTCTTAATCAGCGAGGATGTGTTGTGGGTCCAGGAGAGGTCATCGGAGATGTTGACCCCCAGGAACCTGAAGCTGGAGACACATTCCACCTCCGTCCCGTTGATATGGATGGGGTTGTGCGTGCAGCCTCTTGATCTCCTGAAGTCCACAATGAGCTCTTTGGTCTTCTTGTAGTTAAGGGCCAGGTTATTGTCGGCACACCATGCTGTTAGGAGCTGAACCTCCTCCCTGTAGGCCGACTCATCATTGTCGCTGATGAGGCCAATCACCGTCGTGTCATCTGCATACTTGATGATGGTGTTGGTACCATGTACAGGTATGCGGTCGTAGGTGAAGAGGGAGTAGAGGAGGGGGCTCAGTACGCAGCCCTGGGGTACGCCAGTGTTCAGGGTGAGGGTAGAAGAGGAGTGGTTATCGAACCTAACAGACTGTGGTCTGTTGGTTAGAAAGTCCAGTAACCAATTGCAGAGGGAGGGGTTGATGCCCAGGTCATCGAGTTTAGTGATAAATTTAGAGGGGATAATGGTGTTGAGTGCTGAGCTGTAGTCGATGAACAGCATTCTCACATAAGTGTTTCTGTTGTCGAGGTGGGAGAGGGCAGAGTGGAGTGCTGTTGAGATGGCATCCTCCGTGCTCCTGTTCTTGCGGTATGCAAACTGGTAGGGGTCCAGAGTGGGAGGTAGGCAGCATTTGACGTGTGCCATGACCAGCCTTTCAAAGCACTTGGCGATGATAGGGGTGAGTGCAACTGGGCGGAAGTCGTTGAGGCTCGCCGCAGTGCAGTGTTTTGGCACCGGCACGATGAAGGTAGTTTTAAGGCACGTGGGGACAACTGCCTGGGCAAGTGACAGGTTGAAGATGTCAGTCCAGACATCTGTCAGCTGTGCAGCACAGGTCCTGAGGACGCGCCCGGGGATGCCGTCAGGGCCGGCAGCCTTACGTGCATTGATCCTACTCAGTCGTAGGGGTTGAGTGTGAGGGGCTGGTGATCATCGGGGAGCACAGCCCTAATGGCCAACTCTTGGTTGTCCCTTTCAAAGCAGCCATAAAAGTGATTGAGTTCCTCGAGGAAGGATGCGTCGCTGGAAGTGGGGGTGGAGTTGGTGGCTCTGTAGTCAGTGATGGCCTGGATGCCATGCCACATGCGTCGGGGGTCGGAGTTGCTGTCTGCAGCTTGTATCTGTGTTTGGCGTTCTTGATGCCCCTCTTCAGATTGTGGAGTACTTAGGGAGCAGGAACAATGATAAGTGATCAGACTGACCAAGGTGGGGGAGGGGGATGGCTTTGTACGCTTCAGCCATGTTGGTGTAGACTTTGTCCAGTGTCTTGTCCTCTCTAGTGGCGAAGGAGACATGTTGGTGGAATTTGGGGAGTACGGTCTTCAGGTTGGAGTGATTGAAGTCACCCGCAACAATGAAGGCTGCGTCTGGATTCAGGGTCAGTTGTTTGCTAATGGCAATATGCAGTTCTTTCATTGCAAGCTTGGCATTAGCATCAGGAGAGATATAGGCTGCAGTCACAACAGTGGAGGTAAACTCTCTGGGCAGATAGAACGGTCTGCACTTAACCAAGAGGAACTCAATGTTGGCTGAGCAGTGACTCTCTATGATGGTGGTGTCTGTGCACCATGCTTTGTTTACATACATGCACAGACCCCCACCTCTGGTCTTACCCGAGTCAGATTTTCTGTCCGCTCAGAGTATGTGTCGTCCCGCTAGGTCAATGGCGCTGGCGGGAACATCAGAGTTCAGCCAGGTTTCGGTGAGGATCAGGATGCTGCAATCCTTGATCCAGTTGTAGGAGGCAATCAGAAGACGGAGGTCATCCATCTTGTTTGCCAGGGAACGGACGTTGGCAAGGAAAAGGCTAGGGATGGATGGCCTGTGTGGGGCTCGCTCCAACCTTGCTTTCAACCCACCTCGAGATCCCCGGCGATGTTTTCGGGCCCATCGCCGTCTGTGTGCGCCTCCGAATGCCCGGGCCAACTTGGTGCGGTCCTCAGGTCTACAGCTCCGCAGATTCGCCGTCCCACAGCTCCGCGGATCCGCGGCCCCGCAGCTCCACGGACCCGCCGACCTGCAGCTCCGTGGTGAAGGTGAGTGCAGGAGGGAGCCGGAGTTCATCCGGAAAGTCGGCCGGGGGAACGCTATAGCCGCAGGAACCGAGATTTAAAAGTCCTGCCAGCTATAGTGGATGATAGTGAGACTGCTCCGGGTGAGCAGACTCAAAACAGGAAACATAGAAACATAGTAAAATAGGTGCAGGAGTAGTCCATTCGGCCCTTCGAGCCTGCACCGCCATTCAATATGATCATGGCTGATCATCCAACTCAGTATCCCGTACCTGCCTTCTCTCCATACCCCCTGATCCCTTTAGCCACAAGAGCCACATCCAACTCCCTCTTGGATATAGCCAATGAACTGGCCTCAACGACCTTCTGTGGCAAAGAATTCCAGAGACTCCCCACTCTCTGTGTAAAGAATGTTTTCCTCATCTCGGTCCTAAAGGAATTCCCCCTTATCCTTAGACTGTGACCCCTTGTTCTGGACACCCCCAACATCGGGAACAATCTTCCAGCAGCTAGCTTGTCCAACACCTTAAGAATTTTGTAAGTTTCTATAAGATCCTCCCTCAATCTTCTAAATTCCAGTGAGTACAAGCCGAGTCTATCCAGTCTTTCTTCATATGAAAGTCCCGACATCCCAGGAATCAGTCTGGTGAACCTTCTCTGTACCCCCTCTATGGCAAGAATGTCTTTCCTCAGATTTGGAGACCAAAACTGTATGCAATACTCCAGGTGTGGTCTCACCAAAACCCTGTACAACTGCAGTAGAACCTCCCTGCTCCTATACTCAAATCCTTTCGCTATGAATGCTAACATACCATTTGCTTTCTTCATTGCCTGCTGCACCTGCATGCCTACTTTCAATGACTGGTGTACCATGACACCGAGGTCTCGTTGCATCTCCCCCTTTCCTAATCTGCCACCATTCCCAATGGTAGGATTTGTTTTGGCACCTTTAAACATATTGCCAAAAGAACATTTGCTGCAGTTATGTCCTTTGGCCATCTCTTGTCAGTTAGTGTATTGTTTAACCTGTAGAAATGTCCTTGCAACCTGTATATTTTATTATGGATAAATTATGTGGGAAGCCAAAGTGTTTCTGTGCCAATAGCAATAACGACCCATACTATGGCCATGTCCTGGTAATTTTCTGTCCTTCACAGAAAACATGCTTGCATCAATCTGTAGTGTGCATGGTCCAGGATTTATTGACACAGGTTGATCACTTGCTGAATAATCATCAGGCTGTGGTTATCAGGCTGAATAATCCAACTACATTTTTCTTTGGAAGTGGAAAGAACTAATAGAAATTGCATTAATTGCAATGTGTAAAAAGTTGAGATATTGTATTACAATTTTGCTGCATGTCATTGTGGTATATATCGTGTCTTGATTGGTGAATGTGTTTCGTTTGTGAGTTATTTGAAGCAGAAATAATATGTGAATGCAGACAAAAGTGCTGGAGAAATTCAGCGGATGCGGCAGCATCTATGGAGCGAAGGAAATAGGCAACGTTTTGGGCTGAAACCCTTCTCCAGACTGATGGGTTTCGGCCTGAAATGTTGCCCATTTCCTTCGCTCCATAGATGCTGCTGCACCCGCTGAGTTTCTCCAGCACTTTTGTCTACCTTCGATTTTCCAGCATCTGCAGTTCCTTCTTGAACATAATATGTGAATGCTTCATTGAGCATAATTCTAACTGGTAACTACGCACTTCGTCCGAGCACATTATCGCATGCGTCATGCAAACCGTCTTAAATGACCACCTAAACTGTCATTTGGCAACCTAAAAAGCTGTCAATGTTGCCCGGCTGGCAGCAGGGAAAAAATGTTAAGCGAGAGCCCTGGACATCCGATAGATGGTACACAGTCTAGCCCTGATGACCCAATGATAAAATGATGAAATGCTTAAGGTGTTGGATGGGAGTACTAATTAAGCTGGCTATTTTAGCCCTGATGGGGTCGAGTTTCATGAATGCTTCTGAAGCTGCATTTATCCACCATTTTTTAAGTTGGAAAACTATTGTGGAGTTATGGTTTCACATTACTTTTTTAATTGTCATTGCCATTCACAACTTGACATGGACCAGTGATGATTTATGGTTAGAACATAGAACAGTATAGCAAAGGGACAGCCACAATGTTTGTACTGAACACGATGCCATGTTAAACTGATCTAATCTGCATGTTCAAGATCCATATCCCTTTATTCTTTGCATTTCCATGTGCTTATGTAAAAGCCTCTTAAATGCCACTGTCATATCTGCCTCCACCATCAACCATGGCAGTACAGGAGAGAAAGTGTGGACTCTGCAAGAAGGACTTAGACAGGTTGGGACAGTGGGCAAATAAGTCACAGATGAAATACAGTGTGGAGTCATGCAGTTTGTTGGACAGAATAAAGGCATAGATTATTTTCTTTTTTTTTAAATATATATTTTTATTAGAGGTAAACAATAAATTGACAAACACATATTATGGTAGAAATATTTTGTGTACATCAATCATACATTATTAATATTATCAATTGAATCATTCTGCCTCTAATAGTTTTTTTTAATAGATTAAGAGTAATAAAAAACAGAGAGAAAAAAAAAGAAAAAAAATCATAAGGAATGGAATAATTTACCATTAATATATCATTGGAGATAAGATCAAGGAATACAGAGTATAACTTTTCATCTGATCCTGAGTCCAAGTTTCAGTTAGGTTCCCCTGCCGAACCAATCTACCCTTTCAAATAATCGATGAAATAAGACCATATTCTAACAAATAGTTCTTGTTTGACCATTAAGGCAAATCTGATTCTTTCCAGGTGTAGGGTCTCCGACATTTCCATAATCCACATTTCAATTGTGGGGGTTATAGGCATAGATTATTTTCTAAATGGGGAAGGAATTCAGAAATTAGAGGTGCAAAGGGACTCGGGAGTGCTTGTACATGATTCGCAAAACGTTAATTTGCAATTCAAATCGGTAGTAAGGAAGGCAAATGTAATGCTAGCATTTATTTCGAGAGGACTAGAATATAATAATAGGGATGTTATGCTGAGGCTTTATAAGGCACTCGTCAGACAGCATTTGAAGTATTATGAGGAGATTTCGGCCCCATATCTACGAAGGATATGCTGAGGTTAGAGAGGGTCCAGACAAGGTTTACGAGAATGCCCCCAGGGATGATTGGGTTAACATATGATGAGCGTATGACGGCACTGGGCCTGTACTCGCTGGAGTTTAGAAAGATGAGGGGGGACCTAATTGAAACTTTACCAAATAGTGAAAGGACTGAATAGTGGATGTGGAGAGGATGTTTCCATTAGTCTAGGACCAGAGACCATAGCCTCAGAACATATCTTTGGAAAGGAGACAAGGAGGAATTTCTTTGGTCAGAGGATAGTGAATTTGTAGAATACATTGCCCTAGATGGTTGTGGAGACCAAGTCAATGGATATTTTTAAGGCGGAGTTTGACAGATTCTTGATTAGTACGGGTGTGGGTGGTTTTGGGAAGAAGGCACGAGAATGGGTTTGAAAGGAAAAGATAGATCAGCCATTGATAGACACGATAAGCTGGAGCAACTCAGTGAGACAGGCAGCATTTCTGGAGAGAAGGAATGGGTGGCGATCCGGGTCGAGTTAGGGAAAAGGGAAAGGAGAGATAGATGATGATGTAGAGAGATAAAGAACAATGAATGAAAGATATGAAAAAATGGAACGATGATAAAGGAAACAGGCCATTGTTAGCTGTTTGTCAGGTGAAAACAAGAAACTGGTGCGACTTGGGTGGGGGAGAGATAGAGAGAGAGGGAATGCTACGGTTACTTGGTTAGATAAATCAATATACCACTGAGCTGTAAGCTACCCAAGCAAAATATGAGATACTGTTCCTCCAATGTGCATTTAGCCTCACTCTGACAATGGAGGAGACCTAAGACAGTGTGGGAATGGGAAAGGTATAAAAGTGTTCATTGAATGGTGGAGTAGTCTTGATGGGCTGAGTGATTTAATTCTGCTCCTAGAACCTATGAACTTACGGACTATTCCAGTCACCCACCCCTCTCTGTGCAAAAATCTGCCCTGCATATGCCCATTAAACTTTGCCTCTCTCATCTTATTATGATACGATACGATATGATAGAACTTTATTTATCCCAGGAGGGAAATTGGTCTGCCAACAGTCATAAAACACAAGATACATGAAACATGAAATTGCTATGCCCTCTAGTGTTGGACATTTCCACCCTGGGGCAAAGAGGTTCTGATTATCTACCCTATCTATGCTTCTCATAATATAATATATTTCTATCGTCTTCCTCAATCTCCAACGTTCCAGAGAAAACAGTCCAAGCCTATCCAGCTTGTAGCTGAAACCCTTTACTCCAGGCAGCATTCTGGTAATCTCCACTGCACCCTCTCCAAAGCCTCCACATCTTCCCTATAATGAGACAACCAGAATTGCACAAATTCCTATATTCCTAAAAAGCTGCATCATTACCTCCTGACTCTTATATTCAATGCCCCAGCAAACAAAGGCAAGCATACCGTATGTCTTCTTAACCACCCTATCTACTTGTGCTACCACCTTCAGTGAGGATTCAAGGATTACTGGTCTTAATGACTACAGGCCTGTCACACTGAACTCTGTATTCATGAAGACACTCGAAAGACTTGTGCTGGCCAAGCTGAAAAATATCACGGATCCCCTGCTGGACCCTCTGCAGTTTGCATATTGGGCCAATAGATCTGTGGATGACGCAGTCAACCTGGGCCGGCACTTTATCCTCCAACACCTAGACTGCCAGGGGACCTAAGCGAGGATTTTGTTTCTTGATTTTAGCTCTGCATTCAACGCCATTGTGCCAGAACTACTACACTCCAAATTTTCCAAGTTGACTGTGCCTGAACCCCTCTGTCGGTGGATCACCAGCTTCCTGACAGACAGGAAGCAGCATGTGAGGCTGGGAAAACAAATCTCGGACCCGCAGACCCTCAGCATAGGAGCACCGCAAGGCTGCGTACTCTCCCCTTTCCTCTACTCTCTCTACACCAATGACTGCACCTCCACTGACTCACCTGTCAAGCTTCTCAAGTTTGCACCTCCACTGACTCCCCTGTCAAGCTTCTCAAGTTTGCGGATGACACAACCCTGATTGGACTGATCCAGGATGGGGAGTAATCTGTCTACAGACAGGAAGTGACACAGCTGGCATCCTGGTGCCATTTTGCAACAGCCTGGAGCTCAATGCTCTTAAGACAGTGGAATTGATTGTAGACTTTAGGAGAGATCCCCCTCCCCTCACCCCACTCATCATCAACAACACCGCAGTCACATCTGTGGAGTATTATAAGTTCCTGGGAACCATCATCTCCAAGGACCTTAAATGGGGGGCCACCATCGACTCCATAGTCAAAAGGGCACAACAGAGGATGTACTTCCTGCGACAGCTGAGGAAGCACAATCTGCCACAGGCAATGATGGTCCAATTCTATACGGCCATCATAGAGTCTGTCCTCACCTTTTCCATCATGGTCTGGTTTGGCTCAGCCACCAAGCATGACATCCGGAGGCTGCAGCGAATCGTCCGATCAGCTGAGAAGGTTATTGGGTGCAACCTTCCCTCCATTGACAAACTGTACATTGCAAGGGCCAGGACGCGAGCGGGTAAGATCATCTCTGACCCCTCTCACCCTGGCCACAAACTCTTTGAATCACCCCTCTGGAAGGCGAATCCGGACTGTCAAAGCTTCCACAGCCAGACATAAAAACTGCTTTTTTGCATGAGTAGTAGCTCTACTCAATAACCAAAAATCTGTAGCCTCCTTTTGCTCTGGTATTTTATTTAATTCACATGTTTAATCGATAATGTTTTATTATTAATGTTTTATGTGTCTTTCCTAACTGTCACTGTATATCATGTTGTCACTTGCGGGCAGAGAACCAAGGCAAATTCCTTGTATCTGAATACTGGGCCAATAAACCGTATGCACCGTCTTGCCATTAACCGTATGCACTCTCCCTACACTCAACCTCCCAAAATGCAACATCTCACACTTGCTTGGGTTAAATTTCAGGTGTTAACTGAGTTCATTTATCGTTACCAATAACTTTTGCTATTTATCATGAGCATGGTCTTTTGTTGTGACTTCACTAGGTCAGTGCCTTATTTTAAGATATGTGTGACACCTATTATGTTTATCTACACTTTGAATTGTTAAAATGCAGGCTCTGCCAAGGTACGAGGTAGTAGATTGTGGAGAAATAATTCTACTGGTCCTGATGACATCAATCTCAGTGCCACAAATCTCATGTAGGATGTCCTCAGTGTAAACATGGGACATAGAGTTTCCATCAGGATTATAAATTCAGCATTCCTATTCGATTGTAATCCAAAGATAAATCTGAGGCAGGGAAGTTGAGTTATTTTGAGATGGTAGCGATCAGGTAAGAGAGAACCAATGTCGTACTATGTTTAGATTTTCCAAAATGCCCCTTTATCCACAATTATTGAGGATATGACATGAAATAGAAGGTAAACTGACCAATTTTGGGATGATAACAGGGTAACAGCTGTGGTCAGATTTAGTCTGCAGTTCTTTACAAAATGTTTAGGGATCAGATTTAGTCTGCAGTTCTTTACAAAATGTTTATGACATGATTAGGCAAGAGCTCAAGAGGGTACACTGGGAGAAATTGTTATTGGATAAATCCTCATCTCACACGTCGGAACTGTTTAAGGTCATTTCATCGAAGTTCATAACTGGCATGTTCCAGATAGGAGGAGGGACAAGAATGGCAGAGTGAGTGAACCTTGGGTGACCAAAGAATTTGTAAATTTGGTCCCAAAAAAAGGAGCGCTTGCAAGGTTTAAGAGGATGGAAGAAGACTGGGCCTTTTGAGGAATATAAAGAGAACTGAAGTGGGCAATTAGAATGGCCAAATTATCTCTGAAGAAGGGTCTCGACCCAAAACGTCACCTTTTCCTTCGCTACATAGATGCTGTCTCACCCGCTGAGATCCTCCAGCATTTTCATCTACCTTCTATTTTTCCAGCATCTGCAGTTCCTTCTTGGACAAAATTACTTTGGTGAGTCAGATTAAAGAAAATCCCAAATCTTTTTATACCTACAATAAAAACGAGAATAACCAGAGAAAAGGTAAGACCACTTAAGGATAAAGGAGGGAAGTTGTGCTTGGAGTCTGGAGATGTAGGCAAAGTACAAAACAAGTACGTTACTTCTGTTTTTACAGGAAAAAGGACATGGAGGACAATGAGATCAGTGTGGGAAATGTTAATATGCAGGGGAAGTTTGAAATTATGGAGGATTTGTGGCTCTATAAGAGCATTAGGGTGAATAAATCCCCAGAGCCTGATGGGATCTATACCAGGTTATTGAGAGAGGCAAGAGAAGAGATTGCAGAAGCCTTAATGAAGATCTTTTCGTCTTCTTTAGCCACACACGAGATATTGGATGACTGAAGAGTAGCTAATTTTGTTATTTTATTTAAATTTGGACGTAGAGAGAATCCTGGGAATTATAAGTCAGCGAGCTTCACATCACTGGTAGGGAAACTATTGGAAAGGATTATTTGGGATAGGATTTACTCCCATTTGGAAGAGGATGGGTTAATTAGGGATACACAGCATGACTTTGTACACAGCTGGTCATGTCTTACTAACTTGATTGAGTTTTTTGAGAAGATGACAAAGGCGATCGATGTGGGTAGGGTGGTGGATGGCTACATGAATTTTAGTAAGGCATTTGATAAATTTCCCTATGGTAGTCTGATGTAGAAGATTAAGATGCCTAGGATTAACATGGTGATATGGAATCAAAACTGGTTTACTGATAGAAGACAAAGGGTCGTGGTGGAAGGAGAATATTTTAGTTTTAGTTTTAGAGATACAGCACGGAAACAAGCCGTTCGGCCCACCGAGGCCATGCCTACCAGCGATTCCCATATACCAATCCCTGTCCTGCACACTAGGGACAATTTTACAATATATACCAAAGCCAATTAACCTACAAGCCTGCTAGTTAGGTAGCCAAGAAACCTGTTCGTCTTTGGAGTGTGGGAGGAAACCAGAGCACCCGGGAAAAACCCACGTGGTCACGGGGAGGACATACAAACTCTGTACAGACAACACCCATAGTCAGGATTGAACCTGGGTCCCTGACGTAATAAGACAGCAACTCTACTGCTGCGCCACTGTGTTGGAGGTCTGTGATCAGTGGAGTTCCACAGGGAAGTGTGCTGGCACCTCTGTTGTTTTTGATAGATTTACTGTTTTTTCTTCGATGTAAACATAGATGGAATGATTAGTAAGTTTGCAGAAGGTGTGCAGATTGCTGAAATCACAGACTGCGAGGAAAGCTGTCAAAGTATACAGCTGTATATAGATCAACTACAGAAATGGGTGGTTCAATGGGAGATGGAGCAATTGTAAGGTATTGCACTTTGGGAGGTCAAATATAATGGAAGATTATACAAATAATGGTATGACCCTTAACAGCATTGATGTGCAGAGTGATCTGAATATCCAAGTCCATAACTTTGTGGAAATGGCAACACGCGTAGATAGAGTGGTAAAGAAGACATAAGACATAAGAAGACAAGAGTCAGAAAGTATGATGCTTCTTAGGACCTTGGTTTGGCCATATTTTGAATATTGCATGCAATTCTGCGTGCCCCATTACAAGAAGGATGTGGAGGCTTTAGAAAGGTTGCAGAGGAGATTTACCAGAATGATGCCTAGATTAAGGGGTATTAGCTACAGAGAGAGTTTGGACAGACTTGAATTGTTTTCTCTGGAATGTCAGAGGTTGCAGGGAAACCTGATAGAAGTATATAAATTTATGAGAGATATAGATAGGGTAGTCAGTCAGAATTTATTTGCCAGGATGGAAAAATCAAATTGTTATTTGTGGATCTTTTTCAGTTAAAAGAGGCTAAGTTTAAAGGAGATATGCGGGGAGAGTTTTTTTACACAGAGAGTGGTGAGTACCTGCAACATTCGGCCTGGGGTGGTGGTTGAGGCAGTTGTGATAGTGGTATGTAAGAGACTTTTGGATAGGCATATGGATATGCAGCGAATGGAGGGATATTGGATTATTTGCAGACAGATAAGAGTTGGTCTTGGCACAGTCATTGTGGGCCAAATAATCTGTTCTGGCGCTGTGCTGTTCTATGACATCTAGTGAAGGAGTGTGATGTAATATATTCAAAATTGCTGTGAGACAAAGCTATCAATAAAAATAAGCTGTGAAGAGGATGCAAAAAGGCTTCAAAGGGAATCAAACAATTTAAATGAATGCCAAAATTATGGAAAATTTAATAAATCTAGAGAAATGTGAAGCCAAAGCTAGAGTTGCAGCAGGAGTAATTTGTAGAATTTGTCCAGTCAATAGGTAATGAGGATAGTTACACAGAAAGAAAACGAATAAACATTATGAGATGTGAGCAGTTCAAGGTTGAGAATAGAAACAACGGAATGGTGATCAGCCAACATTGCAAATGTATGACCTATGGTAAAATGGTCAGTTCTCATGCTGATAGAGAAAGCAAGTTACCTGAAGGTATAGCAAAGGAGTTCAGGAAGGCAAATGTGTGTGTTGATGAAAGGGAACTATTTGAGTCTGTTCAAGGAAGAAGCATATTACTCTTGCATAATCCTGTTGTGTGGTGGAACTGAGAATAATTGTACATCTATGGTAATGATGAGCCAGTCCAGATCAGGAAACTGGAAAATATAAATGTTTACACTATTTTCTGTCTTTCTTTCAATTTTCTGGCACCTGAGGTTTTTGATTTGAGCAACTAGACTTAGTGGGACACGTCGGGTCCCTGTCACACGGGAGGCCTGGTCCCTCAACGCAACCCGTTCCCCAGCACTATATTCCACCACTCACCCTACCCGTTCCCCAAATGCAACCTGTTCCCCCAACGCAATATTCCACCACTCACCCATAGCCCCCAACTGCGCAGGCGCGGCTCATTTCCCCTCACCCCCCTGCACTCCCTCCCCTCTTCTTCATCCTCCCATTTCTTTCCCCTCTCCTCCTCCCCTCCCCAATCCTTCGTCTCTCCCTCCATTTCCTTTCCCCTACCCTCAGTCACACCCTCCATAACTCCTCTCCCCTCCCTACCCCCATCCCTCTATCCCCCACCTCCCCCACTCCTCACCTCCCCCTATCCCCCCCACTATCCCTACCGACCTTCCATGCTGCCCTCCTCTACCTTTATTCCCCATTTCCTACCTCCCCCACTCCCCCCCCTCTCCCTCCCTACCCCCTCCTCTCCCTCAATCCCCCCACACTCCCTCCTCACCTCCCCAAGATCTCGATGTTGCCGCTCCTCTCCCTCTTTGCATGCCCGGAGCAGCAGCAGTCGTCGGCCTCAGAGCCAGGCTCAGTGTCCAGGCCATGGATCCTCGGCGCAGCTTCAGCCCGCTACCGGAGCCGGCCGCCACCGCCAGCCTCAAAACCCAGGCCCCGGATCATCGGCGTGGCCTCTCGCCTCTCGCCACCATGATCTCAATTCTGGAAAGGCCCCAACTGCGCAGGCGTGGGTGAGGACCCATCGGGTGCTCTTTGCAACGCCAGTAAAGACGCGCATGGGAACTCTTCCCCGACTGCGCATGCGTGGTTTTTAAGGTTTTTAAACCTTAATAACATAAAATATACCATCGATCTGAACAGAACTTGTTGCATTTACAGCATAGGACAATGGTGAGTAAGGTGGGGGAAAATCTTAGCGCTATCGTGTAACGTTTTTGCGCAAATAGAAAAACAATGCAAACCTGCAGATAACAAGGTGAGAGTTTATATATATAAATATATATCTATACTTATTTAAAACTCTGTGTGTGTCTGTGTGTCTGCCGACCGGGTGTGTGGGTGTGTGTCACATTCCATTGGACATTTTTTGGGATTGTTGGCCTTTGATTCCATGGTCCGCCACAACCAGAAGCTCAATCGCCGCGATTTTTTCCATTTTGCTAGACATTACGCTTTTACATTCCCTCATTACATTTAGACATTTTTACGTACACATTTTTAATAAAATCCTTCCCCCCCCCCCCCCAATATTTCAAAATGTTACAAAAAATCAAACTGCTCTCACCCATAGAATGTTGGTCAATGTTCCATCGTGTGATGTCACAATGCCCAATGCCCACAGATGTCCAATCGGAATGGATCTCATTTACATCTGCCTTTGCTCCAGCCCCAGCCCCCCTCCCCCACTTGATGTTCCAGCACCTTCCATTGTGTGATGTCACAATGCCATCCCTCACAGATGTCCTTTGCTCCAGCCCCCCCCCCTGCAGCCTGTGTCGAAGCGCGTGATCACATGTGTCGGAATAGAGAATGAGGATTGGGGGTGATAAGGAGTGGGGAATAGATGGACTGCCCCTCCCCCTCCCACTCTACCTCCCCACTCTTTCCCCTCTCTCCTCCCACCCCTCTCCCCCTCCCTCCACACTCTTCCCCTACCCCATCTCCCTCCCCATCCCTCCCCCCTTCCCCACACCTCTCTCCCCCTTTCCCATCCCTCTCCTCCCCACCCCTCTTTCCTTCCCCCTCTCCCTCACCCCCTCCCTCCCCTCCTCCTCCCATCCCCATCGCTCTTTCCCCCACCCCTCTCTCCCCCCACCCCCTTCCCTCTCTCCCCCCACCCCCTTCCCCTCCTCCTCCCCACCCTTCCCCCTCCCTCCACACTGTTCCCCCTCTCTCCCCTACACCATCTCCCTCCTCCCCTCTCTCCTCCCCTCCCCCACCCCTCTCTCCTCCCCCTTTCCATCTCCCCCTCCTCAGCCCTCTCCCTCTCCCCCCTCCTCCCACCCCACTTTCCTCTCTCCCCCACTCCCTTCCCTCTCACCCCCACCCCCTTCCCTCTCTCCCCGCCCCATACCCTTCTGTCCCTCTTCCACCACTCCCCTTCCCACACCCCTCTCTAACCCCCTCACCCACCCTCACCCCCATCCACCTCTACCACCCCCATCCCCCTACCCCTGTCTCCTCCTTTACCCTCCCCGCTCTCCTCCCCTCCCCATCCTCACCCCCCTCTCTCTCCCTTCCCCCTCCCCTCTCCTTCCCCTCCCCACTCTCTCCCCATCTCCCTCTCCCCTCCTCCCCACCCTTTCCCCCCTCACCCACCCATCCCCTCCTCCTCCCCTCCACCCCCTCTCCCTCTGTCTCTTGCCCTTCTGTCTCTGCCCTTCTCTCTCTGTCTCTCCCCACTCTCTCTCTGCCCTCACTCTCTAAACCCCCCCCCCCCCCCCAGAAGCGCCTGCGAGTTGGGGGCTATCCGTCAGTGGATAGGGCGATTATGGGGTAAAAGGAGTAAATTAATAATATTAATATAATATCAAGGGGGGTAGTTAGCATGTGTACAGGGTGGTAGTTGGTGTGTGACGACACATGTTGCCCCCCCCGCAAGCGCTTTCTCTCCCATCCCATCTCTCTCACCCACCCTCCCCCTCACCCACCCTCCCTCCCCTCCACCCCCTCTCCCTCTGTCTCTGCCCCTTTTTCTTTCTCTCTCCCCATTCTCTCTCTGCTCTCACTCTCTACCCCCCCTCTCTCTCTCTCCCCCTCTCGCTCTCTCCCCCTCCTCTCTATCTCCCCCCCGCTCTCTCTCTCCCCCTCTCGCTCTCTCTCTCCCCCTCTCCCCTCCCTCTCTCTCTCCCCACTCTCTCTCTCTCCCTTCCACTCCCCTGCCCTTCCCTAAACCCTCTCCCCCCTCCTATTCACACCCTCCCCTCCACCTCTCCCCTACCGCCTTCCCTCCACCCTCCCTTCCCCCCACCTCTCCCCCTGCCTTCCCCCCACATTTCCCCCTCCCTTCTCACCCCATCTCCGCCCCTCCCTTCTCACCCATCTCCCCCCTCTCAGCCCCCCTCTCCCCCTCACTCCTCCCAGCTCTCTCTCCCCTCCTCCCCCACCCACTCCCCCTCCCCCACCGTCCCTCTCCTCCTCTCTTCCACCCCCCCCCCCCCGTCTCTTTCCCTTCTATCTCTGCCTCTCTCACTGTCTCTACCCATTCTCTCTCTGCCCTCACTCTCTACCCCCTCTCCCTCTCTAGACACACCTGCGAGTTGGGGGCTATGCGTCAGTGGCTACGGTGGTTATGGGGTAAAAGGATCTAATTAATAATATTAATATAATATCAAGGGGGTAGTTAGTGTGGGGGTGGTTAGTGTGTGTGACGTCGCATGCACCCCCCCCCCCCCCCCGCAAACGCGCGTTGGGGGAACAGACCCAACGGGTCTGCACTTGGTCTAGTATATATTAAAACTCTCATCTTGTTTTCTGCATGTTTATGTATATATAGATGGAGTAGACTGGAGTTCGAACAATGCATGATAACATTGGATTCCTTAATGTCATCCATACAATTGCTCACCATATCCATACGCCCAACTAACAGCTGCTGCATTGCTTCCGATGTCTCCAGATGACTATAAAATTGCTTAAAGAGCATGCCTGTTTGCATAATTTCCATGAGGGGTGTTGTGAGTTTATCTGGACCTTTCTAGTTCAAAAACATTTCTCTTCCTTATTCTATCAGATTAAACCCGAAATGTAGCCAAACTTGAGAGTTTCAGCCCTGTTTCACCATTCACATTATTGTTCCAAAAAGAAGGCCCAGGGTTCAAGGAAATTCAGCACATTTTCTCATCTCTTTTTTTGAGCAGTGTTGCACAAAATTGAAAATACCATTTTGGTAATGCAAGCATTTTCTCTTTGTGCCATGGCCAGTATTTATCTTTCATGAACATTATTGAAACAGATGTTCATTTTGCTCTCTTGTTCATTTGAGATTCTGCTGAAAACAAATTGGCTTCTATGTTCAGTAAGTTCCATCTGTGACTAAACTTTAAAAATACTTAATTGTTTTGGAACATAACAGGTCATGAGAGACAACCATATAAGTCCCTTTTCCTGGTCATCATAAGAGTTTAGTATTTTTGCCTTGATTAGCTAACTACTGAACAATGGGAAGAGCTTGTGTAGTGTTTTGCGACTTCTCTGGGCCATCAGCCACAGATCAGTCACACGAGCTGAATAATTAGTACCAAAAAAGGTAAAAGACTGCAGAACCTCAAGTAGAGGCTGAGCTTAAACACAAAATCCAACCATTAGAATCTGGGATAATCATCTTGATGCTCAGCCAACTTGGATTGGCGCTGACTTAGGTTCACCTAGTTTGAATCAGCTGAGAAAATTACTTTGGAGAACAAGTACACAGCGTACCAAATACTGCTCATTCAGTTACACAAACTCTCTGAGAAAGCAATACCATCAGCTGGTGAAAGGCAAGAAAATCTTTTATTCTTCCTGAATGGCTGAAATTGGATAGAAGATCATGCAACTGAAGTCTATGTTCACAATCTACATTTTGGTGAGAATTGAAGGGATTTTCTGTGTTTTTTTTACATAGAATAATGGAAGAGAAGAATAGTGTACATCCAGACAATCTATAGATACAATCCAAAAGCATGTTGGGATTTATAACAAAAACGGTGGAGCACAATTGATATGAGTTATTATGAAGCTATTCATAATGCATTTATTTTTATATATCTTCCAGGTAGTAAAATAATCAAGGCAATTCAGAGGAGCTGAGCCATGTAAAGGTATTTTAGGAGCATTTTAAGGATAACAGGGAGGTAGAGAAGCAATTTTAGGATGGAAAGTTTAGAGCAGTTTGTCCCAGCAGCCGTGTCATGCTGAAGTAATTAAAAACAGAGATGTGCAAAAAAGAAAATTTGTAAGAGTTCAGATTTTGGAGCATTGTAAAATGTAAAGAATCGCAGAAGGAAATGTTTTGTATTTCCCTCCACGACTTACCTGTTACCGTTTGTCATCTACATCAATGATTTGGATGAGAACATACAAGGCAAGATTAGCAAGTTTGCTGTTGACACAAAAGTGAGTGGTTTTGCAGATAGTGAAAATGGTTGTGAAAGATTGCAGCAGGATCTGGATCGATTGGCCAGGTAAGCTGTGGAATGGTTGATGGAATTTAATATAGAGAAGTGTCAGGTGTTGCATTTTGGGATGTCTAACAAGGGCAGGACCTACACAGTAAATGGTAGGCCTCTGTGGAGAGTTAAGGAGCAGATGGATCTAGGAGTGCAAGTGCATGGTTCCTTGATGCTCGAGTCGCAGGTAGATAAGGTGATCAAAAAGGCTTTTGGCACATTGGCCTTCATCAGTCAGAGTATTGAGTATAAAAGTTGGGAGGTCATGTTGCAGTTGTATAAGATGTTGGTGAGACCGCATTTAGAATATTGTGTTCAGTTCTGGGCACCATGTTACACGAAATATATTGTCAAGCTTGAAAGGGCTCAGAAAAGATTTACGAGGTTGTTGCCAGGACTAGAGGGTGTGAGCTATAGGGAGAGATTGAGTAGTATGGGTCTCTATTCCTTGGAGCACAGGTGGATCAGGGGTGTACAAAATCATGAGAGGAATAGATCAGGTAGATGTACAAATTGAATTCAATATTTTGAAGAGGCGGCCAAGAGGAATGAATGAGGATGAGATGATAGATGTTGTCTACATAGATATTAGTGAGGCCTTTAAATTTTTTTTTTTTTAAATATCTTTATTTATTAGAGTTACCGTAAGTTACATCAGTGTACGTCCCACGTATATTATTACAATCATTGTACCCCATAATTGTTTACGGCTTTAAAAAAAAGAAAAAATTACTCCGGAAGTGGCGGCGCTGCCTGGCAGCTGCGGCTCACCTGCAGTCCGTCTGTTTTTTATTTTATTTTTGTCTTCTTGTGTCTGTTTTAGTGATTATTTTGGTTTCTTAGGCTGTGTATGTGTGTGTGTGTGTGTGTGTGTGTGTGTTGGGGGGGGGGGGGGGGGGGGGGGGGGGGAGAAACAGGGTTTTAGTCTCTCCCTTACGGGGGATGCGACTTTTCTTGTCGTGTCCCCCATCACCGTCTCCATCTGTGCTGACACCCTAATGGCGGAGCTGGCGGCCTTGGAGCTATGGCGGTCTTCCAGCTTCCAGCAGCGGCGGCATGGCTTCGGAGCTTCAGCGGCGACCTGGCTTCGGAGCTGCGGTGCTCCAGCGGCGTTCCGGCGGCGGCCTGGCTTCGGGGCTGTGGTGCTCCAGCGGCGACCTGGCTTTCGGGGCTGCGGTGCTCCAGTGGCGACCTGGCTTTCGGGGCTGCGGTGCTCCAGCGGCGACCTGGCTTCGGGGCTGCGGTGCTCCAGTGGCGTCCTCGCTTTCGGGGCTGCGGTGCTCCAGCGGCGACCCGGCTTTGGAGCTGCGGTGCTCCAGCGTTCCAGCGGCAGGCCCTGTGGCGGTGTTCCTGCATTCCGGTGGCGGCAGCCCGGCTTCGGAGGCTCGGCCACGGGCCTAGTGGACGGCAGCATCGGAGGCCTGGATCTCCTCAGCGCAGAGGGAGAACAAGGAGGGAAGAAGACAGAGACTCTAAGACTTTTGCCTTCCACCACAGTGAGGAGGTGGTGACTCACTGTGGTGGATGTTAAATATGTGTTTATTGTGTGTTTTGTTTTTTATTATATGTTATGACTGCAAGGTAACGAAATTTCGTTCAGACCAAAAGGTCTGAATGCCAATAAAGGATAATCTAATCTACTCTCAAAAAAAGAAAGAAATAGAAACAGAGAAAGTAGAGAAAGTGAAAAAGAATTGTGAAAGTGAAAAAGCGTGCCAAAGGGAAAGGGAACCCTTGGTCGAAGAGTTAGAGAAAGGAGATTAAGAGATAGACCCTGGAGAGGAAAAAAAAAGGGAAAGAGAGCGAAGGAAAAAAGTAAAGCCAGTTACTTTATTATAAACATCGCGCAAAAGGAATCTACCAATTCAACAGCTTTTCGTCCCCCTTTACCAAGACCCGACGCCGGTACTTTTTTGAGGTACTCTTGCACCTTATCCTTGTAGTAGCTTTATAAATGCAGACAATGTCTTATAGAAACGGTCTGATTTTCCTGCCAGTCGGAGTCTTATATCTTCCAGATGTAGTGTTTCAAACATAGTTGAAATCCACATATTAACTGTTGGTATAGGAGCATTTTTCCAGAATTTTAAGATTAGCTTTTTTCCTGTTATTAAACCGTATTCAAATAGATTATTTTGAAACACATTCAGGGCTACCTTCCGTTGTTCCAAAGATAATCCAGTCTGCCTTTGGAGTCAGTTTTATTTTAAATAATTTTGTTAAAATCTCAAAAAATTCAGTCCAAATGTTTGAATTTTTGTACAAAAGACAAATAGTAGCTTCTTGACATTGACATTTATCACAAATAGGTGAGACACTGGGAAAAAGTTTACTTATTTTACTTTTTGAATAGTATAATCTGTGTAAGATTTTAAATTGTATTAAAGTGTGTCTTACGTTAATTGAACATTTATGCACATTTAATAAATATTCTTCCCACCTTTCTTTGGAAATTTATATACTTAATTATTTTTCCCAGTCCCTTCTGATGCCGTCTGTTGTTGGTATTTCTGCGTTTAGAATAATATATATATATGATATTGGATTTGCTGATTCAGCCTTTGTATTCATTACTTCTTCCAGTAAACCTGGAGTCATATTGTGATAATCTTGTGCGTATTTTTTCAGATAGTCACAAATTTGGAAATATTCAAAATACTGATTGTTTCCCAAATTGTATTTTAGTTGTAATTGTTTAAATGATAATAGTTTTCCCGTTTCATACAAATCTCCGAAGGTATTAATTCCTGCTCTTTCCCATTGTATAAATGCTTTATCTATAATTGATGTTTAAACGAAGTGTTTTTACCGATAGGAGATAAATTTCTTAATTTTAAGTTGTGTTTTATTTGTTTCCAAATTCTAATTGTACTATTTATAATTGGATTTTTTTTGTAATTTGTATTATTCATCGTCATTGGTGAAAGAAGGATCGGTCCAATATTGCAAGGGGAGCAGTCCTCTTTCTCCAGCAATTCAGCTCAATTATCCAGCAATTGAATCATATTTCTAATATATACAGACCAGTAGTAATACATGAAATTGGGGAGTGCTAATCCCCCTACTGCTTTGGGTTTATTCAGGTGTGATCTTTGTATTCTATGGGATTTAAAATCCCGAATAAAATTTGTGATATCTAAGTCCAGTTTTTTAAAACTTTTTGGGTAGGTGTATTGGAATTGATTGGAACAGGAATAAAATTTGTGGTAGAAGAATCATTTTTATGGCGTTTATTCGGCCTATTAAGGACATCGGAAGCGTTTCCCAAAATTTAATCAAGTTATATAGTTTCTTAAGTAGAGGGTGATAATTTGAGTCAAACATGTCTTGATATCTTCTAGTGATTTTGATACCCAAGTATTTAAATTTTTCCATAGCTATTTTAAAAGGAAACTGTAAAAGATGTGTAAAATCTTTTGGTTTTATTGACATAATTTCACTTTTATTCCAATTTATTCTATATCCTGAAAATGATCCGAAGTCCTCTATTAAGTTTAAAATATTTGGTATAGTAATTTGAGGTTTTGTGATGTACAATAGTACATCATCAGCGTATAATGATATTTTATTGTTTGAATATTTTGTATTATAGTCATGGATATTCGGATGAGTTCTAATTCTTTCGGCTAGGGGTTCAATTATAAGAGCAAATAACAGCGGTGATAGTGAACATCCTTGTCTATTACCCCTTGATAATTGAAATTTCGTAGATAAATTATTGTTAGTTAATATTCTGCCGTTGGCTTATTATATAATCATTTAATCCATAGAATGAAATTCTTTCCCAGTTGAAATTTTTGCAATACCCTGACTATATAATCCCGTTCAACCTGATTGAATGCTTTCTCTGCGTCCAATGATATAATTGATAGTTTTTGATCTTCAGTTTGGTGTGAATGCATTATGTTGAGCAGATGTCTCAAATTATTAAATGATTGTCTCTTAGGGATAAACCCCGTTTGATCCGGATGTATTAATTTATTAGCATATTTGCTTAGTCTTCTAGCTAGTATTTTCGCTAATATTTTTTGATCTGTGTTTAACAACGCAATAGCTCTATATGATCCGGGTTCTTCCACATCTTTATCTTTCTTAAGTATTAATGTGATCGTGGATTCTGCTAGTGTTTCAGGTAGTATTTGTTCTTTAAAGGCATATGTATACATTTTCTGTAGGCGAGGTGTAAAAATGTCATAAAACCTTTTATAGAATTTATTACTAAATCCGCAGGGACCTGATGTTTTTCCATTTTTTTAATGAGATTATTGTTTCTTCTATTTCCTTATTTGAGATTTGTGCTCCCAATTCCTCTTGTTCCTGCAACTCTAGTTTAGGAAGGTTACAATTATCCAAGAACTCTGTAACTTTATTGGTGTCCGTTGTCGTTTTTGATGTATACAAATTCTCCTAAAATTGTGCAAATCTTTTATTAATATCACTCGGCAAGGTCAATACTTCCCCTCTGTCTGATTTGATCTTTGAAACTGTGTGATACTTTTCTCATTTTTTTAACTGACGTGCCAGAAGTTTATGGGGCTTATCCCCATATTCAAAATGTTCCCGTCTTGTAATTTGTCATAATCTTATGACTTTCTCTGATAATAATTTATTTAATTTAAATTTCAGTATTATTATTTTATTATGTTTATCCATAGTTGGGTCTTTAGCGTTTTCTATGTCCAGTTGTCTAATTTGTTCTTGTAACTGTCTTTGTTCGTTCTTATTTTTCTTATTTGGAAAGCTTGGTATGAAATTATAACGCCTCGAATAAATGCTTTAAAAGATTCCCATAATAGTGTAGGTGATATGTCTGGAGTATCATTTATTTTGAAAAAAAGATGCATTCGCTGTTTTAAATATATACTCCCTTGCGGGTTGTACAATTTGAGGGTTGTACCTCCAAAATGGTTTGTTCTTAGTCATTCCTTACATTTTTAGAAAGAAAGTTAGTGGGGAGTGATCTGAAATTGCATTTGTGTGGTATTTTGGTTTAGAAGTGTGGGGTATTAATTTTGTATCCACCAGGAAATAATCTATACGTGAATATGCCTTGTGTACCATTGAATAGAACGAGTAATCCCTGCCGGTCGGATTTGCAATCCTCCAGACATCTGTTATATTTGTGTTTTTTATATATGTGTCTAGAAGTTCGCTAGTTTTGGATTTCGTAATACCTCTCTGTTTTTGATTAGATTTATCTAAGGGTCTAAAACACAATTAAAGTCTCCGCCGATTATGACATTCTGGTAATTATATTCTGCGATTATATTCAAGATTTTATTGAAAAAATGCGGATTGTCAAAGTTGGGCGCATATATATTTACCAAGGTAATTGGGGTAGCATGGATCTCCCCGGTAACTATCAAATATCTCCCGTCCTTATCTGTTAAGGTAGTTTTTGGTTTAAATGGAATACCTTTGCGAATAATAATAGACGTGCCTCTAGATTTCGACGTATATGACGGGTGAAAAGTTTGCCCTATCGAGTTCGCCCTCAATCTAGCTTGATCTTGAAGTTTAAGATGCGTTTCTTGGAAGAAAGCAATATCTGTGTTGTATGCTTTCAGCTAAGCTAGAATCTTACCCCTTTTAATGCGTTCGTTAACACCCCCAAATGTTCCAACTACAGAATGAGATTCCTCCCAGTTTATTTTGGTTATCATCTTGCATTTTGAATAGATTTAATACCTGTGAGGCCTTTGACAAGGTCTCGCATAGTAGGCAGATCCGGAAGGTTAGAACCCATGGGATCCATGGTGAGCTAGCTAATTGAATACAAAAATGGTGTGATGGTAGTAGAAGGTTGTTTTTTCAGATTGGTAGCCTGATACCCGTTGTATGCCAGGGTCCTTTGTTGTCTGTCATGTATATTTATAATTTGGATGAGAATGTAAGTGGCATTGTGAGTAAATTTGAGGATGACCTTGAATTACCTTGAAGGTTGCTGAGGAGCAGCAGCCAGAGCAGCGAGGATTGCATTGGATGAAGGAAGGCTTTCTGCTAGGAGAGTAAAGTTCAGGAGCTGTAAAAAGAGTCCCAAGAAACAACCCGGGGCAATTACCTTGAAGGTCACAGAGGAGCAGCAGCCAGACCAATGAGGTAGTGGACTGGCTGAGACATCCTAATTAGTTGAGTGGATAGTTGTCTTGATTAGATAAAATTAAATGCAGGTGCAGCGGAGCGGCCTTGTTGAAGCAAAGCGCCTTGGGGAGGTAAAGTGTAAGTCTTTGCCTCAAGAGAAGTGCCTTAGAGAGGTAAAGTGTAAGCCTTTGGCTCAAGAGTCTTCGGTGAGGAGCCTATATTTATTCAGTTGTGCATTTAATTTAATTTAAATATTTAAACATATTGACGTGATGTCAGGAATACTACTGAAGAGCGTTTGCTGCAGGATGTGATAAGTCTGGGGCACTGCTGATGTCACTGAACATTACACCTGTGGGAACTGTGTCCAGATGCAGCTCCTGAAGGACCGAGTTGGAGAACTGGAGCAGCGGCTGGATGACCTGCGGTCCATCGGGGAAGACAAAGGCTTCCTGGACAGGACCTACAGTCAGGTCCAAGATGTCTCAGACCGACTTAAGAATATCCTCGAGAGGGAAGTTGAACAGCCAGAAATAGTTGTGGATATAGGCACAAATGACGTGGGTAAGAAGAGGAAAGAGGTTCTGCCATATGAGTATAGAGAACAAGGTAGGATGCTGAAAAGCAGGACTTCCAGGGTGGTTATCTCTGGGTTGCTTCCAGTACCTTGTGCTAGTGAAGGTAGGATCAGGGAGATAGGGGATCTGAATGTGTGGCTGAGGAGTTGGTGCAGGGGGCAGGGATTTAGATTTCTAGATCGCTGGGATCTCTACTGGGGCAGGGGTGACCTGTACAAAAGGGATGGGTGACTGACATTCTGGCAGGCAGGTTTACTAGTGCTACACTGGTGGGTTTAAACTAAACATTAGGGGGGTGGAGTCAACAATGTGAGCAGTTTCAAAGTATTGTTCACGTAGTCCTGCGGGCACCACCACCTTGTGCCCCTTCACAATCACACCGTCATGCAGCACCAGCTCGTCACGAACCAGGAAATGAGGCACCGCTGCGGCCAATTCTCCACCTGGAGGCGTGGGTTTGCATCCCACTTCTGACACCATGTAAAGAATTGGTGCGTACACAGAAATCTTTACTACTACTTTATTAATTAAACACACACATCACTGCCCTAGCTGTACGTGGTCTGTCACGGATACTAGAGAGAGAGCTAAGGGTGGGAAGGTCATAATTATACTGAATGATAAGGGGAGCGGTTAGAAAGGGCTACGTCACTACTATTAAAGGTGTACACACATATCATTTACAAGGGCTGCCTACGAATCGCCCTCTCTGAGTCCAACGGGCAACGGCGGGCAAAGGTCATCGTTTCAGAACGCACCCCAGGCGCTCATTGGCTGTAGGCGGTTCACTGCAGCTGGGGGCAGCATGATAGCTCAGAAATTCCATGCACCTTACCAACCCTACTCAACAAAATGGGTCTAGCAATTCCAAAACATGGGTAAGTGCACCGTTCACAAGTTGTAATATTTACATTTGTTTGTACAACACACAAAGTATAAAAACATCTTGTTGAGGCACAGTAGTAGCATTCCAAGCAAGTTTGGATTATGGTCAGGGTTATTTAAAGTTAAGGTTCGGAAATCGGGCCAAAGTTCTCATGCAAACCACCCATGGAATAAGGCAAGAGTGGCATGTTATTATGAAAAATGGAAACTTATTTTCCTGCTAACAACAGATTCATAAGGGTCTCAAAGATCCATGCTGTGCAACTCCCATTACAAAGGTTATCAAAGACAATATAACTGTACTAATAACAGTAAAACATTGCGTAATGGGATAAACTGTCCGTTGGTCATTGGGATTAACCTTTAATTAATAACTAGCCTTGACTGCACCCTGTGGCAAGAGATTGGAGTTAATAGCAACCTGTTAGAAAACTGACTTTTATTTTCATCTAGAGTAATTGGCAATTTAGTGGCTGAGTAAAATCAAGGAACTGATATTGTGTGACTAGCAACCTCTCAAAGGTCAATTAGACCATTGTTAACAACCTTGTGATATTGTCAGCTGAAGCTACCTTAGTCACAATGATGGAAAAACAGTATTCAGCATTGCTGAACATGAGAATAAACTCATTTTGAACTTGAACTTGAAACATGCACCAGTAGTTTGGTTAGTCGAATTCCTTTATTACAAACTGATGCTAAGGACTCTAAGGTGAGAAGTTCCGAATACCATCTCTAGTTGGAGGTATTGGAAATTTGCATGAGTTACCAATTCTTCAATTGTTGGTATCAACAAAATATATACACTAGACTAGACTAAGTGGGACCCACTGGGTCCCATGTTCACACGGGAGGGCTAGTCCCCCGATGCAATATTCCACCTCTCCACCAATTCCAATATTGGTGGCCAGTGGGGGGCTTTCTGGAGCGCTGGTATGGGTTCTTGGGGTGGCAGCTCAGTCCCTCAAGCCTGATGTGCTGGCAGCTCACTCACGGCTGGTGGGCTGGCAGTTGACTCATGGCTATTCCTTCAAATTCCATTTCAAACAGGGTGCAAGGCCACCAAATTGAAATCCATTTTCCTACCATTTCAAGCAGGGTGCAAGGCCACCAAATTCAAGTGCAGTGTCTTACCACTTCGAGCAGGGTGCAAGGCCACCAATTTCAAGTGCAGTTTCCTACCACTTCAAGCAGGGTGCAAGGCCACCGAATTCAAGTGCAGTTTTGTACCATTTCAAGAAGGGTGCAAGGCCACCAAATTCAAATGCAGCTTCATACCATTTCATGCAGGGTGCAACGCTACCACATTCAAATGCAGTTTCATACCATTTCAACCAGGGTGAAACCACCATAAAATCACCATTAAACCACAAAACACCAAACTCACAGTTCAGTAGACATTCAGTGTGTTCAGTTGATTCACGGCTCAGACAGAATCGTGACCTCTCCCTCCCCATCATGCAAAAACTGAACCACTCCCACACTTCTGGGTTTTATAACCCCTCCCCCTCCCACCGGAAAAGGTGTGATTGACAGGAGAGAGATTCTCAACATTTTTTAAACACCAACACCTTTATTTTTAATTGATGGGAAGAATCCTCTGCACCTGCTGAGTGGAGGGGGACTGCGTAAGATGGCCAAAAATCACAGCCGTAAGTGGTAGCGTTTTATCTAAAATCACTATAAAGTGCAAACAGGAAGTTAGCCAAACCACCCAAGCCACCATTTGCAGTACTGCCTTTTAACTTCAGGCCAAAGCACCCAAGCCACCATTTGCAGTACTGCCTTTTAGCTTCAAGCCAAAGCACCCAAGCCACCATTTGCAGTGGTGCCTTTTAACTTCAACCCAAAGCACCCAAGACACCATTTGCAGTAGTGCCTTTTAACTTCAGCCCAAAGCACGCAAGCCACCATTTGCAGTAGTGCATTTTAACTTCAGCCTAAAGCACCCAAGCCACCATTTGCAGTAGTGCCTTTTTACTTCAGCCCAAAGCACCCAAGCCACAATTTACAGTAGTTCAACTTCAACCCAAAGCATCAAAACAAATATTTGCAGGCAGTGCCTTTTTACTTAAAACCAACCATATTTTAATTTTCAAACCACATTAAGGGCACTCACAGTTGAGTAGACATGTGTTCAGTGCTGCTCAGAGTGACGTGACCCTCTGGCTTGCTCCATCTTGCAGAGACTGAGTGAGGCACACCACTTCCTGGTTTTATAGTCCCTCCCCCTCCCTCCAGCAGGGGCAGCAGAGTGAATGGGGATTTTTTTTTAAACATTAATATATCTCTGATTTTTAATTTTTGGGAAGAATACTCTGGTGCAGGAAGGCGGAGGGGGACTCTGAGCGAGCTGGCCAAAAATGACGGCCGTAGGTGGTGGCGTTCTCTCGGAAATCACAGCACTGAGCCAAAAGCGGTCAAGATCAGAGTTTTAGTAGTATAGATGCACCCCATGGGTCAGGGGTTATTGAGTGAATATACATATTTTACATGCTCAATTTCAAGTTGCTACTCTACGATGGTGATATATGTTAGTCACATGGCAATCAAATAAAGTATCCTGTAATAATTACCTAATCTCCTTTGCCACTGGTGTATCATCCAGTTCAGATCGATGACAACACAGAATAGGTATTGCATCTCATAGTATTATGAAAGTATGGTTCAATGCTACATCGAATATCAACATGTTGGTGCATGTTTATTCACTGATTGCAAAAATATGTGGCACAACAGTGCGGTGAAATACATTCTCGCTGCAAAAGGAGGAATGTTCTTTTATGTCTTCCTCTATTTTTGCCCCATTAGCCAGGTCTTAAAACAGTCAGCAAGACCCCGCTTGGGTTCGTACTGTCGGACTGGCTAAGCAGCCATGTTGCCTGCTTCATCAGGCATAATAATACAACGGTATACGGTTATTCCAAAAAACAAAAACTTACTGGTTCAAACTGTGGTTCAGGAGACCGGCCTTTGCATAATAAAACAATTATTTACTTATACATTTTGAATGGATTGACTTATGGCTCAGGTTGTCACATCAAGCCATGGATGTGCTCACTGTAGAGTGCAGTGATAGCACCCAAAAAAGCAGTACATTCCTATTGGGGGATCGGAAGTCATTTTGTTTAAATGTTAATATTACATTTAATACGGTACAAATTACTAACATCTTCCAGTTCATTCTTAAATGGTATTTGACAATAATTCAGTTATAGAGACACTACAGCTGCAACAAACGGGAACCACTCTGTCGGGTTCAACCCGGATATCGAGTTGTTAAAGAGATCTTGACACAGGTTCTCCCACTACAGGAATATGCAGTTGGTTATTGAAAATGTGTGAAGATTACTTCACCAAGGAGTTCCAGCTACACCCTTAGTTATGGCAATAATATCAGCACAACGACGGCAAACATTGCAAACGCTGTGGCTAGATCGGATGGAATTGGCTGCAGGTGCCATTACATTTTACATTCTGATCTACACAAGCAGAGCAGACCAGGGGTGGCAGGATTTAAGATCATTTTTCGGATACCCCACGGTCTCACGTCTGTGTTATCTAGGCCACCAGAATCCTAAGAGTGTGGAATCAGCATTGTTTATTAATCAACAAACAACTACACAAAGGAAGGTCGGTTCAGACTATTTCAAGGTGGCTGCAGCAGGTTCTGGGTTATGCAGGTATTAACACTGACGATTGTATATCGCATTCCACCAAGTCAGCATCAACGTCAGCGGCCAGGGCAATGGACATGCCCATCGACCATATCCTCGCGACCGCAGGATGGTCAACTAAATTGATTTAAAATATTTTTCCATAGGCCGGTTACTGACCCGGGGTTTTGCCCATTCTGTTTGCGTCCACTTTAGCCTCCCCTGAGTTACAGGGGTTGCTATTGATTTATTTATTAACATAAACCATTAATGCATTTGAATCAATATCATGCTAATTAATTTTCATTATTCACCCATCCTGAGTCAATCGATGCAGTGAGACGCCGAGATTACGATCTGCAGCATGAAATCACAAAGCTTCGAACTCTTCACGGAATCACTCGCGTGACTCCGAAGTAAAATAGTACGATTAAATGAGAACTTACCAGTTTGAAGTTTGATCGTGATTTTATGAGGAGTTACGTTGGTGATTACGTGCCCGCCACGCCCAACCCTCTCTCATAAAGATTATCTGGTAGTTCTTGAGTCACGCATCTTACTTTGTCACTTCGGTGATTGTTATTTGTGATTTCATACCGCTGCTTTGAAGATTGACGCGCATGTGGCCTGAACGGGGTTCTTCACGTAATCACCAATGTAACTCCTCATAAAATCAAGATCAAACTTCAAACTGGTAAATTCTCATTTAATCTGACTATTATCGAGGGGGTCACAGTTTAAGAATAAGGGGTAGGCCATTTAGAACTGAGATGAGGAAAAACCTTTTCACCCAAAGAGTTGTGACTATGGAATTCTCTGCCACAGAAGGCAGTGGAGGCCAATTCATTGGATGTTTTCAAGAGAGAGTTAGATTTAGCTCTTGAGGCTAAAGGAATCGAGGGATATGGGGTAAAAACAGGAACAGGGTACTGATTTTGGATGATCAGCCATGATCATATTGAATGGCGGTGCTGGCTCGACGGGCTGAATGGCCTACTTCTGTACCTATCTTCTATGTTTCTACACTGGTACCCAGAAGGGCATGGTAACATGCCTCACAGTATCACTGCAACTACGGGTCAGCGGCATTTATATCTATTGTGATTAAGTGATTTGAGCAGTGGAGTATGCTTAAATTAACTGCTGCCTTAGGAATGATCAGGACACACATTAATTCACCTACACCCACAATAGATAGACAGTGGATGTAAACTATCCAACTCTCTTGACTGTGCTGGACCACCGAGAAAACAGAAACACGTTCATCCGGCTGTTGTTCTATAACTACAGATCAACACCATCATCAAATCCAAATGCTCCATCAAGCTCAGGGAATTTGGTCTCTGTTAGTCTCAATGCAAGTAGATTCTTGACTTCCTAATCACAAGACCTGAATCAATACCAATTGGCAACATCACCTCCTCTTTTTTACATCAGCACAGAGGCATCTGAAGGTTGCACACTCAGTTCGCTGCTCTTCTTTGTCTGTACCCATGATTCTGTAGGCAGCAACAATGACCCCTAACCAGTCTGAAGAAGGGTCTCGACCCGAAACGTCGCGTATCTCCTTCGCTCCTTAGATGCTGTTGCACCCGCTGAGTTTCTCCAGCCTTTTGTGTACCCAATGACATCTTCAAGTTTGCTAATGACACTACTTCATTATTACTGGAGAAGTAACAGATCAAGCATGTCAGATTAAAGGAGGAAGTTTGATCATAGAACATTGAACAGTACAGCACAGGAACAGGCCCTTCAGCACACATTGTCAGTGCCGAACATGATGGTAAAACCAATTCTTATTCGGCACATAATCCATATCCCTCCAGTTCCTGCTTATTCATATGCCTATCCAAAAGTCTCTTAAATTGCACTATGGTATCTGCCTCCACGCAACCCCCCCCCCCCCCCCCCCAAACAGTGCATCCCAGGCACTCACACCGTCCACATAAAAAACTTACCCTGGACATATCCTTTAATCTTTGCCCATCTCACCTTAACGCTATGCCCTCTAGTATTTGATATTTGCATCCTAGGATAAAGGTTATGACTAGAGCCCGGATTTTGCCATGTGCCATAAGTGCCTTTTCATGCCTTTTTTGATGATTTCACCAAGATAATGCCCTTTTCACGATCGAGTGCCTAAATCAGCCTTTTTTTGCCGTTTTGCTACAAGGTAGTGCTATTTTCTCTAGTTGTACCTGATTATAATGAGTTATTAACATGTTAACATAGTACTTATAACTTAGAAGAAAATTTCCACCACCGGGACGAAACCGGGGGCGCCACCGTCAGTCGTTCATCCGTTCATGCCGCTGCCTGCTGGTTCAGTCTTCTCCAAGATTTACCCCTGCAAGGGTCAAAGTGCCTAAAGTCAAGTCAACGCCTTGTAAAAAACTGAATGATTTGGTGGAGAGTACGGGAGTGATATATTCTCTGCAGGCAACTGTGTGCTGTTTTGCAAGGCATGTGAGAAAGCAGTGAATCATGAGAAGAAATATTTTGTCTCCCAGCATGCACAGACAGCTAAACACAAGTCAGCAGCAGAGAAACTGAAGGCGGAAAATACGCAAGCTTGTCTCCTCACTACATTTACTGCTGGCTCCAGTCGCAAATCTTGAGTTTTCGAGTGATCTGTGCAAGGCATTCATTGATGCTGGAATTCCACTGTAGAAATTGGAAAACAAATCTCTCAGAGGGTTTTTTAGAGAAATACACAAAGGAACATATACCGAGCGAGTCATCATTACAGAAAAATTATGTTGACAGCAACTTCAACATTGTTGTGCAGAAAATTAGAGATGAAGTTGCATGCAACAAAATATGGATCTCAATAGACGAGACAACCGATGCTGTGGGGAGATATGTTGCCAATGTGGTCATTGGTACACTGGAGGCCGGTCAACCATCAAAGGAGTATTTGTTGACATTGGAAGTATTGGAGAAGTCAAACAGCTCAGTTATTTACATCTTCACTTGCTTTACTTTAGCCAGAAGAAAATGTTCTTATTTTTGTGACTGATGCAGCTCCCTACATGAAAAAAGCTGCTCGTGTTCTTAAAGTTTTATTCCCCAAAATGTTGCATTTGACATGCATAGCTCACGGACTCCATAGAATTGTTGAGCACATACGTAGCTTGTTTCCAAATGCTGATCGCCTAGTTTCCTATGTCAAGAAAATCTTCCTCAAAGCACCGTCACGTGTGCAGTTGTTCAAGGAAATGGTTCCCGAGATTCCGCTATCTCCTCATCCTGTTTTGACTAGGTGGGGTACATGGCTCTCTGCTGTACTCAACAATGCTGCAAATTTTTAAAAGATAAAATAAATCGTCAACTATTTTAAAGAAGAATCTGCTGCAGTCAGGATCGTCAGTGAAATCATGCAGAAGAAGTTCCTCCACCGCAATCTTGTGTTTATTGCTTCCAATTTTGCAAACTTCCCACAAGCTATCGCTTCCCTTGAGAAACGTGGCGAAACATTAGTGAATAAGTTGCAGGTTTTCAAAAAAAGGAACTGACGATATTCGTAAAGTTCCTGTAGGTAAAGACATACAAGGAAAATGTGAGAGTGATTTTTAGGTAACAAAGATCTTGAAGAAATACAAAACATAGCTGAAGTTCTCAAAGGTAGTTGTAATGCACAAGTTATCGACATGAATATAGAGTCTGTAACTTGTTTCGGGTATGCACCGGTGACCTCAGCTGAGGCAGAAAGAAGGTTTTCACAACTGAAGCATATTCTGTCTGACAGACGGCATAGTTTAACACCAGATAATTTGAAAGAAATGCTAATAATTATGTGTAACCAGGCAACTTTGGTCATTTAATGTAGCATACCTTTATATTATAATTTTTAACCATATTTTGGTGGTGGGAAAACATGCCTTTTTATGCCTTTTTGTGCCAATAAATGCCTTTATGTCTTTTTTGTAATTTTATCATGTCTCTTTGTCTGTCACTGAGTTTTTTAGTGCCTAAGCATCCTGGCTCTAGTTATGACTGTCTACCCTATTCATACCTCTCATAATGTTTTTACCTCGATCAGTTTCCACTCAACTTCCAGCATTCCAGAGAAAAAGTCCAAGTCTATCCAACCTCTCCTTGTAGCTAATACTTCCTAATATAGGCATCACTATGATAAATCTCCTCTGTGTCCTTTTCAAATCCTTGGAATCCTTATTGTAAAATGACGACCAGAGCTGCACACACTACTTCAAATATGCCTAACAAAAGTCCTATAACACGACATAATGGCTTCCTCACTTTTAAACCCTGACCAATAAAAGCAAGCGTACCATACCATACTTGGATCCTGTTAATTGTGTATTTTCCCCTGAAATTCAACCTCCCAAAGTGCAATGCCTCACATTTACTTGGATTAAACTCCAACTGCCATTCCTCTGCCCATTTCTGTAAGTGATCTTGTATACTTTGACAGCCTTCCTCACAATCCGCAACCACAGCAATCTTGGTAATCTGGTTGAATGGTGCCAGAACAACAGTCTTGCTTTCAGTATTACCAAGACGAAGGAAGTTATCATTGACTTCCGGAAGGGAAAGCCAAATGACAATACACCTATCTTTATTGGCGGATTGATGGCAAACCAAGTCAATGGCTTCAGGCTCCTGGGCATAGCACATTGGTGCAATTACAACTAAAGTTTTACAATGCCTCTATATCCTCAGAATTTTAAGGGGATTTGGCATGTCAGCCAATATGGTACCAAACTTTACAGTGGAGAACATACTGACTAGTTGTATCATAGCCTGGATTCATAATTATAATGGCCAAGAATTAAAGAGGCGGCAGGAAGTGATGCACTTTATCTGGTTTATCACGGATATTGACCTGCCCAACATCAAAGAGATCTATGCCTCGAGAAGGCAAATAATATCAATGACACACACCACCGTGGCAATGCTTTCCTCTCCCAACTACTATCGGGGAGAAGATATAGGAGTTTGGGATGCGTTACGTTCGGGTTCAAGAAGAGCTTCTTCACTGCATGACACCAACCACAATTCTCCTTCAGCACCAAACTATGGACTTTGTAGTAATTGTTACACAATGTACTTTTGCTTACATTATCATTGCCTGGTTTACCTTGAACATCAAATAATTTAGATTCATAGAGTTATTCGGCCCAACTTGTCTGTGCCAACTAAAACCCCTGTCTCACGTTGCGAGTTGGCCCACGAGTGACCCCGAGTTTTCACTCGTGGTGATCACGTACAGCCAACGTAGCCGGAACGTCGGACCTCACGCGATCAACTTGTCCACTCCTGGCGCTAACGGCAGGTACCCGCGAAACTTGTGAACTCGTGAAAAAAGTCAAACATGTTTGACTTTTTCCACGAGTCAAATTTAGTGTTCAAGATTAAAACTGAAACATTTAGACTCGTTGTAAGAACGTAGGGCCCGTGCATTTAACTTAGTGAATCGTGAGTCTACCGTGGGAACTCTTTAAATTATTTCAGTGCCATTCACGCTCGAGTCTTAATCACAAAATTTAATTCACCCTAGATAAATATTCTTTGCTTTTTGGTCATTTTCGTCTTATTTTCCCATGTGTACACTTTTATATATAATGTATATCCTAAAAATATGTTAAAAAATCTAGGAGTGAAAAAAAAGTTTAATTACCACAGGAGTTGGAAAATCATTCTATTAGAATGATAAAAAAAAAACATTCCAACGTCTAAACACTGGGCTTCAGCCCTATCCTACCCTTTCTGGGGGTGATTACTGCAGTTATTTATTGGAAAATTAGCTATAAAAACCATGGAGATGAATCAATGGATTTTCCTGACGCGTAGATTTGGTGTTGCGGTCCGACCAAGAGGAGGTGATGTGGACACGGTTTCAGTTATAGTTCTAGATGAACATTGCTTCGGATCGATGTCTCTTATGCACTCCTCAGAAGAACTGGGTGTGCTCTTCACCATTATGGCTCCCAGCCTACAGGTTTCTGATCTGAACAACTAACTTCTTCCCTATTTCTCCTCCACCCACCCCCCCCCACCCCCCACCCCCCTATTTCCCTCTCCTCCTCGGCGCTCTTGTTCACTCACACCTTCCCTCCCTCCCTCCCTCTCGCAGGGCTTGGTTCAAAGGGGGCAACGAGCCAAGCGGGGTCTGAACCCTTTCTGAAAACGAGCGCAAAGAGAAAAAAAAGTATTGTCAAGCGCTCCAAACTTCGTTTAAAATAAGTAAATCTGACTTTGGCTAATAATTTAATAATAAATCCTTATACAAAACTAACACCCTACAAACTCTCTGTCTCTCACGCTGCCTGTTGCCTTGTGGGGGGTGTGTGTCGGAGAGAGGGGGTGTGGGTGTGGAGGGGACCCGATGTGAATGTTACCACTATAGGATGGCGAGGTTGGGCTCTGAGCTGCAGTGAGAGAGAGAGAGAGAGAGAGGGAGAGAGAGTGGGTGTGCACGTCAGCAGCAAAGTTATATACAACGGGGGTACACAAAAGGCTGGAGAAACTCAGCGGGTGCAGCAGCATCTAAGGAGTGAAGGAGTAAGGAGATAGGTGACGTTTCGGGTCGAGACCCGAATATACAAAGGGCTTGTACGCGCTGCCAAGTTAGGTTTCCTTTGTTCTCGTCCGGGGCTTCAGAGAGATCGGAGGGAATTATGCCTCCCTTGCACACCACTCCCTTGCACACCACTCCTAACCCAAGAGACTTGTCACCCCAGACAGATTAATGACGCCCCCCCCCCCACCCTCCCCAACCTCCCTCACGCCTGGGGACCAAAGCAGCTCAGGAGGCGAACCCTGAGCTCCGTCTCCCAACAATCTGATGCGCATTTTCCCTCTGTAGGTCATATTAATAGATGCAGCCGCGCTGATATCTATCTTTAACTCAAAGCCACAGGATGGAGATGTTTTCTTTAACATTGTTGCTTTATTAAAACATACCTTCATTCACGGTTGGCTCAAGTGTAACGGGAGAGGAACTTGGTAACACGGGAGAGCACCTTGGCACATCGTATAAAAACATGCCCGTGGGAACTCGGTTAAAAACTTGACCATAAACTTTGAATCTCGTGCATAACCACGAGTCCATTTTTTTTCTTTCACTTGGGGTCACTCTTGGGTGGACTCGCACCGCGAGACAGGGCCTTTAGATGCCCCATCTATGCTTGTCCTATCTGCCTGTGTTTGGCCCATATCCCTCTAAACCTTTCCTATCCATACCTGTCCAAATATCTTTGACCATGTTGTCATTGTACCTGCCTCAACTACTTCCTCTGCCAGCTTGTTCCTTATACCCACCACCCTCTGTAATGCCCCTTCTATTCACCCATTTCTTCCACCCATGACTTTATACACCTCCATAAGATTACTCCTAAGCCTCTTGTGCTCCAAGAAATCATCCTAGCCTGATCAATCTCTCCCTGTAGCTCAGGCCCTCGAGTCCTGGTAACATCCTCGTAAATATTTTCTGCACTCTTTCTGGCTTAACAACATCTTGCCTGTAGCAGGATGACCAAAACTGAACACAATACTGCAAATATGGCCTTACCAACATGTTGCTCAACTGTAACATAGGCGATGTACCAAACACCTTCTTGACCACCCTATCTACCTATGAAGCCACTTTCAGGAAACTGTGTACCTGCACTACAAGATCTCTCTGCTCCACAATACCTTCTAAGGCCCTGCCATTCACTGTGAAGGCCCTGTCCTGGTTTGATTTCCCAAAATGCAACACCTCGCACTTATCTAGATTGGACTCCATTAGCCTTTCCACAGCCGGGTTGCCAGCTGATAAAAATCCTGATTTAATTTTTGATAACCATCTTCATCGTCTACGATACCACCAACTTTTGTATCATCTGCAAACTTACTAATCATGCCTTGTACATTCTTATCCAAATCGTTGAAATAAACCATAAACAGCAATGAGTAGCACCAGTCCCTGAGGCACACCACTACGTGTATATTTTAATGTATATTTATTTGTTTTGATGTGCATTAAATGTGCCTGTGAAGCTGCAGCAATTAGGAATGTCAGTGTTCCAGTTCCAGTTGCTATGATCATGTATGGTCATGTATTTGTATTATCGCACTCCTCCTTGGAGAAGAGCATTATTTAAAGAGCTTGCAGGATAATTAAAAATCTCCAAGGTTATGATGAGATTATAACCATATTTGTTCCACTTCATAGGTGAGTTAGTATGGCGTTTTCCACACTCCATACACAGTCAAGGGTCTGTGCGTAGACAGATAGGAGTTTCATTTCCATCATAACTGCTGCGGAATCTATGTTTAATTAATGAATACTCATGATTTTAGCCATGTAACTAACCAATGTAATAGTAATTTCTGCTGCTTGTCCATCCCATATTGACTGCAATATTGACTCAGTTGTTCTCTCTCCATTGTCATGGCCTGTCCTAGCTTTCACATTTCTTGTTCATATTTTTTCTAATCTTCCTTGTTAACGCATCACATAACTTCATCAACACTTGGTCTCACCCTATCACAAACATTCCCTTTGATCTACCCATTCCCCTAATCCCCACTACGATCTTGGCAACTGAATACTATATTTTCTCTTTCCAATTTCTGACAAAGAATCTTTCCACTGACACATTAACTTGGTTACTTTCCACAGGTGCTGCCTGAACTGCTGAGCATTTCAGCATTTCTGGGTTTTTTTTAAATGTAACTGAAAAATCTGGCGCACGAGTTAAGAATTCGATTCGAAGTTAAGTCTCCTTTGCAATTGTTCTGATCTGTTTTGTAACACCAACCAGTATATATTATCCTTTCCAAGGTACCCAAAAAGCATTGATTTTCAATCATCCTTTACGGGACAGTTCCTCTTGCAACATTTCATTTGTATCCTTGGTGTTAAGTTATCTTATTTTATTATTTCTACCAAAAAATGCCAGATTTCCCTATTAAATTTGACACCTGAAACTTTTCTGTTTTCTCTTACGCACTATCTTTGTCATTGTTTTTGCACTGTAAGTTTTGAATCATGCCTAGTAAACACAGGTCTAAGTTATTAGTATATACTACCAGGAAGATCAATTAAGCCAGTGCTGACCTTTGGGTAGCACCACTGCATATCTGGAGACAGAAGAGACTGCTGATGCTGGAATCTGGGAATCGTGACCCAAAACATTGACCATGCCTCTGCCTCCACAGGTGTTACCTGGCCTGCAGAGTACCTCCACCGTAGATTTTTGCACCAATTGCATACCTTCCTCCTGATAGGCAGCTGTTGACCACAGCTATATTTCCTGTCCAAAAATGAGTTTTGTATCAGTTCTTTCATTTGATGAATGACTTTTGCCGACAACCTTATGTGGCATTTTACCAAATGCCTTATCAAAGTTCATATCAGTTCAAATGAGTTACCTTTATCAATAAACTGTTACTTTATCAGAAAACTCATTCCATAAACAAATAAATGTTCTCCTTAATTGTCCAAATGTTTCCAGCAGCTTTTCCTTAACTGACATTAAACCATCTAAACCAGAGTTAGAAGATGCTTCAAATTTACAGACACAAGGGATACCTTCCTCATTGCAGGACTCAGCGGGAATGAGTGTGAGAATGGGGTGAGTGTGAGTGATTCATAGAGACTGTTTTCTTTTTCTGTAGCTGAGACTCCAATTGAAGAGTTCACACCCACGCCAGCATTCCCAGCTTTGCAATACCTGGAATCAGTGGACGTGGAGGGAGTGGCATGGAAAGCTGGGCTCAGGACAGGAGACTTCCTGATTGAGGTAAAAATGCATCATTTATTGAACGGGAAATAGCCATTGTAAACAATTCCTAAGCAAAATTATTTATGTCTGGAGAAGAGCAGATACTAAAGGCCTGGAGATTGTAAAGTGAGTTAGAAAGCTGAAGTGGACAGATTATCATCTCTAGCCTGGATTGAAGTTTTAGTCCTCTGTTAGCCTGGATATTGGCCTCCTCTGTTTTCTGGGGTATATCCTCTGTCCATGTGCTATCTTGTATTGTCCCATCTACCTACTCTGACATTGCATTGTATTGGCTTTTGATTTCGTTATGCCTTAATTTTCTAATTATTATACTTATTTTCAATTTTTTGTGTTCTTTTTCTGAAATCCATTGCAGCCTAAGAAACATTCGAGCTTTAGGCAATTCTGGTTTCTTAATCATCCGCAATTTTCATTGCTCCACCATTGGCTGCAGTTCTGCAGTTCTTTTAGGAAGATGTGATCTGCTCACCTGGAATGAACCTGCTCTCCTGTCTGATATCCTTTTAGTTTAGGGCTGGGTTTCTTAACATGAACTGTATGACTGAACAGTTAGGCTAGTATATAATTGAACAAGGTTATATCATATGGTAGACAAAAATGCTGGAGAAACTCAGCGGGTGAGGGAGGCAGCAGCTATGGAGAAAAGGAATAGGCAACGTTTCGGGTCGAGACTTCTTCAGATTGATGTCGGGGGAGGGCGGGAAAAAGAAGAGGCGGAGACAGAAGGCTTGTGGGAGAGCTGTGAAGGGGAAGGGAAGGAGGGAGACAGCAAGGACTATCTGAAATTGGAGAAGTCAGTGTTCATATCGCTGGGGTGTAAACTACCTAAGCGAAATATGAAGTCCTATTCCTCCAATTTGCGCTGGGCCTCACTCTGGCAATGGAGGAGGCCCAGGATAGAAAGGTCAGATTCGGAATGGGAGGGGGAGTTGAAGTGCTGACCCACCGGGAGATCAGGTTGGTTAGTGCGAACTGAGCGGAGGTGTTGGGCGAAGCGATTGTCATTCCTGCGCTTGTTCTCGCCGATGCAGAGATGTTGACACATGGAACAGCAGATGCTGTAGATGAAGTTGGAGGTGGTGCAGGTTATCCTCTGCCTCACCTGGAAAGACTGCTTGCGTCCTTGGATGGAGTTGAGGGGGGAGGTAAAGCGACAAGTGTAGCGTTTCCTGCGGATGCAAGGGAAAGTACCCAGGGAGGGGGTGGTTTGGGTGGGAAGGGACGAATTGGCCAAGGAGTTACGGAGGGAATGGTCTCTGCAGAAAGCAGAAAGGGAAGGAGATGGAAAGATGTGGCCAGTGGTGGGATCCCGTTGTAGATGACAGCAGTCTGAAGAAGGGTCTCGAACCGAAACATCGCATATTCCTTTTCTCCATAGATTCTGCCTCACCCGCTGAGTTTCTCCAGCATTTTTGTCTACCTTCGATTTTTCCAGCATCTGCAGTTCTTTCTTAAACAAGGCTATTCATGTGGTCTTTTCCCTCTAACTTAAAAGCATGTGGTCTGACTCAGTCAGACCACATCTGCTGGCAGAGAAACTGTCAATATTTCAGATGAAAGATCTTTCATCAGACATGGGAAGGAGAGAAAACAAGGTTGTAAAGCTGCAAGAAAGTAGCCCCCCAACCTTCTTGAAAATTAACAAGCATCTTTTCTCGCCTTCCCAGTTTGGACAAATGGTCTTTGACTTGAAACTTTAACTCTATCTCTTCCCACTGACACAGCCTTGGTGAATATTTCCAGCAATTTCAGTTTTTTAGATTTCCTACATTTCAAGTGTTTTTGTTCTCATGTTTTCTTTTGTATTTTGCACTAACGCCTTTCAGTTTTGGAGAGCTGATGCTGTTTACTTTCTGTACTGGAGTATATGCCTCGAATCATCTACTCGGAAGTGTGAGGCTGGTGTGTTTCTCTGCTGCAACATGAGAATGCTGTCGCTCAGTATTACATTGTGTGATTGCCGTCTCTCTGTTCCTGGAATATGGGTTTGGCATCTTGCTCTCCTGGGCAGTGTGTTTGGTGCATGTGTGGAGTATGATAACTTGCAGACAACATTCACTGTCCTATCCTAACATAGAAACATAGAAAATAGATGCAGGAGGAGGCCATTCAGCCCTTCGAGCCAGCACCGCCATTCAATATGATCATGGTTGATCGTCCGCTATCAATAACCCGTGCCTGCCTTCTCCCTATATCCCTTGACTCCACTAGCCCCTAGAGCTCTATCCAACTCTCGTTTAAATCCATCCAGTGATTTGGCCTCCACTACTCTCTGTGGCAGGGAATTCCATCCTCAATCATCTTTGACACTTTTGCTAACAATTCAATCAAATTTGCGGATAGGAACCCGCACAAAGCCATGCTGACTCTTCTTTAAAAGTCCATCCTTTTCCAAAGCATCTAAATCGACATTTACATCCAAGTAATTTATATATATCACAAAGAACAGCAGTCCCAGCACAGAGCCATGCAGACCTCCAGCCTGAATATTGTCCTTCCACCACAACCCTCGGTCTTCTATCATTAAGTTATATCGGAACCCAAAAGATCACTATTAATCCCATGCATCCCTTGCATCTTAATCTTCTGGATCAGCCTACCAAGGGACACTTTATCAAATGCCATATTAAAATCTATGTATACACCATCCACCACCCTACCCTTATCGAGCACCTTTGTCACATTCTCAAAAAATTCGATCGAGTTAACAAGAAACAACCTGCCTTGCAAAAAACCAGGCTGACTGTCCATAATTGACCTAATCTCCTTCAAATGCGAGTAATTCTTATCCCGAAAAATCCTCTCCAATAGTTTCCCTACTGACGTGAGGCTCACCAGCCAAAAATTCCCTGATACTCTCTACTTCCCTTTATAAATAAAGGTTAAACACTAGCTACTCTCTAGTCTTCCGGGACATCGCCTATGGCTCGAAAGACGCAAAGATCTTTGTCAAGGCTCCCACAATCTCCTCTCTTGCCTCTCTCAATAACCTGAGATAAATCCCATCAGGTCCAAGGGATTTATCCACAATGTCCTTCAAGAGCCGAAAATTAATCTTCGTCTTAATGTCAAAATGCCCTTGGATATCAGTACTCTCCACATTAATCCCACTCTCCTCCATGTCCTTTTCCATGATGAAAGCAGATGCAAAGTACTCGTTTAGTACCTTGCCTACATCTCCATCACAGGAGACAGACTATTGACATACATCTACTGTAGACCTACTGACTCCCATAGTTATCTTGACTACACTTCCTTCCACCCAGCCTCTGACAAAGAAGCCATCACCTATTCTCAATTCTTCTGTCTTTGCTGCATCTTCTCCCAAAATGAGGCTTTTCATATGAGGACATCCGAGATGCTCATTGTTTTGTGGACATGGTTTTCCCCCAGCTGTCACAGATGGATCCCACACTGTCATATGGTCCCAGAGTTCTGATCTCTCTCCCTCTTCCCCCAACGCAACAAGGACAGAGTTCCCTTGGTCTTCACCTTTCATCCCTCCAACCTCTGCATCCAACACATCATCCTCCGTAATTTCCGTCAACTCTAACGTGATCCCACCACTAATCACATCTTCCCATCTCTACCCTTTTCTGCCTTCTGCAGAGACCACTCCCTCCGCAACTCCTTGGTTCACTTATCCCTTCCTACCCAAAACACCCCATCCCCAGGCACGTTCCACTGCAACCACAGTAATACCTGTCATAGAATATAGGTGTAGGAGTAGGCCATTCAGCCCTTCGAGCCTGCAACGCCATTCAATATGATCATGGCTGATCATCCAACTCAGTATCCTGTACCTGCCTTCTCTCCATACCCCCTGATCCCTTTAGCCACAAGGGCCACATCTAACTCCCTCTTAAATATAGCCAATGAACTGGCCTCAACTACCTTCTGTGGCAGAGAATTCCACAGATAATAGACTCACCACTCTGTGTGAAAAATGATCTTCTCATCTCGGTCCTAAAAGACTTCCCCCTTATCCTTACCCTTGTCCATATACCTCCTTCCTTGACTCCATCCAGGGTCCCCAGCAGTCCTTGCAGGTGAGACAGATTGAGAGGATCGGCACCTCATATTTTACCTGGGTAGCTTACAACCCAGTGGCATGAATGTTGAATTCTCCAATTTTAGATAACTTCTACAAACACCTCCCACCCCCCCTCCCCTCCCCTCCTCCTCTCCCTCTTCACCCTTTCATCCTTTTGCCTTCCTGTGCTGGAGAGAGATCAAGATAAGGGAGAGAGGTGTCAGAGATGCACCAGGTGCATTTGATGGCAGGGTGGAAGTTAGTCGTGAAGTTAATAAAGTCCATGAGTTCTGCATGGTTGCAGGTGGCAGCCCCAATGTAATCGTCGGTATAGCAGAGCAAGAGTTGGGGATAGGACCAGTGTATGCCTGGAACAAGAACAGTTCACCGTAAAGGCAGGCATAACTGGTATCCATGCAAGTGCCCATGACTACACCTTTAATTTCGGGAAAGTGAGAGGAGTCGAAAGAGAAGTTGTTGATGGTGAGAAGTCCTGTAAGGCGGAGGAGAGTGTTAGCAAAGGGAAATTGGTTGGGTCTCTGTTCAAGGAAGAAACGGGTGACCTTGATACCTTCCTTGTAGGGCATGGAGGTATAGAGGGACTGGAGGTCCATGGTAAGGATGAGTGACAAGGGGCCTAAAAACGAAAGTTATTAAAGAGTTGGTGAAGTTAATGAAGTCCGTGTGTTTTGCATGGGTGCAGGAGGTGTAGATCGCTCGTTCTACGCTTCCCCCAGTCTAGTTTCAGTCAAAAATCGCTGTCAAGCACTTGTGCATCTAAACTTTATTTTGACAAAACACAATTACAGTTCAACTATTATACCTAACCACAGCGGGTTCGATCCTCGTATCTGCCTGATCAAGCCCTCTTGGCCTCACTCAAACAGAGACACTCCAGAAGGTCACATAGTCCTAAGTGCTCTCCCAGAAGATTGACACAGAACCTCGTGGTAGCGGACTTTTATAGGTCCCCAGACCTCGAGGGGCCGAACCATATGGGGGTGGTCTCTTTACAATCCAATTACAGATATCGATTAACCCCATACATGACAGACATTTCCCTAACCCAATAATACAGTGGCTATACATTGTATTCAAAGTGTTTCTCAGAGGAAACGAACATCGCAATATTTGCCCTGATATGCATGAAAACCAGACAAGGCTCGATACTTAATCCAATCAACATTCAGCAAAGTAAAGCTTTGCAACATTATTTACAATGTGTACGTCTGATTTGCATTCATCCAATCCATTCTATGCATTTTGCACCTAATTGTCAGGGTCTGCAGTTGTTCGCCATCTCTTCCTGCAGCTCTGATCTAGGCTCTAGACAAACTGGCATCGTTCTGCAGCTTGTCCCATTTATACAGAAATAACTTTTAAATTGACCAAATGGCCTAGCAGCCCTGAAGCCTTTACTCAATTTTAAGGTCCTAGTCTCTCCAATTTGGCCAGGATTAACATTCCTTCCTATTTATCATATATGATAACCATAATTTATGATAACTAAATAGTCAAATAATCAGCTAAACCAGATATACTTATGTGTGTCCATTACATTTCCCATCCATCAACAACACAAGATGATGATGTTTCTTCCCCGAATTGTCAAGCTTCCCGAGTTTTCATGGGCGTAGCTTCCCAATTTCCGTCTGATGAGTCTTCACCTCCCGAGTTTTTGTGGGCGTGAATTCCCTCCATCTGTGTTGTTGCCCATTCTTCCATCCCTTTCCATAGTCAACCCTATAACCTATAATTCCTGAAAAACGTGGGACAAAGCAAGTTACCATTCATGCACCAATGCTTTCCCATACATTTACTGTAATTCTGCTATACTATCCCTTTTCCATTTCAGTATTCTGCTTTATTATATTCTGTTCTATCACTGTATTCCTATTTCTATTCTGTTCTATAATATATTCTTTACTATCCAAGGATCAACACTAATCAGCTCGCTCCATATTCACACGATGTTAGATACATAGAAATTAGGTGCAGGAGTAGGCCATTCAGCCCTTTGAGCCTGCACCGCCATTCAATATGATCATGGCTGATCATCCAACTCAGTATCCCGTACCTGCCTTCTCTCCATACCCTCTGATCCCCTTAGCCACAAGGGCCACATCTAACTCCCTCTTGAATATAGCCAATGAACTGGCCTCAACTACCCTCTTGGGCAGAGAGTTCCAGAGACCCACCACTCTGTGTGAAAAAATTCCTTCTCATCTCGGTCCTAAAGGATTTCCCCCTTATCCTTAAGCCATGGCCCCTTGTCCTGGACCTCCCCAACATCGGGAACAATCTTCCTGCATCTAGCATGTCCAACCCCTTAAGAATATTGTAAGTTTCTATAAGATCCCCTCTTAATCTCCTAAATTCTAGAGAGTATAAACCGAGTCTATGCAGTCTTTGTTCATAAGACAGTCCTGACATCCCAGGAATCAGTCTGGTGAACCTTCCCTGCACTCCCTCTATGGCAATAATGTCCTTCCTCAGATTTGGAGACCAGAACTGTACGCAATACTCCAGGTGTGGCCTCACCAAGACCCTATACAACTGAAGTAGAACCTCCCTGCTCCATACTCAAATCCTTTTGCTATGAAAGCTAACATACCATTTGCTTTCTTCACTGCCTGCTGCACCTGCATGCCTACTTTCAATGACTGGTGTACCATGACACCCAGGTCGCGCTGCATCTCCCCTTTTCCTAATCGGCCTCCATTTAGATAATAGTCTGTTTTCCTATTTTTGCCACCAAAGTGGATAACCTAACATTTTTCCACAATTTACTGCATCTGCCAAACATTTGCCCACTCACCCAGCCTATCCAAGTCACCTTACAATCTCCTAGCATCCTCCTCACAGCTAACACTGCCCCCCAGCTTAGTGTCATCCGCAAACTTGGAGATATTGCCTTCAATTCCCTCATCCAGATCATTTATGTATGTTGTAAATAGCTGGGGTCCCAGCACTGAGCTTTGCGGTACCCCACTAGTCACTGCCTGCCATTGTGAAAATGACCCATTTACTCCTACTCTTTGTTTCCTGTTTGCCAGCCAGTTCTCTATCCACATCAATACTGAACCCCCAATGCTGTATGCTTTAAGTTTATATACTAATCTCTTATGTGGGACCTTGTTGAAAGCCTTCTGGAAGTCCAGATACACCACATCCACTGGTTCTCCCCTATCCACGCTACTAGTTACATCCTCGAAAAATTCCACAAGATTCGTCAGACATGATTCACCTTTCGTAAATCCATGCTGACTTTGTCCAATGACTTCACCACTTTCCAAATGTGCTGCTATCCCATCTTTAATAACTGACTCTAGCAGTTTCCCCACTACCGATGTTAGACTAACTGGTCTGTAATTCCCCGTTTTCTCTCTCTCCCCCCCCCCCCCCCTTCTTAAAAAGAGGGGTTACGTTTGCTATCCGCCAATCCTCAGGAACTACTCCAGAATCTAAAGAGTTTTGAAAGATTATCACTAATGCATCCACTATTTCCGGAGCTACTTCCTTAAGTACTCTGGGATGCAGCCTATCTGGCCCTGGGGATTTATCAGCCTTTAATCCATTCAATTTACCCAACACCACTTCCCGACTAACCTGGATTTCACTCAAGTCCTCCTTTGACCGGCGGTCCTGCTATTTCCGGCAGATTATTTATGTCTTCCTTAGTGAAGACGGAGTTATTCAAAGTAGTTATTCAATTGGTCCACCATATCCTTGTTCCCCATGATCAACACACCTGTTTCTGACTGCAAGGGACCTACATTTCTTTTAACTAATCTCTTTCTCATCACATATTTATAAAAACTTTTGCAGTCAGTTTTTATGTTCCCTGCCAGTTTTCTTTCATAATCTATTTTTCCTTTCCTAATCAAGCCCTTTGTCCTTCTCTGCTGGTCTCTGAATTTCTCCCAGTCCTCTGGTATGCATCATCCTTTGCTTTGATACTATCCCTGATTTCCCTTGTTATCCACGGATGCACTACCTCCCCCGATCTATTCTTTTGCCACATTGGGATGAACAATTTTGTAGTTCATCCATGCAGTCTTTAAATGTCTTCCATTGCGTATCCACTGTCAACCCTTTTAGAATTGATTGCCAGTCAATCTTGGCCAATTCATGTCTCATACCCTCAAAGTTACCTTTCCTTAAGTTCAGAACAATTGTTTCTGAATTAACAATGTCACTCTCCATCCTAATGAAGAACTCGACCATATTATGGTCACTCTTGCCCAAGGGGGCACATACAATAAGACTAACTAACCCTTCCTCATTACTCAATACCCAGTCTAAAATAGCCTGCTCTCTCGTTGGTTCCTCTACATGTTGATTTAGATAACTATCCCGCATACTTTCCAAAAAATCCTCTTCCTCAGCGCCCCTACCAATTTGATTCACCCAATCTATATGTAGATTGAAGTCACCCATTATAACTGTTTTGCCTTTGTCGCACGCATTTTTAATTTCCTGTTTGATACCATCCCCAACTTCACTACTACTGTTAGGTGGCCTGTACACAACTCCCACTAGCGTTTTCTGCCCCTTCGTGTTTCGCAGCTCTACCCATACCGATTCCACATGCTCCAAGCTAATGTCCTTCCTTTCCATTGCGTTAATCTCTCTAACCAGCAACGCTACCCCACCTCCTTTTCCTTTCTCTCTATCCCTCCTGAATATTGAATATCCCTGGATGTTCAGCTCCCAGCCTTGGTCACCCTGGAGCCATGTCTCCGTGATCCCAACTACATCATACTCATTAATAGCTATCTGCACGTTCAACTCATCCACCTTATTACAAATACTCCTTGCATTGAGACACAAAGCCTTCAGGCTTGTTTTTACAACGCTCTTACCCCTTATACAATTTTGTTGAGAAGTGGCCCTTTTTGATTTTTGCCCTGGTTTTGTCTGCTTGCCACTTTTACTTTTCACCTTGCTCCCTATTGCTTCCACCCTCGTTTTACCCCCACCTGCCTCTCTGCTCTTGTACCCATCCCCCTGCCACATTAGTTTAAATCCTCCCCGACAGCACTAGCAAACACTCCCCCAAGGACATTGGTTCCATTCCAGCCCAGGTGCAGACCGTCCTCTTTGTACTGGTCCCACCTCCCCCAGAAATGGTTCCAGTGCCTTAAAAATTTGAATCCCTCCCCCTTGCACCATTTTTCAAGCACGTATTCATCTGCAATATCCTCCTATTTCTACTCTGACTGGCCCGTGGTACTGGTAATAATCCAGAGATTATTACCTTTGAGGTCCTACTTTTAAGTTTATCTCCTAGCTCCCTAAATTCACCATGTAGGACCTCATCCCTTTTTTTACCTATATCGTTGGTGCCAATATGCACCACGACAACTGGCTGTTCACCCTCCCCCTCTAGAATGTTCTGCAGCCGTTCAGTGACATCCCTGACCTTTGCACCAGGGAGGCAACATACCATCCTGGAGTCTCTTTTGCGGCCGCAGAAACACCTATCTATTCCCCTGACAATTGAATCCCCCATTACAATAGCCCTTCCCCTCTTTTTTCCCCCCATCATGTGCTGCAGAGCCACCCATGGTGCCATGAACTTGGCTTCTGCTGCATTCCCCTGATGAGCCATCTCCCTCATCAGTATCCAAAATGGTAAACCTGTTTAGTAAGGAGATGACCGCAGGGGACTCCTGCACTATCTGCCTACTGCTTTGCTGGCTATTTGCCACCCGCTCCCTTTCTGTCCTCTTACCTTTTACCCGTGGTGTGACCAACTCACTGTACATGCTATCCACGACTTTCTCTGCATCGTGGATGCTCCAATATGAATCCAGCCGCAGCTCCAATCGTTCAATGCGGTTTGCCAGGAGCTGCAGCTGGACACACTTCCTGCAAATGTAGTCATCAGGGACACCGACAATATCCCTGATCTCCCACATGTTGCAGGCTGAGCAAACCATGGGGCCAATCTCCACTGACATCCTACTATTAAATACAAATTTTTTAAAATTTATTTTTTATTAAACACAAAACTTTATTCTTTAAACTTTACTAATAAATACTGAATCCCTAACACCCAGAATCCTTAGCTCCCAGAATCCTTAGCTCCCAGAATCCTTAAACCTGTAAAAATGTAAACCCCGGGTTGCAGCCAATCAGCTGCTTCCTCTGGTCCTCTTCAACCAATCAGAGGCTCCAACAGATTCCCTCACTGGAAGATGGAACATTGCAGCTGCTGGTCTACTCACAGTGCAGGTAACTCCACCCTCTGTCTCCAACGGCTCCCCGGGCCTCTGTGAAAAGCAACCCCCGCGCTAGCTTTATACTCACAGTGCAGGTAGTTCCACCCTCGGTCTCCAACGGCTCCCCGGGCCTCTGTGAAAAGCAAGCCCCGCGCTATCTTTATACTCACAGTGCAGGTAGCTCCACCCTGTGTCTCCAACGGCTCCCCGGGCCTCTGCGAAAAGCAAGCCCCGCGCTAGCTTTATACTCACAGCGCAGGTAGCTCCACCCTGTGTCTCCAACGGCTCCTCGGGCCTCTGTGAAAAGCAAGCCCCGCGCTAGCTTTATACTCACAGTGCAGGTAGCTCCACCCTGTGTCTCCAACTGCTCCCCGGGCCTTGTATATCTGATGATGGTTACTCTCATAATTTTCAGCTGTGTTCAGTCCAGATTTCCATATAGGTGTGACTCTAATTTAAAGCAAACCATGATAAATGTTCCAATTTAACCAAATTCAGTGTCAGCCTTCAATTTACTATTTTAATTTCAGTGTCCATCTCATCCCACAGCATTGTGGTCGATAACACAATTCCACTCCAATTCCTGTGGAATTCGCAGCTGTTCAAATTTAAACAATCAATTTCCATATGTTGTCAATTTCATCATAAATCCAATTAAGAATGCCAATTCCAGGGACAATTTCTTTCCACCTTGATAATAGAAGCCACTTTACCATCAAGGGTGTAACAATTTAGATTAATCGGTTAAATACATAGACTCTGATATCTCAACACCCATTCAAGTTTCTCCTTCTAATTCACTAGACTTCTCCTCCAGTATTTCTTCCTTAGTATGTTGGTTCAGCTCTCAGACTAGGGGTTCTCGCTTATACTAGTTTCTTAACTACTAAGTAATTTCCTAGTCCGGTCTCTTAAAGGGAAGACCAACTGCTCACAGTTCCTCTTTTGACCATTTCCAATTCCAACTCCCATATTCCCCAAACAATTTCCATGTTACCAGGTCTTCCCAAGTTCCATCCTTCCTGATGTTCTCTGAATAATCCTTCCCACCTTGGGCTGCCTGTCTGGGGATGAGACAAGAGCAATATCAATTAATAATCAAACTCCAAATATTCCTCAGCCAAATCTCCCAAGTCAGTTCCAAATCTCAAAATTTTAAAGTCCCTCCAATTCATTACCCTACAATTTCGAGACCGAATCCAAAATTTTATAAATTTATTTCTAATAATCATAATTTAGACGGAAAATAAGTGTTTTATCCCAAACCACAGAGGAATGTCTTTTTATTCAAATTGAGTTCCTTAAAGTGGAGCTTGTCCCAATAGCTGTCATAGGATGTCGGTGTTGTTTCTCTAGGAAAGATTAGATAGTGTTACTTTCCACTCCTCGCTGGAGTCAAAAGCTAGATGATGTTAAAGTTGGGCACTAGGGTAGGTCTTCTTCTTCTCTAATGTCAGTTTCAAGGGAGTAGGGATATTGAGGAGGAGCTTTCTCTATCAGTTGGCCTTCCCAGATTTGTCTTAAAGGGAGAGGACAGTATCATTTCCTCCTGCTTGTTGATTCCTGTTTCTGGGGAGCTACATTACCGTTGCTGTCTTCTGCCCGTTCTCAAGGGATCTGTATATTCTTTACCTCACTCCCCAGATAGTATGTTGACGATTATACTGTCCTGTAGGCACAAACTCAGTAACAAGTTAGTATAATAACTCCTTTCCCCACTCCCGTACCTCCTGTACAATAAGTCTGTTTCTTCTCTCCCTAGTGCCATTTCTTCTCCTTAGTTCCCATGCTTTCTCACACCAGCTACTGTGTTTCCCTTTCGTAGTCCTTATTCTTTCAGTGAGGGTTCTCGATAATTAGCTTCTTTGTGCCTCCTCCTAGGATTTAGAAGGGGGTGATGTTCTTTCTGGTTTTTATTGCTGTTTTGGGCCATGGGAGGACGCCTTTAGATTTAATAGATGATATTTAACTGGCAGGTTAGGGCTAAAAAAATGGGTTTGTTTGGCAAAATGTCCCTGCCCCCTGATCTCCTTGCCAGTGTCATTGGCCTCTACCCTCGGGATCCCAAGTGTCCCGGTACCCTCTTGGAATCCACTGGTTTCTGAAACCCCATGGCCCTCTTCTTTGCCCCCTTCCTTCTCGGTAGTACTCTCTCACAGGACACGACCGACTCGATGTCCCAATTCCCCACAGTTGTAGCATTGATCAGGCCTGACCGCTTTATAACCTCTCCAGCCAAACCGAGGAAAGGCTGGCTCTCAGAATGGTAGATCTATCCAAACTTTGAGATCTTCCTCCTCCTTGTCTCCCTCCATGGTTATTTCCCTTTTTTGAATCTTTAATATAGGTCTCTGAGCTGCCGTTAGATCAGGCTGCATTTAAGTGTGAACATCTGTGGCCTGGGGGACATTTACACCTAATGTGGGACTTAATACCAAAGTTGGAGTAGGCAGCATTCTGCAAACGAACTGCCTACGGGGAATCAGTTCTATACCTCCATCGTCAGGGAATTGCTCCGACATAATGATGCTATTAATGTCAAGATCAATCCCTCCGTATCATCCTGCTGTCTCACCCTCAGAAAAGCTACTTGTTCTGTCTCTATACTTCAGGAAGGATTCCTTCACTTTCCCACTACTGGAGTTTCTAATTAATTTTGGTTTCCATTTTGGCAGAACCTTCTTTCTAACTCCTTGATCTCCCATACTATCCCCCACTGGTGAAGCAATCATAGGAGCTAGAGGATCCTTCCCCGATTTTTCCACTTCAGATTTGAATTTAGTGGGAGGGGTCGAAGATAACGCTGACTCTTCCTGTGCCCTGCTCGCAAGCTGTGCATGGTGTCTCCGAACTGGGAACATGGGAATGATGTGAGTAATGCTGTGGCTCCATTCCAAAAAATTCTACCCATCCTGGTATATTATGAGCCTCTCTCCCTTCGAGGTCTACAGATACTGCTGCGCTCTTACCAAATTTAATACATTTACTTTTAGTTGGCACCTCCCATTTAAGAGCCATCTCAATAGTTTCCCCTTTAGAAGATGGTATTCTTTCCTGCTCCTGGCTTCCACTATCTTCCTTTCCCTGTTCTGGAATGTCTCGAGAAGGACCATTTCTCTCATGTTCCCCTCTAATCCCTAATTTACACACTGCCATTCTTAGAGTGGACAGCAGAATGATCTATTTATTTATTTTCCTTCTTTCTAGAACATTCTCCATATTCCCATTAGCTCATTCCCTTCTTCACTGTTTCCGTATCGTTTGACAATAATTTCTATGTAGTTTATTCTTATTACAGATTTTAGTCCAGCCAGCGGCCAAAGTTCACTTTTCAAAATTGCATTTAATTCTCCAGATAATCCTCTTAATCTGTCTGCTTGATGTGGAAGCTTCTTGCAAATTATCTTTATCGGGCTTCCTGGTCTATTTGATCGGTCCTTCTCTGAGACGTTCCCCATTTTCTGAACAATAGTCACAATACAAAATCCAAAATAAATTTTCCAGACACTGACACCTATTCAAACTCACTCCTTCCTTTCAGACTCCAAGATCAATGGAGTCTCTGCCACACAATGGCTAATTGTCTCTCAGATCCACACCTATTCGCACAATTGTTCCCTTCCAACTGTTACTCAATCACTCACTCAATCGCTCCTGTTCAATTATTTAAACCACTCGCTCGTATTCAATCGCCCTCCCAACTCCCAACACTAGAAGGAAAATAAATAAAGAGATCAGTTAGATCACAATCACTTCATTCAACTCTAAACTTTCAAACAAAGGATCTCTGGTTTCTCAACCCAAGACCAACTCTCAAACACAGTCTGTTCCAAGCAGTAATCTCTCTCACTCAATCCACTTTAAATTTGCACAGACGGACAAATCCGAACCATGCTAATAAAACTATAATCAAAAAAGAAAGTATTCCCCGATTACAAGTAACACCAAACACATCCCAATATAAACTACAAGCATCTAATAAGTCACACTTTAATAAATCTTCCTCATGGCGCAATCGGTCAGCGGAATGACTCCTCCCCTGACACAGCGATCGAAGGAGTACAGACCCTGATCGAACCACCATGACTCAGATTCTCACAATACTACCATCTAAACAATTACAAATATTTAATTCAATCACACTTTTACTTCAATTATCTAAATCCTTAAACACTCACACAAGCAGCAATACAAATAACGGTCTGCAAACTTAACACATTCTAAATCTTAACTTTCTAAATCTTAATACACTCTAAATGTATGTACATGCACAAAATATTTACACAATTCGGATCTGATAACAATACAAAAAGCCAGATTTTTACAATTTACAAGAAATTATTTAACGCGCTAGCACACAGTTTATAAACACTCATCGCTGCATCATGCTGTTATCATTCAGTGAACCTCTCCCTCCGATACCGAAGATTTTCCCCTTCCTAGGTTACTCTTTGCTAAGGGGCACTACTCCTTAAATGAGTGCTTTTGCTCCCGAATGTTACTATCCTCACGCTAAGACTGGACTTCTATAGGGCGACCTTTATCCCTCCTCTCTAAGTTCAACAGAATTAGGGGTACCTTTCGCATTCGGATTACTTTTCACCAAGTAAATCAGGTTCCCTTCTCTGAGGTACTCTTCGCTATCGGGTACTAATCAACAATCGACCAGAGCGTTACTATTCACTGTTGATCAGCCTCTATTCGAAATTGATCATGGACATACACCAACTCCGAAGTTCTATCTACACAGAATTCGAATTCTATCATACGGACAGAACTTCAATGTGAAATTCTGTATTTGAAAATTTGATTCTGCATTCTCGAACTCCTAGTTTTAGTGCATACCACTCCACATATGCGGGTTCGCTAATTCAAAGTAAATTGTCCAATGAAATCTCAAATGGACTAGAGTATTCTCAGCCAATCTATACTCTATCCACTGAGCCCAGTACCTTTTCCTCGGTTCCTCGTCCGTCACTTCAGGGAGGGACTCAGACAACTTCACGCAGACACCCCTCTCTGCTGGGCACTGAGAGTTCAGCACCTAGCCTCTTCGCGCTGGCAGTCGATGCCGATTTTCAGAGCGCACCTCTCCAATCAGCCCTCCCGGCAAAGATAGATCAATACGTAGGTCAGACCTGTGTTTCAATACCCCACCAATTGGATACCAAGTCTAGACCTTGGGACACCCCTCGCCTAATGAAGCACGTCAGGCTCTCGTTAAAGCAGCTGCAGTATACCAACTACGACCAAGTTTTGGCCACTCCACGCCCTGTTTTATGGGCCCCTAGTCCAAAGGAGTGCTAATCACCCCACCCCGTGCTTGCTAGACTCTATTCTAATGATCTTGATTGGACCCTTTCCCAAGCCCGTGAATGATCGATCTGCTCCGACAATGAAGTACCGAAATTCAATGCGAAAGCCGCACAGTGGGCCCAATTTCTGCATTCGCGATCGAAACAGCTCAACACCCTTGATCGCAAACTTGTGTTTGGGGGTCCGTTGAGATCCCGGACGAGCTCCCAATGTAAATAGCTCGGTCTAAGCTTCCCTCCAGTCTTGTTTCAGTCAAAAATCACTGAGTCAAGCACTTGCACATCTAAACTTTATTTTGACAAAACACAATTATAGTTCAACTACTATACCTAACCACCACGGGTTTGATCCTCATATCTGCCTGATCAAGCCCTCTTGGCCTCGCAAAAACAGAGACACTCCAGAAGGTCACACAGTCCTTAGCGCTCTCCCAGAAGATCGACACAGGACCTTGTGGTAGCGGACTTTTATAGGTCCCCAGACCTCGAGGGGCCGAACCACATGGGGGTGGTCTCTTTACAATCCAATTACAGATTTTGATTAACCCCATACATGACAGACATTTTCCTAACCGAATAATACAGTGGCTAATACATTGTATTCAAACAGTGTTTCTCAGAGGAAACGAACATCGCAACATTTGCCCTGATATGCAAGAAAACCAGACAAGGCTCAATACTTAATCCAATCAACATTCAGCAAAGTAAAACTTTGCAACATTATTTACTATGTGTATGTCTGGTTCGCATTCATCCAATCCATTCTATGCATTTTGCACCTAATTGTCAGGGTCTGCAGATGTTCGCCATCTCTTCCTGCAGCTCTGATCTAGGCTCTAGACAAACTGGCACCATTCTGCAGCTTGTCCCATTTGTACAGAAATAACTTTTAAATTGACCAAATGGCCTAGCAGCCCTGAAGCCTTTACTCAGTTTTAGGGCCCAAGCCTCTCCAATTTTGCCAGGAGTAACAGAGGAAGCCCTAATGCAGACGTCCATGAAGTGGAGAAAGTGTTGGGGGATTGGAACAATGTTTGCCTGGAACAAGGACCGTTCAACGTAACCAACAAAAAGCCTGGCACAGCTAGGGCCCAAGCGAGTGCTCATGAATTATTTATAGCACAATCCCATTAGAGTGCTTGCATTTTTCTCATTTCTAAGTTCCACCCATACTGCCATAGACCCTCCAGTATGGCCTCTCTCTGTGCCGTCATGACAATCTTCGTGACCAATATCGCAATTCCTTTCTCTTGATCACGTCTGAAACATCGAAACCCCCCAGAACATTGAGCTGCCAGTTATGTCCTTCCCGTAACCACATTTCCACTCAGTGCTGTGTTGCACTTCACTCCAACACGCCCCCACTTCAAACAGGTCACGCCACTAAGCCTTCCCTTCCTTTTATTGGCTGCTGTGTCTCTTCCTCAGCCAATCAAATGCCTGCTTTTCAAATAGCCAGCCTTCACGAAACCGCCTCTTTTCAATCAAAACACAGATTTCACTCCCTCTTCCACTAATTTTGTCACAAAAATGTCTTCTCTCCTCTCAAAATGGCTGCACACCAACTCTTTCCTTTCCTTTTTTTTTCTTTCTTTACATTCTTCAAGTTAATTATCTGATTACAACTTCCTAAACCTTGTATCTCATAGTCATGGAGTGAAACAGCATGGAAATAGGTCATTCGGCCCAACAACCACACCAGCCAACATATCCCAGCTACACTCGTCCCACCTGCCGGCATTTGTGCCATATCCCTCCAAACTTCTCTTGTCTATTTACCTGTCTAACAGTTTCTTAAAATTTGAGATAGTCTCTGTCTCAACTACCTCCTCTTCCATACATCCACCACCCATTGTGTGAAAATGTTACCCCTCAGATTCCTATTAAATCTTTTCCCCTTCACCTTAAACCCATATCCTCTGGTCCTCGATTCACAACCTCTGGGCAAGAGATTCTGTGCAACTACCTGACCTATTCCTCTCATGATCTTATACACCTCTATAAGATCACTCCTCTTCCTCCAGCTCCCCAAGGAATAGAGTCCCAGCCCACTCAACCTCTCCCCTATAGCTCAGACCCTCCAGTCCTGGCAACGTCCACGGAAATCTTCTCTGTACCCATTCCAGCTTGACAACATATTTGCTATAACATGGTGTCCAGAACTGAACACAATACTATAAATGCGGCCTCACCAACGTCTTATGCAACTGCAACATGACCTCCCAACTTCTATTCTCAATAAGGCCAATGTGCCAAAAGCCTTTTTGACCAACGTATCTACCTGAGACCACCTTCAAGGAACCACTCCTAGATGCCTCTGCTCTACAATCCTCCCCAGAGCCCTACGATTCACTGTATAGGTCCTGCCCATCTTAGGCTTCCCAAAATGCGACGCCTCACATTTCTCTGTATTAAATTCCATCAACCATTCCTCAGCCCACCTGGCCAATCGACCAAGATCCTACTGCAATTTTTCACAACTATCTTCACTATCTGCAAAACCACCCATCGGCAGCAACCTTGCTAATCTTGCCATGTAAGCTCTCATCCAATTCATTGATGTAGATAACAAACAGTAACAGGCCCAGCAATGAACCCTGATGCACACTGCTAGTCACTGGCCTCCAGTCTGAGAATCAGCCTTCCACCATCACCCTCTGCTTCCTTCCATGAAGCCAATTTTCTATCCATTCAGGTATCTCTCCTTGGATCCCATGCGATCTAACCTTCTAGAGCAGCCTACCATGCGAAACCTTGTTGAATATTTGCTTTCCTGTTTTAAACTAAATATACAATATCACATGTCATCTAAGTTCCTGAACCTTGCCCTTCTTATCATTCATCCTCACAGTTACATACTGGTCCTAAACTATAACAAACTTGTCATTAATAGATTTCCACATGTCGAATGTGCACCACTCCTTTCTACTACTTTCTTCATTTCCTGTAGTAAACAGGAATATAGTAATTAAACTTTCCCTCAATCTACCACTTTCACCTGAGAACCAGTCTTACCGAATCCTTAATTATCTGAAAACTCTTAGTTCTGAAGTGTACACTGCTGAATATATGCCATGAGGTAAGTGCCTTTCTTTCACAGCAAATTACTTTGCTGCTTGTCGGCCTTCAGTATGAAGGTGATGCTCCACTGTATAGTGACGCTGGTGATCTTCTGTCCCTTAGTGAGGCTTGTTATCTCTTCCAGACTGTGAGGTTGGTGCACCTCTCAACTGGACAAGTGCTGGTGAGATTTTCTATCTCAGCACCATTTTCCTGCATGAAATCCTTATCCCTTGATTCTCTTAATATCCAGAAATGTATTGATCTCTGTATCAAATGAACTCAATGATAATTCCAAAGAGGCACTATCATCTCAGTGAAGAATTCCATATAACCATATAACAATTACAGCACGGAAACAGGCCATCTTGTAATTCCTCGTAATTTCAGCAGGGAAAACATGTTCTATAGTTCCACCCTGTCAAGTGCTATAAAAATTTAATGAGGTCCATTCTTATTCTTCTTAACTGTTGAAAACAAAACCCTAGTTTACTCTGACTGTTCTGACAAAGGGCCACAAACCTAAAACATTGACAGTTTATCTTTTCACGAATGCTGTGTAACGTGCTGCGTTTTTTCAATTTTTTTTTTTACGTTTGAATTTCTAGCATGCGGGTTTACTTTGATTGTACAGGTTCACTCAATCTCCCCAAATATGCAAACATGCCAGCCCATCAATCTCATAATTGTCATTGGACTCCTGCTATGTTAAATACATTTATTTGTGAGGGAGGTGACCAAAACTGTATGTAATATTCAAAATTGGCTTGTGAACAAGTGGTCCACAAATATTGTTTGTGATAAATATATAGGTGACATAGATAAAAAGGTGGACTGATTTGTATGTTTGTAGACCACATCAAAATTGTTGTAGTTGTGAATAGTGGGCAAGTCATGAAAGTATTCAGCAGAATGTATCCCGGTTGAAAATACAAGAAATGGCAGATGGAGTTTAAGCTGGACAAGTTGGAATGTTTCACTTTGGCAGATCAATGAGGAAAGTATCTACTAAATGACAGGAGAGATCTTGGGGTGGAGGTCCATAGCTCACTTAAAGTGGCAGCACAAATAGATATGACGTAAAGAAGACATAGGGCATTCTTGTCTGCATTGGCCAGGGTATTAAGTATAAACATCGGGAAGTCATGTTGCAGCTGTTTAAGACTTTGTTTATCATATGCATCAGATATGAACCAGAACAATGCAAGTCTGATTTGCTACAGCTTTACAAGCACATTAGACGCAACAACATCAATAAATATACGATCAGTTATTCCAAGTAAACAGGACCATGATAGTGCCAAAACCAAAGTACGAGCGTAGTGCAGAGTCTATAGTGATTTGTGTTGAAACAACGTTGTGCAGGGTAATTCAACCTGGTGATTGATGGGAGAACCTATTCTTGAATCTGAAAAAAACAGTTAACAGGCTCCTGTAATGCTTCCCAATGGTAGCAGCAAGAAGAGACCATTACTAGGGTGTTGTGGATCTTTGGTGTAATTGCTGACTTCTTGAGGCAATGCTCCCTTTGATTCCTTCAATGATGTAGAGGTCAGTACATGTGATGGACTGGGCAATGTCCACTACTTTCTGGATATTTCTGGATATTTAGGGAATCAAGGGATATGAATTTCATGCAGGAAAATGTGCTGAGATAGAAAATCTCACCAGCACTTATCCAGTTGAGAGGTGCACCAACCTCACACTATGGAACAGATAACAAGCCTCACTATGGGACAAAAGATCATCAGCGTCACTATACAGTGGAGCATCACCTTCATACTGAAGGCGGACAAGCAGCAAAGTAATTTGCTGTGAAAGAAAGGCACTTATTACCACATGACATATATTCAGCAGTGTACACTTTAGAACTAAGAGTTTTCAGATGATTAAGGATTCGGTAAGACTGGTTTTCAGGTGAAAGTGCTAGATTGAGGGAAAGTTTAATTACTACAGTATTCCTATGTTCCTGAGCATTTGAGTTTCCAAACTAAACTGTATATGTAATCAGTCAATAGGCTCTCCTCTACATTCATAGAGAGGTTCAATAGAATGTTGGCGACATGCCAAATCTCTTGACACTGTGAGGAAGTAATAATAATAATAAATTCTTTATTGATCCCCTCAGGGAAATTCAGAAGTGGAGGCATTCAAGAGAGTCAAGAGTGTTTTACTGTCAAATGTCTTGATTGGGAACAATGAAACTCTTACTTGCATCAGCACAACAAATATGTGAAAATAGTACTCAGTAAATACCATAATAAACAACAAAACATTCAATAGATTAAAAAACAAACAAACATTAATAGTGCAAAGACACAAACAATATCCCTCAAGTCTGTAGTTCATAGCTTAGTTGAAAGTTGTTTAATAGCCTGACGGTTGCAGGGAAGAGCTGCACATGAACCTGGACTTGTTCAGGCTCCTCTACCTTCTTTCCGATGGCAGGAGTGAAATGAGACAGTGGACAGGTTGGTATGGGTTCCCACTGATGCTGGCTGTCTTTTTTAGGCAGTGACTCCAGTAATTCCCATCGATGGTAGGGAGGTCAGCGTCTGTGATGGACTGAACACTGTTCACAACTTTTAGCAATCTTCTTGATTTTGAGGATTTGAGTTGCCAAACCAGGTCATAATGCAACCAGTCAATATGCTCTCTACTGTACACCGCGAGTTCAAAAGAGTATTTTACTTCGGAGTCACGTGAGTGACTACGTGAAGACCCCGCCAGCACGCATGCGCGACATATCGTCGTACGCATGCGGAAGCGACGGTCGGGAGGAGCGGGGCTCCTCCAGCGTGAGTTTAAAAAGCTCACGCCAGGTAAGTCTCACCGAAGGAGTGAGTCGACCATAATGGAAGGGAGAAAGAGTAAGAGAGCGGCGGCCAAATCAGCGGCTAAGGACAGCAGCCAGCGGAGAACCGCTTCTCCAGAGCTTCAGGTTCCACCTGCAGCTCCCGACTTTTCGGACTTTGAGACCGTTGGTACGCCACGGTCGGGGAAAACTACCCGGAAGTCGGCCGGGGCGGACTCAGCGGAGTCCGGTCCCGAGGGCACCCCGCTCGCTGGTAGCGACGGAGGTCGCCTTGACCGCATTGAGCGGCTGATGGAGCAGATGCTCCAACGTGACCTGTTACAGCAGGGGCAGGATCACAGTGGGACCCCTAGTAGGCCCACGGCAAGTTCCTTTCGAGGACTGCCCAATGTATCCCCTTCTATACAGGGGAGCATTGAGGGTCAGAACTGGGCTGACCCAGAAGAGGGAGAGTTGGCTGAAGCACCTGCAGCGTCAGGGGTGTGTGAAGATTATATGGATGTGGTGAGCAAACATGCCATGCCCCACCAGAAGGGCCTACCCATCCACCCCAAGCTGGCTGCCAGCATTGATTATATGGCCACCAACCAACTTCAGGAACAGGCCATCAATGCCACAGCAGATAAATATTTGGCGCCAGAAAACTGCAAATCGTTAAATGTGCCCGCGGTGAACAACCCGATATGGGGGAACATGAGCCCCTCAAGTAGAGGGCAGGAGATGAAACTTCAGAAGATCCTGAAGCTCCTTACCGCAGGGATTACTGCAGTAGCCAGAACAGCAGTGGGAGTGGATATGCCGCAAGAGCTGCAAGATGCTTTGGCCTTACTGTGCAATACACAGTATGAAATTAACAATTTCAGGAAAAGCATTATAAAGCCGGCGCTTAACCCCAAGTTCGCGGGGTTATGCAAGCCTGGGAAGACGCAGCCTCCAAGCCTGTTATTCAGGGAAGATCTCCCCAAACAGGTAAAAGATCTTGACGAAGAGGCTAAGGCTTTGGGCCTTATTAAAGTACCTGGGTACACTAAGCCTCATCACCCACACAGAACGCACCCCTACGCACCCACCGGGCAGAGTTACCCTAACAGGTCTGCCGGTGGTGAAAGCTCGAAGGCCGGCATACCTGCACAGCGGTCTTTTTTAGGCCAAGGCCCAGGCCGGCCTCCTTGGAAGATGCGCCACTCCCAGAACACCTACAACCAGCCGAGGAAGCAAGGGCAGAAACCTCCACACCGGCAGTAACCACGGAGGTAGGTGGGTCTGGGATCCCCAAGAACACTACTGACCTAAATTCACTCTGCATAGGGGGCAGGTTGCACATGTTCCTCGAGAATTGGCTCACTTTTACCTCTGATCCTTATATACTCAGGAGTATTCAGGGCTACAAAATTGAATTTATTCACGAACTCCCTACCCCGGTACAGCATGTGCCTAGTCGGAAATTTGTCCTTTCTCATAGAGATAAGGCAGCAGGGCATGCTGAACTACAGAGGTTAATAGAAGAAGGGGTAATTGAAAAGGCCTTTAAAGAACCTCAGGAGTTCGTGTCTAATATATTCACTAAAAACAAAAAAGATGGCGGGTGCCGCATCATCATAGATTTGACCGACCTCAATACTTCTGTCCAGTATATTCATTTTAAAATGGACACCTTCGACACTGCTACTCAGCTTGTAGCCAATAGGTACTACATGGCATGCGTTGACCTTAAAGATGCATACTATTCAGTACCCATACACAAGGATCATAGGAAATACTTAAAATTTATCTGGATGGGACAATTATGGCAATATAAAGCTTTGCCTAATGGGCTATCGTCAGCACCCAGATTGTTTACCAAGATATTGAAACCAGCTTTGGCCTATTTAAGGAAACAGAATCATACTATTATGGCCTATCTTGATGACATCCTCATAGTGGGGGAGAATTTGGAAATGGCTACTTTGGCAGTCACAGCCACGAAACATATTTTTCAGATACTGGGGTTTACGATACATCCAGATAAATCAATATTGGAACCCTCTACCACCATGAAATATTTGGGGTTCATTATTGACTCAGTGCAAATGTCTGTCACGTTACCACCAAGCAAGGTGGAAGACCTGATAGAGGCTTGCAGGAGCCTCTTTGGCATTAAGGTCCCATCCATTCGGCAGGTGGCCAGGGTGATTGGGAAGATAGTAGCTGCATTTCCTGCAGCACAATATGGGCCCTTACATTACCAAAATTTACAAAGAGCAAAAATTACGGCGCTCAAAAATCATGCTGGCCATTTTGATAGGCCCATGAAAATTCCAGAAAAGGCAAAAGCTGAACTATATTGGTGGATGGGTAATGCCCAAAATTGTTCCAAACCCATGACTATCGCCAATCCCTCGATCACCTTACAAACGGATGCCAGTGCCAAAGGGTGGGGAGCTACTAACACTACCTCTAGCTGTGGAGGTAGATGGAGTGCACCAGAGTTAACCCTATTTAAAAACTTAGGGATTAACTATTCAGAAATGCTCGCAGCATTTCACGGACTTAAAGCATACTGCACTAACATGCACAAAGTTCATGTTAGACTACTGATTGACAACACCACGGTGGTAGCCTATATTAACCACATGGGCGGTGTAAAGTCGATATCGTGTGATGAATTGGCCAACAATATCTGGCACTGGTGTCTGCAAAGAGGAATTTGGATCTCTGCAACTTACCTACCAGGTAAACTAAAGACAGTGGCAGACACCAGATCACGGAAATTCAACGACAACATAGAATGGATGTTGGATCGGAAAGTGTTTACAGATATTGTAGAACGTTATGGGACACCAGATATCGACCTTTTCGCGTCCAGGCTAAATCACCAACTACCAACGTATGTTGCTTGGGAGCCAGACCCGGGGGCGGTAGCGATGGATGCTTTCTCGCTACACTGGGGGGATTTGTTTTTCTACGCTTTCCCCCCTTTCTGCCTCATCAGTCGGGTCTTGCAAAAAATCAGGCAAGACTCCGCATCGGGTATCTTGGTAGTGCCCGACTGGCCTACTCAACCATGGTTCCCTCTGGTACAAAAGATGGCCACAGAACCCTGTGTCAGGGTGAATAAAAGACCAAGCCTGCTTGTTCATCCTGTTACAGGAGAAAGTCATCCATGTCATGATCGTATGGATTTGTTAATTTGCAGACTTTAAAACGGCCACTTCATGGACTCGGACTCTCCAACAGGACCATTGATACTATCACGGGAGCCTGCAGAGAGTCCACAAGGAAGCAGTACTTGACCTACATCAGGAAGTGGGAAAGATTCTGCGTGACTACTAAAACTACATACGAAACCGCCACCATCACGGAAGTGCTGGAGTTTCTGGCTACCCTTCATTTCGATGTGGGTTTAAGCTACAGCGCCATTAACTGTGCCAGGAGTGCCCTATCGTCTTACTTGGGCAAGGGGAGTGACCAATTGGGAATTGGGTCACATCCCCTGGTATCCAAATTTATGCGGGGAATATTTAATTCTAATCCCCCCAGGCCCAGATATAGCCATACCTGGGACATCAGCACGGTATTGACGATGCTGCGAGGATGGACACCGAACACGGGACTCCCTTTGGCCAAATTAACCTACAAAATGGTCATGATAATGGCACTGATCACGGCGCAACGGGTCCAGTCCCTGCACAAACTCAGTCTGGATGCCATGGCAATTACCAGTGGGAAGATCACATTCCAGGTGCAGGGACTATTGAAGCAAGATCGACCCGGAGTGTCTGGACATACTTTGGAGTTCCTGGGTTACCCAGCGGACACTAGTCTTTGTATCGTTACATTGATTCTGCGATACATTTCAGTCACTAAAGATCTAAGGGGCACGGAAACAGCTTTGCTTGTCAGTCACAAGAAGCCTCATCACAGGGTCACGGTGCAAACCATTTCCAGATGGTTAAGGGTGGTACTGGATGCGGCGGGGGTGGATACTAATGTGTATAAATCTCACTCCACCAGGGCAGCATCCACCTCGGCGGCTAGAAGGATGGAGGTACCACTGGATCACATCCTGGCCACAGCGGGTTGGAACAATGAGAGAACCTTCCACCGCTTTTATAACAAACCCGTGACCTCCCCTGACAATTATGCAGGGAGGATCTTAAGTGCTGCCAGTTAAATAACCCTTTTGGGACACAATATTGTGTTTGGTATGAATAAATACCTGTTTTGTTTTTCAGCCAGTGTCTTGTCTGAATCACGTCCATCCTCTTATCCCAGCTTTAGCGGTGTGTGAGCATGGAGCTTCCAGGGCATGAAATCACAGAGCTTTGAAATCTTCACGTAGTCACTCACGTGACTCCGAAGTAAAATAGTAAGATTAAACGAGAACTTACCAGTTTGAAGTTTGATCTTTATTTTATGAGGAGTTACGATGAGGGATTACGTGCCCTCCGCTCCCAACCCTCTATTATAAAGATCACCTGGTATGAAAGTTCTCTTTTTTCTCTTACTATGTCAGTCATTGAGACTGTTTTTTGTTCTGTGATTTCACACCACTGCTTTGAAGAATGTCGCGCATGCGTGCTGGCGGGGTCTTCACGTAATCCCTCATCGTAACTCCTCATAAAATAAAGATCAAACTTCAAACTGGTAAGTTCTCGTTTAATCTTACTATTAATCAATACACAACATTTTCTCTATTTCTAAAGAAGATGTTGATGGGCTTTCTTTATGATTGCATCAATGTGCTGTGTCCAGGACAAATCTTCAGAGATATGCACACCCAGGAATTTGAAGTTTTTGACTCTCTCCACTACCGTCCAGTCGATGAAGACAGGTTTGTGGATTCTCGGCCTTCCTCTTCCTTGGTCAACAATCAATTCCTGGGTTTTACTGACATTAAGAGCAAGGTGATTGTTCTAGGACCATTAAATCAGCCAATTGATTTCCTCCCTATACTCTGTCTCGTCATCATCTGTAATTCATCCAACAACCGTAGTGTCTTCGACGAATTTGAAGGTGGAATTGGAATTGAAACCGGCAACAAATCGTGGATAAAGTAGAGCAGGGGGCAACCAGCTTTGAGGTGCTCCTGGGCTGATGTTTATCGAAAAGTAGTTGTAACTGCCAATTCGTACTGTTTATGTCTGCTGATGAGGAAGTTGAGGTACTTGTTGCAGAGAGTTATGCAGAGACCCAGTTCCCTGAGCTTGGTAACCAGTCTGGAGGGGATGATGGTGTTGAATGCTGAATTGTAGTCTAAGAACAACAGCCTGAAGTATTTGCTTTTATTATCCAAGTTGTCCAGTGCAGAGTTGAGAGCCAGTAAGATCACATCCTCCATTAACCTGTTGTGGCGGTAGGCAAATTGGAGTGGCTCCAGGTTCTTGTTGACGTAGGAGTTGATATGCGTCGTAACCAACCTCTCAAAGCACTTCAACATGGACGTTAGTATCACTGGCCGTTAGTTATTGAGGGATGACACCTTATTCTTCTTGCTGTCCTTTTAAACCAAACAGAACCTCAGACCTTGTTAATGAGAGGATGAAGATGTCCGTAAAACTCCAGCCAGTTGATCCACACAGATATTGAGACCAGGTGTACCATTAGGTCAATACATTTTCCGGGAGTTCACCCACCTGAAGGTTCTTCTGACGTCAGCTTCTGTGACTGAGATTGTTATACCATCGGGGTTTTGGGGGCCTTTAAAGGCACCTTCATGTTATCCTTATCAGAATATGTGTGGAATGCATTAAATTTGTCTGGGAGTAGTGCTTCACTGTCGCTTGAGCTGCCCCTTCGTCTGCCTTGTAGGAAGTGATGGTGTGCCTTTTTTGATAGCCTTGTCAAGATAATATCTGGATTTCTTGTATGAATCTGCGTCGCCAGACCTCCTAGTTCATCCAAAGCTTCTGGTTGGTGAACAGTCGGATGGTATTCTTGGGAACACACTCCTCCACCTATTTCCTTATGAAGTCAGTAACAACTGTGGTGTATTCATTAAGGTTCTTTACCGTCCTTGAATATTGCCCAGTCTAACCACTCCAAGCAATCACAGAGTTGTTCCTCTACCTCCTCTGATCAGCTCTGTGCAGTCTTCACTGCTAGGGGTGCACTCTTTAGTGGCTGCCTGGATGCAAGAAACGGACCACAGCCAAGTGGTCTGATTTCCCAAAGTGAGGGCGAATGATGGAATGATAGGTTTCTCTGATGGTGGTATTGCAGTGGTCGAGGGTGTTTGATCCTCTAGTGCTGCAGGACTGCTGGTAATAGTTAGGGAATGATTTCTTCATGCTTGCGGATTAGGGACCATGCCTTCTTGCTGTTCTTTCACATGTCTGTAGACCCAACCACCAGTGCATTCCAGGTCTTTTGGCGCTCTTTGCAGATACCCACATTGGTGTTGTTTCCTCTGAGAAGGGATCAGTTTCAAACATGGTGACATAGTCATCGTTGAGAGCAGCTGTCTCCTTAGAGAGTCCGGGTATATACTCTACCCTGCAGCCTCGGGGAATGAGCCTTTGTGCTGTTTTCATAACAAGTTCGCTGAACTTTTCGTAGTTTCCTGGTGTTGGTTTGATGTTTTTGATCTTCTGTTCCATTTCAAGTCTGAAACCATTCCAGTTAGCTTTCTTGAAGTTAAAGCGCCTTTTAAAAGGCACGATAGTAGTTATTACTGCTGCATTGACTTGGATACCAATAGGACAATGCTGAGTCTGTGGTACAGGACCCATCACAATCTTCTTACACAAAACTGCAATATAATTGGTAACAACAGTGATGTCTGGATTGTATCCACATCTCTAACGATCACTATGGAATGAAGGAGGTAGTTTGGCATCACGAATGAGACGAAGTTGGTTGGTATCCATCCATTCTTCTACCCAAATAGAGTGATATCAGGATTTTCTAGTGGTTCTAACTGGGGATGCCCCCCCCCCCCCCCCCCCCCGTTCTCTACTTCAGGACAGAAATGGGGTTTTCATGTTCCGAGGATTCCTTTGGCTGGGTTTTCCCATGTGTCTCGCACTATTACTACAGTTCTATCTTTGGGGATGAGCACTGTTTCCCAGTGTGCCGGCCGCAGACTTGATCGCAGCTTGCTGCTATTCAGCATCTCCACAATAGTGTGCCATGTGTGCAAAATGATGTCGCCAATCATGACCATGGGTTCACTAATCTTAACGGCCCATGCGGCACAGTCCAAGGCTGTCACACACCGGGATAACCCGTCGGCAATGGGTGATTGCTTAGTGGAGTAATAGGCGACTGGCCTCTGCCTGTCTCCATGAGTTTGAGTAACTACTGCGGTGTAAAATCTTCCTACATTTTCACAATGTATGTGGAATGGTTTCCTTAGATCATGGAGATCTATACCAGGCACTGAGATTAATGCCTGTTTTAATTTGCCATAGGCTTCCTCTTGTTCGGGTCCCCAATTAATAGGCTGATTCCCCAGGTTTCCCACTTACACTAATCTCTGGATAGGCTATGCCATAGCTGCAAAGTTGGGTATAAAACTCCAACTAAAATTGAATAGTCCCAGGACCTTTTTTACACATCGGAGGGATACCGGACGAGGCATCTCTTGGATTGCCTTTCGTCGGTCAGGGGGCATTGTCCGGGTCTCCGAACAAACCCTCCCTCCTTTAGGACCTGCGACGTGTCTACCAGAGCTGCAGCGTGTCCTGCCTCATCTTCTGAAACAATCAGAAGGTTGACTACATATTGCTGTATGGTACATCGCTAAGGGCTTAGATCTACTCTTTCTAGCAAGGAGTTCATTGCCCGGTGGAAAATTGCTGGACTATTGTGAAATCCCTGTGGGTGTCTGCACCAAGTATATTGCTTATCACCTATGATGAAGGCAAATGTACTATGGGACTCAGGATCAAGGGGTATAGACCAAAATCCTATATCATGGACGTTGAATACCTTATGTTCTGGGCTTAATGCATTTAGGATCTATTGGGTGGAGCTTAGGGGGTACCTTATTCAGTTCCGTATAATCAATGGTCAGTCTACGTACGACCGGACTTGATTACTGGCTATATCGGGGAATTTGTCGTACTTTCAGTCTTATTAAACCTTTACTCATAAAATCAGTTATTATGATATTAACTGCACGTTGTGCTTCTGCCTTAATCGGGTACTGGCGGTATGGTTTGTGTTCTAGTCTGAGTATGCCTACGGGCTCCATAGAAATTCGCTCAGTATCTTGTTTCGTATTGGCCCTTACTTCAGGCATGAATTGTCAGATAGCTCAGAACGGGCTTGCTTCCTGAGTTCAATCCCTTGTTAGACTATTAGCGTTGGCTCCTTGGGCCATATAATGGTAGGGCTTATTTACCTGGGTCTTAGTCCCATCCCCTCAGGGCCAGTGGAGCTTATTCTGCCAACGTCAATCAACACCTTTAATTCTCTAAGTAGCACGCACTCTTCTACAACCCTTTCCTTCTTCACCTGTAACTGTCTGCTCCCGCCGGGGTATTCAGTTTCCTTAACATCTACCTGACTCGCCCACTGAATGGTAACATCATTGGTGGGTGTAGCCACAACTCCTATTTTAAGGATGGCTTGGTGTACTAGAGACAGTAAGTCCTTAACCATTTGGATAAACGGAGCATCATCCCATTGGGGATTCGCTTGTCCTGATGAATCGCAATAAGCATCAAATAATCTCTCCCCATAGTCACTGCTGGACTCTCCTTTCTTTTGTTTGGTAGCCTGAATCTTTCCCCAGTTAGTGGTAGTGACACTTACGGCATCACAGACAGCATTTTCAAATTGGTCATAAATTGCATGTTGGACCTGTCTAGTGGCTCCTGGCCCACTAGCCCAATCTCCATTCTGGACCTCCAGATTTTTGATGAGGTTGATGTGGGCAGGACACTGGACATTGTCTATATGTTCTGTAGCAAGGCCTATGACAAAGTCCCACATGGTAGACTAGTTTGATCATATGCAATCCAGGGTAAGCTAGCCCATTGGATTCAAAATTAGTGTGGAGGAAAATGTCAAAGGATAGTTGCAGAAGGTTGTTTTTCTGATTGTAGACCTGTGATCAGTGGTGTGCCGCCAAAGTCAGCACAAGGTCCACTGTTTGTTATCTACATTAATGATTTGGATGACAATGCAGTTAACATTATTAGTAAATTTGCAGATGGTGGGATGGTGGACTGTGATATCCTAAGTTTACAGCAGGTTCTAGATCAGTTGGGATGATGAACTAAGGAATGGCATATAGAATTTAACTATGACTATTGTGAGGTGTTCCCTGGTTCCATGAAAGTGGCGAGTCAGGTGAACAGTGTGGTGAAGATGGCGTTTCGCCTGCTTACCTTCACAGGGGAGGATTTTTAGTACAAAAGTTAGACAACATGATGCAGCCATACAAGTCTTTGGTGAGATCACACTTGGAGTAATGTGTGTAGTTTAAGTCAGCCAACTATAGGAATGATTAATTTGGAAAGAATACAAGGATTATTCACCAGGATGTTATCTTAATTTGTGGGCTTCTTATATGGAGAGGTTGGATAGGCTAGGACTTTTTTCTTTGGAGTGTAGAAGACCGAGGTGTGACCTTATTGAGTTAGACAAATTCATGAGAGATTCGGATAAGATCTATTTCCTATAGTAGTGCATGTAAAACTAAGGCGAGGACGGAGTTGTTTTGGAGGGATCTCAGGCGAAACCTTTTCACTCAACTGAAGTCTGTATCTGGATCGAGCTACCACGGGAAGCTATAGAAGCGGATACAGTTTTGACTTTCTAAAGACATTAGGATTCATTTAAGGATAAGAAGGATTTAGAGGGACTTGTCCAGAATGCCAACGTGTGCAAGTTGAGCTGAAGGCCAGTTCCCTGCTGTACAGTTCTATGAGTTCATGAGTCCGCTTTGAGAATTCAAAAATTGCACTGCCCTCTGAGAAAAGAGAATCTAGCTCTTCATTTTAAGTGGGTAACCTCCACTTATTCAGAAACTATGTCATCTAGTTCTAGATTCCATAGGAAGTGAAGCATTCACGCAGCATCAAGACCACTCTGAAGTGTAAAGGGCCTGTCCCACCAGCATGCGACTGCATAAAGCGAGCGCGACAAAACGTGGTGGTTTGAGGCGTACGGCCTTGCTGGTCAACCGCGGAGCCGTATGGAGCTGCTCCCAACATTATACCCACCAATCAGCTGGGCAGGAGGCGGGCTGAGTGAATATGGACGTCGCACGGGGTCGGGCGGTGACGTCATCACGCAACGGCACGCCGGGCGGTAACATCATCGCGCAACGCCACACGCTGCGTACGGCGTCCAGACGCTGCGTACGACCTCGAGACGTTGCGTACGGCCTCAATGCAGTTGCGGGCCTGTCGGCCGTTGCCGCGCGGGATTTTGAACTGTTACGTTTTTCGGAGCCCTGCCCGATGTCAGGACCAGCTCCGCAAAACTCCGGCGATCAAAGTGGGACCGGCCACGAGAGGCCGTACGGCTCAAGCGACCACGTTAGGTCGCGCTCACCGCATGCAGTCGCATGCTGGTGGGACAGGCCCTCTCAATTTCACCTCTCAATTTTATAAACTCCAATAAGTACAGGTCAGCCTGTTCAATTTACCCTCATGGACACCTTATCACACAAGGAATCAAAATGTGAAAGTTCTCCAAACTGCCGTCCTTAAGTAAAGTCTAACTAACACTTTACATAGTTTTAGTAAAACTATGTTGATCTCCATTCATTGTCTGCCTGTGACAAAGGCGAATATGTGAATATATTTGGTGAGAGGTAGGGGCAAGTCAATAAAGGATACTGCCGTCCCTGCATCTACTAACATTTTACAATCAGGGCGTTGACATACATCCTGCCCTCCAGCCCTGCCTCAGCGGGGGCCGCCTCCCGTCATTTACCTCCACGTTGTCCCTTCTCCTTCAACCAACAGTACAAATCTTGTGTTAAACTCAGGTGCATTCCCCTCCCGAGATGTTGTGGTTCTACAGCTGCCAGCCTGTTGCCCAATCTTGACACATTGTTCGTTTTTGTCTGCAATACTTTGCCATGTGGCCGGTCTTTCCACAATTGTAACAATTACCCTGGATCCATTTACTGTTTAGCCTTGCAACTACAACTCTTTCCTTCTTCATCTGTCACTGTCTGCTCCCGCCGGGGTATTCAGTTTCCCTAACATATACCTGACTCGCCCACTGAATGGTAGCATCATTGGTGGGTGTAGCCACAACTCCTATTTAACGATCTAGTGTTGATACCTCATATCAAAATAATTTGCATGAAATCAATAATGAATTAAATAGCTTCAGCCTGCTCAAGGAGACAATTCAGCCCCTCATAATTTCTCGAATTAAAGTTTCCATGTTCCATATCCCAATTCCATAAACATTGATAATCTTACCCACAACAAGCCTATTGATTTGAAGCTTACAAATTTCATTCAAGAACATGAGTTCCAGATTATATGAAATGCTTTTTGATTTCACTCATGGAAAGCTTTGCTACAGTTGTAATCTTTTTGTAGCTCTCAATCCTGCCAAATAAAATATTCTTTCTATCTAGTTTACTAGATATTGTGGTTGTATAGGTCGCTTAGATTAGTCTTCAATCTTCACAATAAAAGACATGCTTCATTTGCACAGAATCCACATAATGTACCTTCTTTGGTCTTTGCATCATTCGGATAAATATGCATAATCCTCACTCCGATTAATACATCTTCCCCGAGATGAGGTAACCAGAATGGAGAGCAATACATGGAATAGTGTTTAATCAAAACTGTGATAAATAAAGCATCACTAAAACATTTAAATTTCAGCCTCTTTTGATGTACACATCCATTAGCCTTCTTTCATTTGATTTCTTTGGAACAAGAAAGATCCATTTAGTCCCTTGAACATATTCCATGGTTCAATGAGATCCTGCTTATGTAAGAAATGCATCCATAGTTGCCTTTGTCTCATTTTCTAAAAATGTTCCAATCATAGATGGAACATTAACCAATGATCCGGTGTCAATTGCTGTTTGTGGAAAAGAGTTCCATATTTTTACCATATATGTGTTTTCCATCTACACTCAAACTATTTTTAAATTATTCATCCATGCCAGAGATTTAGAAACCATTGAAAGTTGTTTCTTTCTATCTAATCGTCTCATTAGCATCTTGAAAACCTTGAACAAATCAAGTATTATCTTAAATTCCAGGGAATTCACAATGCAAGATGCAGTAAAACACTCATGATTTGCCATCCAATTGGTCAGAAATCCTGATGGTTCAGCATCTGGCTCATTCATTAGTACATAATGCACAACTAGAGCCAGGAGTCTGTGGGCTGGAGGTGTGACTGAAAGCAGGTGTGAGATCCAGAACAGTCAGGAACATGGTTATGTTTGCAACAGGAGCCAGGATCCAGAGTACGTGTATATATTCACATTCTTTAAACCAGGTTCAAGAAGAAAATGTATTTTATTACTATGTGACATGTAGAATTAGCAAAATAAAAGTGTGTTTATGAATTAATAGAAGTAATATTTAAAAATCATAGTTATTCATGTTCATCAGTCTATGAAAGTAAGCATGCAGATACAGCAGGCAGTGAAGAAAGCGAATGGCATGTTGGCCTTTATAACAAGAGAAGTCAAGTGTAGGAGCAAAGAGATGGCGTTTCGCCTGCTTACCTTCACTGGGGAGGATTTTTAGTACAAAAGTTAGACAACATGATGCAGCCATACAAGTCTTTGGTGAGATCACACTTGGAGTAATGCAGTTACTTCTGCAGTTGTCCAGGGCCCTAGTTAGACCACACCTGGAGTATTGTGTGCAGTTTTGGTCCCCTAATTTGAGGAAGGACATTCTTGCTATTGAGGGAGTGCAGCGTAGGTTTACAAGATTAGTTCCCGGGATGACGAGGCAGTCATATGCTGAGAGAATGGAGCGGCTGCGCTTGTACACTCTGGAGTTTAGAAGGATGAGAGGGGATCTTATTGAAACATATAAGATTGTTAAGGGTTTGGACACGCTAGAGGCAGGAAACATGTTCCCGATGTTGGGGGAGTCCAGAACCAGGGGCCACAGTTTAAGAATAAGGGGTAAGCCATTTAGAACGGAGACGAGAAAACACCTTTTCTCACGGACAGTTGTGAGTCTGTGGAATTCTCTGCCTCGGAGGGCGGTGGAGGCCGGTTCTCTGGATACTTTCAAGAGAGAGATGGATAGGCCTCCTAAAGATAGTGGAGTCAGGGGATATGGGGAGAAGGCAGGAACAGGGTACTGATTGGGGATGATCAACCATAATCACATTGAATGGGGGGCGCTGGCTCGAAGGGCCGAATGGCCTGCTCCTGCACCGATTGTCTATTGTCCATTGTCATCATGGAAACAGGCCCTTTGATCCAACTTGTCCATGTCCACCAAGATATTTATCTATCTGAGCTAGTCCCATTTGCATGCGTTTGGCCCATCTTACTCTGAACTTTTATATTCATGTACTTGTCAAAATGTAACTTAAACAATGTAATTCTACTCCCTCCACAGCTTCCTCTTGCAGCTCATTCCATATACCCTCATTCATCTGTGTAGGAAAAAGTTGCCCCCCAAGTCCTTTTTAAATCTTTCCACTCTCAACTTGAGAAGTCTATTTCCTTTACTTTTAGACCTCCTGATCCTGGGAAAAAGACTGATTACCCACCTTATCTGTGGCACTCATGATTTTGTATACCTCCATAAGACCACCCCTCAACTTCTCACACTCCAGGGAAGCCTTGCAGTCCGTGTAACATGCTCATAAATATTTTCTGCACACTTTCCACCTTATTGACATATTTTCTGTAGCAAGGTAATGATCATTTCACACAATCCTCCAAGTGTGGTCTCACCAATGACTTGTACAGTGTACATATGATATCTAAATCCTATACTCAGTGAAAAAAAGTGCTGGAATTACTCAGCGGGTCAGGCCTTGGCTGTGGAGAACAAGGATAGGTAATGTTTCAGGCCTAGACCCTTCTTCAGTCCGATTGTGGTGGGTGGGTGGGGATAAGGAAACTGGAAGATAAGTGGGGCCAGGACAAAGCTTAGCAAGTGATTTGTGGGTACAGGTGAGGATGAGAATTGATAGGCAGATGCTTAGACAAAGGCCAAAGATGAAATAGCAAATGGCATCCAAAGGGTTTCTACAGCTATATTAATAGCAAAAGGATAACAAGGGATAAAATTGGTCCATTGGAGAGACCGAGTGGACAACTATCTGCAGAGCCAAAAGAGATGGGGGAGATATTGAACAATTTCTTTTCTTCGGTATTCACCAAGGAGAAGGATATTGAATTACGTGAGGTAAGGGAAACTAGTAGAGTAGCTATGGATACTATGAGTTTCAAAGTAAAAGAAGTACTGACACTTTTGAAAAATATAAAAGTGGATAAGTCACCAGGTCCTGACAAGATATTCCCTAGGACATTGAGGGAAGTTAGTGTAGAAATAGCCGGGGCTATGACAGAAATATTTCAAATGTCATTAGAAACGGGAATAGTCCCCGAGGATTGGCGTACTGCGCATGTTGTTCCATTGTTTAAAAAGGGTTCTAAGAGTAAACTTAGCAATTATAGACCGGTTAGTTTCACTTCAGTGGTGGGCAAATTAATGGAAAAGATACCAAGAGATAATATATATAAGCATCTGGATAAACAGGGTCTAATTAGGAACAGTCAACATGGATTTATGCCTGGAAGGTCATGTTTGACTAATCTTCTTGAATTTTTTGAAGAGGTTACTAGGGAAATTGACGAGGGTAAAGCAGTGGATGTTGTCTATATGGACTTCAGTAAGGCCTTTGACAAGGTTCCTCATGGAAGGTTGGTTAAGAAGGTTCAACTGTTGGGTATAAATGCAGGAATAGCAAGATAGGTTCAACAGTGGCTGAATGGGAGAAGCCAGAGGGTAATGGTGGATGGCTGTTTGTCGGGTTGGAGGCAGGTGACTAGTGGGGTGCCTCAGGGATCTGTGTTGGGTCCTTTGTTGTTTGTCATGTACATCAATGATCTGGATGAAGGGGTGGTAAATTGGATTAGTAAGTATGCAGATAATACCAAGATAGGGGGTGCTGTGGATAATGACGAGGATTTCCAAAGTCTACAGAGTGATTTAGGCCAGTTGGAAAAATGGGCTGAAAGATGGCAGATGGAGTTTAATGCTGATAAATGTGAGGTGCTACACCTTGGCAGGACAAATCAAAATAGGACGTACATGGTAAACGGTAGGGAATTGAAGAATACAGTTGAACAGAGGGATCTGGGAATAACCGTGCATAGTTCCTTGAAGGTGGAATCTCATATAGATAGGGTGGTAAAGAAAGCTTTTGGTATGCTAGCCTTTATAAATCAGAGCATTGAGTATAGAAGCTGGGATGTAATGTTAAAATTGTACAAGGCATTGGTGAGACCAAATCTGGAGTATGGTGTACAATTTTGGTCGCCCAATTATAGGAAGGATGTCAACAAAATAGAGAGGGTACAGAGGAGATTTACTAGAATGTTGCCTGGGTTCAACAGCTAAGTTACAGAGATAGGTTGAGTAAGTTAGGTCTTTATTCTCTGGAGTGCAGAAGGTTAAGGGGGGACATGATAGAGGTCTTTAAAATGATGAGAGGGATAGATAGAGTTGATGTGGACAAGCTTTTCCCTTTGAGGATAGGGAAGATTGAAACAAGAGGACATGACTTTAGAATTAAGGGACAGAAGTTTAGGGGTAACATGAGGGGGAACTAATTTACTCAGAGAGTGGTAGCGGTGTGGAATGAGCTTCCAGTGGAAGTGGTGGCGGCAGGTTCGTTGGTATCATTTAAAAATAAATTGGATAGGAATATGGATGAGAAGAGTATGGAGGGTTACGGTATGAGTGCAGGCAGGTGGGACTAAGGGGAAAAAGTTGTTCGGCACGGACTTGAAGGGCCGAGATGGCCTGTTTCCGTGCTGTAATTGTTATATGGTTATATGGCATGAGATAAGGATTGATGAGTTGCGAATTGTGAAGCTAAAGGAAGGAATGTAGGTGGAAGGAGTGGAGAAATCGGTACGAGTTCAAGTTGGGAACAAAGAGACGGGGGGTTTGCTTAGTTATTTAAATATGGAGAATTCAATGTTCATACAGTATGTTACCCAAGTGGAATATGAAGTGCTGTTCCTTCAGTTTGCGTGTGGCCTCACTCTGGCAATGGGGGAACCCCAGGACAGAAAGAGCATAAAGTCCTGTCCCTCTCTTAATCAGGTTTCTATAATGACTACAATGTCCCAGTCAAACGTATCTTTCCACGTCCCAAGGTCATCTGCCTTACCCGTTAGGCCTCTCATAATAAAATACAGTAAACTCTCGCTATAATGGACCACATGGAGATAGACGGTGTCCATTATTACCCATTGTCTGCTACAACTTAATAAGGGCGTTAATATGTACAGTACTATTGGAAAAATAGCCAATAAACATACACTACACAATAAACAGTAGAGGACACAAAATACACAATACGTTGGACAACACAGTGGCACCTTGGTAGAGTTGCTACCTCACTGTACCAGACACCCGAGTTTGATCCTGACCTCAGGTGCCCTCAGTGGCAGCGTGCATTTCCTCCGGGTACCTAGGATTCCTCACATCTTGTGGAGACATGCTGGCTTATGGTTTAGTTAGCTTCTGTGGGTTGTATAGGTCCTGTGGGTCACTGATGGAGCTGCAGCCTCGCGGTGCTAAGGGCCTGGGTTTGATTCTGGCCTCCAGTGCGCCCTGTGGCAGCATGGGTTTCCTCCGGGTGCTCCCATGCACTGGTTCTATCATACACACAGAGTATTTTTGAGTGTGTGGGGTGGAGCTGGTGTACTGGGGCGCCTGGGAGAAGGGGGCCCACACGATTAGAGGGGGCATTCTCTTGCGCTGTGGGGCCACGGCTCTGCCGGCCGTTCACACGGTTTGTGCAGTTTGCAGAGCTTAGTTGGACTCCAGGTCTGCACTTCATTGCAGTGTGTGGGGGAAGGGGGCACAAAGGGGAAACCTACGCTGTCACAATGTCCTTGTCTTTGCAATGTGGAAAGAAAGGTAGACCACTACGGTAGTTATGTGTGAGGAAAGATAGAACCACTACGATAGTACTATCCTAAACATTAGGGGCAATTTGCGGTGTGCAGGATAGATGTACTGTCGTGGTTCTATCTTTCCACCCACATAACTACAAAGGAATTATTCTACCTATCCTCCAATGTGGGAGGAAAGATAGAACCACTGTGGTTTTTCTATCATACATACTGTGAATTGTCCCTGATGTGTAGGATAGAACTAGTGTACGGATGATCGCTGGTCAGCTCGAACTCAGTGTTTCCATGCTGGATCACTAAACTAAACCAAGCTAAAATGGTTCAAAAACACTATTCGAGTGTACAATTCTACAAAGTGAAAGGTGAGGATTAGGGGGATTCTGTCCCTGATGCGAGTGGGGGCAGGAGGAGCAAGAGCGGACCTGCAGGATACCGAGGAGACTCATGTGAGGGCCTCATCTATGATGGTAGAGGGAAGCCCCATTCCTTAAAGTGGGAGTCGGTAGGTTTATAACAGATGTCTGTTGATTGTCTATCTCACGTGATAGAGATCAAGACACGACTGCATCAGGACTACCTCTTGCACGCATGCAGAATTCAGGGACTTTATCAACTTCACTACCAATTTCGATCCTGCACTCAAATTCACGTGGACCACCTCTGACTTCTCCCTTCCCTTTCTTGATCTCTCTGCCTCTGTCACAGGAGATAGACTAGATCTTTCCCATTTTCTCTTGTTCCACCAATTTTTGTGCAAATGTACGAATCAGACCACCTGCATTTTCATCCAAATTATTTACATATATTGCAAGCCACAGAGGTCCAAGTCCTGATCCTTATACATCCTTCACTACATCTCTGTGCAGTGATAATAACAAAACTATACCATTACCAATACTAACACCCGCCATTACAGAACTCCGGTCAGAATAAAGCCCATCCACCTCTACCCTCGTTCTTCTATGACCAAACTATATTTGCATCCAACCTACCAAGTCACTGTAGAATCTATGTAACAATCTTCTGAATCCGCCTACCACGAGGAGCCTTGCCAGATGCTTTACTAAAATCTACATAGACGCCATCCACTGTGCTCATCAATCGGCTTGGTCTCTTCAAACTCTCAATATATTTATGAGACAGGGCCTCTCCCACACAAAACCATATTGACTCTGCCTAATATGTCTGTGCTTTTACAAACATGAATACGTCCTGTCCTGAAGAATCGTGCCAAAAAAATTCCTGATCACTGAAGTAAGGCTCACTGGTCTATACTTTGCTGGATTATTCAAAGTTGACTCAAGGAGGTGGCCCTAGGTGCATTTGTGATCATTTTCCAATGTTCTATAAACTCTGGATCAGTTCCTGTGGACTGGAGGGCAGCTAATGTAACCCCACTTTTTAAGAAAGGAGGGAGCGAGAAATCGAGGAATTATAGACCAGTTAGCTTTACATCGGTAGTGGGGAGGATGCTTGAGTCGATTATTAAAGATGTAATAGCAACACTTTTGGAAAGTAGTGACAGGATCGATCAAAGTCAGCATGTATTTATGAAGGGGAAATCACGCATGACCAATTTTCTAAAATTTTTTGAGGATGTAACAAGTAGAATGGAGAACCTGTGATGTGGTGTATCTGGACTTTCAAAAAGCCTTTGACAAGGTCCCACACAAGAGAGTAGTGTGGAAAATTAGAGCATGTGGTATTGGGGTAGGGTATTGACATGGATAGAGAACTGATTGGCAGACAGGAAGCAAAGAGTAGGAATTAACAGGTCTTTTTCAGAATGGCAGGCAGTGACTCATGGCAGGGTGCCGCAAGGCTCATTGCTGGGAACCCAGTTATTTACAATATATATTAATGATTTAGACAAGGGTATTAAATGTAACATCTCCAAGCTTGCGGATGACAAAGCTGGGTGGCAGTGTGAGCTGCGAGGAAGATGCTATGAGGCTTCAGGATGACATGGATAGATTGGGTGAGTGGGCAGATGCAGTATAATGTGGATAAATGTGAGGTTATCCTTGTATATCAGTCACTGAAGGGCCTGTCCCACTTACGTGTCCCTGGAACGCAAATTACGCGACCTCGTCGTAGCATTGAGGCGCACGGACTGAGAAGAGTGGAGGGGTATGTAGTTGTGCGCGACATCGTGCGGGGCTCCGAAATCTTTGTAGCGAACAAAATCTTTGCGTGCCAACGGCCTGTCGCGTACCTGACGGCCAAAGTGGGACAGGCCCAAGACCCTGGCGCGATGCAACGTCTCCCCTCCAACAGCAGCAGAAGCAGGCAAACGATCGTCGAACTCAGCCTGGGGCTCACGGCCGTAGCGGTCCGGATCCGCCCCCATTCTTACTCCCAGAGCGGGGCCAAGAAAATAGGAAAGGCACAAAATGCTGGAGTAACTCAGCGGGACCGGCAGCATCTCTGGAGAGAAGCAATGGGTGATGTTTCGGGTCAAGACCCTTCTTTCAGACTGAAGAAGAGTCTCGACACAAAACATCACCCATTCCTTCTCTCCATAGACGCTGTCGGTCCCGCTGAGTTACTCCAGCATTTTGTGTCCATCTTCAAATGACGTCACACGCTCCTGAAGGCTGTGTTGGCGCATGCAATCGCGTGCGACCTTCGCGGGACTGTCGCGACTCAATGCGACCACTAGGTCGCGTAATTAGTGAGCCAAGGACACGTAAGTGGGACAGGGGCTTTAAAGTAAACAGGCGATGAAGAAAGCTAATGACATGTTCTGTTCTTCATTATGAGAGGATTTGAGTTTAAGAGCAAGGAGGTCCTACTGCAGTTGTATGGGGCCCTGTTGAGACCGCGCCTGGAGTATCGTGTGCAGATCCTCAAAATGTCCTCCTACTTTGACGAAGGACATTATTGCTATTGAGGGACTGCAGCGTAGGTTCACTGGGTTAATTCTCGGGATGGCGGGACTGACATATGATGAAAGAATAGGTCTACTGGGCTTGTATTCGCTGGAATTTAGAAGGATGAGAGGGGATCTTATAGAAATATAAAACTCTTTAATGATTGGACATGCTAGAGGTACTGATTTTAGATGATCAGCCATGATCATATTGAATGGTGATGCTGGCTCAAAGGGCCGAATGGCCTGCTGCACCTATTTTCTATGTTTCCGATTGCCCTACTTAAACAAAGGAAGAGCACTGGATATTATTCTATCTGCTGGGACCTTGCTTGTGGCTGAGACGGACATAAAGATCTCACCCAAGGCACCAGCAATCCTCAGCCTTGCCTCTTCGGTATCCTGGGATAGATCCCATTAGGCCCTGAAGGCATTCATATCTTAATATTCTTCAAGAGACCCAATACCCCTTCTTAATATCACCACATCCCAGAATATCAACATACTCCTTCCTGATCTCACTACATACCTTAGCCTCCTCCTTGTGAACACCAATGCAAAGTACTCTTTTAGTACTTCATCCACTTCCTCTAGCTCTTTGAGTGGAATTACCGTTTGAATGAAACAATTCTTTCCCTTGCTACCCTGTTTATTACATGCAAAATGACTTGGAATTTTAATGGAAAGATTAAACGAGAACTTACCGTTTGAAGTTTTATCTTTATTTTGTGAGAAGTTGAAGTGAGGGAATACGTGAAGAGCCCGCCAGCCCACATGCGCGTCAATCTTCAGAGCAGCTATATGAAACCACAGACTAGTTGCTGAACTTAAACTATAAAAAGATTAACGACCTTAGAAATACCGAAATGATCTTTATGAGAAGTAGGGTTGGGAGTGGAGGGCACGTATTCCCTCGCTTCAACTTCTCATAAAATAAAGATCAAATTTCAAACGGTAAGTTCTCGTTTAATCTTTCTATTTTATTTCGAAGTCACGCGAGTGACTACGTGAAGACTTCAAAGCTCTGTGGTTTCATGCAGTATCCCAATCTGTGTGTGAAACACTTAAACAGATAAACCATTAATGGTAGAAAAAACATGGGTTATTATTACCATGATGCTAACTTGCATACATGGCCATTGTTCTCAACCGGACCATAGCCCCAATTGGCTTTGAGTTGGACAATAACTCATGCAACACTGATTATCCTCCGATGTCACTGATTCCCCTCGGAATCACTGTTTCTCTATTGACCATACCGACGGAACATTTTTTGGCTTCTCTTGCCGCGGAAGATGCATTATCTAGTTATTGATACATTTAGCTGATAACATATAATCAGAACCTTATGACAAGAGCTGAAAACACAGTCTCCCCTTGATGTGGGAATACAAGTACCCTGTCAACTCTTGACTATAAGAGTCACCACGAATTCTCAGTGTTCTTCCTCATAGTGGAATTAGCATAATGCAAGCCTGAATCAGGAATTGCTTCGCAGTCCTCTCACTGAAACCACTTGTCTAAGCCGCCAGAGTGCACAACACAATCTCTTCGACCCACCACTCAATCAGGAATACTGGTATTGAGAGCCTATGGATTATTATAAATACATTGTTGATTCACAACATGAACCTGCAGTTCGTATAAAAATAGTATATGCCAGACCAGCTTCCTGCTGGTAGCTACCTATCCCAGAGAGATTGGAAATGATTTTTCCAATGACCCGGCAGCTCTACTAACTCAGCAGAACTTTAAACATGTGTTGAGGAAGTTTCCAACTACTTAATTCTACTGAGCAGCCTGATGACCTCAATCACAGATAATGAAGCAGTGCTTCCCTGGTCAATATGACCCATATGGCCAGCTAGTTCCATGATGGTCTACCCTGAACCAGGATAACCAAGCTGTTCCTACTTGGAACTTACAGAGGTTACTGTGCAAGGCACCCTGCCAATGTCTCTGCATCAACCTGATCTATCCCAGAGACAGTGAAAAAATACTAGATAGCCCATGCTGCCAGTAAACCCAAACCTGGGCCGACAGACTGCTCCATTTCTGAGTTTTACGGAGGTTAATAAAGAGACCTTACCTGCCAGTGTCTCTGAACCCGGGTTGATTTGCTTGTTGGAGCTTTAGCGAAGTTCCATTTGCAGACCCTGTCTGCCATTTCTTCAGCTAGTGTGATGTTAGGTAGCTGATGCCACTGGCCAATTCCTCTTGTAGTGGTTTGCCCGTCCCCGAGGGAACAGCAAATTTAGTGGCAAGAGCAGGCAGCTCTTCCTATGTGACTCTCGTACATCATGCATTAAAGCATGGGATTCAGGCACAAGTCATGTTCGGAGTCATGTTCGGAGTCAGCTCCATACTGGACTCTGAACACTCCCTTAGAGTGGGAGAAACAGTGCAACCCTGAACCAGGCTTTGCCACATGTGTATGACTCGAACTGCCTGAGTATGCCTCCGTAACACGGAGCATATTTTGTGACACCATCTCCGATACTCTTCCGAGTGGGAGGAATATTGCAATCCTGAACCAGGAGTTGCTACAGGCATATGACTTGAACTGCCTGTGGATGCCTCCGTAACACAGAGCATATTATGAGGCACCATCTCCAACACTCCTTTCATCCGAGTGGGAGGAATATTGCAAACCTGAACCAGGAGTTGCATCAGGCGTATGACTCAAACTGCCTATGCATGCCTCCGTAACACGGAGCATTTTTCGTGCCACCATTTGATTCATCAGATGTTCCAATTGAGACAAACGGCCAATCACATCTGCCATAGACGTGGGGACAGAATCCCCTTGACCCAAACGTCCGACAGGACTTGTCTCACAGACTTGGCTTTGACTTTGCCCCGACTTGGGGTTACCAAGCTGCTCCCTCTAGGAGCCAAATCGAGACTAGCTGTGCAGACCAGTGCTCTGTCGGTATAAATCATCATTATTTATTATACTTACCAGACAGGTTGCATCTGATAGTGACTCCGAGTCCTTGCTCCCTTCAGGAGCCTCAACGGAGTATTTCAGGGAGGAAATAGAGCGCAACCCTGCACCAGGTGTTGCTTCCTCAAGCTCTGGCTCCCATATGACCGAACTGCAACCGCTATTAAAAACCTGCCACCTCTATTAATAACTGCCTTAAATCAGTTCTTCAGATTTTTTACTTCAATTAAAGAACTATATCGAAATGCCCCTATAAATAGAGCATCAGATAGAATTGAGTTAACTATGATAGGTGTAAAGATTTGCGGGATTTTGGACACTGTTTATCACAGGAATCACAGTGTCAAACTGCTTGCATCAGTTATACTGACCTAAAATCCTACACAACTGATGTTTCACAGGATATTAGACCCGACAAAGGGTTTTTGCCTTACTGCAGATGCTGCCAAAAGTTTCCACCTTACATTCAGGTTTGCTGCCCTGGCCGTGGCTAATTTAAAAAAAAACACTGGCTGCTGTTATCTTCAGCAGCGATCGAAAACCTAGCCACGCCGGCAGCCCCAACTCCTAATGGAGCTTCCACGGTGGCCTAAAATTCGGCCGCCTGCTCCCGTTTAGGTGCTCCAAGCCGGCAGCCGCAATAACGAATCCGAGCTCCTATGGAGCTTCCACAGCGGCCTCCAAATTCGGCCGCCTGCTCCCATTCAGAGCCTCCACCAAGACCGGCCGCCTCCATCAGCTACTCTGGGCCTGCTGCCGCAGCGGCCCGCTGAAATTAAAATTAACTTACCTGTCAGAGCAGTTGCAAACTGCTCCGACTCGCCCCATGCGTTCGGCGTATTGACACGCATGCGGGTTGGCGGGCTCTTCACGTAGTAACTCACGTGACTTCGAACTAAAATTAATCCTACTTGCCAAGGACATTTTACAACCCATTTTAATCTTCCTGATTCTTTCTCGCTTTTATATTCTTCAAGGCCTTTGTCCAATTTCAGCTTCATAAACCTAACATATGCCTCCATTTTTGACTGAACTTACAACATGCCTTGTCTTCTAAGGTTCTCAAACATTGCCATCCTTTCATCTTTACAGGAATGTGCTGGTACTGAAAACTAAGCAGCTAGTCAGATATCATTAACAGATGTTCCCAGTTTCCTTTACTGAGTTTGCTTACAACTGCTGTAATTAGTCCTCCCCCAAGACTGCACTTTCCCCCAAAATTCAGTCTTGTCCTTATCCATAACTTAATTAAAACTTACAGAGTTATGATCACTGTTCCTAAAATACTGTCACATATAAACTTCAATCAACTGGCCTGGCTCATTTCCCAATATAGGATCTAGTATAACCCATTCCCTTGTTGGACTATCTATGTACTATTTCAAGAAGACCTCCTAGATGCACATAACAAATCCTGTCCCATCTAAGGGAGTTTCAGTCAATATTGAGGAAATTTAAATCTTACACGAGAACAACCCTTTTGTTTTTCCATCTTTGCATGATCTGCCTATATATTTATTTCTCCATCTCTCACTGGTGATTGGGAGGCCAAAAATATAATTCAATAGCGGCCCTTTCCCCCTTGCTGGATGAGCCCTCCAAACACATCCTCTCTAAGTGCATTTGGGATATTCTTCCTGGTTAATAGAGCAATTCCATTTATCTTTTACGTCCCCCTCTATTGCATTAAAAAACTGAAAAGTTGAGCTGCCTGTCCTTCCATTGTCTTAACCAAGTGGCTGCACCACTAATCCAGGCTCTACGTTTATATGCTTAACTCCCTAATACTCCTTGTATTGAAATAAATTTACTTCACACTGTCAATTCCTCCATGTTCATTAACATTATGCTGCCTGCTCTTCCTAATAGACTTTGATCTAATCGTTACTATCTCCACAGTCCCTCCATTTAATGGCCTACTGGCCTGGTTCCCACTCTTCTGCCATGCAGGTTTTAACTATCCCAAGGTCGGACAGTATAACTAAATGAACACTCAAATTTCATGATAGATAAAGCACAAAGTAAATATAAACCATGGCAGGTTTAGCATGAATTAGTCTAATTAGCCAGATAAGCATTTTGCACGCATTGAAAGGTGCGATTATAAGTTAGCTAATGGTTGCCGCAGCTGCTTGATTAAAGATCTGTGCAAATCCTTTATTGTCTGTTTTGTTACACATAACTAATTTCTGTTGCCATGTCATAGCCTTAAGAGATTGTGAACTCATTTTTAAGAGGTTTTGCTGAAGGGTGGAGGAGGAAATTTCATAAACTGAAAATGTCAAGCCCTTAGAATAGTCTTAGAGTTATACAGCACAGAAACACGTCCTTTGACCAAAGATATTCAAGCAACAGGCTACCTTCCAAAGCCATCCCCATTTTACCCATATCCTTCAAACCTTTTTGTCCACGAATCTGTTCTAATTCTTTTGAACTTTGTAATTGTACCCGCCTCAACCACTTCCTCTCGTTTCTTATTCCATATTCCAGCCTCTGTGTGAAAACCTTGCCACTCAGGTCATCTTTAAATCTTTCGTCTCTCACCTTACGAAGTTCAGATTTAAACTACCCTGTCCTGAGAAAAATACTTTGACTGTCTTCTTTACCTAAACCCTTCATGATTTTATAAACCTCTTTAAGGTTATCCTTCAGCCTCCTTTGCTTCAAGGACAACGGTCTTAGCCTATCCAATCAAGTCCTCATAACACTAGCCCTCCAGTCCTGGCAACAGAAGGAAACAAAACGGGCAATACGGGCTGAAAAGATGAAGTACGAGGGGAAGCTGGCCAGCAATATAAAGAAGGACAGTAAAAGCTTCTTTAGATATGTTAATGGAAAAGGAGTAGCAAAGTCAAATGTGGGTCCCTTGAAGGCAGACACGGGTGAAATAATTATGGGCAACAAGGAAATGGCAGAAGAGTTCAATAGGTACTTCGGATCCGTCTTCACTAAGGAAGACACAAACAATCTCCCAGATGTACTGGAGGACAGAAGATCTAAGGGGGTAGAGGAACTGAAATAAAATTTCCATTAGGTGAGAAATAGTATTGGGTAGGCTAATGGGACTGAAGGATGATAAATCCCTGGGCCTGTTGGTCTGCATCCCAGGGTCCTCAGGGAGGTGGCTCTAGAAATAGTGGACGCATTGGTGATCATTTTCCAATGTTCAATAGATTCAGGTTCAGTTCCTGTGGATTGGAGGATATCTCATGTTATCCCACTTTTCAAGAAAGGAGTGAGAGAGAAAACAGGGAATTACAGACCAGTTAGCCTGACCGGTGGTGGGGAAGATGCTGGAGTCAATTATTAAAGAGGTAATATTGGAGCATTTGGATAGCAGAAAAAGGATTAGCCCAAGTCGACATGGATTTATGAAAGAGAAATCATGCTTGACTAAACTTCTGGAATTTTTTGAGGATGTGACAAGTAAATTGGATGAAGGGGTGCCAGTGGATGTAGTGTATCTAGACTTTCAGAAAGCCTTTGATAAGGTCCCGCATGGGAGACTGGTGACTAAAATTAGAGCACATGGTATTGGGGGTAGGGTGTTGCAAAGCTCGGTGTTGGGGCCGCAACTGTTTACCATATATATATAAATGATTTGGAAGAGGGAATTAGGAGCAACACTAGCAAGTTTGCGGATGACACAAAGCTGGGTGGCAGTGTGAACTGTGAAGAGGATGTTAGGATGTTGCAGGGGGACCTGGAAAGGTTGAGTGAGTGGGCAGATGCGTGGCAGATGCAGTATAATATAGATAAATGTGAGGTTATCCAATTTGGCGGCAAAAACTAGGGGGCCGATTATTATCTCAATGGGGTTAGGTTAGGTAAGGGGGAGGTACAGCGAGACCTGGTAGCCTTGTACACCAGTCACTGAAAGTTGGCGTGCAGGTACAGCATGCAGTGAAGAAAGCTAATGGAATGTTGGCCCTCATAACAAGGATCTAAGGATTTCAGTACAGGAGTAAAGAGGTTCTTCTGCAGTTGTATATGGCTCTGGTGAGACCACATCTGGAGTATTGTGTACAGTTTTGATCTCCTAATTTGAGGAAGGACATCCTTGTGATTGAGGCAGTGCAGCGTAGGTTCACGAGATTGATCCCTGGGATGGCAGGACTGTCATACGAGGAAAGATTGAAAAGACTAGGCTTGTATTCACTGGAGTTTTGAAGGATGAGGAGGGATCATATAGAAACATATAAAATTATAAAAGGACTGGACAAGCTAGATGCAGGAAAAATGTTCCCAATGTTGGGTGAGTCCAGAACCAGAGGCCACGTTCTTAGAATAAAGGGGAGGTCATTTAAGACTGAGCTGAGAAAAACATTTTTTACCCAGCGAGTTCTGAATTTATGGAATTCCCTGCCATAGATGGCAGTGGAGGCCAAATCACTGGATGGATTTAAGAGAGAGTTGGATAGAGCTCTGGGGCTAGTTGAGTCAAGGGATATGGGGAGAAGGCAGGCACGGGTTATTGATAGCGGACGATCAGCCATGATCACAATGAATGGCGGTGCTGGCTCGAAGGACCGAATGGCCTCCTCCTGCACCTATTTTCTATGTTTCTATGTAACATCCCTGTGACTCTTTTCTGCACCTCCTCGAGCAAAATCACATAGTTCTGATGTTATGTAGCAATGTTACAAAATTTTGAGATTTTAAAAATCAAGTCTGCAATTTTCCCATCAGGTAAAGCATAAAAAGAAGTTTAATTTGACACCTAATTCACTTTCATATCTTCAGTATTAAAAATAGTTATGGCCATTTTCATGCTCGGAAATTAGCATCTTGTTCCCTATTGCTTTTCCATTGACTTAACACAAAAGTTGTGATCGAGGACAGTCAAAAGCCCATAACGTTCTTAAAAATTAAGAGAACTGAAAGAAATGTTCAGTTATTATAGATTGAAGCATTCTGAAACAAATATGAAACAATCTTACTTGGATGACCTGAAATTAAAGCATATAATTAGTTAGTTACCCAATTGTAGCTAATTACAAAATTCAATGACTAGATCTAAACATCTATCCATTTCTTAAGAAAATATTAACATTTTTTAAAAAGCCTAAGTGTCCAATAACATTCACACAAGAATTCACAATATAGCATGATTTTTTAATCTCATTGTCATGAATTTATAGGCCAAATTGAAGGAAGTTAGTGTTTAATGCCCGTAAATTAATGGCCATTTAAATCAGCTTGCGATTGGGATTTTATGGAACGCGATGGATTGGAAAGTTGCGGTAGTGGTGAATTTAAACCCCATATCGGCAGGAAAAACAGTTCGAATTGCCAGTTCGAATGGGGAATAAATCACCATTTCGCAACATGAAATTTTGATTAAGGTGATCTTAACAAGCACGTTTATATGTAAAAATAAACGGCTTTCCTTTACCTGTCCCCTACGTGAAATCAAAAGCCTCGCTAAAGTCCATTAGCCCTGTCCTCATAAATTCCCTTGGTCATTTCCTTAAAAAAAAATTAAATCATGAGATACGAATCTCCTCAAGTAACGTATCCACCATTGACTTCAGAACTCAATGCTTATAGTTCCCTAACTCGACCTTGCAGTGTTTCTTAAATAAAGACACAATATTAGCCATATTTCAATCTTCTGGTACCTCAACTGTGGGTAATGAAAATACAAAACTCTGCCATGGTCCCAGCAATTTCATGGATGGAGTTTGTTGGAACATAGAACAGTACAGCAAAGGAATAGGCCCAAAGTGTGTGTGCCGAACATGCTGCCAAGTTAAACTGATCTCATCTGCATTTACATGATCCGTATCCCGCTAATGCTTGCAATTCCATGCGCCTACCTAAAAGCCTTTTAAACGCCACTATCATATCTGACTCCACCGCCACCCCTGCCAACGCGTTCCAGACCCCCACCCCTCTTTGTAAAACAACCTAGCCCGCACATTTCCATTAAACTTTCCCCCTCACATCTTATAGCTATCCCTCTAGTGTTGGACAATTCCAGCCTGGGAAAAAGTTTCTGTCTGTCTACCTTATCTATGCATCTCATAATTTAAATACTTCAATCTAGTCTCCCCTCAACCTCTGACTTTCCAGAGAAAACAATCCATATTTATCCAACCTCTGCTTGTAGCTAAACCCTCTAATCCAGGCAGCATTCTGATAAACATCCTCTACACCCTCTCTAAAGCCACATCTTTTCTGTGATGATGCGACCAGAACTACATCCAATCAGGGCTGCCAACATTGGGTGAGAGTTGGGAGTGAGAAATTGCGAGAGACCAAGCCCGATGGAGTGTAGCAACCTGGGGGCACGGGTGTGGGAGGAGGGTGTTCCCCCACCCATTGGTACGGAGCTTTTGCATTTTTCAGCTTGAAATTGTGCAATATGGTGCATACTGTAGCGAGTCTTTTAACTTACACTTAAATGCAATATATATGCTTTAAATTGGATTAGCTATGAATAAGGTTAGACTAAATTACATTCCTAATTACATTCCACAGTAGAGCCAGGCACTGATCAACACATGCAGCACATGAATGATCTCAGTATATTCATGTATGGAAATCAGATTATACTCAAACACTTGGCCCACGTTGACCAACCTGGGTCTCACTGCACACCTGGTACTACCCCTAATCCTGACTCCAGTTGCATATCTTCTCTCATTCCTGACCGTGAGTCCAGCATTACACCTGGTCCCAGCTTTGACTGCACACCTAGTACTATTCCAGACCTTAACTCTGGATGCACACTTGGCCTTGCTCCTAGCCCCTCTGCACTGACAATATATCTGGTCCATGCATAAAGCCGCATATCTGACCCCCTGGACTTAAACTATTACATCAAGTCCACAGGTGCTTATCTAATGAGGTAATCCTTTATGGGGCACTTCACAGCCCAAATTATGTATAACAAAATTTGCTACATCCATTGGCTTTCTTGTTATCTAACATGCTGGTTACTTTGTCAAAGAAGTCAGCAATTGGTTGAACACAATTTCTCATCCATAAAATTATACTCACTCAGCTGTATAAATATTATGTTACCATTTCTTTCATTTTCCAAACAAACTGTCCCAAAGTCATTTTCACCCCCAATATTTTCAGTATTTTGCTGTCTTCCTCTCAGCTGGGACTTTTCCAAAGTGCAAGGTCCAATTCAGATTCAGATTCAATTTTAATTGTCATTGTCAGTGTACAGTACAGAGACAACGAAATGCAACGAAATGCAATCACTATATATTTAAGCACTATTATTCCATTAAATGTGATCTTGAGAGTACATCATATTTTCTGTGGTATTGATAACACAACAATGATAAAAAAAGATCTTTGTTTTGATTGCACCTACCAACATGCATACATTATTATATTACAGTTAAGAAAGTAAGTAAGTACCGATTGCAAATTTTTGTTCCAATGCTCCCCATTCCCAATTACTTTTACATTGAAGTGATTGAAATCCAAGTGAAGTTTAAATGGCATCATAAAAGTAAAACCTCCGGAATGGATGATATTAATGACGTGGTTGGTTGGGGTCAGTATCAGCACAATGACTATATTAAACTTTGAATCTTCAGATGTCCTGGTTCAAGCTAAAACTAAAGACAAATAATAATCTCCTCACACATTCCCCTGCAAGTATCTCTGTCACTCTAAAATATGCCCCTTCTTTGAACAAGCTCTTAAATATCGCATCTGAATCAGTTTCCATCTGATTACACGCCTTGCGGATGTTCATCTACGTGTTCAATTAATAAAACAACGAGATTAATGACATTTCTATTCAACCTCTCAAAGGAATTGGGGGGGCGTTTAGAAATAGTCAGTGAGATAACCAAACATAATAGTTGAGTGGCAAATGGCAATAGTGCTAGCTTCCCAATATTTAACTGAAGGAAATAATGGGTTAACGGGGCTGTATGTTGTGACAGACAGCCTGACACCTTGCATGTCATTTTAATATTACACTTATCCCATCCCCCTGGATGCTGCGGATGAATAAATTAAGGTTTTGTCAACTAATTACAAATCTGGCTAATTACAAATCAATAACATTAGCCAACTTCGAAACATGAAGCGCTAAGCATTGGGATCCAGACATCACGGACAACTGGCCTCTGTTCCCTGCTCACATCTGGCAGTGTTCTCCATCTGAATCAGGGGCCGCGGAGCGTTTTTGAAAGTGGGGAGGCTGAGCCCGGTGAGGGAGTGGAGCAACCGAGTGGGGAGAAGGTGCGGAAGTGGAGTGTCCCCCCTCCCAGGGTAGGGACTTTTTGAAATTGATGTTTTAAAATCATGTTTTAGTGCATTGTAGAAGTATGATTTCAATGTTTTCTGTATGACGTATTTTTATGAGGTAAATGTTTAGGGAGTTACTTTTTCCATACAAAGGGTGGTGTGAATGGAACAAGCTGCCAGAGGAGTTAGTTGAGGCAGGGACCATCCCAACATTTAAGAAACAGTTAGACTAATACATAGATAGGACAGGTTTGGAGGTATTGACCAAAAGCAGGTAGCGTAGCTGGGACATGTTGCTGGGTGTGGGCAAGTTGCACCGAAGGGCCTGTTTTCACACTGTATCACTCTATGACTACATTATACCTCCATCATGCATGAATGCTTCAAAATCAAGTGATCGAGTTTTATTGCCATATACTCAAGCAAAGAAACATAGAAAACAAATGCAGTAATAGGCCATTCGGCCCTTCGAGCCAGCACTACCATTCAATATGACCATGGCTATTCATCTAAAATCAGTACCTCTTTCCTGTTTCCCCATATCCCTTGATTTCTTTAGCCCCAAGAACTAAATGTAACTCTTGAAAACATCCAGTGAATTGGCCTGCACTGCCTTCTGTGGCAGAGAATTCCACAGATTCACAACTCTCATCTCAGTCCTAACTGGCCTACCCTTTATTCTTAAACTGTGACCCCTGGTTCTGAACTCCCCCAACATCGGGAACATTTTTCTTGCAGTTACAGTAAGTGAAAATCTAGCAGGCAAGCAGGATGCTTTCTGCAACTACCCGCATTTGAAGTCCACTATCTTCCACCATTTCTACCCAGTGCTTGGTACTTAAGGGCCTGTCCCACCAGCATGCAACTCTATGCGATTAGCGCGACCTAACGTGGTCACTTGAGCCGTCCGGCATCGCGGGGCCAGTCCCACTTCGATCGCCGGAGCCGTGCGGAATTGTGCGGAGTTCGTCCCGAGTTCATCCCGACATCGCGCGGGGCTCCGAAAAACCGACTATGTCCAAAAATTCCGCGCAGCAATGGCTTGTCGGTTCGCAGTCGCCTCAATATTTACACACCGCCCGGACATCGTGCCTCTGTGAACCTATTTGTAAGTGCCTCCGTGACCCTCTATGTGTGTGGCTCCGTGGCCCTGTGTGTGTGTGTGCCTCGGTGCCTCTCTCTGTGTGCCCCTCTCTGTCCTGGCGAACTTACCTTGGACTTCGCTCCAAGTTCGCCTCACTTTGCGCCGCGTTGCGCCACTCACCCGACCTCCGCGTGGCCCCTGCTGCCGGTTTGGTTGTGCTTGCCGCATGCATGCTGGTGGGAACGGCCCTGTACAGGGGATCACCCGACCCCCGCGCGGCCCCCGCTTCTAGTTTAATAGCGTTCATCGCATAGAGTTGCATGCTGGTGGGACAGGCCCTTTACTTCCAGCAACCACTGGTTGTCCTCCAGGATGCACCAAGCCGCAGCCTGATCCATGCCGGCCACCTGGGCGAATTTTCACAGTAGTGTCGCAACGCTTCCGACGCCTCCGACGACCCGGGATTCTTGCACTGAGGCTGCTCCATTGCCAGAGCTGCAGTGAGCGACTCTCCAGCCCGGCCAACACTCGCCAGCCCCGCTCCCCGTCCACATCTGTCCCCGCCGCTGCTTCTGCTTCCAACACCCGTGGCCCATGCAGTTGATATGAGTTCTGAAATTTTTGTTGATCACAGAATTTCTCACGACAGAGCGTGAGAAGTTGGTGATCAGCGTAAGAATTTTGCGAAATGCATGATTCTCACGCTCAATACATGAGAGTTGGCAGCCCTGCCGCTCTATTCCCCTCACTGTTACCCTTTCTCTTTCCCCTTCTCTCTCTCTCCTCTCTCCCCCTCTTCCTCTCCCCTCTTCCCCTCTCTCTCTCCCCTCTCTCTCTCTCTCCCCCCTCTCTCTTCCCCCTCTCCTTCCCACCTCACTCGCCCTCCTCTCTCCCCCCTCTCTCCTCTCTCTCTCCCCCCTTCCCTCTCTCTCCCTCTCTCCCTCTTTCCCCTAACTATCTCTCCCCTCTCTTTCCCTTAACTCTCTCTCTCCTTCTCTCCCTTTCCCCCTCTCTTTCGTCTCTCTCCCTCCTCCCTCCCCCCTCTCCCTCTCCCCCCTCTCTTTCTTTCTCCCTCTCTCTCCCTCTCTCTCTCCTCCTCTCGCTCTCTCCCACACACTCTCTCCCCCCTCTCTCTCTCATCTCTTTCTCCCCTTGTTCTCTCTCTCTCCTCTCTCCCACCCTCTCTCCCCCTCTCTCTCCCCCATCTCTCCCCTATTATCCCACCCACCTCACTCTCCCCCTTGCTCTCTCTCCCCTCTCTCTTTCTCCTTTGTCTCTATTTCCTCTTTCTCTTTGAACCCCCCTCCCTCTCTCTCTTTCCCCATTTCTCTCTTTCCCCCCCTCTCTCCCTCTTCCCCCTCTTTCTTTTACCACCCCTATCTTCCCCCTCTCTCTCTCCCTCCCTCTCCCCTTCTCTCCTACCCTCTCTCCTCCCTCTCCACCCTCTCTCTCTCTCCCCTACCTCTCTCCCTCCTCTCTCTCCCTATTATTTTCCCCTCTGTCTCTCCATCTCTATCTCCTCTCCCCCCCTCTCTCTCTCTCCCCACCCCCCCCCCCCCCCCCCCCGTCTCCTTCCCCCCTCTCTCTCCCCCTCTCTTTGAGAGTCTCTGTCCCTTCGGCACAAAGACTCTCATGGCAGCGGCCCGACGCCTCCGACGGCCCGGGACTCTTGCACTGACGCTACTCCATGGCCGGAGCTGCAGCGAGGGACTCGCCAGTCCCGCAAACACTCGCCAGCCCCGGCTCCCCGCATCTGTTCCCGCCGCTGCTTCAGCCCCACTCTCCAACGACAAAGTGTGAGAAATTTGTGATCAGCATGAGAGCATGAGAATTTGTCGAAATGCGTTATTCTCACGCTCAAAGCGTGAGAATTGGCATCCCTGATGCAATACTCCAAATGCAGCCTAATCAAAGTCATAGAGCTGCATCTTATTATTTTGCGGACTTCCAGATGATATATGATAAATTCCCTTATGATTTAATGTTTATGGTTAATTTTTGACCTGATTTAAAATACTACCTGAGGTCAAAAGACAACAATTAGGGATAATGAATAAGTATTTACAATTAACAGGATATATCTTATGATATTCAACAAGATTTCTGTTAGATTCTGATATCTTCTGTATTTTCAAGTGATTGATATGTGGGGAAGCCAGATATCTTTGTTTTCTGATGATAAGAAGTAATGTTGTATACAATATAGAGAAAGCATTAAATTATAAAAAGTTTAATAGATTAAGTAAATAGAGTAAAATCCAATATATTCACTGTGATCAATGGAAAGGTCAAATACTTTGGATTAATGGCAGTGGAGCCAAAATAAAAAGTACATTGTCCTCCTTTGAAGTAATTTGATCAGAACTTAATATTTTGGAACTATCCATTTTACACATATAATTTGCCTGGTCTCTTTTCAGGCAGCAACAGAAATGGGGTGATATTCCTGTATTTGTTGTGACATTTTCCGTAAACTTTTTTCAGTTTCCCCCTCTAATATACATTACCCAGCCTTCACAGAATTCTTGAACTGAACCGTATTTGTATTTTGCAGGTCAACAACATCAATGTGGTGAAGGTTGGACACAAGCAAGTGGTCTCCATGATCCGACAGGGAGGAAATAACCTGCTGATGAAGGTGGTGACAGTCAGTCGAAAGCCAGAACTGGAAGATGGATTGAGGAAAAAAGGTCAGGCGCTAGTTAATGGTAATTACAGAACTTTGGTGGAGTTAACCTTCTTATCAATTGAATGGTTTTTTTTGTACTGTTCACGGAGATTGTGTCAGAATTATTGATATTTGTATGAGATGTGCAGCATTTTTTCCTCTTAAAGAGGGTATTGAATTATGTTATCTTGAGATACCAGGGACTCAAGCCAAGTGGGTGGTGCTCAGTTACCATATGAGAAGGAAGGATCCATTATGAGTTTTAGATTGCCAATATTCAGTTGCAGAGATTGTCTGTCTTTCCCACAGTCACTTGGGGACAGACTCTATGTGTTTCTAACCTCAATAATTTAAGGATCTCTGCTCATTTTACTTAGCTAAGGTGCAGAGCCTCGCCCTTATGGATAAATAAACTTTTTCAATATCCCCTCTCCCAAATAAATTGGAAAAATAATTAATCACTTTCCACACCAAGTTAAAGAGCGAACTGAAACATTTGTTTTTCTCAAATTATTTAAAGGACTTCTCAGAAATGCCAACAATTCTAAGTTGGGAAACAGATCAATTTCCACTCTCCTATATAGACTGGGAATTAGGCAATACTCTGAATTGAAGCGATCTCCTCTCTGACATGATGGAGCGCATTGATGCTCCCACCGTGCGATCACCCTCGATTTTTCAATCAACTTTTAATGTTTTGAAGCAACATCTTTTCATTTGCTTAACAAATAAAATCATCTTTCCCACCTATCCAGTATGCAGTGAATTTGACTGATGCCAGATGGGATGCCCCCTCACTCTCATCTGCTTGAGGAGAAAACGCAGACTTATAAACAAATGTCCTAACAGGAAGTGTAAATATGTAAACATCAATGAAGACAAAATTAGGCTCACCTTTGAAAGGAGTCAATACTCTCAAGCAAGATGGGAAAGGGATGGGAATTGAGGGGATACACATGAGAGAAAAAGATGCCAGGCAAAATGTAGTTGATTTATCTATGGGATGTCTTGATGTTTGTATGGGTGCAACCTGCCGTGGATGCACACTCAAGTGTATTATCATTGCATGTGTTATTAATTTATTTAGCAAAGTGTTTAAGTTGAATTAATGTATGCTGATAAAATAAGGTAATATACAAGAGTGAAATGACTATCAGTGGTTCTGTTGATGTAATAGACCATTTATAATGAATTTTAGTTTGGATTTGAAGGCTACCTTTTTTTTGTTGGGACCTGGTTGATATCTCACTGTCTTATGACATTAAGATTCCTTGTTGAACAACCAGTTGAGCATCACGTCAAGATATAATTATTTTAGGGGATTTGTATGATGTCAATTCTGCTTTGTAGCTTCATGAGCAGTTTGCAGTAAATGTTAGTTTAAAAGATATTGCTTCTTTCAAGTTGACTGATGGTAGATACAAAAATTGGTGTATTTTGTGGACCTTACAGAAGAACCGTGCATACAGACTCAGGTAGCTCTGTTCTACTGAGTAGAATAGATTATAAAAATCAAAACATTGACCTTTAAAAATCTGTTAGCTGCTGAAAAAAAGGGATGCTTTAGTTAATCAAGGGATTTGGCAGTTTCGAGAAAGATTTAGAGTAGGATATTAAATATATGTAAAGATCTATCAAGTGTTTAGATGATATAAGTTGGCTGCAAAGGTTCTTTCACTCGTCCCCATCAACATAAATGTTTCTTTATTTACCATTAATTTTATATAAAATCATTCTTTCATTATTCTCATGCCAGTTCAGTGTTAATTTGTGCTGACTATTTCTGTGAACTTACATGCAATGACTGCAGAGCTCTAAACTTAGTTCATATTGGCACCTTATTGCATAATACAGTTCCTGAGATTGAAGTGGAAATCAACAGGAATATTTCCACAGCATGCAAGACAAACAATGACAATCTGCAAAGAATTCAAAATACTATACTTGGAAGATCGAGGGTAAATTCATTCAGATAAAAGAGCTGGAGAATTACAGCCTGACTACTTGGTTATTTTTTATCAATTACTAAAAGTAGTGAAGTAAGTGAATGTTTAATTTTTTTAAACAAAGCAGTGGAGATTGAATGTTAGAACTGAAGAGCAGAGAAGTTATGATAAACTTCCATAAAATCGGTTAGATCACACTTGGAAAATTCTGAATTGTTCAGTCTCAACATCATCATAAGGACGTTGAAGCACGGAAATGATTCAAAACATTTCAATTTAATTCAATTCAATTCAATTCAATTCAACTTTAATGTCATTGCACAAATACAAGTATAGGTACAACGAAATGCAGTTTAGTGTCGGTTCGTAGTGATAGCAATATAGCAAAATAAATGCAGAATACAGACAATGCGGACGAAGAGACTGGATAAATCTATCAGCGGGACTCCGAGTTCAGCAGTGTGATGGTGTTATTGTAGAAGCTGTTCCTCATCCTACTAGCGCGGGACCTGAGGCTCCTGTACCGCCTCCCTGATGGTAGGAGGGCAAACAGTCCATGGTTAGGGTGTGAGGGGTCCTTGATGATCTTCCCGGCCCGTTTCAGACACCGTTTTCGGTGGAGGGCATCCATGGCAAGGAGCGGGGCACCGATGATGTACTGGGCGGTTTTCACCACCCGTTGTAGTGCCTTCCTATCTACCACGGTGCAACTGCTGTACCATACCGTAAAGCAGGTGGTCAGGATTTATCAGAATGCAACCAATACTATGTGTTATACCTATGTGTTAGGAACATTTGAATAGTGTGCAGATTTTATTTTTCGCTTGAAAAAAGGGGTGAATGTATAATTCTTTAAGATTCTGAATATATTTTAGAGTAAATATAAAAATAAAATATTTCCACAAGGTAAAGACCAAAATTAAAGTTCAGAAATATCATGTAATGTTAATATTAGACAAATCCAGTTGGGAATTCCAAAGAAGACTGGTAACAGTGTGAACTGTTTCATTGAGTCAAACCAAAATGAGACAAACAATACAAATGATGCAAGAATAAACATGCAAGGGAAAAAGGATTTGGAGAAAATCTTGATGAAGGGAATTTGAAAAAGGATGAGAGGAGACTTGGAAGGTAAAAGTACAGCTGGGGACCAGTTGGAAACTCCATGGCTTATTTTTTCCACCACATAGTCTCTGTAAATCATCTCATGTTCAGTTTTGGTTGGCAATCATGAAATGAACCATTGAAAGTAATTGTTTTTAGGAGGAAAATAATTATATAGACTCTTTAGTCAGCAACTGAGTTTCAGAAGTTTAATTGCTTTCATTAGCTAAAATTAACCGAATTGTATTGATACATGAAATGCTCAAGGAAATTGGTGGGTTTATTTCAATTAATACTTCAGATGTGGGCATCACATTAAAATCCAGAATACTTCCATTGCAAATTGTCTCATTGGTAAATCGCACCTTGAACTGCAATATGTTTTATGTGGTGCAATCCAAGATATAGAAAACATGAAAAATCAATGTCCAGATGTGTATGATTTACAGGGAGCTGGGAGGTGGAACTGCAGTTCTCTTCTGTCAATTTGGAAGTGCTCATTATTTCGGGAGATGCTGATGAAGAAACATTAGTGCGCTGATGCAGAACACCATGCAGATTGTACCGTTTGATGTTGTAAATGTATCTGTGTGAATGGGAACTGAACAAAGCAACTTGAGTACACAGTGAAGTCAGAGCAAATAGCATACGGAGTCGTTAAGCTAATGGAATAATTAGCTGTAGCCTAGTGAGTGTTGAAACAATGAGCAAAGTGGGGATAAATGTATGGTGCATTAGAGCTAAGGAAGGCAATGGATGACATTAGAAATACGATGGAATGATTCATCTGCAACAGGTGGGATTGGGATTTTTGAGAAATTTTATATGTGAGATTCTGGAACATTTGGCTTCAATTTATGGCTTAAAGGAACATCTCATCTATGGTAAATTATTATCATCATTATTTTCAAAAAAGGTAATTTATTATAATGGTTAAAGTTACAAAACAGCATAAAGCAAAGTAGAAGATGCGGTTTTGATAAAATGTAACTTTCAAATAATGGTTTACATTGTACATAAGAATGAAGCATGCATTTCCTTGGCACCAAGACTTTGTTAACGACAACAGAGGACCATCAAGAGGCCACTGGGCCATCACTGTCAGGAGAGTTAATAAATTTGTGCAAAAAAAGTGCCCCAAACTGCAAACAGCTGCCGCAAACGAGATAATGAACTAATAAAAAAAACAAAAAAAGGGTTGCGAGACTAAGCAGCACCACACTAGAAAACGCAAACCAACTGCACAGAACAGCAGGGCACCTAGCGAAATATCTCCCTTGAACCGAGAAACTGCTAGTTCAACAGTTCAACAAGGCACCGATGAGACCACCTCCACGCCAGAGCCTATCACCAAATCTGGTAAGTCATGTGAATAATGTCTGCTGTCTGTTTTAGTTAGAAATAAATAAATACTAACAACATAGCCCTGTCCATTAGTCTTCTCTAATATGCATGCTAGCAATGCTCCCACAGAGACCAGTAGCTCCATAGACATAATGCTCCATAGACATAATGCACCAAGTCCATAATCGTTTGCAGTGCCTGCAGTAAGTTTTATTGAGAAGTGGCACTTGATGCTGTCCTGATGGCTCAGTGGGTGAATACACCTCTCAATGTGGTATCAAACCACACAGACCAGGAAAGCCCCAGGTTCAATCCTTGGTCTGTGCTGTTAGCTGATTTCAGCCAAGGGTAGCAAGTGGGAGTTGGGTATGGTGGTGTGGGTGGTAAGGTGGGAGTGAGTTTATTATAATTGGCCTTAGGATCCCTGGTTTAGGGACAGATAAAAAATTAAAAGTCAGCCAGGATTCCCACTCCTGATTGATATCTAGTGACTCCTGCTGAGATGCGTGCCTGTATGTGGTATGTGTAATGTGGGGTGAGGATGAATTGGGCTTGGTTGTGATGTCTCCTCGGTCAAATTACCTTCCAATGCAGGCTGACTAGTCTCATGTGGAAAATAGGCCAGTGGGCATGGTACATGAGGGATGCCTGTGTTTGTTGGATGGTTACTTGGCAGGAGTCACTGCTTTCAGGAGAGGAGAGGAAAGGGAAAAACAATTGGAGATACTTCAGTGGTACTCTGTCGTCTGCAACAGTCTGATTGTAAAAAAAATCTCAAGTTGTTACAAAACCCCAGACCCAACATTAAAGATGACTTCTTGTGTCTCCACAGATGAATCTCTCACTTCAACCAGTTCTGAGTCGCTCGAAGGACTCATCAATATTTTCAAAGATGACGATGTTTCTGAGGAAAATGATGTCAAGTCCGATCGGGGGGATACTGCCACAACCCCACAAGACCTGGGATCTGCACTCCATGCCTGTGACAGTGCTCTGGATTTGCAGGAGGACCTGGTGCAGGAACTGCTTCCTGTAGCTGGAGCTTCCAAAGAGCCTCTCTTGGATGGTGGCATAAAAGCCAGAGAGTCCACCATAGAAGACCAAGGGTCACATCAGCCACAGCTGACAGGTGCTGTCCCTGAAGCATCCACAACCCACACCCAGCAGATGCTGGAACAGACCATTCACCTCCTTCATGAGGCAGTACAGAACTTCCATGTCACTGTGCAGTCTGGATACACCCAGATGCATAGCGACATGACAAGATCGCATACTATAATGCAGTTTGGTTGGACACAGTTCACTGAGCAAGTTGGATGTCTGGTCAGTCTGCTAAGGACCCTGGTACAAGATCACCAGGCCCCTACCCCACAGCTGCGAGACGTTGCTGTTCAGAGCTCTGTCAAGTCCCCTGAAGTCCAGTCTACAGGGGTGGTACTGCCAGCAGCCAACTCTCCTGTGGCTGATATAATTTCAAATGTACAGTGCAACCCAGTGGAGGCTCACTTGAATGATGAGTCATCCCAAAGCTCAGCCACTTGTCCTTCTGTAAATAGAACACATGTACATAGTTTTAATATATAATCATGTAAATAATTCAACTGCATTGACACGATTTGGGTTTCACCATTGTTAAGTTTGCACATCTTCTACATGAGTCAACAAGACTACCTCAACACTATCAATTGAAAATAAGTGCTCTGTAATTTTGTTTTACTTTGTATGTTCATCAGTACAGCTACTTTGTGTAGACATCTACACTATTACAATGGAACAAAACATAAATGTTCATTATCTGTAGTTCATCAAAGCATTTGACTAAACAATTTCTATTTCATCACTTCTTTGTCTGGTGTCTTCTTTCTCCTTCCATGACAGTTTTTGTTTAAAAAAACAAGCTGGCTTTGATTATCCCTGTGTATTTCTTAACTACAGTTTCACATCCATAGAAACATTCTGATAAACTCTATTGTCTGCCCTCAAGGGCACACATGTATTTTCTATGATGTGATGCTCAACATTCACACAGCTGTATAACTGTTATAAAAAAAGAGACACAAAATGCTGGAGTAACACAGCTTATCAGGCAACATCTTTAAAGAACATAGGTGATGTTTTGAGTAGGAACCTTTCTTCAACTGATTTGGTTGGGGGGTGGAGGAGCAAATTTGGAAGAAACAAGGGGCAGGATAAAGCCTGGTAAGTACTAAGTAGATACAGTCGAGGATGGTTTTGATAGGCAGATGGTTGGACAAAGGCCAGAGATGAAAGGACAGGTGTGAACAAAAGGTTTGAAGAGTTGCAAATTGTGAAATGAATGGAAGGAATATAGGTGGATGGAGAGGGGGAGAGAAGAAATATGTAGGGGACAGAGGGGCTGAAAAAGAAAACTGGTGGGAAAAGATGTTGAGGGGGTATTTGAAATTACCTAACATTGGAGAATTCAATGCTCATACCGTTGTATCGTTGCAAGCTAAACAGGCAGAATATGAGGTGCTGGTCATCAAGTCTGCATGTGGCCTCACTCTGGCAACGTTGGAGGCAAATGACAGAAACGTCAGTATGGGAATGGGAAGAGGAGTTGAAATAGTTAGCAACCAGGAGGTCCAGTAGGTCTTGGGGGACTGTGGTCTCGCCGATGTACAACAGGCCACGTCGGGAACATTAGATGCAGTAGATGAAGTTGGAGGAGGTACATGGGAACCTCTGTCCCAACTGGATGAACTGTTGGATGAAAGTGAGGAATGAGGTATAGGTGTTACTTCTCCTGCAGTTGTAGGGGAAAGTATCTTGGGAGGGGGTGTTTGGGTGGGAAGGGATGAGTGAATATACGAAAAGGAGAAAGGAAAGGGAATGGAAATATGTGACTGGTGGTGGGATCACGTTGGAGGAGACCAAAATATCAGAGAATGATGTGTTAGATGTGGAGTCTGGTGGGGTCAAAGGTGAAGACCAGGGGAACTCTATCCTTCCATCTGTAGTGGGGAGCGAGAACGGAACTATGAATAGAGGAGACACAGGTTTATAAAGGTACTAACACAGGTATCTCGACTACATTTCTTTCCACCCTACCTCATACAATAACACTATCCCCTACTCTCAGTTTCTCCAACTCTGCCGCAAGTGCTCCCAAGATGAGGCTTTCCTTTCTCGGACATCTCTTTCTTTAGTAAACATGGTTTCCCCCCCTGCTACCAGAGATGGATTCCTCACCCACATTTCCTCTGTGTTCTGTAGTTCTGTTCATTCACCCCTTCCCCAACTTATTTGTTTACTCATCCCTTCCCACCCAAACCACTCCCTCCCCAGATACTTACCTCTGCAACCAGAGAAGATGTAACACCTGTTCCTATACCTCCTTCCTTACCTCCATCCAGGAACCCCAGCAGACCTTCTCGGTGAGACAGAGATTCACGTCCACCTCCTTCAACCTTATCTACTGCATCCGGTGTTCCCGACGTGGCCTCCTGCATATCTGCAAAACCAAGCATAGAGTCGGAGACGATTTTGCCAAATACTTGCGTCAGTCCACCAAGTCTGATGGGACCTCCCAATTGCTAACCATTTGAACTCCTCTCCCCATTCCCATACTGACCTCTCTGTCCATAGACACAGTGAGGCCATGTGCTAACTGAAGAAACAGCATGTCATATTCCGCTTCACTAGTTTTCAATCTAATGATATGAACATTGAATTCTCCAATTTTAGGTTACTTCAAAACCCACCGTCCCTCCCTCTTCTTCCCCCACCCCGCTCAATCACCTATGCCCAACTGGACTTGCACCTATTTCTCCCCTCCCCTTCCACCGACATTCTTTCCTCGAGCTTCACAATTCACAACTCTTCAATCCTTTTATCTCACTCCTTCTGTCTTTTAATCTCTGGCTTTTGTCAAATCATCTGCCTATCAAAATCCCCCTCAACTGCATCCACCTATCATTTGCCAGGCTTGGTCCTGCCCCTCCTCTTTTCCAGATTGTTTTCCCTCACCCCCACACAATCAGCCTGAAAAAGGGCCCTGACCTGAAAGGTCACCCATCTCTGTTCTACAGAGATATGGCTTGACCTGCTGAGTTACTCTAGTACGTTGTGTCACTTTTTGTGTAAAACAGCATCTGCGGTTCCTTGTTTCTACTCTATAACTGTAGCTTAGCCATTGATTTGTGCAACTTTACCTACACTTATCTATTCCAATGTTTAGTAAGTTATTTATCACTGCAGGCAATATTGTCAATATTGCACTAACTTACCAATCTAGATTGTGCGCTTGGGCCCTGGGATGGTATTGAACCCACATATTTTTCTTTGCATTTTCATTTCAATTGTATTCCAAGATGTAAATACCACAGTTTCTGAATTAATTTATTTCGATTGATATTTCACAAAGTGACTTGACATCCACAATCTATAGCTTCTGTTTGTTGTGAAACAACAAAACCAGTAATATCTACAGCCAGTTTCTATTTGAAATACTGTACCATGACTGTACAGTAATCTTGTATCAGAAATGTTCTATTTATGTTAATGGATAATATGGGATGCTGGCTGGGGAGGGACATTGGCCACACTAACAGAAGATTGTATATGCTCAGTGAGTTCAGTCACAAATCTTTCGTTAAAATACCATAAACCCATATTATTTTTAGCACAAAAGAAAGTAATTTGTCACAATGAGCCTGAGTTAGCTAGTTGTTAGAGTAATGCTACCGTGCATTCAGGAAGTATTAATACCACGTGTTCCACATTTTGTTACGTTACATCCTTATTTTAAAATGGATTAAATTCATTTGTTTAATCATCAATCTCCACACAGAATGAAGAAGCGAAAACAGGTGTTCAGAGATTTTTGCAAAGTAATGAAAAATAATTAACTGAAATATCACAATAAGTATTCAGACCCTTTGCTATGACACTCGAAATTGAGCTTAGGTTCATCCTGTCTCCATTGAATATCCTTGAGATGTTTCTATAACTTGATTGGAGTCCACCAGTGGTAAATTAAATTGATTGGACATGATTTGGAAAGGCACACACCTATCTATATATGGTCCCACAGTTGACAGTGCATGTCAGAGCAAAAACCAAGCCATGAAGACGAAGGAAGTGTCCGTAGGCTTCCGAGAAAGGATTGTGTCGAGACGCAGATCTGGGGAAGAGTGTAAAACAATTTCTGCAGCATTGCAGGTCCCGAAGAGCACAGTGGCCTCCGTCATTCTTAAATGGAAGAACTTTGGAACCACCAGGACTCTTCATAGAGGTGGCTGCCCGGCCAAACTGAGCAATCCGGGAAGAAGGCCCTTGGTCAGGGAGATGACCAAGAACCCGATGGTCACTCTGAGACCAGAGGTCCAGAGTTCCTCTGTGGAGATGAGAGAACCTTCCAGAAGGACAACTATATCTGCAGCACTCCACCAATCAGGTCATTATGGTAGAGTGGCCAGACAGAAGCCACTCGTCAGTAAAAGGCACATGACAGCCTGCTTGGAGTTTGCCAACAGGCATGAGAAACAAGATTCGCTGGTCTGATGAAACCAAGATTGAACTGTTTGGCCTGAATGCCAAACGTCACGTCTGGGGGAAACAAGGCACTGCTCATCACCTGGCCAATATCATACCTACAGTGAAATATGGTGGTGGCAGCATCATGCTGTGGGGATGTTTTTCAGTGGCAGGAATGGGAGTCAGGATCTAGGGAAAGATGAACGGAGCAAAGTACAGAGAGATCCTTGGTGAAAACCTGCTCCAAAGCATTCTGGACCTCTGACTGGAGAGGAGGTTCACCTTCCAACAGGACAACGACCCTCGGCACAAGGCAACGCAGGAGGGGCTTCGTGACAAGTCTGTGAAAGTCCTTGAGTGGCCCAGCCAGAGCCCGAACTTGAACTCGATCGAACATCTCTGGAGGGACCTGGAAATAGGTGTGCATCAACGCTCCCCATCCAACCTGACAGAGCTTGAGAGGATCTGCAGAGAAGAATGGGCGAAATTACCAAAATACAGGTGTGCCAAGCTTGTAGCATCAGACCCAAGAAGACTTAAGGCTGTAATCGCTTCCAAAGGTGCCTCAACAAAGTACTGAGTAAAGGGTCTGAATACTTATGTAAATGTGATATTTCAGTTATTTCTTTTTAATTACTTTGCAAACATTTTTAAATGCCTGGTTTCATTTTTTATTATGGGGTATTGTGTGTAGATTGATGATAAATAAATCAATTTACTCCATTATAGAATAAGGCAGTAACGTAACAAAATGTGGAAAAAGTGAAGGGGTCTGAATACTTTCCGAATGCACTGTATACTAACTGTTCTTTTGCCCATTTCCACTGCCCTATTTTTGAACAACTTCTAACAGTTGCCTATTGTTTGTTTAAAATGTGACTGTCTTTTGTTTCAGTTGCTCCTTTCCAAGTTCTGCATGAAGACATTTCTTGTCAGTTTAGCATCAGGCTGATTTATATGATGATACTTTCTCACTGACTACTAAGCCAGTGGAAATAAAATTCAGTGTACATAGCAGCAAGCCTCATCATAGCATTAAAATCAGTCCATAATTTTCAGACAAAGAGTACACTCTATAGAACAGTGATGAAAACAAATATCTTCACAGAGAGAGTAGTAAGCATTTGAAATTCTCTACCCCTGTGGTCTGTGGTGGTTCAATCATCGAGTTTCCTCAAAACAATATCAATAGATTGTTGAATATTAAGGGAATCAAAGGAGATTGTGATGGTGCTCGAAAATGGAGGTGAGGTTGAAGATCAGTCATGATCTTGATGATTGATGAAGGAGGCTTGAAAGGTCAGATGGCCTAATGCTGTTATCATTTCTTATATTTGTATGATTTGGACCTGCCAAATGCAGATTCAATGCCATTTTAAAGACCTCCTTCTAAACGTCTGCGTATTAATTTATATATTGGGTGACCTGGCCGGCAGTCTAGACAATGAGCACCTTGACAAACTCTTACACAGAAAATTATAAGTTTCCGTCAAAGTTCTAGAACACCATCCCCAAGTATATTCTATTCCCTGACAGGACAGATCAACCTGAGGAGGCTGTACTGTGCAGACAATCGGGAAGAATTTGTCTTGGGGAAAAAAACATTCTTCAGACAAGATCACATCAAATCTCATGTCCTTAAGTCAACACGGCCTAGGAAATGTTCTGCTGGTTACCACCTTCCTCAGTTAATGAATCATCCTCCATTCAGACCATTAGACAAAGCATTGACAGCAACACAGATATGGAATTTATTCTGGACTAATGAGTTAAATGCCCTTAAACAAGAATACTCATTAACAAAGTTGATTGAGTTCTGAATAGCATAGTTATTTGACTGGGCCAGAAGTAGGAGGTGAGTGAACCAAAATAAAGATATTGTGGTTGTTGGAACCCATTCATCTCTGTACCAGAACATTGGTGTAGATGATTCTCAAGGAAGCCAACTGCTTCATCCAACTGCATCCAACTTTCAAAATTTAGCAAGATCTTTCTGATGAAAGATCAAAATTAATTATGCTTCTCTATCTTGACCTGTTGAGTATTCCCACGACTTTTTTGTTTTATTTCAGATTTCCTGTTTTTTCATTACTTTGTTTTTGGACATCAGATGTAATTTGTGTGCTGATGATTGCAAAGTATAATTTAAGTACCAGGAAATGGCCAAAGGCAATAACAGCAATTCTAACTCCTTCCTCTTGATATGCAACGGTATTATCTTTGTTAAATGTCCCCAAATCTAAATCCTAGGGGCACCATTGAGGTTAGGCTAAATTGTAAATCAGATCCATTTATTAATGTATCACCTCCTGAATTCCCAAATCCTCTCTGGCATCTACAGAGAAAAGATTGAGCACATGATGGAATATTTTCCATTTGCTTGGATGAGTATTGAAGATAAAGGTAACTAAGGGTAACAAAGACGCAGATTGTACCTGGGTGGGAGATTTCAATGTCCAACACCAATAGGGAATCCGTATGATCGTCACTTACCAATTTGACTCAATCCTGAAATCCATAGCTCTCAAACTAGTTCTACAGCTTCTATCATAACCTGTAAGATGTGGTCTGGCATATTCCTCAATTTACCATTACTTTAAAGTTAGAAAATCAAACCTGGTTCAAAGCAGAATACTGACCTGTACCAGATGTATCTAAAATTGAAATTCCAAACTGGAAAAGCTGGAACATTAGACTACATGGGTGCCAAACAGCATAAAAAAGACGACCGTGATCCTAGCTCTAAGGGATCAGATCAGAGCCACAGCAGTTGTGCCACATGCAATTGTAAATGCTGGTGGACAAATAAACAGCTATTGGGAAGAAGGAGCTCCAAGTATGTCACCATCAGAAAAGGCAGCAGGATTTGCCTGCGAGGGCCAAAGACAATGCTGAAGCACGACAAGTTACATACCATTCTGACTTGGAAATACATTGTGGTTCCTTCATCATTACTTCGTCCAAATGTTCACATCCCGAAAAAAAAATGTATATATGAAAAGAAAACAAACACCTGTAGGGAAAGGCACCATCTATTATAAATCAACCCTGTTGATTGGCACCTCATCAACCATTTGCTCCCTCAGCTACTGGTGCATCACATCCACATTGTGTCACTTTGCAAGAAGCAGTACAGCTGCCTGCCACAGTTTCTTCAAAGCTAAATATGAATCTCTAACACTTAGGAGCAATTCCGCTCATATGGCCTAGTCTGCCATCGAGTTGCTGATCATTTATCTCAGTGGCACTTTACTGCACTAGAACTAAATTTCTTAATACATTATATATCCAAATATCTATTAATATCTGTCTTTTAGGCACACGGCAATTGAACCTCCACAACCTTAAATAAATTCTAAAGATTCACCACCTTCTGGTTAAGAAATTTCTTCTCACCACAATCTTAAATGGCTGACCCTAGAGGCTAGTTCCAGATTCTCTATCTAGTATCCCTGCATTTGCTCTGTCAAGCAGCATAATAATTTTGTATGAATTAATAAGATCACCAGTAGGTGATCCAATCTACACAACATAGTAATTTGGAATAATGTTGCTTGTCATAGTTGTTGTATCAAAATGATAGATCACTTTACCAGTCCAGAGCTTTGGAATATCTTGACCACAAACATCAAAATTATCATCAGTTTCTCAGAAGCAATAAAGAATGAAAATTAAATACTCACACATGTAATGCTGTACACATCCTGCGGTAGATAAACTATGTTCAAAGGAGTACCTGTATTCATACTTCTATAATTGTTGTGGTTGGGGGGGAGGGGAGAGCTGGAAGGGGAGCTAGAAGAATGGTGGGCCAAGGCAAAGTTTAACAAGTGGAAGGAGGATGCAGACGAGAAGGCTTTTGATTGGCAGAGATGGTTGAACGAAAGACAAAAAGCGTAAGATGAGAATAGAAGAGGTGTAAAAATGTGAATGCAGAAGAAGGAATATAGGTCAAAGGGGTTGGTCCAGGAAGAGGGAGTGGTGGGGGTGAGGGATGTGAAACAAATGAATGTATAACATGAGGCACAGGGAAGAGTGAGAGGAAAAGGGGGTTGTGAAAAGGAAGAAGGGGGGTTGCTTACCTAAAATTGGCAAATTCAATGTTCATACTATTGGTTGCAAGCTACCCAAGAGGAATATGAAGTGCTATTCCTCCTCTATCTCCTTATCTCATGTTTGTTTACTTTACATCTCTGGCCTTTGTCCAACCATTTGCCAATTAAACCCAATCATCCCATATCACTTGCCAAAGGTTTCTACAATGTCTGAAGAAGGTTCTGTCCGGAAGCGTCGCCGATCCATGTTCTTCAGAGATACTACCTGACCCACTCTAGCACTTTGTGTCTTTTTTTGTAAACCGGCATCTGTAGTTCTGTGTCCCTACATTGCTTTGTACAACTTTACCTTCAATATTGCTCTCCATGGTTATGGCAGTGTAATACTCCCTTGGTACTGCATTGTCACATCACCAATCTAATTCCTTTTAGTGAAAGTCCATAGCCCTTCAAGACTCTGCAAATACATCTGCAAATATTTTTAAATATATACAGTGGATTGCAAAGGTTTTCATACCCCTTGGAACTTTTCCACATTTTATCACGTTACAACCACAAACGTAAATGTATTTTATTGGGATTTTATGTGATCGACCAACACAAAGTGGCGCATAATTGTGAAGTGAAAGGAAAATGATACGTGATTTTCAATATTTTTTTACGAATAAAAAACTGAAAAGTGTGGCGTGCAAAAGTATTCAGCCCCCTTTACTCTGATACCCCTAAATAAAATCCAATGCAACCAATTGCCTTCAGAAGTCACCTAATTAGTAAATAGAGTCCACTTGTGTGTAATCTAATCTCAGTATAAATACAGCTGTTCTGTGAAGGCCTCAGAGGTTTTTTAGAGAACATTAATGAACAAACAGCATCATGAAGCCCAAGGAACACACCAGAAAGGTCAGGGATAAAGTTGTGGAGAAGTTAGGGTTAGGTTATAAAAAAATATCCCAAGCTTTGAACATCTCACGGAGCACTGTTCAATCCATCATCCGAAAATGGAAAGAGTATGGCACAACTGCAAACCTACCAAGACATGGCCGTCCACCTAAACTGATAGGCCGGGCAAGGAGAGCATTGATCAGAGAAGCAGCCAAGAGGCCCATGGTAACTCTGGAGGAGCTGCAGAGATCCACAGCTCAGGTGGGAGAATCTGTCCACAGGACAACTATTAGTCGTGCACTCCGCAAATCGGGCCTTTATGGAAGAGTGGCAAAAGGAAAACCATTGTTGAAACAAAGCCATAAGAAGTCCCGTTTGCAGTTTGCCACAAGCCATGTGGGGGACACAGCAAACATGTGGAGGAAGGTGCTCTGGTCTGATGAGACCAAAATTGAAGTTTTTAGTCTAAATGCAAAACGCTATGTGTGGCGGAAAAATAACACTGCACATCACCCTGAACACACCATCCCCACTGTGAAACATGGTGGTGGCAGCATCATGCTGTGGGAATGCTTTTCTTCAGCAGGGACAGGGAAGCTGGTCAGAGTTGACGGGAAGATGGATGGAGCCAAATACGGGGCAATCTTGGAAGAAAACCTGTTAGAGTCTGCAAAAGACTTGAGACTGGGGCAGAGGTTCACCTTCCAGCAGGACAACGACCCTAAACATGCAGCCAGAGCTACAATGGAATGGTTTAGATCAAAGCATATTCATGTGTTAGAATGGCCCAGTCAAAGTCCAGACCTAAATCCAATTGAGAATCTCAGGCAAGACTTGAAAATTGCTGTTCACAGATGCTCGTCCATCCAATCTGACTGAGCTTGGGCTATTTTGCAAAGAAGAATGGGCAAAAACATCAGTCTCTAGATGTGCAAAACTGGTAGAGACATACCCCAAAAGACTTGCAGCTGTAATTGCAGTGAAAGGTGGTTCTACAAAGTATTGACTCAGGGTGGCTGAATACTTTTGCACGCCACACTTTTCAGGTTTTTAGTTGTAATAAAATTTGGAAACCATGTATCATTTTCCTTCCACTTCACAATTATGCAGCACTTTGCGTTGGTCTATCACATAAAATCCCAATAAAATGCATTTACGTTTGTGGTTGTAACATGACAAAATGTGGAAAAGTTCAAGGGGTATGAATACTTTTGCAAGCCACTGTAATCAAGAATGTTTTATTGTCATATGGGAGAATGAAATTCTTACTTGCTGCAGCACAACAGAATATGTGAAAATGTAAACATAGTACATAACAGAGGAAGATAAAAATAAAGAAGTTGAATAAATAACAAATATAGTGCAATGATCATAGTCTTTACAGTTCAGAGCTCAGAGCTTATTCGTTGTTGTGTTTAATAGCCTGTTTCGGCCTTATATTATATAAAGCTCCATCACCTGAAGGGTAAAAAAATATTTTTCATCGCCCTTCCAAGTCTGCTCAGTCCCCTTGCTCCAAAGAAAACAACCATTGCTTATTCAATCTTCGCATAGCAACCTTTCCCCAGTCCTGACATCATTCCCCTAAAACCCCTCCGAACCTCTTCAGTGCAGTCCCATCTTAAGTGTCAGATCTGGAGGTAGGGTTTGAGCCTTTTAATTTGTCCATACACAAATTTGTCTTCTGTAAAATGTAAGAACTCCAGCTAGGGTAGAAAACCTACCATTGTTCACAAATTTGCTTTGTTCTCCTTTATAATCAATTCTTCCTAAAAAAATGTTACTAGAATGTTTATTTTCCACTGTTTTAATTGATTTTAAGTTTCTGTTAGTGACATCATATCTATATCTTCCTGGCAAATAATTGTGTGTGATTTCCCAATGTTATTCCTTACATTTTAGCTTTGTGACACATACTTTATATGCTATTTGTTTTTCATCATTTTATTTTGTCCAAGATAACACCTCATCTTTTTATCTTATAATCTGCTGTCTTCAAAAAGGTACATATTATTACATTTTATATTGGCTTCTCACTGTTACAGTCATGTCATTGAAAATGTGGGGCACCTTGTGTTAATTTGTGCAACACACAGCTTTGACCGTGTGCTGCAGAGAACTTACTATACTTCAACCAGCTTTAATTATCATTTTGCAGTTTATTTTGCCAAGCAACATTAAATATTAAATAGGTCATTTGGCCATGGCTACTTTGTGCATATTCCAGTATGAGAATCATAACATTTTGGCATGAATAGAATAGCAGGCTGTGATATATTGTGGAAAGGCGGAACTTTATGGAAAGGGGAACCCGATGTGGGGGGTGGTGAGAGTTTAAAGAAGATGTACAAGGCAGGTTTTTTACACAGATGTCTTAAACACGCTGCCAGGGTTGCTGGTAAAGGCATATATAATAGTGGCATTTAAGAGGCTTTTAGATAAGCCTTGGATATGCAGGAAAGGAGGGATATGGATCACGTGCAGGTAAAGCAGATTAGTTTAACTTGTCATTGTGTTTGGCATGGCAATTGTGAATTGAAGGGCCTGTTCCCGTGCTGTTCTGTGCTGTGCTGTTCTATGTTCTAAATGCAGCACGCATTACCTATCAAACCTGGAACTTCATTGTTTAGAAAGATAAAAGTAACAGATGAATGGAATACCACAGCTCACATAAAAGTCCATCACCTTCACATATCATCTTGACTTGGGTATGGATAAATATTCGATTATTGTTCCTGGTCAAAATCTTCAAACTCCCAGCTTAACAACAGCGGGAGAGACTTCACAATGTGGATTGCAGCAGTTTAAGAACTACTATAAGGCGTTCACTATTGACTTTACCACCATTCCCTTTGTTCTGAAAATGATTAGAAATGCATGACAAATGGCTTCAAGAGAGCTTACTTTTTTTAACTTGGCACAGAATTCCCAACAGGTTCACAAGTTGGCTCAGACTACTTTATAATCTTGGTACTATTTTGTTAAAATCAGAAATCAAATTGAGTATAATATTGTGTTGATATCCCAAAGGCAAGATATTGTGAACTCAGATTTACACAATGCTAAACTGAGATTTGTTCAGAAAATGTGATCATTCCAGAATTAACGGTAGAAAAATGGCTGAAATACATTAAATTATTCTAAACCCCAACAACGATCATTACAGAAATGCAGCCTGTCAATTTTACTTGGTTTAGTACACAAAACTCCATAGTATTAGATGACTATTAATATTTTCTGAAATGACTAAGTAAAGGATTGCAATGAGAAAAGACCCACCAAAGCATGTTCAGAGGATTAATGAGATCAAACGCCGAGAGATTTACTACAGAAGACAAGCAGTGTTTTTAAAGAGAAACTGAAAATACTCAGCAAGGCAGGTAGCATCTGTGGAGAGAAAAACATAGTTAACACTTCAGGGTTTTATCAGAATTTTTATCAGACCTTTTATCAGAATTTAACATTGCAGGTGGTAACTTTTCATCATCAAAACCCAGTGCAGATGAAAACCTGCAATGCTAAGTTTTTTTCACTCTCTACAGGTTCTCCAGGCATGCTATGTCTTTCTAGCTTTTCCTGTTATTTAACTTTTTTTTAATAATGCTGTCAAGTTTACAAAGCTTTAGATTTATCTTTCTGGGTTGCCAGTTGAAACTGAAACGACTTTGGCATTCAAGATTATAGGGTGAGCAAATATGCTTTGGATTATTGTGTCCAGTAGATTATGACATGGACTAGTTGCACCAAATGGGATTTTTCCATATTATGCCTTCTATATACAGTGCTCTCCATAATGTTTGGGACAAAGACCCATCATTTATTTATTTGCCTCTGTACTCCACAATTTGAGATTTGTAATAGAAAAGATCACATGTGCTTAAAGTGCACATTGTCAGATTTTAATAAAGGCAATTTTTATACATTTTGGTTTCACCATGTAGAAATTAGAGCAGTGTTTATACATCGTCCCCCCATTTCAGGGCACCATAATGTTTGGGACACAACAATGTAATGTAAATAAAAGTAATGTTTATTATTTTGTTGCATATCCTTTGCATGCAATGACTGCTTGAAGTCTGCGATGCATGGACATCACCAGTTGCTGGGTGTCTTCTCTGGTGATGCACCGCCATTCCTGCACTGAAGCCATCTTTAGCTTATGCTTGTTTTGGGAGTTAGTCCCATTCAGTTTTCCCTTCAGCATACAAAAGGCATGTTCAATTGGGGTCAGATCGAGTGATTGACTTGGCCACTCAAGAATTGACCATTTTACAGCTTTTAAAAATTCCTTTGTTGCTTTAGTAGTATGTTCGGGATCATTGTCTTGCTGTAGAATGAACCGCCAGCCAATGAGTTTTGAGGCATTTGTTTGAACTTGAGCAGATAGGATGTGTCCATACAACTCAGAATTCATTATGCTACAACCATCAGCAGTTGGATCATCATTGAAGATAAGTGAGCCAGTACCTTCTGCAGCCATACATGCCCAGGCCATAACACCCCCACCACCGTGTTTCACAGATGAGGTGGTATTCTTTGGATCTTGGGCAGTTCCTTCTCTCCTCCATACTTTGCTCTTGCCATCACTCGGATATAAGTTAATCTTTGTCTCATTGTCCACAAGACCTTTTTCCAGAACTGTGGTGCTCTTTTAAGTACTTCTTTGTAAACTATAACCCGGCCATCCTATTTTTGCGGCTAACCAGTGATTTTGCATCTTGCAGTGTAGCCTCTGTATGTCTGTTCACGAAGTCTTCTGCGGACAGTGGTCATTGACAAATCCACACCTGAGTGTTTCTGATCTGTTGGACAGGTGTTTGGGGATTTTTCTTTATTATAGAGAGAATTCTTCTGTCATCAGCTGTGGAGGTCTTCCTTGGCCTGCTCCTTTGCGATTAGGAAGCTCACCAGTGTTCTCTTTCTTCTTAATGATGTTCCACACAGTTGATTTTGGTAAGCTAACTGTCTCTAACAGTTTTAATCTTGTTTCTCAGTCTCATTTGGCTTATTTGACTCATTGGCACAACTTTGGTCTTCATGTTGATAAATAACAATAAAAGTTTCCAAAGGTGATGGAAGGACTGGAGGAAAGAGCTCTCTTATACCTGCATTAAGGAGGCATTTAAACACACCTGAGCAATCAGAAACACCCATGAAGCCATGTGTCCCAAATGTTATGGTGCCCTGAAATGGAAGGACTATGTATGAACACTGCCGTAATTTCTACATGATGAAACCAAAATGTATAAAATTGGCCATTATTAAAATCTGATAATGTGCACTTTAATCACGTGTGATTTTTTTCTATTACAAATCTCAAATTGTGGAGTACAGAGGTAAATAAATAAATGATAGGTCTTTGTCCCAAACATTATGGAGGGCACTGTATTTGTATATTTCTACATAGGAATGGTCCATGTGTTACACACTCACAAACTTTGCTCACCTTCCAAGAACACGTATAAAAACAACTCAATGCCATTTAAATCTGTTAAGATTTCATGTGAAGTATTGATTTATGAGATTTGTGCAGCCCCAGTAATGCCAGTATTTAATATCATTTCTAAATGCCCTTGTGAAAGTGGTGCTGAGGTATCTCCTTGAACTGCTACAGTCCTTTTGAGTTTACTTTGGAGTCACCTGAGTGATTCCGTGAAGAAGCCCCGCCAGGCGCATGTGCGTCAATACGTCAGACGCATGGCGCACCGACGGGCTGGAGAGCGCAGCTCCACCAGCGGTAAGTTATAAACCAGTAGGTAAGTGATTTTTTTAAACTTTCTGTGGTTTACTTAGCTCCGTAAAGCTGGTTACAGGAGCCAGCAGGAGAAATTAAAAAAAGAAAAAGTAACGAAAAAGTCTGCTGCCGTTCGGAGGAAAAAACTTACCCGCGGGACCGCGATTAACGAGCGTAGGTCGGCTGGGGAAACACCGGCATCAGAAACACCGGCTCCAAAGACGCCGACTACAGAGCCGCTGGCAGTTTAGCAAATTCCAACAACTCCGGTGCCTCAGGGCGCTGTGGCCACTCCTATCGGGAGGAAGGCCAAGAGGAAAACGGTCAGGCCTATGGACTCGGATGACTCAGACCAGGAAGACTCTGCTCCTTCAAATAAAAAGGTTTGGGGACTTCTTGAGAAAATGGAACACCTAATAGGGCAAATGCTAAATCATGAGGTGTTCCAGCTGGGGTTGCATACCCCCAGGGTTCCCCAACAGCTCTCTGGAGCAACCTCAAGCAGACGTCCGTATGGCGAGGAGCAGTACCAACAATATGTCTACGGATATCAATGGGAGGCCACAACACCAGTGCCTTTTCAAGGGCTGTGTGATACCTCCCTAGAGCAAGACTCGGGAGAGCCGGGGCAATATGAATCTGACCCTGAAGTTGGTGTCACTGCAGATGTGCACACACAAAAGCACATGAGCTATGCTCCAGTTGTGCCGGATGTGGCCAGCAATTTAGCTATGCCGGCGGGGACTGGTGAAGCCATGGATGACAATCTGGCCTGCAATTAATTATATGGCCTCTCACCAGCTCCAGGACTCCATAATGGAGGAGACTTCTTTACGTTAGCAGACACCTGTTAACTGTGCGTCGCTCAAGGTGCCCACCGTGAACTCAGCCATCTGGGGGAAAATGAGCGTATCCATGAGGGGGCAAGAGCTGAGATTTCAGAAAGTCCTCAAATTGGTGCGGGCAGGAATAACAGTGTTTGGCGAATGGTCCAAGGAACACTGATGTCACGTACACAGCAGGATATGTTAGCCCTGCTGTGCAATGCTCATTTCGAGCTTAATTGCATCCGTAAAATCGCAATAAAGCCAACCCTCAATCCACGCTTTGCGGCATTATGCAAGTCTTCAAATGTCCAGACACCCAACTTGCTATTTGGGGAAGACCTGGCGAAGCAAGTCAAGGATCTGGATGAGGAGGCGAAAACCATCAGCCTCATAAAAACGTATACAGCCTGGGCCAGGATAGCGCCTCATAAGCCATTCCCCTTCAGGCAAGCTACATACGCTGGAGCAGGTCAAGGACCGAGCCGGGTGTTTCCAGCCACACGCCGTTGGCACGCACCTCTACACACCCCCAACATGGCCAGGAGGTTGAGAAATCCAAGATCAACCATGGAGGTACGAGTAACTGGTTCAGTCCAGGATATATCCTCTGGAGAGCAGCCTCTGGTCGGGGGTAGGTTGCAATTGTTTTATGATGAATGGCGCTGCATAACATCAGATCCATTTATACTGGACAATATCCAGGGGTCAGGAATACATCCACCGCACAAAATACAACTAGTCGGGTATTGGTTTTTTCAAGACCAGAAACTCTACAGGTGAATGATGAAATTGGGGTTTTATTCCAAAAAGGAGTAATTGAAAGGACGGCATATCAGCCTCAACAATTTGTGTCCAATATATTCCCCAGGCAGAAGAAGGATGGGGGGTGTCGGGTCATTCTGGACCTAACCCGACTAAACTCTTATGTCCAATATAGACATTTAAAAATGGAAACTTTCAGTACTGCTAAGCAACTGATATCAAAAGATTGTTATATGGCAACCATAGATCTGAAAGATGCATATTATTCAGAACCAATTCATCACCAGTACCGTAGATACTTGAAATTTAGTTGGATGGGACAGTTGTGGCAATTTGAAGCATTGCCCAATGGGTTAACCTGAGCCCTAGGTTATTTACAAAGTTGTTGAAACCAGTATTGGCGCTACTCCGCGCCCAGAATCACATTGTGATGGGTTATCTGGATGATATTCTGATTAAAAGCAACACTCAGGAGGCAGCTGAAGAATCGGTTTCAGTGACCAAACACCTGTTTGAAAGGGTAAGGTTTCCTCATCCATCCAACTAAATCCAAACTAGTACCATCCAGAATGATTGACTATTTGGGGTTCGTCATTGATTCAATTGATATGTCAGTAACTTTGCCTACGGCCAAAGCTATTGAAATTATGAAGGCCTGTACCAATCTGGTAGAGGAACAACAACCCTCCATCTGGCAAGTAGCCAGTGTCATTGGTAAATTAGTGGCGGCTTTCCCTGGAGTGCAGTTCGGACCTCTGCACTATCAGAGTGTGCAACGAGCTAAAGAAGAAGCACTTAAAGATCATTCAGGTCATTTCAACAGACCAATGCAGTTGCCAACCAAAGCTATCGCCGAGTTGCAATGGTGGATAATGTTGCAATGGTGGTTAATGTCTCACGAAGTACTAAAAACATTTTGACTCAACAACCCTCAGTTATTTTACATACAGATGTCAGTGCTTCGTGATGGGGAGCCACTGATACCAAGTCTAGCTGTGGCGGCAGATGGAGTGTGCAAGAGGCATTAATCCTGCAGAGGCATGGGATAAATTACTTAGAATTTCTGGGTGCATTCTATGGCCTAAAAGCATATTGTTCAACAATGAATGATTTACATGTTCAGCTCCAGATTGACAATACCACAGCTGTTGCATATATCAATCACATGGGAGGAATTGGGTCAGTATCATCTGATAATCTGGCTAACCTCATTTGGGACTGGTGCATTACGAGAAATATCTGGGTCTCAGCTATCTACGTACCAGATAGAGATAATGTGGTAGCAGACACCAGGTCACGCAAATTTAATGACAACACAGAATGGATGCTGAATCCAAAAGTTTTCAAAATGATTGTCAGCCGGTATGGATTGCCAGACATAGATCTGTTTGCATCCAGGCTAAATCACCAGTTGCCTAAATACGCCTCATGGGAGCCGGATCCATGGGCAGTAGCAGTGGATGCATTCTCGCTACACTGGGGACGTACGTTATTTTACGATTTTCCCCCATTCTGCCTCATCAGTCAATGTCTCACCAAAATAGAGCAGGACTCCACCTCAGGCGTTTTGGTAGTTCCTGACTGGCCTACACAGCCATGGTTCCCATTGGTCTTGAGACTGACGACACAGCCATTCATGACTGTCCCCAAATGCAGCAACTTGTTGGTTCATCCGGTGACAGGAGAGAGTCACCCTTTACATGATCGTATTAATCTGTTGATTTGCATATTCTGACCAGACCGTTACGCACCTGAGTCAATATTTCGAGGTAACCAATAGTCTCAGAGGCTCTGAAACAGCAATGCTCATCAGCCACAAAAAACCTCATAAAAAGGTGTCAGTACAAACTATTTCTAGGTGGTTGAAACAGGTTTTGGATTGTGCTGGAGTAGACACTGATGTGTTTACATCTCACTCCACCAGGGCGGCGTCAACATCTGCAGCGAAGGCACAGGACATGCCTTTAGATCAAATCTTCGGGGCCGCAGGATGGTCTAGTGAAGCAACCTTTTCGAGATTCTATGACAAACCTGTCCTGGCAGTGGAAGGTTTTGGGCATGCTGTTTTGGGTTCTGTTTGACTTTCCTTTGTAATTTCCCCCTGGGAGAGAGGGGCTATTACTGTTCTTTTTACTATTAAAATGTTCATTGTATAATTTAAACAATGTTCAATACATTCTTTGTTTATCCTGTGTCAACCGAAGCAGCGTGTCCTATGGAACTGAATCTACGGCATGAAATCACAGAGCTTTGAAATCTTCACGGAATCACTCACGTGACTCACAAAGTAAAATAGATTAAACGAGAACTTACTAGTTTGAAGTTTGATCTTTATTTTATGAGGAGTTATGGTGAGCAATTACGTGCCCTCCAATCCCGGCCCTCATAATCGCAAAGATCATCTGGTAGTTCTAGTCTTCTGAGTCTTACCATATCACTTTGACTGTAGTTACTGTGATTTCACGCTGCTGCTTTGAAGTATGATGCGATGCGCCTGGCGGGGCTTCTTCACGTAATCGCTCACCGTAACTCCTCATAAAATAAAGATCAAACTTAAAATTGGTAAGTTCTCATTTAATCTTAATATTATATAATTATTTAGGGCTGTCAATAGCATTCTAGTTTTGCTGTTTATCATATGTGGATAAATTTACAATGTTTGCTGCTAATTTGTACTTGGTACTTTCCATTATGTCCTTCCACCATTGTGAAGGAATTATGCAGCCCATGATGCATAGTATTTCACAAATGTCAGATTTGAGCTCCCAGTTCAATCCCAAAGCATTGCAGAAGCATGAATCTGAAATTTAAAAAACAAAAGTACTGAAAATATAGCAGTTCAGACAGGGATGAATTTAAAAATCGGATGACTCCTGTTTTTACCAAATGAAAGGTCATCAACTTGAAATGGTGATCATCCCATCCCTGCCCCTTTCCACTTTCCAGTTAGACCATTCCCTCCATAACTCTTTTGTTCACTCATCCTTTCCCAGCCAACCTGCCCCTGGCACTTTTCTCTGCAACTGCAGGTAATGCAACTAGAGGGGCCCTATTAGCCCTTCCATGTAAGACAAAGGATCACATGCACATGCCAATGCTGCTAACTATTTTAACTCCCCTTTGCATTCCTATACTGACCTTTCTTTTCTTGGCCTCCTCCATTGCCGGAGTGAGGTCACACACAAACTGGACGAACTGCACCTCATATTCTGTTATGTTAGCGATGTTGAGGGAGTCCAGACCAGGGTCCACAGTTTAAGAATAAGGGGTAAGCCATTTAGAACAGAGATGAGGAAACACTTTTTCACACAGAGAGTTTTGAGTCTGTGGAATTCTCTCCCTCAGAGGGTGATGGAGGCCGGTTCTCTGGATACTTTCAAGAGAGAGATAGATAGGGCTCTTAAAGATAGCGGAGTCAGGGGATGTGGGGAGAAGGCTGGAACGGGATACTGATTGTGGATGATCAGCCATGATCACGTCGAATGGTGAGAAATATCTGGGTCTCAGGGCTGAATGGCCAACTCCTGCACCTATTGTTTATTGTCTATTGTCTCACAAAACAAAGACAGAAACATTGAATTCTTCAATTTTCAAGTAACACCCCCCCCTTTCCGGCATCCCACCCAGTGTGCACTCACTATCTCCCTGCTCCTTTCCTTTATGCACTATCTCCCATCCCCATGTCCCCCATTTTCAATTTATCTCCTCACAATCCCCTCCCCACTGTCCCTTTCACCTATACACCCCCACACCCCCCGTCTTTGCATTCTTACACTCCTCCTCTTCTCTCCTTATCCGACACCCTTTTGTCTCATTTGCCCTCCAGCCTTTGTCACTTACACCACCCTGCTACCAATCATCTTCCCTCACCATTTTCCCTCAATTATCATCCATCTATCACTTGCCTGGTTTTGGTCTGCCTCCACTCTCTTTTCCAGCTTTCTTCTCCCCCCTCCTCCCCGACTACAGTCTGAAGAAGGGCAGGCAGCATATGTGGAGGGAGTGGACAGGAGCTGATTTAGGTCTCAGGTTCCAACCTGAAACAGAACCTGTCCAATCCCTCCACATTCAGATGCTGCTTAAATTGCTGAATATTGCCTGTATTTTTAGCTTTACTTTTCCAAATCAATATCATTCAACATGATTGTAGAACCTCGCACTGTTTTTTATCGGACTTCACTGGCTTTATCTTTTTAGCATTAACGTTAGTCCCTTGTCTTGTATATGCACACTGTAAATGGCTTGATTGTAATTATGTATTGTCTTTCGTCTGGCTGGTTATCACTCAACTTCCTTCTAATTGTATCCACTGCAAACACTTCTGATAGGTCTCTCTTGCCATAACCAGGGATTGTGATGGAAATATTTGGGACATTGGCTAAAATATATGATGGTGTGAATCTGTTAATGTCAGGTTGGGGCCTGATTTACCATTGGAACAGTTCCCCTGGTTTAAATGGCAATTCCAGGCTTCATAAGGAGCACACTGCAAGGTCAACTAAGCCAGAATTGACAATGCCATGATCAAATCTGGTACTTGGGTTAAATTATAGTTATGATTTTATCCATATTGCACTTCAATTTAGTGCTTTTGATGTAACCAAGTGACTTTCTTAGCTAATTCATAGACTAATGGAGTTACACCAAAATAGCTGGGGATATGGAGATGCACATGAGCCAGACAAGGTAAAAAAATCAATTTCTTTCCCTGATGGAAATTAATGGGCCAGATAGATTTTTACAATATTCAGGTAGCTTTATGGCCACTGCGACTGTGAATACTTTTAATTTTCATGTTTGTAACTCAATTTCAGTTTTAAATATGCAATAGTGGGACTTGTACTCAGTTCTTTAGGTTATTAGTCCAACTCTTTGGAAAATTAGTACAGTAAGAGGGGTCCAAAGAAGAGTCCCGACCTGAAAAGTCATCAACCTTTTTCTCCAGTGATGCTGCCTGAGTTACTCCAGCACTTTGTGTCCATCTTTTGAAGATGGATGACGACCCGAAATGTCACCTATTCATGTTCCTCCAAGTAACTCCAGCACATTGTGTCATTTTTGTAAACCAGCAACTGCAGTTCCTTGTTTCTACTCTGGACCAATAATTTATCACTGCTATTCCTTGGCATGAAGTGAAAGATGTGAATTGATGCAACAAGCTGAAATTATATAGTTCGGCATAAATGTGTTCGAACCCAAAGCTAAAATAGTCACTTTTGTGATTGAGTTTCCTTCAAATGTCATGTCTTCCCTCTTGAATATAATCTCAGTGACTCTATTAATGAAATACCTAATTTTAATGAACCAGTAATGTTCATCCCTGCTGGATGACTCTATGCTACTATGTTGCAATACTCCCTTAATGCAGAGCTGAACTCAAATAAAATCTATGTGATTGAATAAAATGCTTATGGTATCATGAGTCACTGTCTCCAGCAGTGAAATAGTATAGGAAACAACAAAACACGAATGTAAATCACCAACACAATTCACTCACCACCCATACATATATTGGCAGATACATCCAAATCCCCACTGTCTGGCACATGCATGCACATTTGAAACCCATTAATCAAAGACAAGCATAGTTCATCACTTGTGCATACCGATTGCTCTGATTCAAAATCCATGCTTTATTATCACATTCATACATTCTGATGTATAGTATACACTATCTACCATATTTTCAATCACATTTCTTCATGAGACAATGTCAGAATATTGTACATCCGTTCTCACACACACTCCCACATGTTCTGTCACCTTTGCTATAATGCACTCCTTGTGGACTTTCCTGTATTTGCATTCCTGACAGACTCTCATACTTTTATATGCTTTCCTGCAACTTACAAATATGTTGTACATATTCTCTCATTATCATATACATATTCCTGAGCAATCAACTTACACAACCTCAAATACCTATTTTCACGAGCATACTCATGTACACTCACAGACATGCTGTCACACATATCCTTCATTCACACATACTCTGTCTCAATTGTACACTTTCAATGTAAATTTCCTTGCACAACTCATGTATTCTTCCTCATACACATGCACACATTGCCTATGAAATAACATAGTAAGATTAAACGAGAACTTACCAGTTTGAAGTTTGATCGTGATTTTATGAGGAGTTACGTTGGTGATTACTTGAAGAAGCCCGTCCAGGCCGCATGCGCGTCAATCTTCAAAGCAGCGGTATGAAATCACAAATAACAATTACCGAAGTGACATAGTAAGATGCGTGTCTCGAGAACTACCAGATGATGTTTATGAGATAGGGTTGGACGTGGAGGGCACGTAATCACCAACGTAACTCCTCATAAAATCAAGATAAAACGTCAAACTGGTAAGTTCTCGTTTAATCTTACTATTTTACTTTGGAGTCACGTGAGTGATTCCGTGAAGAGTTCGAAGCTTTGTGATTTCATGCCGCAGATAGAAATCTCGGCGTCTCACTGCATCAATTGACTCAGGATGAGTGAATAATCAAAAATGCATTAAGCATGACATTGATTCAAATGTATTAATGGTTTACGTTAATAAAGAAATCAATGGCAACCCCTGTAACTCAGGGGAGGCTAAAGTGGATGCAAAACAGAATGGGCAAAACCCCGGGTCAGTGACCGGCCTATGGGAAAAACATTTTTTAATCAATTCAGTTGCGAGGGTATGGTCGATGGGCATGTCCATTGCCCTGGCCGTTGTCGTTGATGCTGACCTGGTGGAATGAGATATACAATCGTCAGTGTTAATACCTGCATAACCCAGAGCCTGCTGCAGCCACCTTGAAATAGTCTGAACTGACCTTACTTTGTTTAGTTGTTTGTTGATTAATAAACAATGCTGATTCCACACTTCTTAGGATTCTGGTGGCCTTGATATAATATAGCAAGCCTGCCCTCCCACATAAACATGAGACAGTGGGGTATCCAAAAAATGATCTTAAATCCTGCCACCCCTGGTCTGCTCTGCTTGTGTAGATCAGAATGTAAAATGTAATGGCACCTGCAGCCAATTCCATCCTATCTAGCCACAGCGTTTGCAATGTTTGCCGTCGTTGAGCTGATATTATTGCCATAACTAAGGATGTAGCTGGAACCCCTTGGTGAAGTAATGTTCACACATTTTCAACAACCAACTGCATATTCCTGTAGTGGGAGAATTTGTGTCAAGATCTCTTTAACAACTCGATATCCGGGTTGAACCCGACAGAGTGGTTCCCGTTTGTTGCAGCTGTAGTGTGTCCATAACTGAATTACTGTCAAATACCATTTAAGAATGAACTAGAAGATGTTAGTGATCTGTACCGTATTAAATATAATATTAACATTTAAACAAAATCACTTCTGATCCCCCAATAGGAATGTACTGCTTTTTTGCGTGCTATCACTGCATTCTACAGTGAGCACATCCATGGCTTGATGTGACAACCTGAGCCATAAGTCAATCCATTCAAAATGTGTGTCAATAATTGTTTTATCATGCAAAGGCCGGTCTCCTGAACCACAGTTTGAACCAGCAAGTTTTTGTTTTTTGGAATAACCGTATACCGTTGTATTATTATGCCTCATGAAGCAGGCAACATTAGGCTGTGGGCCGAGCATCAAAAATGTGTCTAGAAATCAGTTTTCGTGACCCAGGTCACAGAACTACATGACATTTTCCACAGATTTAGATGAAATATAATTAAGAAAGATGTCATAACTTGACACTGCCATAAGTTGCACATTAATTAATTAAACTAATTAGAAAGTGAGATCGGGAAAGTAAGCGCCATCTAGTGGCCAATGCCCGTATTACACCATGGGCAGCCTATTTCCACGTTGCAGTCCATTTAAACCATGTATTATTATACCTATATATATATATATGACTTGTAAATATGACTGTAATCATATATAATTAAGTATAATTATATTATATAAAAAGAGTATGATGAATATAATTGTGAGGTTTTTTTAATGACACTGTCACAGAAGTCCTGCTCCTGAAGCAGCCTAATTAATGGGTGAGGGCAGTTCCTGTGGGTTCATCCCTTTACTGAACCCCACTGACTGCCAGTGTGCAGAGTGGGGGTCACGGCCATAGTGGGACTGGGGCAGTGCCAGGCTGGGGGACAGTCCTGCAAGGCATCTTCCAGTCGCTATAATAGGAAATGTAATGAGACTGCAGCAGAGGTCCCAGGTTTTAAGGGCTCATGAAACTGCCTAATTAAAGGGTCTGGACAGATCCTCTGGGTTCCCCCGTTTACTGAACCCCACTGACTGCCATAGTGGGGAGAGTGGGGGTAACAGCCATAGTGGGACTGGGGCAGGGCCAGGTTGGGTGACAGACCTGTAAGAGACCTGTCTTATTTCTGATGTAAATGTTACATCCTGATCAAGAATCAAATGCTCTGATGTTTACTCGATGAGTATTCATTTTAAGCTACAATGAGCCTATATTTATGTTAGAGACCCCCGCAATGGTGCCTTTGCAACCTAAAATAACCCTAAAAGTGTTTGAGTATCTGTAGTTTGTGTGTGTGTGTCTGTGTATACCTGTCAAACGTGTGTCTTTGGATGTGTGGATGTAAGTGTGTATGTATGTGTGGATGGATGTATGTGTGTGCATGGATGTGTACATGTATGTCTGCCTGCGGATGGGTGTGTGTGTGTGTATGTGTGTGGATGTATGTGTGCATGTATGTGTGTGCATGTGCATGCATGCAAGTGTGCGTATGGATGGATGTATGTGTGGATGGACTGTCGCACTGTCATTCACCAGCATGCCATTATCATAAGTAATTCACTCATTGTTTAAATAAGTTGACCAAATAAACAGTGAAATGATCAACACTAAAATAAAACATTATATAATCATTTATTTCCTCAATTTATTTGTTTACATCTGATCTTCATCTGAATATTCTTCATCAGATTCCAAGTCTTTTGATAAGTTTTGATAAGTCCATTGATAAGTTAGTTGTAGTTCAAGTGGAGGGTCAGGCAGAGGCTACAAAAAAAACATCTCATAGTCATTAAGTCAGCATGGACTTCAATTCAAAAAAATTCCAATCTCTTCTTAAGGTTAATGAGAATAACACTGATACTATGTTAAGTACATAGGCCCCGCGATCAGAGCACTTGTACTCGGTAAGTTATCGCAGGCAGCTCTGAGATTATATGTTAAAGACCTATTAGACTGCAGCAAGCTGGCATTAGTGACAATGTGTAATTTACCTTGTTATGGATCCACATAGTTTAGGCCTCAACTTCATGAATGAATGAGTGAATGAATGAGTGAATGAATGAATGAGTGAATGAGTGAGTGAGTGAATGAGTGAGTGAGTGCGTGAGTGAATGAATGAGAGAATGAGTGAGTGAATGAGTGAATGTACAGACTCCAAATCTCATTTTTTCACATTATATAGAGTGCAATTAAATTAATTAAAGTCCATACAGATTAATTTTCATAAATTCATACTTTAGATCTTACCTTGCAGTTGATTCACAAAGTTTGACTGGTTTCAACTTTGTGTTGCAGCATCTCAGCAGCGACTTTGCTTTCAAGAGTTTCTTCCACTTCTATCCACTTAGCTGCACATTCTTCAGACTTCTTACTGCTTTTCTGACTAAATTCAATTACCCTGCTGCAAATTTCCACGACATGTATTCCACAGAACTTCATAGGAATTGCCAGTAAAACAGGCATCAGTGAAGTCCCCTCAGCCATGATGCCTAGCTAGCCTGACACAAAGCGCGTGATTGGCCAACTGGCACACAACTCAATGTTAAACGTGCTTTGATTGGTCTAAAAATACCCGAATATGTTCCGGTTTTTCTCTAATTTAATTAAAATGTGCAAGTCTTGTTCTTGGCGAGTTTCAGGGATGATTTATATAATATTTATACACAATATGTGAAAATTTCATGTAGTTCTTTGACTTGGGTCACGAAACATTGGAATAAAGCTCGGCCCACAGCCTACACGGCTGATTAACCAGTCCAACAGTACGAACCCAAGCGAGGTGTTGCAGACTGTTTTAAGACCCGGCTAATGAGGTAAAAAATGGAGGAAGACATAAAGAACATTCCTCCTTTTGCAGCAAGAATGTGTTTCTCAGCACTGTTGTGCCACATATTTTTCTAATCAGTGTTTTCATCGATCTGAACTGGATGATACACCAGTGGCAAAGGAGATTAGGTAATTATTACAGGATACTTTTACTTGATTGCCATGTGACTAACATATGTCACCATCGTAGTGTAGCAACTTGAAGTAACTCATGCAAATCTCCAATATCTCCAACTAGAGATGGTATTTGGAACTTCTCACCTTAGAGTCCTTAGCATCAGTTTGTAATAACTGAATTCGACCGACCAAACTACTGGAGCAAGTTCAAGTTCAAGTGAGTTTATTGTCATGTTCAGCAATGCTGAATACTGTTTTTTCATCATTGTGACTGAGGTAGCTTCAGCTGATAATAACATAAGGTTGTTAACAATGGTCTACATGTCCTTTGAGAGGTCGCTACTTTGCACGATATCAGTTCCTTGATTTGCTCAGCTGAAACACAGCTACTATATTGCCAATTACTCTTGATGAAACAAAAATCAGTTTTATAACAGGTTGCTATTAACTCCAATCTCTTGCCACAGGGCGGAGTCATAGGCTAATTAATAGTTAAAGGTAAATCCCAATAACCAACGAACAGTTTATCCCATTCCGCAATATTTTACAGTTATTAGTACAGTTATATTGTCTTAGATAACCTCTGTAATGGGAATTGCATAGCATGGATCTTTGAGACCCTTATGAATCTGTTGTTAGTCAGGAAAATATGTTTACATATACGGAAAGTTCATATGCCCGACACTCTCCATTTTTCATAATAAACATGCCTTATTCCATGGGTGGTTTGCATGAGAACTTTGACCCGATTTCTGATCCTTATCTTCAAAGATAACCGTGGCCATAATCCAAACTTGCTTGGAATGCTAAACTGTGCCTCAACCAAATGTTTTTATCCTTTGTGTGTTGTACAAACAAATGTAAATATTACAACTTGTGAACGGTGCACTTACCCATGTTTTGGAAGTGCTAGACCCACTTTGTTGAGTAGGGTTGGTAAGGTGCATGGAATTTCTGAGCTATCATGCTGCCCCCAGCTCCAGTGAACCGCCTACTGCCGATGAGCATTCTGAAACGATGACCTTTGCCCGCCGTTGGCCTTAATTGATTAGTCTGCCAGGTTTTCTTCCCCTGTTGAATAGGCCTACCTGAATAACTGATTCGGCGGCTGGCTCTCACATCAACCTGTTGGAGCTGTTCACTGCCAGCACATATGTGCTTCAGTATGTTCCATCAACTTCTTTAGAGCCTGGAGTCAGTTATATCTTGACCTTTTGCTCTCCCTTCCTAAGACAGGGCGATTCATAGGCAGCCCTAAACAGGCGCTGCCACAGGCCGCAGGATACCTGTACTGATATGAACCCATTGGACCTATTCCCGAATAGAACATTCTGCTGGGATGGCAACTTTGTCGTCAGGAAAAGGTACCTCTGACACGTGCCCTTCCCCCCTTGAGGTATGCCCCACGGCCATACCCTGAGAGTCAGCGTCAGCAGGATACTGACCCGTCTTGATCTCTGCCTCCAAGATAGAGACCTGTAGCAGCTCTGTCAACTGTAGCTGCTGGTGTGGCTGCAGAGGTGGAACTTCTGGCTCAACCTTACCATTAGAGTCGGGGTCAGAACTAAAATGACCCATGGCTCGCGCCTCCTCATCTATGAAGGTGCTATCAAACAGTTCTCTACTAGATGCTGCTGGCGCATTTTTGTTCAGGGTGGTGCTGACACGCCTCCTGCTGGTGTGTGCCCTGCTGTAGCACTGTATGCAACAGTTGCTGCATTTGGGATAGTTGTTTCAAACACACTATCCAGCCCCGGTGAGGAATCATCCCCCGACTCCGTGAGCCTTGCTAACCAGCCCCGGTGAGGAATCATCCCCTGACTCCGTGGGCATAGCAGACTTATGTGTGAACTTGAGCAACCCTGTCCCAGGCATTGCTGGCGCCGCCTCTCATAGAGTCCGGCGCTTTTTGACATGAAACAACCCTGTACCAGGCGCTGCTGGCGAGGATCTCCCGTAGGCCGGCAATGTCACAAATGAACTAGCCCTGTATCAGGCGCTGCTGGCACGGCCTGTCCCATAAGCCCGCGCTATTACACATGAAGCAGCTCTATCCCAGGCGATACTGGCGCGGCCTGTCCCATAGGCCCGCGCTATTACACTGTAGGCTCACTAAATCAAAATTTTTAGTGTACAGCTTTACCTGTGAAGGATTAAAGCAATTTTTAACCCTTCACAGCAACTTGTGCTAAACAAGAAGAATTTCATTGTCTGGGACATATGACAATAACTTTTTAAGACTTGGCCTTTAACTTTTATTTTTAAGAAAAACACCATAACATACATTAAACTTTATTATTTAGAGAAAACCCCTTGTAGCCCGACTCACCCGAGTCCAAATAGGGCTGAACGAGTCCATTCTCCACCAATTTTATTCCCTACCTGTGGGCCGATCCTGTGAGCCGCTGACCGCACTGTCAGCGACTCTGGCGTTATTTCCTTGCCATTCTAAGGCATCCCCGCAGGCTGGAAGCCGCTGATTGGCTTGTCAGCAGCTCCTTACCTCACAACCCGATCCTTTTGCCGGTTATCCGCTTCCGCGGTCGGACCAGGGTTTCCCCTCAGTCCATAACTGGCTCACTCGTCGGGCTGTGAAACTGTCAGGAAAACCTCTGTGAAGAGAGGCTCCTGCTCGAAAAACCCCCTGGTAAGTAAAAACAAACTTACCTTCTAGGTTTAACTTACCGCCGGCAGGAGCTCTGTCCTGCCAGTCTGGTGCTTTCACGTGACTCCTAAGTAAAATCTATCCTATATTATTCTCACACTTTATTTCTCACTCAGTCTTTGCTGCCCACACACTCTCCCTACAATCTTAAAGAAAGAAGCTGACCCATATTAACTAAGTTTGTTAAGTTGATGAGGATCTGGGTGTTCATGCAACCTGTCATCAGTTCCTGTGGACTGAAGGGTAACTAATGTAACCCCACATTTTAAGAAAGGAGGAAGATAGAATACAGGGATTATAGACCAGTTAGCTTGACATTAGTAATGGGGAAAATGCTTGAGTCGATTATTAAAGATGTAATAGCTGTGCCTTTGAAAGATCGGTCAAAGTCAGCATGGATTTATGAAGTGGAAATAAGGCTCAACTAATCTTCTGGAATTTTTGGAAGATGCAACAAGTAGAATGGATGAGGCAGAGCCAGTGGATGTGGTGTGTCTGGACTTTCAAAAAGCCTCCCCCACGAGAGATTAGTGTGCAAAATTAGAGCACATGGTATTTGTGGGTAGGGTATTAAGATGGATAGATAATTGGTTAGCAGACAGGAAGCAAGGAGTAGGAATTAAGTGGTCCTTTTCAGAATGGCAGGCAGTGACTAGAGGGGTGCCGCAAGGCTCAGTGCGGGGACCCCAGTTATTTACAATATATATTGGACAAAGGAATTAAATGTAACATCTCCACGTTTGCGGGTGACACAAAGCTAGGTGGCAGTGTGAGCTGCGGGGAGGATGCTATGAGGCTGCAGGGTGACTTGGATTGGTTGGGTGAGTGGGCAGATGTTTGGCAGATGCAGTATAATGTAGATAAATGTGAGGTTATCCACTTTGGTGGCAAGAACAAGAAGTTAGGTTATTATTTGAATGGTGTCAGATTAAGAAAAGGGGAGGTGAAACGAGACCTGTGTGTCCCTGTACATCAGTCACTGAAAGTAAGCATGTAGGTGGAGCAGGCAGTAAAGAAAACAAATGGCATGTTGGCCTTCATAATGAGAGGATTTGAGTATACAGTGGCTTGCAAAAGTGTTCATACCCCTTGAACTTTTCCACATTTTGTCATGTTACAACCACAAACGTAAATGTATTTTATTGGGATTTTATGTGATGGACCAACACAAAGTGGTGCATAATTGTGAAGTGGAACGGAAATGATACATGGTTTAAAAAAAAATTTTACAAATAAAAAACTGAAAAGTGTGGCGTGCAAAAGTATTCAGCCCCCCTGAGTCAATACTTTGAAGAACCACCTTTCCCTGCAATTACAGCTGCAAGTCTTTTGGGGTATGTCTCTACCAGCTTTGCACATCTAGAGACAGAAATGTTTGCCCATTCTTCTTTGCAAAATAGCTCAAACTCAGTCAGATTGGATGGAGAGAGCCTTGTGAACAGCAATTTTCAAGTCTTGCCAGAGATTCTCAATTGGATTTAGGTCTGGACTTTGACTGGGCCATTCTAACACATGAATATGCTTTGATCTAAACCATTACATTGTAGCTCTGGCTGTATGTTTAGGGTCGTTGTTCTGCTTGAAGATGAACCTCCGCCCCAGTCTCAAGTCTTTTGCAGACTCTAACAGGTTTTCTTCCAAGATTGCCCTGGATTTGACTCCATCCATCTCCCCATCAACTCTTACCATTTTCCCTGTCCCTGCTGAAGAAAAGCATCCGCACAGCATAATGCTGCCACCACCATGTTTCACAGTGGGCATGGTGTGTTCAGCTTGATGTGCAGTGTTAGTTTTCCGCCACACATAGCATTTTGCATTTAGGCCAAAAACCTCAATTTTGGTCTCATCAGATCAGAGCACCTTCCTCCACATGTTTGCTGTGTCCCCCTCATGGCTTGTGGCAAACTGCAAACGGGACTTCTTATGGCTTTGATTCAACAATGGCTTTCTTCTTGCCACTCGTCCATAAAGGCCCGATTTGTGGAGTGCACGACTAATAGTTGTCCTGTGGACAGATTCTCCCACCTGAGCAGTGGATCTCTGCAGCTCCTCCAGAGTTACCATGGGCCTCTTGGCTGCTTCTCTGATCAATGCTCTCCTTGCCCGACCAGTCAGTTTAGGTGGACGGCCATGTCTTGGTAGGTTTGCAGTTGTGCCATACTCTTTCCATTTTCGGATGATGGATTGAACAGTGCTCCGTGAGATGTTCAAAGCTTGGGATATTTTTTTATAACCTAACCCTGCTTTAAACTCTCCACAACTTTATCCCTGACCTGTCTGGTGTGTTCCTTGGGCTTCATGATGCTGTTTGTTCACTACTGTTCTCTAACAAACTTCTGAAGCCTTCACAGAACAGCTGTATTTATAGTTTACACATTAGATTACACACAAGTGGACTCTATTTACTAATTAGGTGACTTCTGAAGGCAATTGGTTGCACTGGATTTTATTTAGGGGTATCAGAGTAAAGGCCCTGTCTCACGGTGCGAGTTGACACACGAGTGACCCAGAGTGACAGAATCGTGGTTGTGTACGATATTCCAAGTTGATGTGCAAGTGTTTGAGGCGAGTTCCCACGGGTATGGTAATCTGCGATGTTCCGAGATCGTCTCCAGAGTTACCAAGTTCCCCACCCGTTTTCTCTTGAGTTACCAAGTTCCTCTCCCGCTCAGGGCATGTGTTGTTGCTGCAGTCCGGGATTCGCATTTAAAGCACTCGGTTATCTTCAGCAGTTCAGGCGAGGACAGGGCGAGGGATGGTGGAATTGGGAGAAGGCAAAGACTATGGGTGGGGAGGAGTGAGAGGAACTGGGGGGGGGGGGGGGACGACAAGATAGTTTAAACAGACCTTACCCCCACTTCATGCTTCTGTTGCACATAATTCAGCAGTAAAACCTCTCTTCCCCTTACCCAGCGACGCCCGATTCCTCGCACCCCCACAAGTTCACATCGACGAGGGAAGAATGAGCGGGTAGTCTGAAGAAGGGTCCCGACCCGAAACATCACCCATTCCTTCTCTCCAGATGCGATACCTGTCCCGCTGAGTTACTCCAGCATGTTTGTGTCTATCGTCGGTGTAAACCAGCATCTGCAGTTCCTTCCTACACACGGACAGTGAAGTGCCTCGGCCAAATTAGGAACATTAGGATTCTCTGATGTGAAGGTAGTCTGGTTTGCATTTCTTACACTTGATCATATCCGAAACTAAAGTATAGATAGACACAAAATGCTTGAGTAACTCGGCGGGACAGGCCGCATATCTGGAGAGAAGGAATGGGTGGCGTTTTGGGTAAGTCTGAAGAAGGGTCTCGACTCCATCCCTTCTCTCCAGAGATGCTGCCTGGTCCGCTGAGTTACTCCAGCATTTTGTGTCTATTAAAGAGTTCCCACGGTAGACGCACGAATCACTAAACTTAACGCACGGGCCACTACGATATAACTCTGAGTTTAAATGTTTCAATTTTAAACTTGACCACGAAATTTGACTCGTGGAAAAAGTCAAACATGTTTGACTTTTTTCACGAGTTCACAAGTTTCACAGGTACCTGCCGTTAGCGCCACGAGTGGACAAGTTGATCGCACGAGTTCCGACGTTCCCACTACGTTGGCTGTACGTGATCACCACGAGTGAAAACTCAGGGTCACTCGTGGGCCAACTCGCACCGTGAGACAGGGGTTTAAAGGGGGCTGAATACTTTTGCACGCCACATTTTTCAGTTTTTTATATGTAAAAAAATTTGAAAATCATGTATCATTTTCCTTCCACTTCACAATTATGTGCCACTTTATGTTGGTCTATCACATAAAATCCTCAAAAAATACATTTACGTTTGTGGTTGTAACATGTGGAAAGGTTCAAGGGGTATGAAAACTTGTGCAAGCCACTGTAGGAGCAAGGAGGTTCTACTGCAGTTTATTGTGTGCAGTTTTGGTCTCCTAGTTTGAGGAAGGACAATTTTGCTATTGAGGGAGTGCAGCGTAGGTTCACCAGGTTAATTTCTGGGATGGTGGGACTGACAAATGATGAAAGAATGGATTGACTGGCCTTACATTCATTCGAATTTAGATGGATGAGAGGGGATCTTATAGAAATATATAAAATTATTAAGTGATTGGACAGGCTACATGCAGGAAAAATGTTCCCGATGTTGGGGGAGTCCAGAACCAGGGGTCACAATTTAAGAATAAGGGGTAGGCCATTTAAGACTGTGATGAGAAAGAACTGTTTCACCCAGAGAGTTGTGAACTCTGTGGAATTCTCTGCCACATAAGGCAGCGGAGGCCAATTCACTGGATGTATTCAAGAGAGAGTTGGATATAGCTCTTAGAGCTAACAGAATCAAGGGATATGGGGAGAAAGCAGGAACGGATAATAATAATAATAATAATATCTTTTATTGTCATTGCACATATGCGCAATGAGACTTGGTATGCAGCTTCCATCCAATGTCATAACTTAAACAACTAATAACATTTAGATACCATTTAGATTTAGATACCCCGAGAAACATGATTTATAAAAAGAACAGTAAAGCAGTAAAACAGTCTAAAGTGCAAATGTGTCTCAACGGGTCGATGTGCGACATGACCATCCGAGGGAGACAGTTCATGGGGGTGGGGGGCACTCAGTAGAGCCGGTTCAGAGCTGCTATAGCTCTGGGGATGAAGTTGTTCCTGAGTCTGGAGGTGCGGGCGTAGAAGGCCTTGTAACGTCTGCCGGAAGGTAGGAGTTCGAACAGTCCATTACAAGGGTGTGAGGAGTCTTTGTGGATGCTGACAGCCTTCCTGAGGCACTGTGTGTAGTAGATGCCCTCCAAGGTTGGTAGCTGTGTCCCAATAATCTTCTGCACTCTGTGGATGACGCACTGAAGAGCTCTCCTCTCCGCCTCCGTGCAGCTGAGATACCACACAGAGATGCCATATGTTAGTGTGCTCTCTGTGGTGCAGCGGTAGAAGGTTGTCAGCAGCTGTTGGGGCAGACCAGTCCGTTTCAATGTTCTCAGGAAGAACATTCGTTGCTGTGCCTTCTACACCAGCGCAGCAGTGTTGGTGGACCATGTGAGGTCCTCTGAGAAGTGTGTGCCCAGAAATCTAAATCTGGACACACTCACCACACTGTCCCCGTTGATAGAGATTGGGGCGTATTCCCCATTCTGTGACCTCCTGAAGTCGATAATCAGCTCCTTGGTTTGGAGATGTTTAGGAACAAGTTGTTACCCGAGCACCATACCGCCAGGTTCTGCACCTCCGCTCTGCAGTTTGTTTCATCACCGTTGGTGATCAGCTCGATCACCGTTGTGTCGTCTGCAAACTTGACGATGGTGTTGGTGTAGAATGCAGGAACAGTCTGTGTGAAGAGGGAGTAGAGAATGGGGCTCGGTACACAGCCCTGTGGTATGCCGGTGCTCAGGGTGATAGTGGAGGACAGGTGCGGGCCCAGTCTCACTGCCTGCGGTCGCTCCGTCAGAAAATTCAGGAACCAGTCGCATATCGGCGAGCTGATGCCTAGCAGGTGGAGTTTGGTGGTGAGCTTGGTGGGGATAACCGTGTTAAAGGCAGAGCTATAGTCTATGAAGAGCATCCTCATGTACGTGCCCTGTCTTTCCAGGTGAGTCAGGACAGTGTGAAGAGCCAGAGAGATGGCATCCTCTGTGGATCTATTTGCCCTGTATGCAAATTGATGAGAGCCCAGTGAGGCAGGGATGCTGGATTTGATGTGGGAGAGGTCCAGCCTTTCAAAGCATTTCATGGGTATTGGAGTTAGGGCAACCGGACGGTAGTCGTTCAGGTTGGCGACTTTTAACTTTTTCGGCATGGCACTATGGTAGCTGTCTTCAGGCACTTGGGGACCGTTGCCAGAGATAGAGACAGGTCAAAGATCCTCGTGAATACCTCAGCCAGCTGTACAGCACAGTCCTTTAGTACGCTTCCTTGGACTCTGTCCGGGCCTGCAGCCTTGCGTGGATTGATCGTACGCAGAGCGCACTGTACCTCCTGAGTGCTCAATGTTAAGTCCTGTCCCTCCACCATGGCCGGGGTTATTCCACTCCTGGTGGTGTTGCCAGTTTCGAAGCGGGCAAAGAAGGTGTTTAGCTCGTTGGCCAGTATGATATCAATGTGGGGGCAGGTGGGGCAGCTCTTGTAGTCAGTGATGTCCCTGACACCCTGCCACATGCTTCTGGCGTCCGCGGATGATCAGCCATGATCATAATGAATGGCGGTTCTTGGTGCCATTAAGCTTAAGTAAGTTTATTATAGGCATGTCTAGTTACCTTTAATTATTCTGCCTGTATTCATGTTGGTGGGATTTTATACGTAGTCTGGGGTGTGTTTTTGGCTAGAGGATTCTGGCGCAGACTCTCAGATGATTAGTTATTATTTTTGATGTCGGGCCATGGGATGAAACCGTTTTCTACCGTGACCACAAGCATGATTGGAACATATATATGGTGTCAGACAATGTACTTTTACAAAAAGAAGTTTTTATGATTTATATATCTTGAAAGGAACCAATGTCCTTGGGGGAGTGTTTGCTAGTGCTGTCAGGGAGGATTTAAACTAATGTGGCAGGGGGATGGGAGCATGAGCAGAGAGACAGAGGGATGTAAGATGAGGGTAGAAGCAATAGGTAGCAAGATGAAAAGTAAAAGTGGCAGGCAGAAAAATCCAGGGCAAAAATCAAAAAGGGCCACTTTTCAACAAAATTGTATAAGGGGTAAGAGTGTTGTAAAAACAAGCCTGAAGGCTTTGTGTCTCAATGCAAGGAGCATTCGTAATAAGGTGGATGAGTTGAATGTGCAGATAGTTATTAATGAATATGATATAGTTTGGATCACGGAGACATGGCTCCAGGGTGAGCAAGGCTGGGAGCTGAACATCCAGGGATATTCAATATTCAGGAGGGATAGACAGAAAGGAAAAGGAGGTGGAGTAGCGTTGCTGGTTAGAGAGGAGATTAACACAATAAAAAGGAAGGACATTAGCTTGGAGGATGTGGAATCGATATGGGTAGAGCTGCGAAACACTAAGGGGCAGAAAACGCTAGTGGGAGTTGTGTACAGGCCACCTAACAGTAGTAGTGGAGTTGGGGATGGCATCACACATGAAATTAGAAATGCGTGCAACAAGGGTAAAACAGTAATAATGGGTGACTTCAATCTACATATAGATTGGGTGAATCAAGTGGGCAGGGATGCTGAGGAAGAGGGTTTCTTGGAATGTATGCGGGATAGTTTTCTAAACCAACCTGTAGAGGAACCAGCGAGAGAGCAGGCTATTCTAGACTGGGTACTGAGTAATGAGGAAGGGTTAGTTAGCAGTCTTGTAGTGCGTGGCCCCTTTGGCAAGAGTGACCATAATATGGTTGAGTTCTTCATTAGGATGGAGAGTGACATTGTTAATTCAGAAACAAGGGTTGTGAAGTTAAAGAAAGGTAACTTTGAGGGTATGAGACTTGAATTGGCCAAGATAGACTGGCAAGTAATTTTTAAAGGGTTGACGGTGGATATGCAATGGAAGGCATTTAAAGACTGCATGGATGAACTACAACAATTGTTCATCCCAGTTTGGCAAAAGAATAAATCAGGGAAGGTAGTGCATCCGTGGATAACAAGGGAAATCAGGGATAGTATCAAAACTAAAGATGAAGCATACAAATTAGCCAGAAAAAGCAGCCCACCAGAGGACTGGGAGAAATTCAGAGTCCAACAGAGGAGGACAAAGTGCTTAATTAGGAAAGGGAAAATAGATTATGAAAGAAAACTGGCACGAAACATAAAAACGGACTGCAAAAGGTTTTATAGATATGTGAAGAGAAAAAGGTTAGTTAAAACAAATATAGGTCCCTTGCAGTCAGAAACTGGTGAATTGATCATGGGGAACAAGGACATGGCAGATTAATTGAATAACTACTTTGGTTCTGTCTTCACAAAGGAAGACATAAATAATCTGCCAGAAATAGCAGGGGACTGGGGGTCAAATGAGATGGAGGAACAGAGTGAAGTCCAGGTTAGCCGGGAAGTGGTGAGTAAATTGAATGGATTAAAGGCCGATAAATCCCCAGGGCCAGATAGGCTGCATCCCAGAGTACTTAAGGAAGTAGCCCCAGAAATAGTGGATGCATTAATGATAATTTTTCAAAATTCTTTGGATTCTGGAGTAGTTCCTGAGGATTGGAGGGTAGCTAATGTAACCCCACTTTTTAAAAAGGGAGGGAGAGAGAAAACGGGGAATTACAGACAAATTAATCTAACATCGGTAGTGGGGAAAATGCTAGAGTCAGTTATTAAAGATGGGATAGCAGCACATTTGGAAAGCGGTGAAATCATTGGACAAAGTCAGCATGGATTTACGAAAGGTAAATCATGTCTGACGAATCTTATAGAATTTTTTGAGGATGTAACTAGTAGAGTGGATAAGGGAGAACCCGCGGATGTGTATATATCTGGACTTTTAGAAGGATTTCGACAGGGTCCCACTTAAGAGATTAGCATACAAACTTAAAGCACACGGTATTGGGGGTTCAGTATTGATGTGGATAGAGAACTGGCTGGCAGACAGGAAGCAAAGAGTAGGAGTAAACGGGTAATTTTCAGAATGGCAGGCAGTGACTAGTGGGGTACCGCAAGGCTCAGTGCTGGGACCCCAGCTATTTACAATATATATTAATGATCTGGATGAGGGAATTAAATGCAACATCTCCAAGTTTGCGGATGACGCGAAGCTGGGGGGCAGTGTTAGCTGTGAGGAGGATGCTAGGAGGCTGCAAGATGACTTGGATAGGTTGGGTGAGTGGGCAAATGCATGGCAGATGCAGTATAATGTGGATAAATGTGAGGTTATCCACTTTGGCGGCATAAACAGGAGGGTAGATTATTATCTGAATAGTGACCGATTAGGAAAAGGGGAGATGCAACGAGACCTGGGTGTCATGGTACACCAGTCATTGAGAGTAGGCATGCAGGTGCAGCAGGCTGTGAAGAAAGCAAATGGTATGTTGGCATTCATAGCAAAAGGATTTGAGTACAAGAGCAGGGAGGTTCTACTGCAGTTGTACAGGGTCTTGGTGAGGCCACACCTGGAGTATTGCGTACAGTTTTGGTCTCCTAATCTGAGGAAAGACATTCTTGCCATAGAGGGAGTACAGAGAAGGTTCACCAGACTGATTCCTGGGATGGCAGGTCTTCCATATGAATAAAGACTGGATAGACTCGGCTTGTACTCGCTGGAATTTAGGAGATTGAGGGGGGATCTTATAGAGGCTTACAAAATTCTTAAGGGGTTGGACAGGCTAGATGCAGGAAGATTGTTCCTGATGTTGGGGAACTCCAGAGCAAGGGATCACAGTTTAAGGATAAGGGGGAAGTCTTTTAGGACCGAGATGAGAAGATCTTTTTTCACACAGAGAGTGGCGAGTCTGTGGAATTCTCTGCCACAGAAGGTAGTTGAGTTCATTGGCTATATTTAAGAGGGAACTAGATGTGGCCCTTGTGGCTAAAGGGATCAGGGGGTATGGAGAGAAGGCAGGTACAGGATACTGAGTTGGATGATCAGCCATGATCATATTGAATGGCGGTGCAGGCTCGAAGGGCTGAATGGCCTACTCCCTCACCTATTTTCTATGATTCTATATGACATGAATGGAACAATGATTAAGAATGGAAAGTTATGAGTTATTTCATTGTTTTGTATTACTACAATAAAGAAGCTAATAATCAAGAGACTACTTCTGGTTGATTCATCTTTGCTGTTTCAAATGTGTCAGGGAGTGCGTGAGACTACTTTTCTAATCATACCCAATAAATGAGTGGCTATCGAAGTTTGAATAGAAAATAGACAATGGGTGCAGGAGTAGGCCACCCATTGTCTATTTGAGCTTTGAGAAGTTGTAAAAACCACCACTACATTTAAGTAGAAAACCCGTTACTGGGGAAGAGTAATAGCAAAAGACTGATTCAACGGTGAATCAAAGAAGCTGAGTCTCTGCCAGAGATTATAACCTGAATTCTGGAAGAAGAAAAGACAACTGGGTCATCGGAAGAAAGAAGACTTCATTGACCGAAGGAGGGCTGTGAGTAAGAATTGATATATATATATATGAGGAATATCACAAGTTTAAGTCTAGAAACCTGTAAGGGATTCTGCAAAAGTTTAGAAAGTAGCCAAGTAGAAAGCTTGTTTATAGTAGCCAGTACAGGTGTTGCGACCTTGAAGCGCTCAGAATTGAGCAAATGTTTTGGAACTGAGATGATGTATTTGAATTCTTTCAAGGTAAGTCAGCTAGCTTAGAGTGAACAGCCTTGGAAATTAATTGGATGTTATAGACTTTTATAGATAAGGCAAGCTCAGCTAGTGATGTTCACAAAACACTGAAGAAAGAAGACCAGAATCTTGGAAAATGAAAACATAGAAACATAGAAAATAGGTGCAGGAGTAGGCCATTCGGCCCTTTGAGCCTGCACCGCCATTCAATATGATCATGGCTGATCATCCAACTCAGTATCCTGTACCTACCTGCTCTCCATACCTCCTGATCCCTTTAGCCACAAGGGCCACATCTAACTCCCTCTTAAATATAGCCAATTAACTGGCCTCAACTACCTTCTGTGGCAGAGAATTCCACAGATTCACAACTCTCTGAGAAAATTAGATGTTTTCAAGCATTTGCCATTTTTTTTCAAGAAGAGCTTCAAAATAATTGGATTGTTTTGGAGCTACAAATAAGATGCGCTGGTAGCCAGCTCTGCACTTGGACAATGATCTGGCAGTTAGCCAAGGGGATTAACCCATGGAGCGACAGACAGGTGAGTACGAAGAGGAGCCACAAGGGGGAGCTGTGGAGTCAGAAGATATGGAAGAAGAGAGATCAAACAAAATGAGAAGGAAGAAGCAGCCTACCTGGAAAGATGCCAGATGGATAGAGACAAGTTATGGAAGCAGATGATCAAGAAAATTGAAATCCAGAATCAACTATTGGAATCCTAAGATAATGCGATGATAGTGCAATCTAATCAGGAACAATTACTCAGTCTTGGTCTCGAGGTTGGAGAAAAGCAAGACGCATTGCTGAAAGCACAAATGCCTGAGGAAGAACACAAAAGACACACCCAGTGGTTCCAAGAAAAAGTGGAATTTTTCGATGGTTTTGTAGAGTAAGTGAGGAAGTGGTTATTTGAGATTGAACAACTTACGCACTCAAGTCAAGTCAAACAAACTTTATTGTCATTTAGAAATACATTGATACATGCAGTTCCAAACGAAATTACGTTGCATTTGGCTCCCTGTGCAACACAATAAATTAACCGAAGGATAGGCATGGGTGAAAAGGATAAATAGACAATAGTGGCAGCCCATTACATGGCATTCAGGAGTCTGATGGCTCGTGGGAAGAAGCTGTTGCAGAACCTTGATGTTCTGCTCCTTATGCTGCGGTATCTTTTTCCCGAGGGCAGCAGAGTGAACAGTCCGTGATGGAGATGTGTGGGGTCTTTTATAATACTGCTGGCCTTAGACACACAGCGTTTGGTCGCAATATCCCCGATTGAGGGGAGAGAGGTCCCGATGATTTTCTCCGCTGTCCTCACCACTCTCTGCACAGACTTCCAGTCAGAGGCTCTACAGTCCCCAAACCAGACAGAGATACAGCTGGTCAGAATACTCTCTATGGTGCCCCTGTAGAAAGTAGTGAGGATGGGATGGGGGAGATGAGCTCTTCTCATCCGGCGCAGAAAGTGCAACCGCTGCTGCGCTCTCTTAACAGTTGATGAGGTGTTATTCGACCAGGTCAGACTGTTAGTGATCTGCACCCCCAGGAACTTTGTGCTGCTGACCACCTCCACATCGCTGTCATTGATGTGAAGTGGTGTGGGACTGTGCCGGGTTTTCCTGAAGTCGACGATAATCTCCTTTGTTTTCTCGACATTCAGGATCAGGTTGTTCGTATTGCACCAGTCCGCCAGTTGTTTCACCTCCTCCCTGTAAGCCAGCTCATTGTCGTCCCTGATGAGGCCCACCACTGTTGTGTCATCTGCGTACTTCATGATGTGGTTTGTACTAAACCTGGCACAACAGTCGTGAGTCATCAGGGTGGACCCAGGACACAGCCCTGAGGGGAGCCGGTGCTCAGAGAGATGGTATTGGAGGTGTTATTTCCAACCCTCACAGACTGAGGTCTGTCAGTGAGGAAGTCCAGTAGCCAGTTACACATGGGGGTGCCGAGGCCCAATGGAACCAGTTTGCTTATCAGGTGCTGTAGGATAATGGTGTTGAATGCTGAACTGAAATCCACGAACAGCATTCGCACATAGGTGTTTTTCCCCTCTAAATGTTCCAGGCTCAGATGGAGTACGGAGGATATAGCGTCCTCTGTGGAGCGGTTTGGCCTGTAAGCAAACTGGTATGGGTCGAGTGTGGAGGGGAGTCTGGAGGTGATGTGGTCCCTGACCAGCCTCTCGAAGCACTTCATCATTATGGGGGTGAGTGCTACAGGGCGGTAGTCATTGAGACATTGTATGTTGGATTTTTTTGGCACAGGTATGATAGTGGCAGTCTTGAAACATAATGGGACGACAGCCTGGTTCAGTGAGGTGTTAAATATGTCCGTAAGGACATGTGCCAGCTGATCAGCACATTCCCTGAGCACCCGCCCTGGTATGTTATCAGGGCCTGCCGCCTTTCGCGCGTTCACTCCTTTTAGGGTCCTCCGAACATCCACTATGTCAAGACTGAGTGCCTTTTCCTCACAATGAGGAATACCTTTGCTTGCAGGTGTGTTATTTAATGCTTCGAACCGACCAAAATAGTTGTTGAGTTCATTGAGGAACTCAATGTTGTCATCACAGGGTGGTGAAGCAGTCTTATAGTCCGTGATTGATTTGATTCCCTGCCACATGCGCCTGGTGTTCTTGGGGTTCTTGGGGTCACTCTACAGTCGGAAATGCGATGCAACAAGGTGTTGAAGTGGGAGAAGAAATTAGACCACAGGATAGTACCTCAAATGTCTCAACACAAAGATTTGGACGAAAATCTGATTCTGTAGCCAGTTCAATTACAAGGGTCTCTGCTCAAATGAAAGCCAATGTTGAATTAGCTGTGCTGTCACTAGAAGCTACTGCCTTGGAGCTGGGAATAGCCACAAAGTTGAAGAAAGAGGCACTGGAAGGTCAGGGTTCCAGATGCGGCTCAAGATTATCTCAGAAGAAAAGTTTCTTAGTCCAAGAAGGAGCGGCTAAGCTGAAAACAACAGCTAAATGAAATCTACAGCCAGAGAATATCTGGTCTCATGAACTAGCACTGCGTAAGTGGATGGGCGACAAAACTTAATTTCAGCAACAAGGAGCTAGACCAAAGCAAATTACTTTTGGGCTGTCTGTTGAGACCCGTAATAAGCCGGCGACCAGCACTCTTCTCAGAGGCCTGTTTTTGAAACATTTGTGTCCAGTCAGGGACAAACAACTGGTCATGGGACTCGTGACAAAACTTAGCCATACCAGTACACGTCATACTCAGAAGCCTGTTTACGGTTCCTCTGAGTCCAATGAGAGATTTAAAAAAGAAATCTGTGAATTGGTGAAGAATCAAATGAGAATTAGCGAAGCTCTAGCTCAACATAATATCTCTTCCGGTGATCCTTTGCAATATGAATCTTTCATAGACCAGTTTGTGGAAGGAGTGGAAATGAAAACTACTAATGAAAAAGATCGCTTACGATTTCTGGTGCATTACACAATTGGATATCCAAAGCAGCTTGTTGGAGGTTGTCGGAATTTGCCTGCAGGTGAGGACTATCACCTGCAGGCAGAGATTTGCTTAGAGAACATTTTGGTAATGAACACCAGATTGCTAATGCATACATGAAGAAGGCCTATGCTTGGACAGTTATCAAGGCAGAAGATGCGAAAGCATTGTGTGAGTTTGCGATATTTCTTAAAAGTTGGTGTAGCTCAATGAAACATCTCAACCACATGCAAGAAATGAATGTTGTTAGCAATATGAAAACGTATCACTCTAAAACTGCCCTATAGACTTAGAAAAAAGTGGAGGGATAAAGCAGGTCTTTTACAGGATGATGAGGATCGAGAGGCGATGCTTCCTGATCTGGTGAATTTCATGGAAAGGGAAGTTCGGTTAATGTCAAATTTACGCTATGGGAGTATTCAAGACCCTAAACCAATTGCAACTGTCAAAGGTTCTACCTTTACTAAAACAAAAGGAAGATCAGGACCTAAGGAAAGCAGTTTTGCTACCGCTATAATACCTGTAGAAACGACAGGAGGAATGAAAGGAGACGCATCTACCATTAAGCAAAAAGAATTCTGTTTGTCATGTGATGAAGTTGGTCACACCATAAGGGATGTTGAAAATTCAAGAAGAAAGAATATAAAGAAAAGATGGACTTCTTAAAAGAGAAGGGAATCTGCTTTGGATGTTTGAAGAAAGGACACATGGTTAAAGACTGCAAGAGTCGTATAACTTGTAATAAGTGCAGACAAGATCATCCTGAATTACTTCATACTGAACAGAAGAATACGGAAAAGAAGCCGGAGCAAATAGAACAGAAGGAGAAGCCAGCTGTTAGTGATGCTGTTACGTCACCTCAAATAAATGCGCATATTGGGGCCGGGGTAGAAACTTGTATTTTCTCCATCTTAGCAGTAAAGATAAGGAGCAGCCAGGGGAATAGAATGTTGCAAACATATGCTTTTTGGGATCATGGAAGTTCTGCTACCTTTTGCACAGAACCTTGATGAGAAGGCTGGACATCACAGGACAAAAGATTAAGATTTTCTTGCATACCATAAATGAAGAGAAATATTGTAATAGTCAAAATATTGTAAGTATGGAAATATCTAGTAGGGATGAAGACAATTTTATACAAATATCTGATGTGTTTACACATGAGACCATGTCTGTTTCTCATCTGAATATACACAAGCAAGTCCACTTGAAACAATGGCCTTACTTGAAGGATGTCAAGATACCTAAAATAAATTCTGGTATCAACCTCCATATTGGAACAAATGCTTTGAAGGCATTAGAACCTAAAGAGTTTGTCAGCAGTCAAGGGGATGGACCATTTGCTGTGAGAACCCTACTCAGATGGGTTATCTATGGCTCCCTGAGAAGGAACAACAAAGAAAGGGACCTTGAGGGTGGTCTTTGACTGTGCTGCAGTCTTCAAAGGAACATCACTTAGCTGTCAACTACTAGACCTTACTAACTTACTCATTGGAGTTCTTATTAAATTCAGAGAAGAACCAATTGCTTTTATGGTTGACATTAAAGCGATTTCATCAAATCAAAGTATCAGAAAAGCATATTGACTATTTGCAATCCCTATGATGGCCTGATGGGGATGTACAACAAGATCTTGTTGAATACCGGATGAATGTACATCTCTTTGGAGTGGTGTCATCACCAAGTTTTGCAAACTTTGCATTAAGGAAGACTGCCGAGGATAATAAAGCTCACTTCCCAGAAGAAGTGACAAACACCGTAAAGAATAATTTCTACGTGGATGATTGTTTATAATCTATGTCTGCGGTAGAGGAAGCAATTCAAATGGTAAAACATCTGACTTCCCTCTGCAATAAAGGAGGATGCACACTTTCCAAGTGGATCGAGAATGGCCGTCTTGTATCGGAAAGCATTCCACTAGATGACAGAGCCAAGGAGACCAGGGAGTTGGATTTGGACAAAGACAATTTGCCAATGGAGAGGGCACTGGGACTGCATTGGTGTGCTGAAAGAGATGTGTTCCAGTTCAGAATCTCGATTCAAGAGCGACCATGTACAAGACGGGGCATCCTATCCGTGGTTGATTCTGCTTAAGACCCTTTGGGATTTCTTACACCATTTACACTGCCAGCCAAGTTGATTTTGCAGGATCTACGTAAGGAAAAACTTAGATGGGATGAGAGTATAACGCAACTTCCTCTCAGCAATGGACAGAGTGGTTAGGAGATCTCAACAAGATCTCAGAATTCAAAGTGAACAGATGCATGAAACCTACAAACTTTGGTCGAATCAGATATATGCACAGCTGCAACTCTTTTCAGATGCAAGTGAAAGTGGCTACGGTACTGGAAAATGATATCAATGAAGTACATGTTGCATTCTTAATGGAAAAGGCCAGAGTGGCACCATTGAAGCAAATGGCGATTCCCAGAATGGAACTTAAGGGCCGGTCCCACTTTCCTGAGTTACTCACAAATTCTCCCGAGTTTTCCCCTTGATTCAAACTCGGATAATGTGCGTAGCAAGTCTGTAGGCATTCGTAGCGAATCCGTAGGAGGCCGTAGGAGTCCGTAGATGTATCGTAGCGGCTCGTTATGCCAGCCGTAGGTACTCTGGGCATCAGGTAAGTTGGGATGTTTTTTCCAGCATGTCAAAAAAGTCCACGAGTAAAAAGATAGTCGGGAGCAGGAGTTCGTAGATCACAAAAATCTTGATTTTTGTTTAAGGTCCTTTCAACTCGGCAGAGGACTTGGGAAAGTGGGACAGGCCCTTTACTGCCGCTGTCTTAGCTGTTAAAGTTGACATAATGCTGCAAAAGTAACTGCAGCTTCAGCTGCAGAAATCTATCTTCTGGACTGATAGTACTACAGTGCTTAAATACTTTCACAATGAGGACAAACGTTTCTTAACATTTGTAGCAAACAAAATCTCTTATGTAAGGGGAGCTACTGATGTATCACAGTGGAAATATGTTAAAACAAAGGAAAATCCTGCGGATGAAGCTTCTAGAGGACGAACAGCAGACTGCTTCTTAAACAATGAGAGATGGATCAATGGACCAGAGTTTCTCTGTAAGCCAGATAGAGAATGGCCAAAGCTTGAACTGGGATTTGAAATCTCAGCTAATCTCGGAAATTAAGCAGGATGTCACAGTGAATGTTATTGCTAAGGATTCATCAAACATAACAAGCAAATTAATTACCCACTTTTCATCATGGAAGATGGCGGCTTGGGTTTTTAAAGCCAAAACAAGGTTATTGCTTTGCCCAAAAAAGGAAGAGATTGCTGAAAGTATTTCTGATGATCATCCTGAAAAACTGAAGGAAAAGGTTGAAAAGTGGATGCAAGTTTTAAGGTATCGTATCACGTACAGGGCTTACATCTTGATGATCTTCATAAGGCAGAAAACGCAATTATTTATTTCAGTCAAAGACAAAAATACAAAGAAGAAATATCAACGTTAGAAGCTGGAGGAGTATATGGTGTCAAAAGAGACAGTCAATTGCATAAGCTGGATCCAGTATTGGAAGAAGAACTTTTGAGAGTTGGCAGACGCCCGAATAGACTGGCAATGCCTGAAGTGGCTAAGCATCCTATTATTCTCTCATATTCTCTCATAAAGGACTTTCATATTTCAACATTACTGTTACGACATATTCATGAGCGGATCAGACATGGAGGAAGGAACCACATGCTGTCGCAACTTCGTAAGAGATATTGGATTATCAAAGCTAACTCTGCTGCAAGAAAGATAAGACATTTTGTTCCAGGTGATATCGTTTTGGTGGTTGATTCTACTGCATCACGAGGTTCTTGGTTGATGGGAAAGATACTGGAGATCATGCCAGACGTTAAGGGTTTGGTGCGTACAGTACGACTTCAGACTAAGAACAATGTCTTGGTAAGACCGATAACCAAGATATGTCTGCTACTAGAAGGCGAAAATGAAGATGGAAGAATTGCTGAAGAAGTCTGAATGCCGATATATAATGCATGCTATATTTGTTTTTTGATATATGTTAAGCTTTTATAGCTCCTTTTTTAATGTCTATTAGTAATTGCCTCGTTATATACTCATAACAAGTAGGGGCAGGTATGTTGGAGCCATTAAGTTTATTATAGTCATCTCTAGTTACCTTTAATTATTATCTGCCTAATTTTTATACTGTCCCTGACATCCCTTGTCAGCCATGGTCGTCCCTTTCTCCCCTTGGAATCTTTCTTCCTCCTCGGGAGATTTTATCATCTTAAATCTTTAAAAGTTGTCCATTTTTTTTTTAATCTGACAATGAGATCGAGCAGTAGACATGACAGCAGCAAAGTTATATTTTTCTCCTCCAGGTATCCACCCAACTTTGAGGTAAACTTCTAATCTAAGATTTAAGTAAAAGTACAGTAAAAGTCTGTCGCCCGATGCAAAGACCGAAATCCATTACGTTCATCTAATGCCAAACTGTTATCCACACAATACAACAAATGTGCAGACAATTATAATTTATAGCTATTAGACTCGATGAATGAGTGTACAATAGATTAAGTATTTAACAAGAGCAACAGAAGTGAACAACTTTCTCAACTAAAACTAATAATTTATAAAGATAACGACTAATCATAGACAGTCTGCGTGGATTTGTTAAGGGAACGTCGTATCTAACAACAATTATTAGAAGTGGTAATAAGAAGTCCATTGATTTGGATGTGATGGGAACATTTGATGTAGTCTATATGAACATTATCAAGGTAATGGACATAACTCAATGTGGTAAACAAAGGCCCATGGGAAAGAAGAGGAAAGTGGCAACTTGTACAGCTTCAGTTTAGTTTATGGTCATGCATACCAAGGTACAGTGAAAAGCTTTTGTTGCATGCTATCCAGTCAGCAGAAAGGCAACACATGATTACAATCGTGCCATTTACAGTGTATAGATACATGATAAGGGAATAACATTTAGTGCAAGGTAAAGCCAGCAAAGTCCGAGCAAGGTAATCCGAGGGTCGCTAAAGAGGTAGATAGTAGTTCAGCAATGCTATCTGATTGTGGTAGGATGATTCAGTTGCTTGATAACAGCTGGGTAGAAACTGTCCCTGAATCTGAAGGTGTGTATTTGCACATTTCTATCCCTTTTGCATGATGGGAGGGGGAGCTGAAGGAGTTTTGGTTTGTGTGATGGGCTGGGCTACGTCCACAATTTGCTGCAATTTCTTGCGGTATTGAATGGAGCTATTCCCAAACCAAGCTGTGATGCATCCTGATGTAATGAATTCTGTGGTGCATCTGTAGAAGTTGGTGAGAGTTGCAGGGAACATGCCAAACTTCCAAAGCCTTCTAAGGAAGTACAGGCGTTGGTGTGCTTTCTTGGTTGATGCTTCAATAAGGGTGGTCCAGGAGTAGGTGTTGGTGATATGGACCCCTAGGAATTGAAAGTTTTCAACCATCTCTACTTCGGCACTGTCAATGCAAACTGGGGATGTGTTCCGCTTCGCTTTCTGAAGTCGATCACTATCTCATTTGTCTTGCTGATATTGAGAGAAAGGTTGTTGTCTCGACACCAGGACACAAGGTTCTTGATCTCCTTCCGATACTCTGTCTCATCATTATTTGATATCCAGCCCACAATGAATTGAATTGAATTGAATTGAATACCTTTATTGTCATTCAGACCTTTCGGTCTGAACGAAATTTCGTGCCTGCAGTCATACATATATAAAAATAACAATACAATACCATACAATAAACACAAAATTAACATCCACCACAGTGAGTTCACCAAACACCTCCTCACTGTGGTGGAAGGCAAAAGTCTTAGGGTCTCTGTCTTTTCTCCCCTCCTTATTCTCCCTCTGCGCTGAGGGGATCCAGGCCGCCGCCACCGCTGACGCCGGAACGCCGGAACACCGCCACAGGGCCCGCCGCCGGAACGTCGCTGAAGCACCGCAGCTCCCGACACCCAAGCCGCCGCTGGAGCACCGCACCAATGGTGGTGTCGCCTGCCAATTTGAAAATTTAATTAAATTTGTACATGGCTGCACTGTCGTGGGTGTACAAGGAGTAAAGAAGTGAGCTGAGAACACATCCTTGCAGAGCACCAATGTTGAGGATTATCGTCAAGGATGATTTGTCCCCTATCCTTATTGCTTGGGTTTGTTGGTCAGGAAGTCGAGGATCCAGTTGCAGAGATTAATACTGACAACAAGCCCCGCGATTTTGGCGATAAACTTGGATGGTGTAATGGTATTAAAGGCAGAGCTGTAGTCAATGAATAGGAGTCTAACGTTGATGTCATTCTTATCCAGGTGTTCGGGGGCTGAGTGTAGGGCTAGGGCAATGGTATTGTCAGTGAACTGTTGTAGTGAGGAGGGAACTGCAGTGGGTCAAGGCCGCTGGGTAGACTGGATTTAATGCGTTCCACAACTAGCCTCTCAAAACATTTCATGATGGTGGACATCAAGGCCACTGGACGGTAGTCACTCACACATGAGGTCTTGCTTTTCTTTGGCACTGGGTGATGGTGGTCTACTTGATGCAGGTGGGCATCTCAGAACGGAGTAGGGAGAGATTAAAGATGTCCGCGAATACTCCCGATAGCTGGTCTGAGCAGCTACAAAGGACATGGCCAGAAACTCTGTCTGGGTCAAGTTTGTCCCAGTATTGTCACTTGGCATCCTTGATGGCTTTGTGAAGATCATAGCAGACCTTTTTGTACCACTCGGGATCGTTTGATGTATGCAGCAGATCTGACCTTAACCTGTGAATATACCTCGCGGTTAATCCATAGCTTCCAGTTGGGGAACACTTGGATTGACTGTCAGCAAACAGTTTTCTGGGCAATATTCCTTGACTTCCATGACACACATAATACTCAAGATTATCTCAGTGACAGAAAGCAAATTTTAATGGTCAATAGGAGCTCTAGAAACTAAATAATGACATGCAGTGAGGTCTCAAAGTTAGGTGCTTTGTACATTTTGGCATGTGTCAATTCTTTCAATGCTCACTTCAAAAGGAAGAACATTGATGTACCTTCATGAGCCCCCATGGCCCCCAATGATACTGTAATCTCAGTTGCTCAGGTTAACATCTGAAGAGCCTTCATGAAGAAAAAACCTTGAAAAGTCTTTGGCTCGGATGGTATATCTGTCCGCCTGGTATCTGAAACCAACTGGTTTATGGCTGTGCTTTGGGTGGCACAGTGGTCCACCTGGTAGAGCTGGTGCCTCACAACGCCAGAGAGCTGGATTCAATCCTGACCTTGGATGCTGTGTGTGTGGAATTTGGACGTTCTTCCTGTAACCACGTGATTTTCTTTTGTTTGCTCTGGTTTCCACTCGCACCCCAAAGCCATGCAGGTTTGTAGGTTAATTGGCCTTTGCAAATTGCTCCGAGTGTGTAGTGAATGTTGTGTGAATGGGCAAAATTTGAATGAGACCACAAGTAGAGTACCATGTGCAATTTTGCTAACCACATTACAGTAATGATGTGCAGTAGAGCGATGTAGAGGAGTTTTGGAAACTACCAGGCAAAGGGATTGGGAAGGCTGGAGTCCAGAAGGCTGGAACATGCCCAGATAGAAGGTGAAGCATTGTATTGGGCTTCATTGTCATAGTGCAGAACCAGGGTCACTGTCTCAAAATAAGGTGTCAATCTAGTTTTGCCACCCCCAAATTAAGATAGATAGATATTTCTTTGCATAGAAGGGAGTGCATCTTTGGAGCTCTCCAACCATATTCAAGCATATTCAAGTCAGAAATTATTAGATATTTGGATATTAATTGACTCAAGGGAAATTGGCACCGAGGTAAAATATCAGAATGATTTTAATGAATTACTAGACTAAGTGGGACGCATTGGGTCCCTGTCACATGGGAGGCCTGGTCTCCCAACGCAATATTCGACCACTAAGCCACAGCCCCCAAATGCGCATGACCGGCTGACTGGCCCGCACTAATGGCAGAGGCTAAGTTAAAGTTAATAACTTTGCATTTAATATTTCCATTACCTTGCCTTCCTTCTTCCTACTCCCATCCTCCTAATTCCCCCTCATCCCCCGGCACCCTCCCCATCCTCTTCACCCTCCCTCTTCTTTTCTCTGCCTCTTCCCCTCCTCACTCCCTCCCTCACCTCTCCCTTCCTCTCCTTTCCCCTACCGTAGGTCACTCCCTCCGTCCATAACCACTTTCCCCTCCCTACCCCCCTCCTCTCCCTCTACCCCCCATCCTCCCCCACTCTCCCTCCTCACCTCCCCCACTTTCCTCTCCCTGTACCACGCTACCCCCTCCTCTCCATCATTCTCCCCAGTTTCCCTCCTCACCTCCCCAGGATCTGGGATGGAACGGAGCGGCGCCGGCCTCCGGCCCAAGGCCATGAACTTCCAGTCTCTGCCAGTGCTGCGCACCTGCTCCCCGGGCTCAGGCTTGGGCTCGGGCTCCCGAGGCTCAGTGCTGGGTCCGCCCAGCGGGGCCCTGGCGCTGAACTGCGACTCTGGCTCCAGCCCCCTTCCCGTGTAGGCAGGCTCGGGCTCGGGATCCAGCTCAGGATCCGGGGGCTCAATGCTGGATCCACCCGGCGGGGCCCTTGCCCTGAGCTGTGGCTCTGGCTCCATGCCCGTGTTGTCGCGCTTGAGCTCAACAGCCGCCTATGCTCTCCAACTCGGCAGCCATCCGTGCCAAGATCCACTGCTTCTATGCCATCTATAACCTGATCGACAGGCTTGTGATGAGGGTAAAGACAAAGATGGAGATTTGAATTTCTGGAAAGGCCCCAACTGCGCAGGTGCGACTGAGATGGGAATCCTTCCCCAACTGCGCATGCGCGGGCGGGGACGCTGTTTTAAGTTAATTTCAGTTTTAAACGTTAATAACTTTTAATATATACCATCAATCTGAACAAAATTTGTTTTAATTTACATCACAGGAGGTGAGTAGAGTGATGCAAAAATGGTAGCGCTATCGTGTACAGTTTTTGCACAAATACAAACCGGTCAAACAAACCAGCAAATAAACAAGATGAGAGTTTTAGTAATGTATAGATACAATGGACTCAAAGGACTAAATGGCCATCAAAATATTGCCGGAACCATAGCTAAGATGGTGCATTGATTCGCAGCTGGGCCTTTCAAGGTTGATACCAATAAGGACCTTTTAACAAAACGGAATGCATAAATCTCAAACTCTCCCAACAAAAGGGTGTGGATAATTGGGGCAAAATGAATGATTTGTAAGATCATTAATTTTTGAGATTTGAACTAATGAAAGACGAAGGCAAGAAATATGAACATTAACCATAAAAATATAAGAATTGGGAGGAGATTATCACAAAGCACATGAAGCTAGCTCTACACTAAGAAGTAACTACATATTTAATCTACTTTATATCCAATTGCCTGACCAAATTCCATTGCTCTATTTCCATTATTGTCAAAGATCTATAGATGATCTTGGACACATTTAATTATGTTGCACCTATTACCCGGTGAGTTAGAAAAATTCAGAGATTCACATTTTCCTTATTCTTGAGTGCAGAAGATTTTCTTTATTCCTATCCTAATTGGCTGACCGCTTATTCTGAGACATGATTCTTTACTATACTATTCAGCCAGGATAAACAGCTTCCTAGCATGTATCCTGTCAAGCTCGCACACATTCCTCTAAATAGTAATGCATTGACATAGCGGTTCATCTGCATTTGGAGTGGAAACCACATTTCTATTGTTTTTCAATACTCCAAGAGAATTATTTGTTACCAGACCAAGTGGGACCCATTGGGTTCCTGTCACACCTGAGGGCTGGTCCCAGACAGAGATCCCCGTTGTGACGAGAGTCAGGGCAACTCTCTTCAAGTGCGCCTCGCCATCCCTCTTCCTACCCCTATCCTCCATTCCCCGTCATCCCCCAGCACCACCTCCCCCTCCTGTTCACCCTCCCTATTCTTTTCCCCTCTCCTCCTCCCCTCCCCCACTCCCTCTCTGACCTCATCCTCCCTCTCCTTTTGCCTACCCTCAGTCACTCCCTCCATAACCCCTCTCCATTGTGACATTATACGCTGCCATTGTGACATAATACTCTGCTAACTGCCAGTGCAGATGGACGAGATTTTTGTCAAAGTGGGGTTTTGTAAAGTTTAAAATGTGAGAAACTTGTAAAATATATCATCAATCTGAACAAAGCTTGATACAACACAGCACAGGACAATGGTGAGTGAGGTGGGCCAGAAATTGTCGTGCTATCTTTTATCGTTTTGGCGTAATTACAGAACATCACAGACACACATAGACAGGCAGAAACAAACAAGATGAGAGTTTTAGTAATATATACTAGACCAAGTGGGACCCATTGAGCCCCATTCCCCCAATGCAATATTCCACCACTCACCCGTTCCCCCAATGCAAGCCATTTCCACCACTCACCCGATCCCCCAACGCAACCCGTTCCCCCAACGCAATATTTCACTACTCACCATAGCCGCCAACTGCGCAGGCGTGATTCATACACTCCCTCACCCTCCTCTTCACCCCCTCTTCTATCCCCTCTCCTGCACTCCCTCTCCTTTTCCCTTCCCTCAGTCACTCCCTCCCTCACCTATCCCCTATCGCACTCCCCCACTAAACACAATGTTTAAATAACATTTCTCCTCCTCCCCACCCCACTCCCTCCCTCTCCTTACGTAACAAATCTCTCATTGCACTGAGTGGCACACTGTTGATGGGCAGTTTATGTAAATGAGATCCCATTATGATGTCATTGTCAGGTGAAGCATTGTTCAAAGGCAGTTTATGTAAATGAGATCCCATTGTGACGTCATAGATGTAACTGCCAGCAACTGTCACTGCACTATTCAACCCATTCTTTCTTAAGCTGCAGTTTGCAAGGTTGAAAATGTCAATAACTTGTAACATATAACATCAAGCCGAAACTTGATAAAAACACACCACAAGATAATTGTGAGTAAGGTGGTGCACAAATTATAGCGCTATCGTGTACCGTTTTGGCATAATGTCAGGATCACGTACACACACATAGAAACAAACAAGATGAGTTTTAGTAATATATACTACACTAAGCGGGCCCCATTGGGTCCCTGTCACACGGGAGGCCTGGTCCCCCAACGCAACCCATTCCCGAAACGCAAAATTCCACCATTCATTTGTAGCCCCCAATTGCGCAGACGTGACTCATTTCCCCTCATCCCTAGCACTCTATTCCCCTCATCTTCACCCTCCCTCTTCTTTGCCCTCTCCTCCTCCAATCCCTCCCTCACCTCTCCCTCCCTCTCCTTTCCCCTACCCTCAGTCACTCTCCCTCCCTCCATAACTCCTCTCCCCTCCCTCCTATCCCTCCATCCCCCACTCCTCACCTCCCCCTATCCCCTCCACACTCTCCCTCCTCACCTCCCCCACTGTGCTCCTCTCCCTCTATTCCCCACTCACTACATCCCCCAGTTCTCTCCCTTTATTCCCCCTCCTCCCCCACTCTCCCTCCACACATCCCCCCTCTCTCCCTATGCCCTCCGCTCCCTCAATCCCCCCAATCTCCCTCACCTCCCCAGGTATTCCCCACTCCCTACCTCCCCGCCCTCCTATCCCTCTATTCCCCCTTCCCCCCCACACTTCCTCCTCACCATCCACACTTTCCCTCCTCTCCCTCAATCCCCCCATTCTCCCCCCTCACCTCCCCAGGATCTCGAGGTTGTCACTCCTTTCCCTCTTTGTGTGCCGGACCAGCAGCTGCCTCGGGCTGTGGCGGCTGCAGACCTCCGGCCTAGGCGGCTGCGGGTTTCGGGCCACGGTGGTTGCGGGCAAGCAGGAGCGCTGGCAGGCAGGTGGGCCACGCCAGAAGTTGGGCGCCGGCAGGAAGGTGGGCGCAGCCGGTGACTGACAGCGGGTGCCAGCCAATCAGCGCGCCAATGGTGCAGGAAGGGGCAGCGCCGTCCCGGCCGTTACTGACAGGAGAGGAGAGATTTTTAAACCTTAATAACCTTTAAAATACACCACCAATCAGAACAAAACTTGAGGCATTTGCAGCACAGGACAACGGCGATTAAGGTGGCGAAAAATAGTAGCGCTATCGCGTACCGTTTTTGTGCAAATTTAAAAACAACGCAAACCGGAAGATGAGAGTTTTGGTTATGTATAGATAGATAGATTCTTTGGCTTCTCATCTTCCCAGACAGTTTTGGGGGATTTAAGATAAATTACTTCTATTTAGGTCTTGTGACCCCTGTGGTGGCTAATATAGAACTGCAAAAAGAAGCCTGTACTATTACCCACAAACTGCAGGTAGAAGCCTGAGATTGCAATACCTCTTCCTTTGAAGATCAGGACTAAGATGCTGGGATAAGTCCAAGATCAGCAATGTTATCGCACATGCACTCTGACAATGAGGATGAGTGCTCCCATGTGATCCTGGATTTTTTCACCACTGTAAATAGAATAAACTATGTGAGTTCATCCTATTGTGAGTGTCGGTGTGGTCATTGCTGAACCTGGCATCATCCTCTGATGCCATACTGGTGAAGAATGCAAGCAAGACCATGCTGGCTAATCGCATGATGGGAGTGGTTATTTGTTGGCCACTCGAACTTTGTCAGCATACTCTATAAAACCCAGGCATCCAAGCCAGAGATGGAAACTGGGAGAAGGGAGACAACAAGAATAGAAGTGGAAAAAATAAGTGAGCGAGGGAGACAAAGTGTGCTGCGTCCCTCCTAGTTGTGTTCCCCTGTTCCATGTACGAGGAATAATGAGTCACTGGGTAGCCCCGAGACCACCAGCGCCAACCTGTGGTCAAGACTGGAATGTTGGGAAAAGAAGCCTAAGAAAGCCAGTGACTCGACCTGAGGCTAAGACTGAGTAGCTGGGGCAAGCCTGAGATGCCAGAACCTCTTCCGCCCCAGACAATGAGGGACTGCTCCCACACACACATTGAGGCAAATACTAACTGCAAGGATAACCCAGAGATCGCCTGCGTCGCTTCTCCAACCCAAAGCTGAGCTGTCAGGAAGAAACCTGTACTGTCAGCCACTCCTTTCGAGGCAAAGGCAAACTGCAGAAAGAAGCCTAAGATCACCACACCTCATTCGAAGACTAAGCTGCTGGGACAAGCCCAAGATCCCCAACATTATCGCACATGTGCTGTGATGGCGAGGGACCGTGCCCCCATGTGGACCTGAACTTTCTTACCATTGTAAATAGCATATACCATGAGAGTTCACCTGATTGAGAGTGTTGGTGTAGTCACTGTCAAACTGCGGCATCCGTCCCCGACACCACACTCTCTTTGCCAGGAGATAGCACCTGGGAGATGGGCAGCAGTCCACGTTTTCCATTGTTTTGCTATTTTCAGGGGGTATTGTGGTTCTGTGGGGTAGGTTGGTAGTGACTTTTTGCCTTGCAGATTAAAAGAAGAAAATGTTGGAAACACTCATCTAATGAGGCAGCATCTATGGAAAGAAGAGTAGTGTTGAATTTTCACATTTAAGATCTCTTATCAAAAACTGTTAGTTTTATGCCACTAAATGGGTGGGGGAGAAATGAATAGGACAAAGGGAATGGAATAGGGCAACGTTTTCCTTGATAATAAACTGTACAGCGAGTCATCTAGTTGAGAGGTTGATGAGGACAGTTAGAGAGGGGGAGAAAGAGCATGAACAAAAATCATAGAAACTATTAAATGGGGAAATTTAGAATGGGAGATTATGCACAAAGTGAAGTAAAAGCTTCAAAATGCATAGTGAGTTAAAGGAAATGCCCAATAGGTCAATCTATGCTCCTGGAGAAAGAAAACCTGAGCCAATATTGCAGGTAATGACATAGCAAATTATATGATGTTGTAGATCAAATCAAATTATATGATGTTGCAAATTCTATGATGTTATATGATTTTCTTCTAGTCATGTTTGCAGTCTGTCAGACTCAAACATGACTAGATGAAAATTGAGCTGGTGATCCTCAAATTTACAATTTACAAGTTTTGTTTTTATTCCAAATTTCCAGCATCTGCATAATTTTGAGTTATCGTGTAGACAATGCATGTAATGCCCATTCTTGTATATTTCAGCTAAGTGTCCACCATAGCTTGGAACTCAGCTCTGAGTGTGTACAAACAGAAACGTCAATGGCATACTGCAGGTTGCACACTGAGTTTTGGGTAACCTTGATTCTGGAATTTAGTTACCGTCAGTTGAACGGCTTTTCATTAGTTCTGATGACTGGCTTCATTTCTAGGAGATTAGTAATTGAAGCACAGTGAACTTGATCTTTACCAAGCCATAGCTCCAAACAAAGTTAAGGGAACACCACCAGTCAATATACTTGCCTTTTTCAACCTCACCAATTCTTTTGACTGCATAGTTGGATGGGACTATGGAATATTAACACTGTCAATTTAACAACCTGATCAGTCTGCAACCAATTTTAGTGAGGAATGTAGTGTTAGATCACTATCGTTCGCCTGAACAGATGCTGACTGGTTTAATGGTCTCATGCTGACAGCATCATTTCTTTCATTATGGACCTGCAGTATAGTTGATAGGCATTCATTCCAAAGTCTTCTAATTCCCAAATGAGGCAAAACAATATCTTGTGCTTGTGAATCACCTGTGTTATTCTAGATATGGAGCTTGGCTTCAAATGTAGTCAGACATGGGAATATGGACCTACATTTATGGAAGCAATATGGTTCCTAATTTAAAGGCATAAAATCTCTTCATATTGAAAGATCAATTAAGGATTGAATGAAATTGCAGTGTAGAAAGAGGCCTTTCAGACCACTGAGTCCATACCGACCACCGATCATCCACTCACTTTATGTTTTCCCACTTTCGCATCCATTCCCTACATACTAGGGGCAATTTACAGAGGCTAATTAACCTACAACATGCACATTTTTGGGATGTGGAAGGAAATTAGCGCACCCAGAGGAAACTCATGTAGTCCCAGTGATAACATGCAAACTCCAGAGACAGTACCCAAGGTTAGGATTGAACCCAGGTCTCTGGCGTTGTGAGGCAGCAGCTCCTCCAGCTACACCATTGTGTTGTCCAATATTATATAATTACTTTATTTATATAATGAAAGTTGTCTGTATAAATTTGTCATATTGTAATTACTACCTGTCATTTATAATGGTAATACAGCACCTCCATTGGAGTAGTATTAAATCACAATATGTAATCTATATGCCACGGTGTGGTTCCAGCTATAAATAATGTCACAGAAACCTTCAACAGAAAGAATCAATAGGAGTTACATACAGGCATATGGATTTTCACATATTTATAACACGCCATTAGTTTAAAATTTATTCAGTTTATTGTGCTGAATTCCATAATAAATTTCAGAATATAACTCCTTTAAGGATTTCAAGATATTTACCGCATAAATTGGCAATATTTTTGCTAATGCTCCTAAATAATTTATACTTACCACATTTAACATAGAAACATAGAAAATAGGTGCAGGAGTAGGCCAATCGGCCCTTCGAGCCTGCACCGCCATTCAATGTGATCATGGCTGATCATCCAACTCAGTATCCCGTACCTGCCTTCTCTCCATACCCCCTGATCCCTTTAGCCACAAGTGCCACATCTAACGCCCTCTTAAATATAGCAATATGTTTTTAGTACTGTAATATTGAATAAACTGCTCTTGTGGAGATAACATCAGTCACTAGTTGCATTTCTTTGATAGCTGATCTGAGTAGTGACAGCCATGAAGCAAATAATGGAAAGAGGAGTGTGGAATGAGACAATGCAGTATTTAACTGCATAGAGGCAATTAAAGTGTTTGGCAACCGAGAGATCAGGTGGGCCCAGGTGGACTGAGCAAGGTTGTTCACCGAAATGATCGCCCAGTCTATGTTTGGTCTCGCTGATATATAAGAGATCTACACCTTGAACAACGGATACAGTAGATGAGGTTGGAGGAGGTGCAAGTGAACCTCTGCCTCACCTGAAAAGGTTAATACCCCTTAATTCCCCTTCCCATTCTCACACTGACCTTTCTGTCCTGGGTCTCCTCCATTGCCAGAGTGAGGCCAAATGCAAATAGATGAACAGCACCTCATATTTTGCTTGGGCAGCTTACAACCTAGCGGTATGAATATTGATTTCTCGAACTTCAAGTAACCAATGCCATCCTTCTCTCTCCATTTCCCCCCTCCCCATCCTAGTCGTTGTACTAGTTTCAACCTAGTCCCACTGGGTTACTCCAGCTTTTTGTGTCTATCTTCGGTTTAAGCCAGCATCTGCAGTTTCTTCCTTCACATTTTGTATGCTTAACTATAGTTTGTTATCTTTACTATCAACTCTAAATTCCCAGTTCTGTAACACCAAGGCAACAACATGTTTGCTCATAGAGTCAAGTTAATTTTTAGCAAGGTTGAACTTTGTGCCTACTTTCTGCCTCCCACTGGAGCAGTAAGGTTATACTTTAAAAAGCAAAAATAACGTCACCAGTATTGAATAGTAGATGAAGGTGATCTAGATAATGAAGAGGAAGTAAAGAAAAAGAGAAAGAATAGTTTGGAGAGAACGCATGACTGAAGATGGAATATAAGAACAGCCAGAGAGAGTGAGCAAGGAGGGTAGAAGAACAAGGGCGCAAACATCGAGGCCAGTTGGTGCTGTGTGCAACCTATGTTGCTGTCGAGATTAAACCAAATACGTGGTACTTCTGGAGCTCTGTCAGCCTGTCTACTTACCCCGAGAAGGAACATCGACAAGCTGTCTGATGAAGCGGCAAACTGGGCTGTTATCTATTTAGACGAAACCAGTTTACCCACCATCTGAAATATTTTTTTCATGTGTGCTGATGCCGTTGTTCTTCGATCCAGCTCTCAGTGACGTTCGGCGTTCCTCTCACCAACAGTAATCCGAGCCCGGATGTGAATCTCCTATTCCTGCAATTTTAATCTTTGCTAGCTCATTGAAAGCTTGTTTTGTTTTCATATATAGCAGCTATTTACAAATGGATACATCCGAAAAACTTACATTCACACCGTACTTATCACAGGGCTTCTGAAGCACGACTATAGTGCGAGGGAGGATGGGAAGAGGAGGAGGAAGAGGAGGAAGGGGGTTGCCTGCTGGCCTTGTTTCCATGGTATTCCCTGTTGAACATTTGAATACCGTATTGTTCATATGCAAGCCAGAGCCTGGAAAAATCTCGGCACACCTGAGACTGAGAACAGACTGAATTCCTTTACGCTCCTGAGTTGGATGTTTTAAGGAGAGAAACATAAAAATATATATATTTTTTCTCAATATCTATGTTTGTGTGTGGTGAAAAGTAACTTAAAATAATTTTACTGCTGCAGGCTGACACTGCTACATTCTGGGATGAATAATACTGTTTAGGGAATATGCAGGCAACTCTCAGCAAAGGATATATGTGGTGCACTTCACATCTCCAAACCCACTAGGCCCAAGCTTCTTCCACGAGGGATAGCATGAAGAAGTTTGCTTCCACGCGCAGTTTGAACAGGATCCTTCAGCAATGTGATGACTCCTGTCAGGATTACGACGAGATTCAGGCAGTGGAGAAAAAATGGCATCTGCATATCGGAGGTGCTAGAAAGGTCCTGGGCAGAAAGTCAAATCTCTCATCTCTTTTTATTTCAGCCCCGCCACCCCCGAAGAGGGCACCAAGTACTACGCTGACTCTCCGCTCCAAATCCATGACTGCTGAACTCGAGGAGCTAGGTAAGATATTGTTTATTTATTAATATGATGTATTTTCTAATTGATAAATTAATCAACTGATTAATCATTTCATAAGGCACTGTACAACACGTTTATGTCTTTATTTCAATGGCTATACATGTATAATGCATGCAGGACAAAAGTAAATCATTCGCTTCTGTCTAGTACTGTATTGTCCATGAGTCTCTCAGTGTCAAAAACTATATATATGTGCAGTATACATTGGGTTAAGAAATTAAATAGTTTCTTTCTGGTATTATAAAGTCCATAACTGCAGTGATAGCTCCTGCAACCATGGTACGCAAGGTATACAATTACTTGATTTAGTACTTTATTAGTCAAATGTAGCTAAGTATTGGGTACATTTGTGTATTTTAAGATGGGATGTGGGTTTTGCAATAAAGATGGAATTTATTGTCCAGATTTGCTATTCTGAAAAATGGCACTTTGTATCTTTCCTTGAATTGCCACAGCTCTTGTGGCTATAGTACCATCATAAATTGTGTTGAGAGTTTACAGAATTGACTAGTGTGAGCAAGGATTAAATCTCATCCAGTATGTCTGAAGTCTGCTTGAGGCCAGACTGGTTAATAGTGAAAGTACAAGTTGATTGAAAAAGAACGATTCTTCCAATTGTCAAGAAATTGCTTTTTGCACTGTAATTCATTTTCTGTTGATTGCATGTGCCTTACGTGTTTCTCTATTAGCTCCAGTACAAATTTATGTGCGACAAGTTATAGAAGAGTATAGATCAGAGAGCCAACAAGACCTCATACCTTTAGTACTTTCCCAGGTATCCCAATCCAGAGCCATATCTTATCAAATTATCTTCTAATATCTTAGGAGTTTCTTTAAAGAACTTCCCTCTAGTGCTTTAATAATTCCACCAGAGCCCATCCTTCCAGTTACATACACTCTAAATGAATCCCTTCCTTCCAATAACCTAATACACCCATGGAAGCACTTTTCAGTAGACCCTAGTTTTTTCATCATAGCCATAGAGAAAATAGCATGGAAAACAGCTATTTTGCCCCCTCAGTTGGCACTAACCTTCAACCACCCATTTATACCAATGCTACATTAATTCCTTCTTTATTCTTCTCACAATCTCATCATTTCCCTTCAGGTTCTACTTTTCACCTACATCTTCACCACTTAAGTCAATTTACAGTGGTCAATTAACCAACCAACCTTCACATCTTTGAGATGTGGGAGGAAATCCAAATGATCACAGGGAAAATATGCAAGCACAGCATGGACAGTATCCATGATTAGGACTGATCTTTGGCTCTGTTAGGCTCCAGTGTGCTGTCCAGCAAATTATTTTGAACCTCATTCAGTTATTAAGTAAAGAAGTTCTTCTCCATATTAATTTTATGTTTTTGCTTTATTAATTCACAATTCCTTCTTATAATTATTGGATATAGCCTCTTGATGTCATAAATGGCCTTATAGTGGCTATATATAGCAGTAACCTCCTTCTCCAAAAAATGCACATTCCAGCCTTCTTTAATTTTATTCTTTCAATAGCCTTGGCACTGTTGGCAGAATTTATTGCCTGTCCCAATTCTTGCTTGTGAAAATATCAGTGAGCTGCTTCCAGGGATCACTGCAATCTTTACTAAAGTACATTCAAAAAGTTATTGGGTAGTTAGGACCTGGATTTTGAGTTGGTAGCGACAAAAAAATTGCTAATATATTTTCAAGTCAATTTGTTGAATTAGATGGAGCAGAATGAGATTGATAGAGTTCAGTTGTGCTGATGCACTTTTACTACCTGGGAAGAGAATTTATAGGTTTGAGAGGATTTGTCAAGGAGGCCAGTTGAATTCCATGGTGCATCATAATCCCATTTAAAAGATGGTGCAAACTGTACTCATGCTTCATCTCTGAAATTCAGCTGTATATTTGGATCAAAACTCGAACGAGTTTTGAAACCTAGGAACATTATTGATGAGTGTCTTTTGATATCATCGTTCCTATCAATTTCTATCACATTGCTAATGTATAGAATATGAATTGTCCAAACTGTATTTTGCCATCTTTTTAAACAGGATAAACATTTCAATATGTAATTCTCTAGAAGGTCATAACCATTGTTCTTTGTTCCTGTACAATCCAGATAAATTATCTCTGAATTAGAACTCTGAACTGACATGTAGGAAAGCAAGATGCCTCCTTGAGCAATCTGCCTGCACGTCTATCTGGCATTCATCAATTTCCTCTCACCTACATTCGTTTGGGAAATGGACTGATAAAATCCTGAAATGTTGGCAATGTTGGAACAAGATTATAGGAACGATTAGATTTTGGTCAAATTCATTCAAATTGTTTTGTTTAGTTCAGATTGAATTTACTACTCGTGTATAAATATTAATAAGAAGGATATTTTATGTATATTTTTCACCTATTAATTAAATTACAATTGAGTTATAAATTGGGGCATGTCAGATAAGTGAGATGTACATCCTGCACCACTTTGGAACCTCTGGATCATTCCTTTGTTCCAGATAATCACAGTACAGGAAGTGTTGTCAACTGGAGAACCTCAACCTCAACATAGGAAAATAGGTGCAGGAGTAGGCCATTCAGCCCTTCAAGCCAGCAAGCCATTCAATATGATCTTGAATGATCATCTAAAATCAGTACCCCGTTCCTGTTTTTTCCCCATTTCCCTTGATTCCTTTAGCCCTAAGAGCTAAACCTAACTCTCTCTTGAAAACATCCAGTGATTTGGTCTCTGCCTTCTGCGGCAGAGAATTCCACAGATTCACAACTCTCTGGGTAAAAAGGTTTTTCCTTGCCATTAATGCCATTGTGCCAATAATATGAAGATATTCACAGAGTATACTGTTTAGTGGTCACCCCTATTGTTACAGTCACTGACTGCTGCCTCTTTAATAGATAGCAGCTAATTGGTGATAGGGCTAATGCTGGGTGGTTCTCTAAGTTTTTCCGCATCTCAGTCCTAAATGGTCTACCCCTTATTCTTAAACTGTGACCCTCTTCCCCCTTGATAAACATTGAGAACATTTTTCCTGTAGAGAATCACAGTACAGTACAGTAGATAATCTAAAGAGAGTAAAGGCAAGAATGAATGGATTACTTCCAGAAAGATAAAAAAATACAGGCAGGTAATATAGAGGACCCGTGTGGACAACCATCTTATTTGACATACTCAGTTCAGAATATTGATTAGGTAGCACTTATCCCAGTTGAGGACAGCCGAAGCCAAGACCATGGTTAGTTCAAGAGACCAATAGTTACAAGGGATTCTATTATTAGGGCTACGGAAAGAAAATGCACACAATTCTAGAATAATATGTGCCTCCCTGTTACCAGGATGTGTGCCTCCCTGGTGCCAGGGTTAAAGATACCACTAAACATCCACAGAAAATTCGGGAAGAGGAGGATGGACATGCATATGGATCTTGATTAATATGGATCTCAATCTTGATCCATATCAGTACCAAAGATACAAGCAGAAAATGAGGACCTACTGGCAAATTGTACGAGTTAGGATAAAGATAAGAAGAGCCTCAAAAGTCATAATCTCCAAATTACAATCTGTGCTACCTTCCAGAGATTGTAACAATAAGAGGATCACACAGAAAAAGCCTGAAGATTTTGTGCAGCATGGAGAGCTTTAAATTCCTGAGATATCCACACCAGTGCTGAGCAAGATTAATCTGGAAAGGCCAGGTGTATTACATCTCAATAGAACTGGCACAAATGTCTTCCTGGGGAGGTTTGCTGTGCTATGAAATGTTCTGAGCAAACGTGAGAGGAATCAGGCTAAAGCCAATGTTGAAAAACTCTTTAACCAATCCTTAGGATCAGGAATACCTGGCTTCCACTCCCGTTTTGTGGATTCTGATGTGACTTACAAAACCAGCTTCGGGAAAATAGAGTCTTGCACACATGTGAGAGAATGGGCCGATAGAATATGTGGGTGGAAATCTGTAAAATAGTGCAATCCTGCCATCACTCACAGAGCATCTCTGTGCTCCCAGTGCATGGCCATGTGGGTCTCAATACCATACCACATGCCACCTAGTCCAGATCTTGGAACTATTTAGAAAGGCAGGGATCATTGCTAATTTTAGGCCATTTTATGTCATATCTTACTCTTCAATCACCCTTTTTCCAAGTTGACCAAATGTTGAGCTGGCACATTGAAGATTCTAATTTGTCCTGAATGTTTTCATACCATCAGTGGTAGCTCTGATTTATACTGAATCTGTTCATACCTCTAGTTTCTCTCCCCCGACTCTCATTCTGAAGAAGTCTCAACCCGAAACGTCACCTATTCCTTTTCTCCAGAAATGCTGCCTGACCCGCTGAATTGCTGCAGCATTTTGTGTCTATCTTTGGTGTAAACCAGCATCTACGCTGTGCCTACACATTGAAGGCAGTATTGATTTTCATCACTGACATCTGCTTATCACTGACATCAAAATATGCGAAGTGGTCCATGTTTCTCAGGCTTTTGTTGTGAACCTTTATTATCAGAGGACAGTGTGATGCAGCTGGAACAGATTAGTAGAGAACCTTGGTTTTGCAGATGATAGGGCCAACTGTTTCTGTTGATTGGGAACTCAAAAGGAAAGAACATCCACCCTGTGAAAGTAGAGCCAGGCGGTAAGGAAGTGAAGTTAGGGAATCTTACTACTTGCTGATGGTGCTGAAATATTGGAACACAGTTCTGCAAAAAGAAATGTTATGCCATTTGCCAAGCTGGAATCTAAGAATTTAGTCTTTGATAACGAGTGTTTATATAAGGTTTGGCTGGTTAAGTCAAGTCACATATCAACCATGATTTTATTGAAAGGTGGAACAAGAGAGCAGCTAGTAGAGATGCTGCCTTATGCCTCCAACAATCTGGGTTCAATCCTGACTCATGGTGCTGTCTGTGTGGAGTTTGCTTGTTGTTCCTGTGACCTTGTTCTTTCGTCCAGATAGCCAAGAAGTTATAAGATGAATTTTCTAGACTGCTTGACCTTTTAATCAGTTACATACTGAACTGTGAAAAAAATCAGTAAAGATCCTCTGATCTGGATTTAGAGGGATATGGACCAAACATAGGTAAATGGAACTAGCTTAGATAGAACATCTTGATCAGTATGGATGAGTTGGGCTGAAGGTTCTGTTTCCCTGCTCCATGTTTCTTTGATCGATGGTTGAATGGTGCCAAGGTATCACTAGGCATCATTTACTGAGAAGATAGAAGTAAGATTAAAAATGTTGCAATCATCAGCAAACATGCCTTTGAACCTACCTCTTTACAGCTCTTGCACTTTTTAAAATATCTGCACTTTCTCTGTAGCTGTAATGTATAATGCTCAGATAATTTTCACTTAGTTCAAGATTCGACTTATGTTTGTGCACAATTGTATTCTTGTAGCATGATTGTATTCATTTACGGTGTGATTTGGCTGGATTGCACACAATATTTTTCACAGTATCTCAGTACACATGACAATAATAAACCAATACCAATAACAATGATGAAAGAAAGGTCATTAATGAAGCAGCCGAAGGTAGTTGAGCCTCAGATTCTGTCCTGCAAAATGTCCTTGGGCTGGATTGATTAACCTCTAAAACCACAACAATACCCCTTTGTGTGACGTGTGGCTTCAATCATGGGAATGTTTTCCCCTTGGTACCGATTTACTTTAATGAGAGTTCATTGAAGTTTTATAACATTTGATAAAATATTGTTCGACCACAGCTTGCATCCATTTCTGGTCAGGAAGGATGTGAGGGTCATAGAATAGTTTCAGGGATCAGGCATTTTAGCTGCAAGATATACTGGAGAAGTTTGAGTAGGAGCAAAGAAGGTTGGAGGCAATTTGATAGAGATATACAAGATAATAGACTTTAGATTAGGGTAAATAGCTATTCCCATCCGTAAATTGTTCAAGAATCAGCGATACAGATACAAAGTGAAGGGCTAAAAGCACAGGTGTGTAGCAAACCCTTTCTCACACAGAGTGGTTATAATCTAGAATTTTCACATGTAAAAGTGATGGAAAGAATCAAATAGGTCAAAGCAAAGGCAATTGATAAGGCAAAGGCAAACATAAGTAAAAGTATGCAAAGAATCACCACAACGGGCGGCACCAGCGGTAGAGTTGCTGCCTTACAGCGCCAGAGTGCCGGGTTCGTTGCTGAAGATGGGTGCTGGCTGTACGGCGTTTATATGCTCTCCTTGTGACCTGCGTGGGTTTCCTCCCACTCTCCAAAGTCATACAGGTTTGTTGGTTAATTGGCTTTGTAAAATTGTAAATTGTGTAGGATAGTTTTAGTGTGGTGATAGCTGGTCAGTGTGGACTCGGTCGGCCAAAAGGGCTTGTTTCCACATATTATCTCTAAATTAAACTAAACTAAAATGTAGGGCACTAACAAAGTTACAAAGTATTCCATTTAGTCCCTAATGGCCTCTCTTTGTTCTCAGTGGCCATCCCACGTCAGGTCCCCCTGTATTCTCCCCTTTCTTCTCTCTGAGGTTCCCCCATGCTGGGTTTCCCTTTCTTCTCAGTGGCGTGCCTGGGCACCCACCTCTGGCACTCATGCTGGCCGATCCCCGTCCTATCTCCGGCACCCTCCACCGGCCCCTATCCTCGTCTGCCACCCCCTGTCCTCGCCCACCAGCCCCTGTCCCCGACCGCTGGCCCTTTCCTTTTTTTAATCAAAACAAATTTATGAATCTATATATAACTAAAACTCTGATCTTGTGCTCCTCCGGTTTAACATTATTTTCTATTTGCGATACCGCAGCGATTTTTTGCCACCTTACTCACCATTCTCCTGTGCTCCAAGGGCAACAAGTTTTGTATCGATCAATGGTATATTTCAAAAGTTAGTAAGGTTTAAAAATCTTAAAAACTGCACGTGCGCAGATTGGTCTCCTCTCCTGTCAGTTGCCGCCATGTACATTTGTCTCCTTTCCTGTCAGTTGCTGGGACGACGACGCCCCTTCCTGCACCATCGCCGCACTGATTGGCTGGGTCTGCTGTCAGTCACGTGCGGGCGCCCGGCGAGGATAATATAAAGCTGAAGGAGAATCACTAACGCTCCGCCGGCTGGAGCTGCGTCTGTGGGCGCCTCTGTGGTGCCGAGTGGGCGAGCTGCCGAGCCCACTTCACGGCCTCCGTGGTGCCCAGCCGCAGGCGCCGTCGGCCGCATTGTCCGACCCGGGCTTCTACCCGTGAGGCCCCGGCCAGGTTTCTATGCGGCGATCCAGGAGGCATCGAGACTGCGGCGGTGAGGCCTCGCGACGATGGGGCCGGGGTGGCAGGGGGCCTCGTGGCGATGGAGCCACGGCGGCGGCGGTGGGGGCCTTGCCCAATTTCCAAATCCGCGGAGAAATCTATCTCTTCCTCTTTTTTCAGTTTTTTCCTGTCTGATGTCTGGTGGGGGAATAGTGGGAGAGGAGGGTGGTGTGGGGGAGGAGGGAGTGGGGAGTAGAGGGAGAGAAGGGCAGTGAGGAGGTGAGGAGGGATAGTGGGGGGGGGATAGGGGGAGATGAGGAGTGGGGGAGGTGGGGTATAGAGGGATAGGAAGGTGGTAGGGAGCGGAGTAGAGTTATGGAGGGAAGGAGTGACAGGGTAGGGGAAAGGAGAGGGAGGGAGAGGTGAGGGAGGGATTGGGGAGGGGACGAGGAGAGGGGAAAGATCCTGGGGAGTTGAGGAGGGAAAGTGGGGGGATTGAGGGAGAGGAAGGGGTAGGGAGGGAGTGGGGGGGAAAGTGGGGGAGGTGAGGAGGGAGAGTGGGGAGGAGTGGGAATAGAGGGAGAGGAGGGAGGGAAGTAGGGAGTGGGGAATAGAGGGAGAGGAGGGCAGTTGGAGGTATGAGGAGGGATAGTGGAGAATGATAGGAGAGGGGAGGAGTGTGGAATAAAGGGATAGGAAGGGGATTAGGGATGGGAGAGATGGAGGGAGGGAGGGAGTGAATGAGGGTAGGGGAAACGAGAGGGAGGAAGAGGTGAGGAAAAGATTGGGGACGGGAGGAGGAGAGCGGAAATAAGAGGGAGGGTAGAGGAGGGGGAGGGAGTGCTGGGGATGAGGGGAAATGGGCTGCGTCTGTGCAGTTGGTGGCTTTGCGTGAGTGGTGGAATATTGCGTTGGGGGAACGGGTGAGTGGTGGAATATTGCGTTGAGGGAGCAGACCCGACAGGTTATTATAACGGGTCTAGTTTATTATAAAAAATAATATTTACAAACCAAAATAGTGATAACACATCCACCACTATAATACAAAATCACCACACTATCTAATCACTTCATTTTCAAATATCTATATCATCATCCTTTTAAGAATACATTTCACCCCCTACCATACCCAGCGATGCGGGAAATCCCTCAGAGTGCCCATGGACAGCACATATTCTCTCTCACCCGCGTGCGGACATAACCCCAGATAAAGGGGCAGGCAGCCGGTTCGGGCGGAGCCCTCTTCCGCCTGGCGCCGTGACTCACGGTTGTCCAGCTTGGTCAGGCCCAGGAGCAACCCAACCAGGATGTCCTCGGTTTACCTAGTCCCCTATGCACAGGGTGTCCAAATATGAGAATGGTGGGTGTGAAGTGCAGCAAGGAGCAGCCCCTTTAGATATTCAAACAGAGGCTGCAACCTCACACACTCTATATATACATGGCACACAGAATCATTCAGCTCGCAAAAGTAGCAGACAGTTGACGAGTCTGTGAATCAGGAGAGAAAAAGGTTGCAAGGGACTCCTCAGTGTAGTACCCTCCACCCCAGGTCCCCGATGTAAAGGGGGAGAATCTTTGCATAGAGGGACCTCCACTGGGGGGGCTTCTCGAGACCGGATGGCCACTTTGTGTCCAGAAGGTGGATGAGGGCAAGGAAGTGTACGGTGTGGAGGAGGCGTCCATACAGGAAATGCCCCCCTGTGCCAGATGGGAATGAAAGGTGTTGAGGGAAGAGGGCACATATTGTGTGTGACAGCCTCCCGAGAAGGATTCCAGGGCCTTGGCCCAACGAGTACCTCTGGCTAAGCGTGGATTAGCTCAGACAGAACCGGCGCCTCGACCGTCAGCCCATACTCGACCGCCAGCACCCTCCTAGACCGCCGGCTCATCCACAAGCGCAGGCCCATCCTCAACCGCCAGCTCCCTCCTCGACCACTGACCCATTGTTGACAGTAATCCTCAACCGCCAGCGCCCTCCTCGACCGCTGACCCATTGTCGACCCCCAGCCAATCCTCGATCGCCCGCCCATCCTCAACTGCTAGGCAATCCTTGACCGACGACCCATCCTCGACCATTGGTCAATCCTTGACAGCCCTTCCTCGACTGCCAGCCCATCCTCGACCGCCAGCGCTCTCCTCGACCGCCAGCGCCCTCCTCGACCGTCAGCCCATCCTCGACCGCTGGCCCATCATTAACCGCCAGCACCCTCCTCGCCCATTGGCCCATCCTCGACTGCCGGCCCATCCTCGACCGCAAGCTCCCTCCTTGACCGCCAGCGCCCTCCCCGACCATTGGCCTGTCCTTGACCACCGGCACAATCTATCCATCCGTCCTCAACCATCCTCACCCACAGCAAGCACTTAAGCGTCTATAATATAACAATACAAGGAAAGAGTAAGAGAATAGATCAACGTACACAAACTAGCATAGATTTAATAGACTGAATTGTTTTCTCCTGAGCTATAATGATCATGTGATCGATGGCTTTGCTTGTCATTACTCTGTTCAGAGACACAAAGATCATAGTTCTTTGACTGTCTAACAGCACAGACATTGTTGTTTGCTTTCCCTTGAATTAAAGAACTAGGAAATCTGACAAGCATACCCATTCCTCTTTGTCCCCAGAAGACCGTTGTGATGAAAAATGTTGATGTATGGATTCATTTGCAAACCTCTCAATGGTCAAGTATCCATTGGTTCAATTTGCCATGCAGAACATTAGTTGCCACAGATTGATTCCTTTCCTTGAAGAATCCACCGTTTAATTGAAGAAAACTAAGCAGGAAAGTAACAGAAAACCCAGAAGGATCGTATTCTGGATGCTCAGCGTCAACTAGAACCCATTTAGTGACTCACCTACTCCATCAAATTCACAGATTCGAATTCTGTTGATTTAAAGATATTATCAAAGTAATTGTGACTCATGAAGGCAGGGATTTTGGCTGGCATTGAAACAAATGATTAAGTTATGCTATTTCAGGATATAGTGTCAGGCATTGAGTCGTGTGAGATATTAGTCAGCACCCTAGTCCTGAATAATTCATGCAAATATTCATTATTGAATAGGAGCATGTTTAAAGGTTTCATACCCCCACATGAAGCACACACTGTGCATGTATAGGATGTTAGATTACCGTGGAGGTGGCACAAGTTGTGAATCTCAAGCACAATCAAGTGTTTAATGGGGATTCAATCAGAGCTGGATCTCAAGTGAAGGTACAAGTTTCCTAGTTCCTTACATCCACAACTGATTGGAAACACATAATATCAGTCTTTTTTACACCTTGTTTTTTGTTTTCTACTCTTGGTGTTAGAAATCACTTGATTCTTCAAAAAAATGAGATCAAAAGAAACTTTTCCCATCCACCACTTGTGCTGCAATTTTTCTCATCAACTTCCAGCAGTTGTTTGTAACCAGCCTGACTGTGAATGCAGGCAAACTGCACTCTCACGCTTTGTACACGTGGCTGTAAGCACTCCCCACATCTCTGCTTCGGGAACAGTCATGCTGAAGATGGGTACTGCTGAAGGAGATTTATTTATTGTTGATAAAGTACATAACATAATGTAATTTGGAGGAGCCAGATTACTTTGTGAAACTGAATACCCCATGACATCAAGGATAGAATATAATGTGGAAAACATGTGAGGTCATCCACATTTGTTAAAAAATAGAAAGCAAAATATATTTTAAATGGTAAGAGATAGAACAGTGTTCAGAAGGGCTTGGATGTCCTTGTACATTGAAGGATGGTAGGGGTGAGAGATTGCAACCTTCACGTGGTCCGCCCTGTTTCGACGAATGCAACCAACCTGGTGAGCAGACTCAAATAAGATCAAATAGAACAAGTCCTACAACTTTAGGCTGTGCACGTCGTACGCAAGAAGAAGAAGAAGGATAGTAAGCAGGTTCACAAAAAAAAAATAAAAGAGTAACGCACATATTGCCAGAGGATTTAAGTACAAAAGTAGAGATGTTGCTCCTAATACAGAGAAAAAACCCTACAGATTCTGGATGTTTCCTCTCTCCATAAACACAACTTGATCTACATAGATACATAGAAAATAGGTGCAGGAGTGCTATTCGGCCCATGGCTGATCATCCACAATCAGTACCCCGTTCCTGTCTTCTCCCATATCACTTGACTCCACTAGCCCTAAGAGCTGTATCTAACTCTCTTTCGAACGCACCCAGTGAGTCGGCCTCCACTTCCCTCTAAGGCAGAGAATTCCACAAATTCACAACTCTGGGTAAAAAGGTTTTTCCTCATCTCAGTTTTAAATGGCCTACCCCTTATTCTTAAACTGTGACCCCTGGTTCTGGACTCCCACAACATCGGGAACATGTTTCCTTCATCTCGTATGTCCAATCCCTTAATAATTTTAAGAAGGAACTGCAGATGCTGGAACAATCGAAGGTAGACAAAAGTGCTGCAGAAACTCAACGGGTGAGGCAGCATCTATGGAGCGAAGGAATGGGTGACGTTTCGGGTCGAGACCCTTCTTCAAACTGAGTGAAGGAATGGGTGACGTTTCGGGTCGAGACCCTTCTTCAGACCCTTAATAATTGTATATGTTTCTATAAGATTCCCTCTCATCCTTCTAAATTCCAATGCATACAAGCCCAGTCGTTCCATTCTTTCATCATATGACAGTCCCGACATACCGGCAATTAACCTCGTGAGCCTACGCTGCACTCCCTCAATAGCAAGAATGTCCATCATCAAATTAGAAGACTAAAACTGCACACAATACTCCAGGTGTGGTCTCACCAGGGCCCTGTACAACTGCAGATGGGCCTCATAATCATAATCATATTTTATTAGCCAAGAATGTTTTGCAACATATGAGGAATTTCATTTGCCATACAATCATACCAATAAAAAGCAACAGATCACACAAAATACATTTTAACATAAACATCCACCATAGTAACTCATCCACATTCTTAACTGGGATGGAAGGCGAAAAAAAGTTCAATCTCTTCCCTTCTTTGTTCTCCCGCGGTCGGGGGCCTCAAGCTTTCCGTTGACAGGAAATCTTGGCTCCTGTAGCCAGCGGCGTTTGAGCACTCACGTCGGGGCGATCAAGCTCCTGCATCAGGGGGGCATCTCAGATCCCCCGCACTGACAGATTTAACCCCAGGTCAGGGCTGGTCGAAACCTTCTTCGTCGTTTGGAGCTTCCTGACATCGATCTCTACCCGAGACTGCGAGCTCCTCGATGGTGAAATCCGCAGCCCGCGGTTGGAGCATCGATCCCAGGCAAGGGATTGGCTCCGATTGTAATTCCGCGTCCCCGTGGAGGGGCTCAAAGTCAGTCCCGAGCAAGACCGCCAGCTCTTTGCTCCTATACTCAACTCCTCTTGTTATGAAGGCCAAAATGCCGTTAGCTTAATAATAATATACTTTATTGTCATTACTTCACTGCCTGCTGTACCTGCATGCTAACTTTCAGTGACTGATGTACAAGGACACCCAGGTCTCGTTGCACTTCCCCTTTTCCTAATCTGACACCATTCAGATAATAATCTGTCTTCTTGTTCTTGCCACCAAAGTGGATAACCTCACATTTATCCATGATCTGCTGTACATTACCAGCATTCTTGTTTAGGAAGGAAATGCAGATGCTGGTTTAATCTGAAGATAGACACAAAAAGCTGGAGTAACTCAGCGGGACCGGCAGCATCTCTGGAGAGAAGGAATGGATGACGTTTCGGGTCATGACCTTTCTTTCAGACTGAAGAACAGTCTCGACCCAAAACATCAAACTGGTAAGTTCTCGTTTAATCTTACTATTTTACTTTGGAGTCACGTGAGTGATTCCGTGATGATTTCAAAGCTCTGTGATTTAATGCCGTAGATCCAGTTTCATACGACACACTACCTCGGTTGACACAGGATAAACAAATAATGTATTGAACATTGTTTAAATTATACAATGAATGTTTTTAACAATAAAAGAACAGTAATAACCCCTCTCTCCCAGGGGAAATTGCAAAGGAGAACTCAAACAGAACCTAAAACAGCATGCCCAAATCCTTCCATTGCAAGTACAGGTTTATCATAAAATCGTGAAAAGGTTCCTTCACTGGACCCAAGGATTTGGTCTAAAGGCACGTCCTGCGCCTTTGCTACAGATGTTGACGCCGCCCTGGTGGAGTGAGATTTAAACACATCAGTGTCTACTCCGGCACAATCCAAAACCTGTTTCAGCCATCTAGAAATAGTTTATACTGACACCTTTCTATGAGGTTTATTGTGGCTGATGAGCATCGCTGTTTCAGAGCCTCTGTGACTCTTGGTGACCTTGATATATTGACTCAGGTGCGTAACTACACATAGTCTCAGGTCAATGGGGTACGCTTTAAAGCTTATTTTGGGTCCAGCCGTCCCTGGCCTGCTTTGTTTGATTAGATCATATAAAAAAACGTAATATTATCTACAGAAGAATGCATGCTGTCCAGTCGTAGCTTTTGCAATGTCTGGACCCGTTGCACTGACACTAGCGCCATGAGCATGACCACTTTGAGCGTTAACTTCTGGAAAGACAGAGATGTAATTGGAGCCCATTGCCGAAGCAGTGTGAGAATTATGCTCACATCCCAGATTTCCATATATCTAGGTCCGGGAGGGTTTTTGTTAAAATACCTCTCATGAATCGGACCTACTCGTTAGTCCGAGTCCCTGGAACGGTCTGGTCAGAATATGCAAATCAACAGATTAATACGATCATGTAAAGGGTGACTCTCTCCTGTCACAGGGTGAAGCAACAAGTTGCTGCATTTGGGGATAGTCATGAATGGCAGTCTCATCAGTCTCAGGACCAATGGGAACCATGGCTGTGTGGGCCAGTCAGGAACTACCAAAGCGCCTGAAGCGGAGTCGTGCTCTATTTTGGTGAGAAATTGACTGATGAGGCAGAATGGGGGAAAAGCGTAAAAGAACGTACGTCCCCAATGTAGCGAGAAAGTTTCCATTTAAAAAATGTTTATACTGGACATAAGAACTAAGTCGGGTTAGGTCCAGAATGACTCAACACCCACCATCCTTCTTTTGCCTGGGGAATATATTGGACACAAATTGTTGAGGCTGATATGTTGTCCTTTCAATGACCCCTTTTTGGAATAATATTCCAATTTCATCATTCACCTGTAGAGTTTCTGGTCTTGAAAAACCATTACCCGACTAGGTGTATTTCGTACGGGTGGATGTACTTCCGAGATAAACTCGATTCGAGAACCCCGGATACTGTCCAATATGAATAGACTTGATGTTATGCAGCACCATTCAACATAGAACAATTGCAACCTAACCCTGACTGGTGACAGATCTCTTGAGGATATATCCTGGAATAGTCCAGTTACTTGTACCTCCATGGTTGCTGGATTCCTCGGTCTCCTTGCCCTGTTGGGGGTGTGCATTGGAGCATGCCAATGGCGTGTAGCTGGAGTCGCCCGGCTTGGTCTTTGACTTGCAGCAGCGTCTGTAGCCCGTCTGAAAAGGTATGGTTTTCGAGGCGGCATCCTGCTCCCGGGATGGGTTTTGATTAGGCCGATTGTTTTTGCCTCATTGTCCAGGTCTTTTACTTGTTTCGCTAGATCCTCTCCGAATAGTAAGTTTTTGGTGTCTGGATATTAGAGGATCTGCACAAGGCTGGGAACCGTGGGTTGAGCGTAGGCTTGGTGGGTATTTCGTAAATAATTAATTTTCAAAATGGGCATTACACAGCAGGGCCAGCATATCCTGCTGTGTTTTTTGATAGTGGCGCCCCTCGTACCAATCGCCCAAACACCGTTATTCCTGCTCCAACCAGTTTCAGGACTTTCTGCAGCCTCAACTCAAGCGCCCTCATGGATGCGCCCATTTGCCCACAGATAGCCTGGTTCACTGTGGGCACTTTGAGCGATGCACAGTTAACAGGTGTCTTCACAAGGTTTCCTCCATTATGGAGTCCTGGAGCTGGTGAGAGGCCATATAGTTGATATTGCTGGCCAGGTTTTCGTCCATCTCCTCACCAGTTCCAGCCGGTATGGCAAATTTGCTTGCCATATCCAGCACACCTTAAGCATAGCTCATGTGCTTTGGAGTATGCTCTTCTGCAGTGTCACCAACTTCAGGGTCAGAGTCATACTGCCCTGGCTCTCCCGGCTCACGCCCAAGGGAGGTATCATGCAGCCCTTGACATGGCACTGCTGGTATGGGTCCCCATGCAGACTCGTAGGCATATGGATCTCCTTCCGGTATAGCTCTCTGCTAGAGGTTGCTGCTGAGAGCTGCTGGGGAACCCTGGGGGTATAAAACCTCGGTTGGAACACCTCCTGGTTGATAATTTTATCTATGAGGTCTTCCATCTTGTCCAGACATCCCCCACCTTTTTGTTGGAAGGAGGGGCGTCTTCCTGGCCTGACTCATCAGACGACAGGCCTGGACAATTTCCTCTTGGCCTTCCTCCCGACAGGAGTGGCCACAGTGATCTGAAGCACCGGAGTTGCTGCCGCTGGCTGAACTGCCGGCGGCTCTGAAGTCGGCGTCTCTGAAGCCGGCGTACGCTCGCTGACTGCGGTCTCGCGGGTACGTTTTTACTTTTAACGGCGGCATCCCTCGCATTACTTTTTGTTAATTTTTTCATTCTGAATTTGTTCCTGCTGGTTCCTGCAACCAGCCTTACGGAACCTAAGTAAACCGCAGTAAAGTTTTAAAACACTTACCTGCGGGTTTTACATACCGCTGGTGGAGCTGCGCTCTCCAGCCCATCGGTGCACCATGTGTCTGATGTAATGACGCACATGCGCACAGGCGGGGCTTCTTCACAGAATCACTCACGTGACTCCGAAGTAAAATAACTTACATTAGTTAAAAGAAACATGCTGAAAACACTCTCCAGTTAGCATTTCAGATCCAAGTCCTTTTGTCAGAACTGGAAAGGAGAGAAAACAAGTTAATATCAAGCTCCAGGGAGGGTGAGGAAGGAATGACTAGGACAAAGAAAGTATGTCTAATAGTATGAGGTCAGGGTTGCCCTGGGTGGTAAGCTCTAAATGGAGGCAGTTGGGGAGGGAAAACATGACCCTTTATTCATAAAAGCTATAAAATGTGGGCAATTAATGTGAAAACTCACATAAAGGAATGACAGAATTGCAAAATGCAAAGATGCAGGATCTACCGAGCAGATCTGGCTGGGCTAATGGACCTTCATTTTGCATGGTAGAAGGACCGTCTTAACCTTTCTCTATTGGGTTTAGTACTCGTGCTTCTTATCGCCTGATTTGTCCTAATTTATCTCCATATTGTTTTATGTCTTACACCTCATTTTGTTTCCTGCTCTCCTTTGTAAACTGGGAACACTCCACTCTAACGAAGGATCACTGACCTGAAATGTTGGCTGCTTTTTCTTTCCAGAGATGCTGCTTGCCCGAGTTTGTTTAGCATTTTTGTTATGATTCAGATTCCAGCATTTGCAGCTTTATTTGTTTTCCAACCTGCCTAGCATGTCAGGCTCTGTAAATGAAGCCCTGCACTTTGCAACCCACATGTTTCCTCTACTCCTCCCATTCCAGAGACTAATCACATGTGTGCAAACAAAACATTGTCATCATTTCAAATTTTGACTCTTACCACGATTATCTGCATGGTATGGAGCTTAGTTTATGATCTGCCCTCCAATAGAGGAACAGTTTCTCTATCTCTTCGATCTGTACCTTTGATGACTTTTAGTATCTTTATCAGATCCCTTCACAACCTCCTTTGTTCCAAGAGGCCAACCCTCCCAACCTACAGCCGATCCCGAATGCATAAGGGAATTGGAATCTCTCTATATGTTGAGAAAATAGCAGTTTCTGAGCATGTTGGAAGGAATAATAATCCCTCTGTATATTATGTATTAATCCCTTTGAGGGAATAGCAGTTTCTGAGCATAGTATAGAAAACAACGGCCTCTTTGCACAATATAGAGAATAGCAGACCCTTTGTATGTTATGGAAAACAGCTGATCCTAAATATATTTCAGGAAGATCAACATATTTTTATATTAGGGTAAACAGCAGTCACATCATTTATAATAAAGCATAACAGAATGTGCACAGTTAAACGGAAAATGTTGTCACATTTATATCACGTGGAATATGAAACAGGATATGAAAATGGTAGGTAGACACAAAATGCTGGAGTAAGTCAACGGGACAGGCAGCATCTCTGGAGAGAAGGAATAGGTGATGTTTCAGGTCGAGACCCTTCTTCAGACTGATGTCAGGGGAGTTGTCGGTGGAGAGATAAAATGTAGTCGGAGACAGTAAGACTGGTGAGAGAACTGGGGAGGGGGAGGGGATGGAGAGAGGGGGAAAGCAAGGGCTACTTGAAGTTAGAGAAATCAATGTTCATACCGCTGGGATGTAAGTTGCCCAAGCGAAATATGAGGTGCTGTTCCTCCAATTTGTGCTGGAGGAGGCCCAGGACAGAAAGGTCAGATTGGGAATGGGAAGGGGAGTTAAAGTGTTGAGCAACCGGAAGATCGGGTAGGTTTTGGCAGACTGAGAAGAGGTGTTCAGCGAAACGATCGCTGAGCCTGTGCTGGGTCTCGCCGATATGCAGGAGTCAACACCTGGAACAGCGGATACAGTAGATGAGGTTGGAGGAGATGCAAGTGAACCTCTGCCTCACTTGAAAAGATTGTTGGAGTCCTTGAACGGAATCGAGGGGGCAGGTAAAGGGACAAGTCAACACCTCCTGCGGTTGCAGGGGAAAGTACCTGTAGAGGTTTGGGTGGGAAGGGACGAGTTGATCAAGGAGTTGCGGGGGGAAACGGTCTCTGCTGAAAGCTGGAAGTGGTGGAGATGATGATTCCTTGTTACGAATCCCTTGTTACAAATTCCTTGTTCCTTGGTGCTCAGACGTGGCAGTCCTGTCCAACTCCTGCTCTCCACACCTCGAACATCTGGCGGTGAAGTGCCGTCCCTTCTACCTTCCGTGGGAATTCACCTCCATCATCCTGACCGCAGTCTACATCCCACCCCAGGCAGACGTCCGTCTGGCACTGGAGGAGCTGCACGCCGTGGTCAACAATCACCGGACATCTTACCCCAAGGCATTTACCACCATTGCTGGGGACTTCAATAAGGCAAACCTAAATAAATCTCTCCTCAACTTCCACCAACATGTCTCCTGCTGCACCAGAGGACCAAACACCCTCGACCACTGCTACACCACCATCAAGAATGCCTACCGCTCAATCCCTCGCCCTCACTTCGGTAAATCCGACCATACCACGGTGCTGCTTCTCCCTGCCTTCAGGCAGCAATTAAAGAGCGCACCCCCAGAGATGAGGACAGTACAGAGCTGGTCGGAGGGGACAGAGGAACAACTACAGGACTGTTTGGAGTCTGTAGACTGGGCAATTTTCAAGGACTCGGCAACGGACTTTAACGAATACGTCACAGACGTTACAGACTTCATTAAGAAATGTGTGGAGGACTGCATCCCGACAAAAACCTTCCGAGTGTTTCCCAATCAGAAACCTTGGATGAACTTTGAGATCCGCATTCTTCTGAAGACCAGACACCGGGCATTCATGTCTGATGATACAGTGTTCTACAAAAGTCCAGATACGACCTTGGTAAGGCCATCAAAAAGGCCAAAAGGGACTTCTGCTCCAAGCTGGAGGATGAGACAGATGTTCAGCAGCTGTGGCGGGGCCTGAATGAAGGCGAAACCAGGAGGCAGCTCGAATGTCGGCGATACATCACTCCCTGACGACCTCAATGTGTTTTAAGCACGCTTTGATAGGGAGAACACCAATGTGCCTTCCCGAGTCCCCATTCGCTGTGATGGTATTTCAGTCTCAGTCACAGAGGCCGACATCAGGAAATCCTTCAAAGGGGTGAACCCTCGAAAAGTGCCTGGACCTGATGGTATGCCTGGTCGTGTTCTAAAAACCTGTGCAGACCAACTGGCTGGAGTTTTTACGGACATTTTCAACCTGTCACTTCTGAGGTCTGAGGTTCCCACCTGCTTCAAAAGGGCATCAATAATACCGATGCCCAAGAAGAGCAAGGTGACATGCCTCAATGACTATCGACCTGTGGCACTAACGCCTGTGGTGATGAAGTGCTTTGAGAGGTTGATCATGGCGCAAATCAACTCCTACCTCGACAAAAACCTGGACCCACTGCAGTTCGCTTACCGCCACAACAGATCAACGGTGGATGCGATCTCGCTGGCCCTCCACTCCGGACCACTTGGACAACAAAAACTCATGTCAGGCTCAGCATTTAACACAATCATCCCCTCCAAGCTGGTTATCAACTCCCCCTCCCATTCCGTATCAGAGGTCTCGGTCCTGGGCCTCCTCCACGGCCAGATTGAGCAACACCGCAAGTTGGAGGAACAGCACCTCATATTCCGCTTGGGGAGTCTGCATCCTCTGGGCTTAAACATTGAATTTTCTCAATTCTGTTAACCCTTGCTGCCTCCTCCCCTTCCCACCTCTCCCTCAGCCCTCGGGCCCTGTCATTCCCTCTCTCTCTATCTCTCCCCCACCCAAGTCGCACTAGCTTCTCATTTTCACACTACAAACAGCTTACAATGCCCTGTTTCCTTTATCATCGATACTTTTTTGCACATCTTTCATTCATTGTTCTTTATCTCTCCACATCACGGTCTATATGTCTCGTTTCCCTGATCCCTAACCAGTCTGAAGAAGGGTCTCGACCCGAAACGTCGTCTATCTCCTTCGCTCCTTAGATGCTGCTGCACCCGCAGAGTTTCTCCAGCCTTTTGTATACCCACCAAACTCGCAGAACTGGGTCTCTGCGCATCCCTCTGCAATTGGATCCTCGACTTCCTCATTCACAGACCACAGTCTGTTCGTATTGGTGGTAATGTGTCAGACTCGATAACAATCAGCACGGGAGCACCTCAAAGGCTGCGTGTCAGCCCCCTGCTGTACTCACTCTATACTCATGACTGCGTAGCCGGTCATAGTGCGAACTCCATCATCAAGTTCGCCAACAACACCACTGTTGTGGGACGTATCACTGATGGGGATGAGTCAGAGTATAGAAGAGAGATCGAGCGACTGTCCATATGGTGCCAGCACAATAACCTGGCCCTCAACACCAGCAAAACCAAGGAACTGATTGTGGACTTTGGAAGTAGTAGGATGGGGTCCCACAGTCCTGTTTATATCAACGGGTCGATGGTTGAAAGGGTCAAAAGCTTCAAATTCCTGGGCGTGCACATCTCTGAAGATCTTTCCTGGTCCGAGAACACAGATGCAATTATTAAGAAAGCTCATCAGCGCCTCTACTTCCTGAGATAATTACGGAGAATCGGTCTGTCAAGGAGGACTCTCGCTAACTTCTACAAGTGCACAGTAGAGAGTATGCTGACCGGTTGCATCGTGGCTTGGTTCGGCAACTTGAGTGCCCTGGAGAGGAATAGATTACAAAAAGTAGCAAACACTGCCCAGTCCATCATCGGCTCTTACCTTCCTTCCATCGAGGGGATCCATCGCAGTCGCTGCCTCAAAAAGGCTGGCAGCATCATCAAGGACCCACACCATCCTGGCCACACACTCATCTCCCTGCTACCTTCAGGTAGAAGGTACAGGAGCCTGAGGACTGCAACGATCAGGTTCAGGAATAGCTACTTCCCCACAGGCATCAGGTTATTAAACTTGGCTTGGACAAAACTCTGAACATTAACACCCCTTTATCTGTTATTTGCACTTTATCAATTTACTTATTAATGTGTGTATTTACATATATAATGGTATATGGACACACTGATCTGTTTTGTAGTCAATGCCTATTATGTTCTGTTGAGCAAAGCAAAGAAAGAATTTCATTGTCCTGTCAGGGACACATGACAATAAACTCTTTTGACTTGACTTGACTTTGAATGGGGGTAGGGGGAGCAAGAGCAGAGTTGTGGGATATCGAGGAGTGCCTAGTGAGAGCCACATCTATAATGGAAGAGGAGAACCGCCGTTCTTTAAAGAATTAGGACATCTCCGATGGCCTGATATGGAAAACCATCCTGGACGCAGATGTGGCGTAGACAGAGGAATGGCTACTAGTGGGATCCCTTTGGGGGTGGCTGGCTAGTAATGGGATCCTGTTGGAGGTGGCGGTGAGTAGTAGGATCCCGTTGGAGGTAGCAGCTAATAGTGGGATCCCGTGGAAAATGGTAGCCCCAGTGTATAGTATAGGACATTAGTGAATGGCAGACCTTCAGATATGGTTGCCTTTGAAATGGTCACTCAGTTGAAGCATAATTAGGGATAGGCAATAAATCACACCCTTGCCCACAGGTTTTACAGCAATTACCTGCCTATTTATAATAATTTTTTTAACAACTGCTTTTATACATATGAAACTTAAGCCACATTATGAAATAATGGTAATATTGGAGATGCCTTTTGCCCGTTACAAAGATTAGAAGCCATTTTCATTGGGAATAGAAAACAATAGCTCAATAGTGCAATGGCTCTTTATTGACACACGTACCATTTAAGGTACAGTGAAATTTGATTACCATACAGTCATACCAGAAAGAATCAACAAGACACACAACTACATATAAGTTAACATAAACACCCACCCACTGCGGCTCCCCCACATTCCTCACTGTGATGGAAGGCAATAAAGTCTTATCTTCTTTCCTCCTTGTATGGAAACACTTATATCGTATAAAATAACACTCATGTATGGTGTAGTGAATAACATTTCCAGTTATATAATGGGAAATAACAATTCTTAAATATCTTAACGTATATATCATGGAGAACAGTTTCAATGATTATTAGGACCACATTTAGTCCATTTTAGCCCATTTAGTAATACATCCAAAGGTGCAAATATATTGAGTTTCAGCGCCATGATAAGTAATCCACAAAAATTTGATTGAAATGCTGAAACTATTGGTATAGCTTGTGCCATTTCCAAATCTCCTTCGTCCAGATAGCTACATGATTAAGATTGAGGTGGGATTGCTGAAGGAAATATTTAAAGGGAACATGAGGGGCAACCTTTTGACGCAAAGGTTGGTGGGTGTTCGGAACGAGCTGCCAGAGGAGATATTTGAGGCAGGTACCATCACAACGTTTAAAAGGACATTTGGACAGGTACATGGATAGGTTAGGTTTAGGTTTAGAAGGATATGGGCCAAACACAGGCAGGTGGGACGAGCATAGATGGGGCATGTTGGCCGGTGTTGGGCAGGTTGCACTGAAGGGCCTGTTTCCACACTGCATGACTCTATGACTTAGATACCACTACAAAGTTTGCTGGTCCTTGACTGCTTTTTGTCAATATATTTGCAAATGTAAACATGCAGTAGCTAGAAGATGTTGATTAAAGCAATAAAATCTAACTTACCAACATATATCTTTGTAACAAAAACATTATAAGGACAAAATATTTCCATTGGCAATCGCTTATAATTGAAAATAACTTGCTTCAGTTCTGAGGCACCTGATGAGACCAATGTGGGGCTTACAAATTTTGTCATAGATGGGACAGGTGTTGCTACATGGGCTAGGCGACTGTTTGGTAGTGTGTCCTTTCTGCTATTTATTTATGCCGACTTTAGGTTTGATTATCCTACCTATGATTTGCTGCAACAGGGTTGGTGTATCTCCCTAGCACTTATGGTCCTACTGTGGGTCTTCCTTGTCTCAAATGCAATCAGGAGAACAGCAATGCTTTGGTGGACCATGAGCTTTGTGTCAGGTTTGATGTCTTAATCTTTAATTTTCTTTTTCCACATATTTCCAAAGGTAATGAAGGCGATGATGACTTTCATTATTGATGTCTATCTTTGTTGTCACATGGCTTTCAAGTTGTGGAAAATTATACATGTTTTCCAGGGCTTCATAATCTATACATAACTAAAACTCTGATCTTGTGCTCTCCTGATTTGCGGGGTTTTTCTATTTGCACAAAAATGGTACGTAATAGTGCCCAACGTGACGAACACCGATTCCATCCTCTTCCCCCCCCCCCCGGCGGCAAGAGCGAACAGGCAGGCAGGTAGGGGGGATAGAGGGATAGGAGGGGGTTAGCGAGGGGAGGGTTAGAGGGATAGAAGGGGTGTAGGCAGGGAAGAGGAGTTACGCATGGAGGGAGGTAGTGACTGAGGGTAGGGCAAAGGAGAACGAGGGAGAGGTGAGGGAGGGATTGGGGAGGGCAGGAGGAGAGGGGAAAGAAGGAGGGTGAAGAGGAGGGGGAGGGAGTGCTGGGGGATGAGGGGAAATGAGCCGTGCCAGCGCAGTTGGGGGCTATGCGTGACTGGTGCAATATTGCGTTGGGGGGATAGGTTGCATTGGGGGAACAGGTGAGTGGTGGAATATTGCGTTGGGGAACTGGTTGCGTTGGGGAACCAGTCCTCCCGTGTGACAAGGACCCAACAGGTCCCACTTAGTCTAGTGGACATTATCAGAGGCTAATGTTGTACAATACTGCTAGAGGATGTTTGTTTTGTGAAGATTAAAGGTGATGTATGCTCCCTTATATGTTTCAGTGAACAAGTTTACAGAGACTTGGAGCATGGCATGTGAATGTGCACTTACACAATGTTGTCTGCATACTGCGACACCGTGACTGCAGTTGGAATGAATCTGTTTCTGAATGACCTAGTTCCCCATTTGTCCTGTGTATTAGCTCAATTCCAGCAGGAAGCTTGTTAAAGTTGGAGAAGTTGATGCAAAATCATTGAAGTGGTGGGGTGGTGACACAGCATTGTTTAATACTAATCTATAGTAAGGATAGGTCTGCAGTGAACTACCTGTAGTTGGCCTATTTCCTTCTTTCCTTCCTTTCCTTAGCTCCATAGATGTTGCTGCACCCGCTGAGTTTCTCCAGCACTTTTGTCTACCTGTTAGTTAAGATTACTGCTAGAATGCAATCATTTAGCAGACTTAAGATGGAGACAGTTTTCTGAAGACAGTCAAATTTGAGAAGTGTACAAAGTTCCGCTCGATTCACATAGTCAAGGTACTTTTACCATTCAAAAAAGGCCAAGTATAGTGTTTGTTACATTATGAAGTGAAGCTTGATGAAAATCACGACCATTGTGCCTTCAGGTAGACGGAATCCATTCCATGATTCTCATCACTGGAGGAGGAGGTTCAGAAGGACCATTATGATGCCGTCAGACATCAAAGAACCCTTTATGGTTACCACAATCAAATTTGTCTTCGACCTTGAAGATGGCTGTGGCATCCCTGAGTTCCCCTTTTAAATCTTTCTCTTCCCAGAACTAGAAGGTGAGGTTGCGAATTTGTAACCAATGTTTCTCTCTGTTGAGTTTTAGAACTCCAGCAGGAATACTGTCTGCTCCTAAGGCCACATTATTTTCCATTATCAAATGGCCTTTTCAACTTTTAGCCAATCAGTCCCAGTGCATCTGAAAATCATTGTTTGGTATGGAAAGGAATTGCACCATTCATATCGAGCACAGAATTTGTTCAAGTTTTCCTACCTCCTTCCTTCGAGGTGCTTTACAGGTGGGCCATGATGTCTTTGTGTCATATATGGCCTTGATAGCGCTGTGGAATCCACAGATATTGTTATTATTTTGTTGCTGGATCTCATGTCTGCCATCTGTTCTTTAGATTATGAGTTGGTTGCTGAGGATAGCTAATGTTATCCCACTTTTTAAGAAAGGCGGGAGAGAGAAAACGGGGAATTATAGACCAGTTAGCCTGACATCGGTGGTGGGGAAGATGCTGGAGTCAATTATAAAAGATGAGACAGCCGAACATTTGGATAGCAGTAACAGAAACAGTCTGAGTCAGCATGGATTTACGAAGGGGAAATCATGTTTGACTAATCTTCTGGGATTTTTTGAAGATGTAACTAGGATAATAGACAAGGGAGAGCCAGTGGATGTAGTGTACCTGGACTTTCAGAAAACATTTGATAACGTCCCACATAGGAGATTAGTGGGCAAAATTAGGACACGGTATTGGGGATAGAGTGCTGACATGGATAGAGAAGTGGTTGGCCGACAGAAAACAAAGAGTAGGGATTAGCTGGTCCCTTTCAGAATGGCAGGCAGTGACTAGTGGGGTACCACAAGGCTCGGTGCTGGGACCGCAGCTATTTACAATATACATCAATGATTTGGATGAAGGGATTCAAAGTAACATTAGCAAATTTGCAGATGACACAAAGCTGGATGGCAGTGTGGACTGTGAGCAGGATGCTATGAGAATGCAGGGTGACTTGGATAGGTTGGGGGAGTGGGCAGATGCATGGCAGATGAAGTTTAATGTGGATAAGTGTGAGGTTATATTATCCACTTTGGTGGCAAAAACAGGAAGGCAGATTATTATCTAAGTGGTGTCAAGTTGGGAAAAGGGGAAGTACAGCGGGATCTGGTGGTCCTTGTTCTTCAATCACTGAAAGTAAGCATGCAGGTACAGCAGGGAGTGAAGAAAGCAAATGGCATGTTGACCTTCATAACAAGAGGAGTTGAGTATAGGAGCAAAGAGGTCCTCCTGCATTTGTACAGAGCCATAGTGAGACCATACCTGGAGTATTGTGTGCAGTTTTGGTCTCCAAACTTACATTCTTGTTATTGAGGGAGTGCAGAGTAGGTTCAGGAGGTTAATTCCCGGGATGGCGGGACTGTCGTATGTTGATCGATTAGAGCGGCTGGGTTTGTATACTCTGGAATTTAGAAGGATGAGAGGATATCTTTTGAAACATATAAGATTATTAAGGGTTTGGACAGGCAGGAAACATGTTCCCAATGGTGGGGGAGTCCAGAACCAGGGGCCATAGTTTAAGAATAAGTGGTAAGCCATTTAGAACAGAGATGAAGAAAATCGTTTTCACACAGATAGTTGTGAGTGTGTGGAATGCTCTGCCTCAGAGGGCGGTGGAGGCTGGTTCTCCGGATGCTTTCAAGAGAGAGTTAGATAGAGCTCTTAGGGATAGCGGAGTTAAGGTATATGGATAGAAGGCAGGAATGTGGTACTGATAGTGGATGATCAGCCATGATCACACTGAATGGCAGTGCTGTTTCGAATGGCTTACTCCTGCACCTATTGTCAATTGTCTATTGTAACTGGTAGGTCTCTGGGGATTGTTGTAGAGCACAGGGATCTGGAAGTGCAGGTACGCAGTTCCTTGAAAGTGGCATCACAGGTAGATAAGGTCGTCTAAAAGGCTTTTGTCACATTGGCCTTCATTAGTCAGTGTATTGAGTAAAGAAGATACTCAGTGAGTAACTTAGTGGGTCAGGCAGCATCTCTGGAGAAAAAGGATGGGTGACGTTTTGGGTCGGGTCCCTTCTTCAGGTTCTTTCTACACACTTTGTCTAAACCAGGATCTGCAGTTACTTTTTATACACAGTGGAGTATAGAGGTTAGTTGCTCATATTGCAGTTATATAAGACATTGGTGAGGCCACATTTAGGGTATTGTTTTCAGTTTTGATCACCATGTTAGAGGAAAGATGTCAAGCTGGAAAAGGTGCCAAGACGATTTACAATGATGTTGCCAGGACCCGAGGATCGGAACTATCGGGAGAGGTTGAGCAGACTAGGACTTTATTCATTGGAGTGCAGCAGGATGAGGGATGATGGTATAGATGTGTTCCAAATTATGAATTGAATTGAATTTAATACTTATTTGTCACATGTTCAAGTCACAATTAAATTCTTTGCTTATATACCCAAGGTGAGAGGAATGGATTGGGTAAATGCAGAGTATGGGAACCAAGAACCAGAGGACATAGGTTTAAGGTGAGGGTCCCTTCTTCATTGGTTCACGGGTGTTGTTGCGGCTCACCTTGTAGCCCTTGGGGACAGCTCTTTCTTCTTGCCGCTGCCAACGACCAGATGCATTAGGTCATCGTAAGACTCCCTCCCCTGTCACCTGCTGCTGCTGCTACGAAGGTGGTGTAAGTCGGCTATGGGAAGAGAAGGAGGAGGAGATAGGGAGTTGGGGGAATAGGCCGAGTGGACAGTGATATAAGAAAGAGGAGGCGGCGGTTGGGGGGGGGGGGGGGGGGAGGACAGAGCAATGGGAGGAGGAGGCAGCCAATTGAGTGGGGAGCAGACAAAGCCACTGCCGACAGCAAGCAGCAGCAGCAGGTGAGAGGATGGATACCCCATGGTGACCGAACGGGTCCTGTTGGTTGCTGCCCAAAGAAAACGCTATCGCCATGGGCTACAACGTGAGCCACAACAGTAGCTGCATCACCGTGTGGTGGGTGGAGAGGGCTCACTGGTGCACCTTGTGAGTTGGGGGTGGGGTCAGAAGCCGGGGTTCTAAACAGCCAGGGAGACGGTGCAAGCCAGGGGTGGGATCGGCAAATCCATCTGCTACATCCAAAATCCTTTATAAAGGGTTCCATTAAAATTAGGGTTTACTGTATGTATGTTAGTATAGAGATAAAGCATAATCCAGGCAGCTTTATCTATTTGGTAATTAAAACAGCGCAGGTGAAAAAAATTTACCATTTGCAATGGATTTTTTTCTCTTTTTCTAAATCTTCTCTTGCACCTAAAGTGTCGAAGCCAGTGAACTATGAAACTTTTAAGGAACTTATTACAATATTAATATATTAATATTACAATATTAATATATTATGAAATATCTGATTATAATGCCTTTGATATTAATTTCACAAAATTCAGCACAATCTAATTTCTTTCAGTCATGAAATGTAACCGTAACACTTTTTTTCATTATAGAAATCTTAGTAAGTTACTGAAGCAATGGTTTTTTGGGGGAGTGGAACATTTAATGGGATGGTCTCTCTCTAACATGCTTCTCCCACTGTTCCCATTAAATTGTGATTCCTCTCCTCTTGTGGTTACCGTTAAGATCTGAATAGAGACAAGAGTCTAGAGTCCAACAACGGAACTATGAAATTATTACATGCTGCAGCACAACTGTCATGGTGATGCAGCGGTCATTGTGGAGCAGCGGTTGAGCTACTGCCTTGCAGCAATGGAGACCCGAGTTCGATCCCGACCCCGGGTACTGTCTGTACGGAGTTTGTACGTTTTCCCCATGACCTGCGTGGGTTTTCTCCGAGATCTTCAGTTTTCTCCCACACTCCAAAGACGTACAGGTTTGTAGGTTAATTGGTTGGGGGGTGGTAAATGTAAAAATTGTCCCTAGTGTGTGGAGATAGTGTTACTGTGCGGGGATCGCTGGTCGGCGCGGATCCATTGGGCCGAATGGCCTGTTTCAGCGCTGTATCTCTAAACTAAAAACACTAAAACTGATATGTAAACATTATCAAATTTCCTTTGAGCATCTGTATTGTTTGGATTTCTATCACTATTCCAGTTGCTATTAGCTATAAATTCTGAAACTTTTTGTCTGGTCAACCTCTTCCCATTTTTTTGACTGCCCTATGTGATGTCAATGACAAGTTTCTCATCAATTTTGAACGTGTTTAACTTTTTATTGTTTCCTAATTTTTTTCCCAAAATATACCTTTTTCTTACAATAGTTTAATCAACAATGCCAAATAGATCATTATATTTGTTTACAATATTTATATTATGTCCATTTTTCATTCTCAAGTATGCATTGGCAATAGCTTTGAGGGGTTATTAAGCAGAATTAGGTCCCTTAGTGACTAGTGGCAGGAGGACCCTCAACTATGGCTTATCCCCATAGAATTGTCCCCATAGTACACCAGGTTTCAGTATGTTCCACAGCACATAGAACTTCTCCTTGGAATGTGCTGGTCTGCAGCTTCATCTTCAACCAAGATGATTCATCTCTTTCTGGGTAAAGACATCAATGGCAGTCTCATCAACAGCACGGCCACTTTGAGGGGAAAAGTGCAGTGGGATTGAGATTCTGTTTTTTTAGATTTCCCAAAATGTATAAACAAACCTACTAGAAATATACAGATCTTTCCTTCTTGTTTTTAGTTGATAGAAACTGAATATAATATAGGGAACAATAGTCACTGATTGTAAGTTATGATGAATTGTACTCTCTCTGTCTTTTATAGAAAACTAGACCAAGTGGGACGCATTGGGTCCCTGTCACATGGGAGGCCTGGTCCCCCAATGCAACCCGTTCCCCAATGCAATACTCCACCACTCACCCATAGCCCCCACGGGAGGCCTGGTCCCCCAACGCAACCCGTTCCCCATTGCAATATTTCACCACTCACCCATAACCAACAACTGTGCAGGGGCTGCTCATTTTTCCTTATGCACCCTCCCTAATTTTTAAACTTAAAAATAAAATTCAATTGCACTTGCTAGCTAGCAGAACTCAGTGTACTGTGACTTAAAAAAAAATGCATTTGCACTTGCTTGGGCTGGCAGAACTCAGTGGACTTGGATAGCAACAATGTTGCGAGCAGGTCTACAATCCCATTGTGACGTCACAGCTGTAAGCACAGGGAATTAGCAGGTTTTTTTCCAAGTTTCTTCAGATACTTGAACATTTTGATTAATAACAAGAAATAATGCATGCATTTTTCAAATAAGGTAATTTTTGACTTCACGGGATAAAACTCTACAAGAATATTTAAATATTTTAGTTAGAGCATTGTTTTTAAGACCAGTGTGATTACACGCACACACACACACAATCAGACTTTTAATAGTTACTAGACCAAGTGGGGGAGGAGGGGGAGAGAGATGGGAGGACAGAGAGAGGGGAGGAGTGAGAGGGAGAGGAGTGAGAGGGGGGGAAGAGAGAGAGGGAGAGAGAGAGAGGGGGGGAGAGAGAGAGGGGGGAGAGAGAGAGAGAGAGGGGGGAGAGAGAGAGAGGGGGGAGAGAGAGAGAGGGGGGAGAGAGAGAGAGGGGGGAGAGAGAGAGAGGGGGGAGAGAGAGAGAGGGGGGAGAGAGAGAGAGGGGGGAGAGAGAGAGAGGGGGGAGAGAGAGAGAGGGGGGAGAGAGAGAGAGGGGGGAGAGAGAGAGAGGGGGGAGAGAGAGAGAGGGGGGAGAGAGAGAGAGGGGGGAGAGAGAGAGAGGGGGGAGAGAGAGAGAGGGGGAGAGAGAGAGAGGGGGGAGAGAGAGAGAGGGGGAGAGAGAGAGAGGGGGAGAGAGAGAGAAGGGGAGAGGGAGAAGGGGAGAGAGAGGGGGGAGAGAGAGAGAGGGGGGAGAGAGAGAGAGAGAGATGGTGGAGAGAGAGAGATGGTGGAGAGAGAGAGAGGGGAGAGACAGAGAGAGCAAAATGCAACCGTGAGTCACGTTCAGAATGTTCTGGAAATGAAGCCTGTGCACCTCATGTCGGCAGCTCTATGGAATTTAGGGGAGCAGCCTGCCACGTCACACACACACACACTAACCACCCACCCTCCTCTCCCCCTCCCCTCCATCTACCCCCCTCTAACCACCACCCCCCTCGACCCCTCTCCCTCACCTCCCACATTCTCCCCTCCCCCACTCTCCCCTTTCCCCCTCTCCCTCTTCTCCCTCTCCCCACCCCTCTTCCTCTCCTCTGTCCCCTCCTCCCCCTCCCCTCCTCTCCCAGTAATTAAATTAAATTCAATGAAAACCAATGGAATCTACAACCTGGCAGCTGGGGGGGCGCGGCCCCCAGGCAGGCTGGGGGGGGGGGGCAGGGCCGGGCGGGGCCAGTTGGGCCAGGTGCAAAGGCATTGTGAGGTCAGTGGGCGGGGCCAGGTGGGGCCACCAAGCATGCTGGGGGGGGGGGGGGGGGCAGGTTCGACGCGGGGCCATTTGGGCAAGATCTCCCACCCCTGTCCCATTGTGATTGGACATCTGTGTGGTGGCACCGACTCATGCAGCAGTTTGATTTTTATATAATTGATGTTTTGTGAACAATTTTATTCAAAATCTGGGGAAATAATTGACTAAATCTAGAGAGGAGTTCATTCATGAGATCGTAAGTTATATCCCTACCGAAATTGTAAAAATCTCTGCATTTCCTGTCTAGTTTTCGAGGAAATACGTTTCACATGCAAAATGACACACACACATCCACACACACATACAGAGTTTTAAAAGTATATAGATAAGATAGCAATGCTTTGTTTTGAAATTCCTTTATTTATTTATGCATTTCTTTGGACATAACTTCACCAGCAAGGCCAGCATTTATTATCCTTATAAAGTTGAGATATTTTTGAACTACTGCAGTTCTTCTGATGAAGGGACAACCATTGTGCTGTTGAAGGAGAATTTCAAAATTTAGATCCAGTGGCAATTAAGGAATGGTGCAACATTTCCATGACAGGCTTACTGTGCAACTTGGAGGGAAACATACTTGTGGTTGCATTCCCCTGTGCTTGCGTCCCTGTCCGATTTGGTAGTCTGGTTTGAGAGGTGCTAACAGAGTAGCTAGGTAAGTATCTCCATTTTGTAGATGGTACACGCATGACAGACCACAGTGGGTTAAAAATTGACTCTTTAAATTGGTGGTTGGGATGCCAATTAAGTAAGCTACTTTGTTTTGAATGATATTGAACTTTCTCAGTTTTTGCCTAAGCAAGCAGTTACCTGTGCCTCATGTATATTGGAATGGATCTGAGATATCAGAGAGTGAGTTGCATGATATCCATGTTACGCACTCTTGAGTTTCTGGTCATTGGTGACCCACTCAGCCGATTGTGTGGTAATGAGGGATGGCAATGCCACTGAATATCAATGATAGGTGCTCGGTCTCTCTTTATTGGTGGAGGTGCTCATTTGCCTGACATGAATATGCATTACGTGACTAAATTTGATTAAAATATAAATTGTAGAGGAAACATACTCCAAATAACTGTTCTGGATCCTCCAAGAGTATATGATTTATGCATGCAAGTTACTGATAATCTGCAGCGATTAAGTCAGATTCTGGCTGGGCATCTTAGCGTTCCTGAAAATAATCATGAGGTGGGGTGTCCCATGAAGAAACATTTCTTCATGGGACACCTACAATAGGTGCAGGAGTAGGCCGAAAGGCCTCTGACACTGTATTTTACATTAAACATAGAAACATAGAAAATAGGTGCAGGAGGAGGCCATTCGACCCTTCGAGCCAGCACCGCCATTCATTATGATCATGGCTGATCGTATGCTATTAATAACCCGTGCCTGCCTTCTCCCCATATCCCTTGACTCCACTAGCCCCTAGAGCTCTATCCAACTCTCTCTTAAATCCATCCAGTGATTTGGCCTCCACTGCCCTCTGTGGCAGGGAATTCCACAAAATTCACAACTCTCTGGGTAAAAAAGTTTTTTCTCAGCTCAGTCTTAAATTACCTCCCCTTTATTCTAAGACTGTGGCCCCCTGGTTCTGGACTCACCCAACATTGGGAACATTTTTCCTGCATCTAGCTTGTCCAGTCCTTTCATAATTTTAGATGTTTCTATAAGATGTCCCCTCATCCTTCTAAACTCCAGTGAATACAACACTAGTCTTTTCAATCTTTCCTCATATGACAGTCCCGCCATCCCAGGGATCAATCTCGTGAACCTACGCTGCACTGCCTCACTCACAAGGATATCCTTCCTCAAATTAGGAGACCAAAACTGTACACAATACTCCAGATGTGGTCTCACCAGAGCCCTATACAACTGCAGAAGAACCTCTTTACTCCTGTACTGAATCCTCTTGTTATGAAGGCCAACATTCCATTAGCTTTCTTCACTGCCTGCTGTACCTGCACGCCAACTTTCAGTGACTGGTGTACAAGGACACCCAGGTCTCGCTGTACCTCCCCCTTACATAACTTAACCCCATTGAGATAATAATGTGCCCCCTTGTTTTTGCCGCCAAAGTGGATAACCTCACATTTATCTATATTATACTGCATCTGCCACGTATTTGCCCACTCATTCAACCTGTCCAGGTCCCCCTGCAGCCTCCTAACATCCTCTTCACAGTTCACACTGCCACCCAGCTTTTGTCATCCGCAAACTTGCTAGTGTTGCTCCTAATTCCCTCTCCCAAATCATTAATATACATGGTAAACAGTTGCGGCCCCAACACCGAGCCTTGAGGCACTCCACTCGCCACTGCCAGCCATTCTGAAAAGGACCCATTCACTCCTACTCTTTGCTTCCGGTCTGCCAACCAATTTTCGATCCATGTCAACACCCTACCCCCAATACAATGTGCTCTAATTTTAGTCACCAGCTCCCGTGCGGGACCTTATCAAAGGCCTTCTGAAAGTCTAGATACACTACATCCACTGGCACGCCGTCATCCATTTTACTTGTCCCATCCTCGAAAAATTCCAGAAGATTAGTCAAGCATGATTTCCCTTCATGCTTCCCTTTCCCTTCCATGTTGATTTGGACTAATCCTTTTACTGCTATTCAAATGCTCCATTATTACCTCTTTAATAATTGACTCCAGCATCTTTCCCACTACCGAAGTCAGGCTAACTGGTCTGTAATTCCCATTTTCTCTCTCGCTCCTTTCTTGAAAAGTGGGATAACATTAGCTATCCTCCATTGATCCTGAATCTATTGAACATTGGAAAATGAGCACCAATGTGTCCACTATTTCTAGAACCACCTCCCTGAGAACCCTGGGATGCAGACCATCAGGCCCAGGGGATTTATCATCCTTCAGTCCCATTAGCCTACCCAATACTATTTCTCGCCTAATGAAATGTCTTTCAGTTCCTCTACCCCCTTAGATCTTCTTTCCTTCAGTACATCTGGGAGATTGTTTGTGTTCTCCTTTGTGAAGATGGATCCGGAGTACCTATTCAACTCTTCTGCCATTTCTTTGTTGCCCATAATTATTTCACCCATGTCTGCCTTCAAGGGACCCCACATTTGACTTTGTTACTCTTTTTCCCTTAACATATCTAAAGAAGCTTTTACTGTCCTTCTTTATATTCCTGGCCAGCTTCCCCTCGTACTTCATCTTTTCAGCCCGTATTGCCCATTTTGTTTCCTTCTGTTGTCCTATGAAAGTTTCCCAATCCTCCGGCTTCCGGCTACTCTTTGCTGTGTTATACATCTTTTCTTTTAGTTTTATTCTATCCCTAACCTCTCTTGTCAGCCACGGTTGCCTCCTACTCCCTTAGAATCTTTCTTCCTTTTTGGAATGAAATGATCGTGCGTCTTCCGGATTATGCCCAGAAGTTCCTGCCATTGCTGTTCCACTGCCATTCCTGCTAGGATCCCTTTCCAGTCTACTTTGGCCAGCTCCCCTCTCATGCCTTCATAGTCCCCTTTGTTCACTGCCACTTCCGATTTAACGTTCTCCTTCTCAAATTGCAGATTAAAACTAATCATATTATGATCACTACCTCCAAGCGGTTCCTTTACTTCGAGTTCTCTTATCATATCTGGTTCACCGGACAACACAAAATCTAGAATTGCCTTTTTTCTGGTCGGCTCCATTACAAGCTGCTCTAAGAATCCATCTCGGAGGCATTCGACAAACTCTCTTTCTTGGGGTCCTGAACCAACCTGATTTTCCCAGTCTACCTGCATATTGAAATCCCCCATCACCACAGTGGCATTACCTTTGTTACATGCCAGTTTTAACTCCTGCTGCAACTTACACCCAACATCCAGGCTACTATTTGGGGGTCTGTAAATAACACCAATTAGTGTCTTCTTGCCTTTACAATTTCTCAACTCAATCCACAGTGATTCTACCTCGTCAGTTCCTATGTCTTCCCTCGCAAGGACTGAATTCCATTCCTCACCAGCAGAGCTACCCCCCCCCCCCTCCTCTGCCCACCTGCCTGTCCTTTTATAGGATGTATAACGCTGAATATTAAGTTCCCAGGCCCGATCCTCCTGCAGCCACGTCTCAGTAATCCCTACAATGTCATATCTACCAACCTCTAACTGAGCCTCAAGCTCATCTACTTTACTTCTTATACTTCGCGCATTCATATACAATACTTTTAATTCCTTACGCATCTCACCTTTCACATCGATCCCTATTACACTTGCCATACACTCCTATCACTTTGTGAGCGTCCTTTCCCGTTAATTCTGGGGTCATTAACCATCCCTTTACTCTCTTTCCCTTTAACTCCATCGTCGACTATCTCATTTGACACCCCACCCCCCTTATTCAGTTTAAAACCACCGACATTATATTTATGATGATCATTTGTGGTCTTACACTCAAAGGTAGATCTCAACCATTGTACTAAATACAGCTTTCTGCAATTCCTCGTATGTTGCAAAACATAGTTGGCTAATAAAGTATGATTATGATTATTATGATTTGGCATTATTTAAAGGGTGGCTATCAGGTGGTCAGAGACATTAATTATTTCCAGTTTTTTTTAAATGTTCCTTCGTGGGACACCCCACCTCACGATCATCTTCAGGAACGCTAACCTGCTCTGCCAAAATCTGACTTAATCACCTTTTTACCATTTTACCCTGCCCTTGCATCAGACCTGATTGCCTGTTGACCTAATTTGTCCTATCTCTCTCCACCCCAAAAGAGCCCAGTGTCAGTCTGATGACTGAATAGCCGCATCCAAACAACTACTTAATAGCCTTTCCCCTGTTCACTGTCAGATTCTCCCCAGCCCAAGCCTGCGTCTGAAGCTTTGAAATAGATAGAGGCGACAACCCAGTTCCTAATCCAACCTGGTGCTAGTTATTTGAGTGTTCACTCCAGTGTAAGTGTTGAAGAGTCACCGCAGCTTTATATTCTGTTTCTGAACTTCATGCTCGTCTATCATTACAGTGCAGTTGAAGAAAGAACGGAGAACAATTGTCTACGTTCAAGACTTCAGTGTTTAATTTATAAGTTACTAGACTAAGTGGGACCTGTTGGGTCCCATGTTCACACGGGAGGGCTGGTCCCCCGACACAATATTCCACCTCTCCACCAATTCCAATATTGGTGGCCAGTAGGGTGGAGGGGGGTGCTTTTCGGGAGCGCTGGTATGGGTGTTGTTAGCTGCAGGTACTACTGGTCTCCATAGAGCTAGTATGGACATTGTGGGCCAAATGGATTCTTGGGGTGGCAGCTCAGTCCCTCACACATGGTGTGCTGGCAGCTCACGGCTGGTGGGCTGGCAGTTGACTCACGGCTATTCCTTGAAATTCCATTTCAAGCAGAGTGCAAGGCCACCAAATTCAAATCAATTTTCCTACCATTTCAAGCAGGGTGCAATGCCACCAAATTCAAGTGCAGTTTCTTACCTCTTCAATCAGGGTGCAAGGCCACAAAATTCATGTGCAGTTTCATACCACTTCAAGCAGGGTGCAAGGCCACCAAATTCAGGTTCAGTTTCCTACCACTTCAAGCAGGGTGCAAGGCCACGAAATTCAAGTGCAGTTTCATACCATTTCAAGGAGGGTGCAATGACGCCACATTCAAATGCAGTTTCATACCATTTCATGCAGGGTGCAAGGCCACCACATTCAAATGCAGTTTCATACCATTTCAAGCAGCGTAAAACCACACAAAACACCACACTCACAGTTCAGTAGACATTCAGTGCGTTCAGTTGATTCACAGCTCAGACAGTCGTGTCCTCTCCCTCCCCCATAATGCAGAGACTGAGCCACACCCACACTTCCGAGTTTTATAATCCATCCCCCTCCCACCGGAAAAGGTATGGCCTTCATTGCGTGATTCACGTGATAACACTAATAAGACTTTTATTATTGATGGGAATAATCCTTTGCACCTGATGAACGGAGGGGGACTGAGTAAGATGGCCAAAAATCACAACCGTAAGTGGTAACGTTTTATCAAAAATCAATATAGTGCAAACAGGAAGTTGTCAAGTTTAGCCAAACAGCCATATGCAGTGCATTTCCACTTCAACACTACCCCCCCAAGAGCCATTTGCAGTGCATTTCCACTTCAACCTAACCCTCCCCCCCCAAACAGCTATTTGCAGTGCATTTCCACTTCAACCCAACCCCCCCCCAAACAGCCATTTGCAGTGCATTTCCAATTCAACCCAACCACCCCCCCCCCCCCAAACAGCCATTTGCAGTGCATTTCCACTTCAACCCACCCCCCCCCTCCCCAAACAGCCATTTGCAGTGCATTTCGACTTCAACCCACCCACCCCCCACAAACAACCATTTGCAGTGCATTTCTACTTCAACCCAAACAGCAATTTGCAGTGCATTTCTACTTCAACCCAACACCCCCGCGCCAAACATCCATTTGTAGTGCATTTCCACTTCAACCCACCCCCCCAAACAGCCATTTGCAGTGCATTTCCACTTCAACCCAACCTCCCCCCCCAAACAGCCATTTGCAGTGTATTTCCATCAACCCAACCCCCCCCCTCCCCCAAACAGCCATTTGCAGTGCATTTCCACTTCAACCTAACCCCCCCCAATCAACCATTTGCAGTGCATTTCCACTTCAACCCACCCCCCCCAAACAGCCATTTGCAGTGCATTTCCACTTCAACCCGACCCCCCCCAAAAACAGCCATTTGCAGTGCATTTCCACTTCAACCCACCCCCCCCCCCCAAACAACCATTTGCAGTGCATTTCTACTTCAACCCACCCCCCCCAAACAGCCATTTGCAGTGCATTTCGACTTCAACCCACCCCCCCCTCCCCAAACAGCCATTTGCAGTGCATTTCGACTTCAACCCACCCACCCCCCACAAACAACCATTTGCAGTGCATTTCTACTTCAACCCAAACAGCAATTTGCAGTGCATTTCTACTTCAACCCAACACCCCCGCGCCAAACATCCATTTGTAGTGCATTTCCACTTCAACCCACCCCCCCAAACAGCCATTTGCAGTGCATTTCCACTTCAACCCAACCTCCCCCCCCAAACAGCCATTTGCAGTGTATTTCCATCAACCCAACCCCCCCCCTCCCCCAAACAGCCATTTGCAGTGCATTTCCACTTCAACCTAACCCCCCCCCCAATCAACCATTTGCAGTGCATTTCCACTTCAACCCACCCCCCCCAAACAGCCATTTGCAGTGCATTTCCACTTCAACCCGACCCCCCCCAAAAACAGCCATTTGCAGTGCATTTCCACTTCAACCCACCCCCCCCCCCAAACAACCATTTGCAGTGCATTTCTACTTCAACCCACCCCCCCCAAACAGCCATTTGCAGTGCATTTCGACTTCAACCCACCCCCCCCCCCCCAAACAACCATTTGCAGTGCATTTCTACTTCAACCCAAACAGCAATTTGCAGTGCATTTCTACTTCAACCCAACACCCCCGCGCCAAACATCCATTTGCAGTGCATTTCCACTTCAACCCACCCCCCCAAACAGCCATTTGCAGTGCATTTCCACTTCAACCCAACCTCCCCCCCCAAACAGCCATTTGCAGTGTATTTCCATCAACCCAACCCCCCCCCTCCCCCAAACAGCCATTTGCAGTGCATTTCCACTTCAACCTAACCCCCCCAATCAACCATTTGCAGTGCATTTCCACTTCAACCCACCCCCCCAAACAGCCATTTGCAGTGCATTTCCACTTCAACCCGACCCCCCCAAAAAACATCCATTTGTAGTGCATTTCCACTTCAACCCACCCCCCCCAAACAGTTTGCAGTGCATTTCCACTTCAACCCAACCTCCCCCCCCCCCAAACAGCCATTTGCAGTGGATTTCTACTTCAACCCAACCCCGCCCCCCCAAACAGCCATTTGCAGTGCATTTCCACTTCAACCCACTCCCCCCCCCCCCCCCCCCCCCCAAACAGCCATTTGGAGTGGATTTCTACTTCAGCCCCCCCCCCCAACAGCCGTTTGCAGTGCATTTCTACTTCAACCCAAACCCCCCCCCCCAGCCATTTTCAGTGCTTCTACTTCAACCCAAAACCCCACCCAAACAGCCATTTGCAGTGCATTTCTACTTCAACCCAAATCCCATCCAAACAGCCATTTGCAGTGCATTTGTACTTCAACCCAAAACCCCACCCAAACAGCCATTTGCAGTGAATTTCGACTTCAAACCAACCATATTTTCATTTTCAAACCACATTAAGGGCACTCACAGTTGAGTAGACATGTGTTTAGTGTTATTCAGAGAGACGTGACCCTCTGGCTTCCTCCATCTTGCAGAGACTGAGTGAGGCACACCACTTCCGGGTTTTGTAGTCCCTCCCCACTCCCACCAGCAGGGGCAGCAGAGAAAATGGAAATAAAATTAAAAACATGAATATCTCTCTGATTTATCATCGATGAGAAAAATCCTCTGGTCCAGGAAGGGGGAAGGGGGCTCTGAGCGAGGTGGCCAAAAATGACATCCGTAGGTGGCGGCGTTCTCTTGGAAATCACATCACAGCAAGCCAAAAGTGGTCAAGATCAGACTTTTAGTAATTTAGATGAGAGCTGCATTACGCCATTCAGCCCATCATCTACTCCGCCATTTGATCATGGCTGATCTATCTTTCCCTCTCATCCCCATTCTCCTGCCTTCTCTCCATTAGCCCTGACACCTGTACTAATCAAGAATCTGCCAATCTCCACCTTAAAAAATATCCATTGATTTGGCCTCCACGGTCTTCTGTGGCAATTAATTCTACAGATTCATCACCCTCTGACTAAATAAATGTCTCCTCATCTCCTTCCTAAAGGTCCATCCTTTTATTCTAAAGCTATAGCCACTGGCCCTTGACTCTCCAACTAGTGAAAACAACCTCCACATCCACTCTATCCAGGCCTTTCACTATTCGGTAAGTTTCAATGAAGTCCCCCTCATCCCTCTAAACTCCAGCGAATACAGGCCCAGTGCCATTAAACGCTCATCATATGTTAACCCAAACATTCCTGGGATCATTCTTGTAAACTCCTTTGGACTCTCTCTTATGCCAGCACATCCTTCTCACATATGGGGCCCAAAACTGCTCACAAAACTCCAAATTCGGTCTAACCACTGAGGCCTTATAAAGCCTCAGCATTACATCCTTGTAATGAATGCATGTGCATAAAATCCTGAGCTTGCTACCCCCTTACTGCCAGCAAGTTAAGTGCCATTGTCAGAGGTAGAAATAAAGTGGAGAATGAGGCCACCATGGCTACAAGGGAAGTCAAAGATAGCATAAAAGCAAAAGAGAAGGCATATAACATGGCAAAGATTAGTGGGATGCTATAGACTGGGACACTTTTAAGAACCAACAGAAGGCAACAAAAAAGGCAATAAGGCGAGAAAAGATTGAATACGAAGTTAGGCCAGCCAATAATATAAAAGAGAATGCCAAAAGTATTTCAGATATATAAAAAGTAAAAGAGAGGCAAGAGCCGACTTTGGACTGCTGGAAAAATGATGCTGGAGAAGTAGTAATGGGGAAGAAAGATTTGGCGGACAAACTACAAGTTTTTTGCGTCAATCTGTAGGTTGACCAAGCGAGACAGGCAGAGTTGAGCTGCACTTAGTGCTGGATTGAGCTGAAATTACCGTTCACAGGGCCCCCAGAAGCCTCGCATGTGTGTGTGAGTGTGCGCGTGAAATCTCCGCTCTCTCAGGTACAGGATACTGAGTTGGATGATCAGCCATGATCATATTGAATGGTGGTGCAGGCTCGAAGGGCCGAATGGCCTAATCCTGCACCTATTTTCGATGTTTCTATGTTAATCTTCACAGTGGAAGACAACAGCAATGTGTCAAAAAATCATGAGAGTCAGGGGGCAGAAGTGAGTGCAGTCGTTATTACTGAGGAGAAAGTGCTTGGGAAGCTGAAAGGTCCGAAGGTAGAAAAGTCACTTGGACCAGATGGACTATACCCCAGGGTTCGAAAAGAGGTAGTTGAAGAGAAGATGGTGGTATTAGTAACGATAGTTCAAGAATCACTAGAATCAGGAAAGGTTCCAGAGGACAGGAAAATTGCAAATGTAACTCCACTGTTTCAGAAGGAAGCGAGGCAAGATAAATAAATTATAGGCCAGTTAGTCTGATTTCTGTGGTTGGTAACATTTCAGAGTACATTATTAAAAATTAGATTTTGGGATCCTTGCAAATATAGTAAAAATATAGTTAAAAATATAGTAAAATATAGGTAAAATTTCAGAGTACATTATTAAAAATTAGATTTTGGGATACTTGCAAATATAGTAAAAAATACAGTTAAAAATATAGTAAAAAATAGGCCGAAGTCAGCATGCTTTTGTTCAGGGGAAATCTTGCCCGACAAATCTATTGGAATTTTTTGAGGATGGGCTGAATGGCCTGATTCTGCTTCTATGTCTTATGGTCTTATGGACTACAAGAAAGTTGTAGTGGGATGATTGCAAGTTTAACACAACCAAGTCAAAGCAAATGTTGCAGCAAACTAATTAAGCAAGTGAGATGAAAGAAAGTTTTGCTTTGGTTATATTTGGCAAGCACCTTATGGGTTGAAGTGCAGATATGATTACGTGTCTTTTTTTTAAACTAAGATCAAATAGATGTAAATTATGTAGCCTGTTTGTCACTGACATTATCCTATAGAGGATCGTTTTAAATTTTTTTTATTTCCTGTCATTTCCTATTTCATGAAACATGACACACATCAGATTCAAATTCTGTGATGTTAATAGTTTTGAACCAGATTTTGTCTCTGAGGTAGACCAAGAAATTATTTGGTGTTTTACTTCACGAATATGACATGATGCACCATGAGGCAGTTGGCACCACATTCCAAGATCTCCTGTTGTTTCTCGCCCTATTAACACAGTTTTCTGTCCAGCCTCTGTTTGTCTCTTTAACCCAAAGTTCTGTGTTCTGGAATGGAATACTAACCCTTTCGTCAGAATTCAGACTTCCTCAGAATTCAGACTTGTATATGTTGTCATTCATTTCTCCATTCCAACCTAACACGTCAATTCTTTTCTTTCCAAGCCTCTGTACGCAGAAGGAAAACAGGTAAGTCGTTCTCTTAAAACCTGACAATGCCATTTTATTTCTCATGGATTTGTTGTGTCGATACTGTCTTAAGCCACCATGCTTCAATGAATGGTAAATTTGCAGTTTTAAGAGAACAATAATCACCTCGCCACAACCATGTGAATGCGGAGAGGGAAGAAAAAACTACCAGTGAAGTATTTTAAATTAAAATTATAAACATGTTTTACAGTGATGTTCAAGACATAATCAGCTATGCTTAAGAAGTTTAAATAGATGACTAGAATCCAGGACAGGGTAAAATGTACATGGGCAGATGGGGAAGGGGTGAAGTGAGTTTGAAGGAGATTAAATTGTTAAGTAGACCCTTAAGTAGACTTATGTGATAACTCCAAAAAGCAGTACCAGACACCATGCATCACCATGATCAACGTTACCAAAACCTTTTACTCCATCAATTGAGAAAGACTGTGGAAACCTCTTCTCAGATTAAATGGCCCACAAAAAAATGTCTCCATCTTATGCTTGCTCCACATCAGTGTGATATTAACCAATAGGTCTACAACAAAACCCTTCTCAAAGAAGAGTGGTGGCATCTGAGGCTGCATCATTTCCCCAAAACTTTCTCAAAATTTCATGCTTCAATGTTGCATCTCACCTGCAACAAATTTCCCACATAAGTTGGGCTAATCTTCTTATTCAGCTAATAGCAACACACTCCTGAACTAAGCTTACCCAAATAATGCCCTGAGAATGCTTCTATGTCTGCATGCTCAGAAGCCAAGCTCTAAGCCATTATCTACCCTTGGACATGAGAGGATAGTTCTTAAATTCATAGTGAGAGGATAGTTCTTGCAACATTTACAAGATATTGTATAACACTGCCCTCGGACAATAAAGTTTCATAACAAGAACCTGACAAAGGTCAGAAGCCATCTTCTGGCGAAAAGCTACTCTACATAACAACATTGACTACTAAATTGTTAATATAGATAATGAATAACAATGGACACAGCACTGTCCCATGCGGCACTCCATTGGTCACAGGCCTCCAATTAAAAAAAAACAACCCTCCACAACTTTGTAAGAAGGAACTGCCGATGCTAGTTTACACCGAAGATAGACACAAAATGTTGGAGTAACTCAGCGGGTCAGGCAGCATCTCTGGAGAAAGAGAATAGCTGACATTTCGGGTCATGACCCTTCAGCAGAATCAGGTCTGATGAAGGATCTCGACCTGAAACGTCACTATTTCTTTTCTCCAGAGATGTTGCCTGACCCGCTAAGTTACTCCAGCATTTTGTGTCACCCTTTAACTCCTTCCTTCAAGCCAATTTTGAATCCACAAGGCTGGCTCACCTTGGATTCTATATGATCTAACTTTCCAAAGCAGCCTACCATGCGGAAAATTGACAAAGCCTTATTAAAATCCATATAGAAAACATCCACGGCCGTGCCTTCATCAATCATCTTGGTGACCTCTTCAAAAAACTGTGCTGACTAGCCCAAAACAGTCCTTATCTATCCAAATTATGGTGGCATGGTGGTGTAGTGGTAGAGCTACTGCCTTACAGCACCAGCGACCCGGGTTCGATCCTGACTACGGGAGCTTGTCTATATGGAGTTTGTACATTCTCCCAGTGATCTTCTGTTTTCTCACACACTCCAAAGAAGTACGGGTTTGTAGGTTAATTGGCTCAGTATAAATGTAAAATTGTCCCTAGTGCATGTAGGATAGTGTTAATGTGCGGGCATCGCTGGTTGGTTTGGACCCGGTGGGCCGAAGGGCATGTTTCCACACAGTATCTCTAAACTAAACTAAATAAATGCTTATGGATCTGTCCCTCAGAATTTCCTTCAACAACTATCTCACCTGTTCCTCGACTTTTTCTTGCTGCCCTTCTTAAATAATGGTAAACAATTCGCCCACCTCCAGTCTTGCCAAGCTTCATCTGTGGTTACAAAAATGATGGATATACCTCTATAAGGACCTCCACAATTTCTTCCTTGGCTTCCCACAAGACCGAATGTGCACTTGGGGATTCATCCCTGGGGATGTATCCACCATAATGCATCCCCAATATCGTACCTGGTAATTTACATATGATCTAAGATATCACAACTCAATGACAGACTTCATAAATCACATGTCTGCAGTATGGGAATATGTACGTAGAGGTAAAGCCAGTGAACTAGCAAATCCCTTGCCCTAAAATCAAGTTTTCTCTCCATGAATAAGGAGCTTGGGTGACATCCCAAATATAGAAGTGAACAGCAAAGCACAGACTATTGTAAAGATCAGTGGCAACAGCCTGAGACATGATGGTAACCATAGTCTCCATGGGCAATGCAATCAGGCATGTGTGGGAACCTGTATTTGGGAGAACCAAGAGGTAAGTTCAGTTTGTGCAGAAGTTGCTCCCAGAGGCTGCTAGCTATGAACTTATGTAACTTTGAGTGTATATGATCTTGGGTGATGAACCATTCTCTGCATTCTCTCACATGGTCACCTGTGATGTCTGGTGCCTGTGGTCAATCACCATAATATCCAATAAGGAGGAGTAAGGTGTATGGAAATCCTTTTTGGAAGTCAGCCTGAAGTCCAAGAAAGTAATTGAAAATGTAAGGAAGGGGTCAGACTTCAGCAATGTGCAGAGTAAGTACTGAGGCTGCAATGTTATAGAGCAGCCTCGCTAAGTATACAAGTTGCTTGCTGGCAGTTAAGAGCATAGTTCAGGAATAACATGGTTAACAAAACGTGTACTTTTGTGAACAAGGAATGTCATTTATCAGATTCAATATCATACTGGAAAAACACTTTGCACTGAATTTTGACTTTTTCAATATATTACATCGATTGTGCCTCATGAGGCTGATAAAGGCATTTTATTTCCAATAGATATAACACTACTCCATCAAACAGCTTTATGCTGCAAGTCTCGACCTTCAAGTATGTGCCATCTACATCGTAAACTGCTCCCTGAGAAAATCAGTTAAACTAAGCATTATAATCTCCCCCATATTAACCTTTTAATTTCTATAAATTGCCCTAATGAAACCTGATGATATAACCATATAACCATATAACAATTACAGCACGGAAACAGGCCTTCTTGGCCCTTCCAGTCCGTGCCGACCATTTATTTTCCCCTAGTCCCATCTACCTGCACTCAGACCATACCCCTCCATTCCCTTCCCGTCCATATACCTATCCACTTTACTTTTAAATGTTAAAATCGATCCTGCCTCCACCACTTCTGCAGGAAGATCATTCCACACAGCCACCACTCTCTGGGTAAAGAAGTTCCCCCTCATGTTACCTCTAAACTTCTGTCCCTTAATTCTCATGTCATGCCCTCTTGTTTGAAACTTTCCTACCCTCAATGGGAAAAGCTTATCCACGTCAACTCTGTCTATCAATTTATCATTTTAAAGACCTCAATCAAGTCCGCCCTTAACCTTCTGCGCTCCAAAAAATTGTACACCATACTCCAGAATTGGTCTTACCAATGCCTTGTACAATTGTAACATTACTTCCCTACTCCTATATTCAATGCTCTGATTTATAAAGGCCAGCACACCAAAAGCTTTCTTTACCACCCTATCTACATGCAATTCCACCTTCAGGGAACTATGCACGGTTATTCCTAGATCCCTCTGTTCCACAGCATTCCTCAATTCCCTACCATTTACCATGTACGTCCTATTTTGATTTGTCCTGCCAAGATGTAGCACCTCACACTTATCAGCATTAAACTCCATCTGCCATCTTTCAGACCACTCTTCCAAATGGCCCAAATCTCTCTGTAGACTTTGAAAATCTACTTCATTATCCACAGCACCCCCTATCTTAGTATCATCTGCATACTTACTTATCCAATTTTCCACCCCATCATCTAGATCAATGATGTACATGACAAAAAACAGTGGACCCAACACAGATCCCTGAGGCACCCCACTAGTCACCGGCTTCCAACCTGACAAACAGCCATCCACCATTACTCTCTGGCATCTCCCATTCAGCCACTGTTGAATCCATCTTGCTACTCCGCCATTAACACCCAAAGATTGAACCTCCTTAACCAACCTTCCATGGGGAACCTTGTCAAAGGCCTTACTGAAATCCATATAGACAACATCCACTGCTTTACCCTCATCAATTTCCCTAGTAACCTCTTCAAAAAATTCAAGAAGGTTTGTCAAACATGACCTTCCAGGCACAAATCCATGTTGACTGTTCTTGATCAGACCCAGATGCTTATATATATTATCTCTAAGTATCCTTTCCATTAATTTGCCCACCACTGACGTCAAACTAACAGGTTTATAATTGCTAGGTTTATTCTTTGAACCCTTTTTAAACAATGGAACAACATGCGCAGTACGCCAATCCTCCGGCACTATTCCCGTTTCTAATGACATCTGAAATATTTCTGTCATAGCCCCTGCTATTTCTACACTAACTTCCCTCAATGTCTTAGGGAATATCCTGTCTGGACCTGGAGACTTATCCACTTTTATATTTTTCAAAAGTGTCAGTACTTCCTCCTCTTTGAATCTCATAGTTTCCATAGCTACTCTACTTTTTTCCCTTACCTCACAGAGTTCAATATCGTTCTCCTTGGTGAATACCGAAGAAAATAAATTGTTCAATATCTCCCCCATCTCTTTTGGCTCTGCAGATAGCTGTCCATTCTGGCTCTCTAATGGTCCAATTTTATCACTCATTATCCTTTTGCTATTAATATAGCTGTAGAAACCCTTTGGATTTACTTTCACCTTTCTTGCCAAAGCAACCTCATATCTTTTAGCTTTTCTTATTTCTTTCTTAAGATTCTTTTTACATTCTTTATACTCATCTAGCACCTCATTTACTCCATGTCTCCTATAATTATTGTAGATATCTCTCTTTTTTCGAACCGTGTCCAATTTCCCTTGAAAACCATGGCTCTTTCCGATTTTTACTATTTCTTTTCAACCAACCAGGGACATAAAGATTCTGTACTCTTACAATTTCCCCTTTAAATGTCCTCCATTTCTCTTCTACATCCTTCCCATAAAACAAAATGTCCCAATTCACCCCTTTTAAATCATTACACATTCCCTCAAAGTTAGCCTTTCTCCAATCAAAAATCTCAACCCTAGGTCCAGTTCTGACTCTCTCCATAATTATATTGAAACTAATGGTATTGTGATCACTGGTCCCGAAGTGCTCACCAACGCATACCTCCCTCACCTGACATGCCTCATTTCCTAACAGGAGGTCCAGCACTGCCCCCTTCTCTGGTCGATACCTCTATGTATTGCTGCAAAAACTATCCTGCACACATTTAACAAACACCAAACCAACCAGCCCATTTACAGAATGTGTTTCCCAGTCTATTTTTGGAAAATTGAAATCTCCCACAATCACTACCTTGTGCTTACTACTAATATCTGCTATCTCCTTACATATTAGCTCTTCCAATTCTCGCTCCCCATTTGGCACCCCTATAATACACCCCTAAAAGTGTTGCTACACCGTTCCCACTTCTCAGTTCCACCCAAATAGCCTCCCTAGAGGAGCCCTCTAATCTATCCTGCCAAAGCACTGCTGTAATATCTTCTCTGACAAGCAATGCAACCCCTCCACCTCTGGTCCCTCCAATTCTATCACACCTGAAGGAACGAAATCCTGGAATAATTAGTTTCCAATCACAACCCTCCCGCAACCATGTTTCACTGATTGCCACAACATCATATTTCCATGTGTCAATCCAGGCTCTAAGTTCATCCACCTTTCTTACAATGCTCCTAGCAGTAAAATATACACATTTTAGAAACCCACCATCCCTTATTCTCTGTTTATTATCTTTTTCCTCTTTCTCGCCTACATTTTGGGTCCGAGTGCTTTCCTTCTCTGCCTTTTGCCCCTCACCCCGTCCCCTAGCCCCCTCTACCCGAGTCCCTCCCCCCAGCCTTTCTGGTTTAAAGTCTCCTTTGCAAATCTCCCCGCCAGGATATTGGTTCCCCTCGGGTTCAAGTGCAACCCGTCCTTTTTATTCAGATCATGCCTTCCCCAAAAGAGGTCCCAGTGATCAAGAAACTGGAATCCCTGCCCACTGCACCAGTCCCTCAGCCACGCATTTATCCTCCACCTCATTCCATTTCTACTTTCACTGTCACGTGGCACAGGCAGTAATCCTGAAATTGTTACTCTTTTGGTCCTTCTCCTTAACTTTCCCCCCAACTCCCTAAATTCTCCTTTCAGGACCTCTTCTCTTTTTCTGCCTATGTCATTGGTACCTATGTGTACCACAACATCAGGCTCCTCTCTCTCCCTTTTCAGAATCTTTTCGACACGTTCCGACACATCCGAGACCCTGGCACCAGGGAGGCAAACTACCATCCGGGTCTCCCGACTGCGTCCACAGAATCGCCAATATGACCCCCTAACTATGGAGTACCCTCCTCTTTTTGCTACCCTTCTGAGCATCAGGGCCGTTCTCTGTGCCGGAGACCCGGCCGCTGTTGCTGCCCCCAGGTAGGCTGTCCGCTCCAACGAACTCAAACATGAGTAGCTATTTTCCAGGTGTACAGCCACCGGGGTACTCTCCAGTCCCTGCCTCTGCCCCTTGCCCTTCTTAACAGTGACCCACTTGTCTGCCTCCCGTGGTCCGGGAGTGACCACCTCCCTGTAACTCCTCTCTATGACCGCCTCACTCTCCCTGACCAGAAGGAGGTCCTCGAGCTGTTGCTCCAGGTTCCTAATACTGTCCTTTAGGAGCCCCATCTCGACGCACCTGGCGCAGATGTGGACGTCCGGTGGGTTATCAGCTTCCCTGACCTCCCGCATCTGACATTCGCAACAGTACACTGCCCTGGCCTTCATACTTCCCCCCCTTACACAGGATACAATCTCAACACAAAATACACTACAAACAGCTGGAATCTGACGGCCAATCAGCTGCTTACCCTAGTCCCCTTCCCACCAATCAGCGGCTTCCTCAAAAAAACCCCCCAAAAAAATCCACTTCTCCGAATGGAATGTTATGTATTTTGGCAAGCCCCGTGCTGGATTTTTATCCTTACCGGTCGGGTGTCGCTCCTCCCCCTCCTTCTCTTCCAATGGCTCCTGAGGGCCTCTGAAAAAACAAACCCCACGCTGGATTTTTAACCTTGCCGGTCGGGTGTCGCTCCTCCCCCTCCTTCTCTTCCAACGGCTCCTGTGGGCCTCTACATGTTGTTATGTAGTCTGTCATTTTTTAATTTTTCAGTGTTCTCTATTGAAACATTGTAATTTAACAAGCCATTCAGTTCCACATTACAATACTCCCCCCTCTCTTTCCTCTGGCCCCATCTTTTACCCAGGTGCTCACAGATTTCTCCCACAATCACCCTGATCACTCTGCTCATTTCTCCTTCTCCAAATGTGCCTTCCATCCCCATGCCCCATATTTACTTGTTATCCCCTCTCTATTGCCTCACCTCTGTCCCCACCCCCCCCCCCCCCCTCCTTTATCTCTCCCGCTGGCTTTACATTACACTAGTCTGCTTTCCTTATCTCTAATTCTTTTGTCTCCTTTTAATCTCTTGCCTTAGTCACTTTCACCATCCATTTGTCCGCTCACCTGTATCCACCTATCACCCACCAGATATCGCCTTATCCCCACCTCTCTTTTTCAGTTTTCCCTCTCCTACTCTATCAGTTTGATGAAGGGTCCCAACCCCAAACATCATCTATCCCTTCTCTTTATAGAATTCCATTGAGCTTCTAGCATGCAATTTTTGCTCAAGATTCCGGCATCTGTGGTTTCTTGTGCCTCCAATTTATTTTATAATTAGCCATTCAGTCACCAAAGGAAATCAGGGATATGTAAAAGTCCAGAATTGAAGCTGGAGATAGCATAGCTAGGGAGGAACAAGTCCACAAAGCAATTGGAACAAGGTGCGTTTTAAATTAAATGTCAAATATTAAAGGCCAAGTAGTTGGTACATTATATTGGAAGATTGACATTTTATTCAGTATAGTGAATACAATTTTAAATAACTTACAATTAATTTTTAATCGCACAATTATGTTGTTTTTAATCACTCAGCCTAAGCAATATCCTATATTTCATATATAATAACTAAGATAACATTTTGCCCTTTCGGATGAAATATTTTAATTTTGTTGCAGAAAAATTGGACGAGATCCTCGCAGCAGCTGATCGTTCAGTTAGGCCAGAGAACGTGGCGGCAGACTCTCGAGCTGCAACAGTCAAGCAACGGCCCACAAGCAGGCGCATTACATCAGCAGAAATTAGTGTGAGAAAATTATGCATGTTTCAAACTATATTGAGTTATGAGCACAGAATTTTGAGCACTGCAAAGAATAGCAGTGCATTGTTTTGTCCCAACGATTGGAGTCATTTACCATCACGCACCGTTGTTGAGCAACCCCACATGGCTATAACTAGAATGAATGAATGAATGAATGAATAAGTTTATTGGCCAAGTATTCACATACAAGGAATTTGCCTTGATGCAAGAATGATACATAAAAGAGTAAACATTAATAATAAAACATTATTGACTAAACATGTGAATTAAATAAAATACCAGAGCAAAAGGAGGCTATAGGTTTTTGGTTATTGAGTAGAGCTACTACTCATGGAAAAAAGCTGTTTTAAGCCTGGCTGTGACTCTACGATGGGCGTTTCGAATTGGGCCATCATTGCAGATTGTGCTTCATCAGCTGCCGCAGGACGTACATCCTCTGTTGTGCCTTTTTGACTGTGGATTTGATGGTAGCACCCCACTTAAGGTCCTTGGAGATGATGGTTCCCAGGAACTTAAAAGGCTCCACAGATGTAACTGTGGTGTTGTTGATGGTGAGTGGGGTGAGGTTGAGGGGGAGCTCTCCTAAGGTCTACAATCAATTCCACTGTCTTAAGAGCATTGAGCTCCAGGTTGTTGCGATGACACCAGGACCCCAGCTGTGACACTTCCTATTTGTAGGCAGATTCTTCCCCATCCTGGATCAGTCCAATCAGGGTTTTGTTGTCCGCAAACTTGAGAAACTTGTCAGAGGAGTCAGTGGAGGTGCAGTCATTGGTGTGGAGAGAGTAGAGGAGAGGGGTGAGGACACAGCCTTGTGGTGCTTCTATGCTGAGGGTTTGCGGGTCCGAGATGTGCTTTCCCAGCCTCACATGCTGCTTCCTGTCTGTCAGGAATCTGGTGATCCACCGACAGAGGGGTTCAGTCAACTCGGACAATTTGGAGTGTAGTAGTGTTAAAGAAGGAACTGCAGATGCTGGAGAATCGAGGGTTACACAAAAAGCTGGAGAAACTCAGCGGGTGCAGCAGCATCTAAGGTGCAAAGGAGATAGGCGACGTTTCAGGTCGAGACCCTTCTTCAGATTGGTCAGGGATCAGGGAAACGAGAGATATAGACAGTGATGGGGAGAGATAAAGAACAATGAATGAAAGATATGCAAAAAAGTATTGATGATAAAGGAAACAGGCCATTGTAAGCTGTTTGTAGTGTGAAAATGAGAAGCTAGTGCGACTTGGGGGGGGGGGGGGAGATGGAGAAGGAATGTAAGGGCCCGAGGGCTGAGGGAGAGGTGGGGAGAGGGAGGTGGCAGTCTGGGTTAACAGAATTGAGAAAATTCAATGTTTAAGCCCAGAGGATGCAGACTCCCCAAGCGGAATATGAGGTGCGGTTCCTCCAACTTGCGGTGTTGCTCACTCTGGCCGTGGAGGAGGCCCAGGACCGAGAGGTATGGGAGGGGGAGTTGAAGTGCTGAGCCACCGGGAGGTCGGGTTGGTTATTGCGGACCGAGCGGAGGTGTTCGGCGAAACGATCGCCCAGCCTCCGCTTGGTCTCACCGATGTAGATCAGCTGGCATCTGGAGCACCGGATGCAGTAGATGAGGTTGGAGGAGGTGCAGGTGAACCTCTGTCGGACTTGGAATGATTGCTTGGGTCCCTGAAAGGAGTGGATGGGGGAGGTGAAGGGACAAGTGTAGCATCTCTTGCGGTTGCAAGGGAAAGTGCCCGGGGAAGGGGTGGAGCGGGAGGGAAGGGAAGAATTGACAAGGGAGTTGCGGAGGGAGCGGTCTTTGCGGAAGGCAGACAGGGGGGGAGATGGGAAGATGTGGCGAGTGGAGGGGTCACGCTGGAGGTGGCGAAACTGGCAGAGGACTATCTGTTGTATGCGCTGGCTGGTGGGGTGAAAGGTGAGGACCAGGGGGACTCGGCCCTTGTTGTGAGTGGGGGAATGTGGAGAAAGGACAGTGTTGCGGGGTATGGAGGAGACCCTGGTGCGAGCCTCATCTATAGTGGGGGAGGGGAATCCCCGTTCTCTGAAGAGCGAGGACATTTGTGATGACCTGGTGTGGAACACCTCATCCTGGGAGCAGATGCGGCGTAGACGGAGGAATTGGGAATAGGGGATGGAGTCCTTACAGGAAGCAGGGTGGGAGGAAGAGTAGTCCAGGTAGCTGCGGGAGTCAGTTGGTTTGTAGTGGATGTCAGTCAGGAGTGTATCACCTGCAATAGAGATGGTGAGGTCAAGGAATGGTAGGGAAATGTCGGAAATGGTCCAAGTGTATTTGCATGCCGGATGGAAGTTGGTGGTGAAATGGATGAAGTAGTCAGTTGTGCGTGGGTGCAGGAGGTGACACCAAAGCAGTCGTCAATGTAACGGAGGTAAAGGTCGGGGGTGGGGCCCTGGTACGCCGAGAACAAAGATTGTTCGACGTGCCCGACAAAGATGCAGGCGTAGCTAGGGCCCATGCGTGTGCCCATAGCTACGCCTTGTGTTTGGAGTGTAGTAGCTCTGGCACAATGATGTTGAATGTAGAGCTAAAATCAACAAACAAAATCCACGCATAGATCCCCTGGTGATCTAAGTGCTGGAAGATACAATGCAGGCCCAGATTGACTGCATCATCCACAGATCTATTGGCCCGATTTGCAAACTGCAGAGGGTCTAGCAGGGGGTTCGTGATATTTTTCAGCTTGGCCAGCACAAGCCTTTCAAGGGTCTTCATGACTACAGAGGTCAGTACGACAGGCCTGTAGTCATTAAGACCAGTAATCCTTGCCTTTTTGGGTACAGGGCCAATAGTGGAGACTTTGAAGCAGGCAGGGGCAGTATAGATTTGCAGGGATTGGTTGAAAATGTCTGTGTAGACCGGTGCCAGTTGTTTGGCACAGCTTGAGAGTAGAAGGGGAAACATTGTCCGATCCTGGAGATTTCCGCCTTTTCAGTCTTCTGAAAAGCCTCTCCACCATCTCTATTTTTATTGTTGATGATGGAGAAGTGATGTTGTGCAGCACGGAGGGTGTGGGTAATTCATTCATAAATAGAATAGACGCGAACATCCGACCTCAAAAGATCGTGGACTTCGATAGTTACCTACGGTGAATTTTTCCTGATTCGCGGCATGACAACCGTGTGAAAACTCTGCTTTTTTGTTGCATAGCGAGGTAAGCACCTTTAATCACCGCCATCTCCGAACGGTGTTGAAGTCAGATAAATGTTTTTTTTCTTTTTTGATTTGAACTTGGAGATGCGTTCCTGCCATATGCCTTTCTACCCAACTATATGGCCAGGCATGGCCTTCCGGCGAGGGCATTCTGGGCTAAAGTCTTGGGCCACCATTCTCCTCACGCCACTTCCGTAACATTACCCCCGATCTCCATCTAGCTCCATCTCCAGCTTATCTTTTCTTTCCTAATGCTAACCCTAATGCTAACGCCAACGCTAGCCCCAACACTAGCCCCAGCCCCCAGCCCCCATATTGGCTTGATTGATCATCGCCATCATGCTGCGTCATATCCGTCACATGAGCATTTTATGCTCATAATGTGTAAAATAATACAACTATGACCATAATTATAAATTGTAATTGATGAATGAACAGTATGCTTCAGCATATTCATCTGAAGTTAATGTTTCGACCCGAAATGTTGCCTATTTCCTTCACGCCATAAATGCTGTCGCACCCGCTGAGTTTATCCAGCAATTTTGTCTACCTTATAGTTTTAGAGGAAGTTGATGAAAAGTTATGTGACGGTTACCATTCTTGCTGAAAATCTCCACTTTTTTTGGCAGTAAACTGTTACGAAGGTTTTAAATCATTGCATTAGACATTTTTCTGATTTTTTTGGTGGTTTATTTGAGGAATATACTCTATAATTTAAAAGACTGACAAAAATTTGATTTTATATTCTTAAATCAGTTATATTTTACAGTGTTGTTCATCATAAAAATTTGATGGATATGAGTGAATGAAATGGGCAACCTGGAAAAAGAGGAAATAAATTAATTAAATTCTCTAAAAGATTGCACCAAACATATTTTTCCCATAGTAGAGATGTTCATCCATGTGAAACAACATTCAAAGTTGTAAAAATTTAAGTTTCATAATCGGGTTTCTAGAAACTTCAAAGTAGACACTTACTGAAGAATTACCTGGTGATGCAAGAATGCAAGGAGGCCTGCACCGGCAGCTGCCCGAGTGGGGCCGAGCTCTGGCTGCACTGTGTCTGGGCTTCACTGTCGGGACCTGTCAATAAGCCGGAGACGAGTGAGTGTGAGTATTTGAGCCACTGCCTTCAGGACAGAGCCAAGGCAATGGACTGTAGTTACGCCATGTTCGTGAGCGCCCGTAACTAGGGGCCAGTGCTCCGGGTGGCGTCCTCGAAGGGGCGGGATCTATGTGAACACGTGGTAGATGTGGCCCGCCATCCGCTCGCAGACATGCCACCCGGACCCCATGCAGAACACGGTTGCTGATCCCTGCCCTAGAGTATCTAACTCTCTTTTAAATGCATCACGTGAATTGGCCTCTACTGCCTTCTGTGGCAGAGAATTCCACAAATTCGCAACTCTCTGGGTGAAAAGGTTTCTTTCTCATTTCAGTTTTAAATGGCCTCCCCTTTATTATTAGACTGTGGCCCCTGGTTCTAGACTCCCCCATCATTCGGAACATTTTTCCTGCATCTAGCTTGTCCAGTCCAATCTTTCCTCATATGTCAGTCCTGCCATCCCGGAGATTAACCTCATGAACGTACGCTGCACTGCCTCAATAGCAAGGATGTCCTTCCCCAAATTTGGATTTCCTTCATCAAATTCAGATAGAGAGAGAGGGAATGCCGGGGCTACCTAAAGTGAGAGAAATCAATATTCATACCACTGGGCTGTAAGCTGCCCAAGCGAAATATGAGATGCTGTTCCTCCAATTTGTGTTTAGCCTCACTCTGACAATGGAGGAGACTGAGGACAGAAAGGCCTGTGTAGGAATGAGAAGGAGAATTAAAGTGTCCAGCAACCAGGAGATCAGGTTGGTTCACGCGGGCTGAGCGAAGCTGTTCCGCGAAACGATCGGCCAGTCTGAATTTGGTCTCGCCGATGTATAAGAGTCGAGAGATACAAAAAGCTGGAGTAACTCAGCGGGAGAGGCAGCATCTCTGGAGAGAAGGGATGGGCGGCACACAAAAAGCTGGAGTAACTCAGCCGTAACAGGCAGCATCTCGGGAGAGAAGGAATGGGTGAAGGGTATTTGATCCTTTGCTGTTGTGCTTCTGGCAAAATGTCACCACAGTATGGCGCTGTTCCTGTGTTCAATCTTCAATTAATTCTAACACTCTTGCCCATCTGTAAATATGTTTGCATTTTCTTTCAGTCATTATTTGAGCGTCAAGGAATGCCCTCAAAATCAACCCCACCATCTGTACCAGAAAAGCCACACCTCCCTATGCCTAGAAGAATGTCAAGGACAAAGTCTATAGGTAAAATAACCATTCTTACACAGAATTTGCGGATCTTCTGATCTTTAATCTCCATTGGATCAATTTTCCATCATGTGTTGGATCGGTGCAGGATAATTAAGTTCTCAAGAATCAATATCCAGAGTATGATGCATTAACTCATCTCCAGCAGAGGGGTTGTTACAGCAAAGAGAGAGGGAACAGGTGGATGGAAGGATCCTAATGTAGTCTTACCATGGCAAAGGAGACAGAATTGCCAACCCATTGCCATCTATCTTTCTAACAATTTATACATTTCTAACAATGTACACGTTGTCAAACCCACTGCCTAGTCTCGTATATGTCAGAAAAAAAGAGAGAAAGGTGAAACAAATAATCTAACTGTGTTTAAAGCCATTCTGAATCAAGGTTTGATTTGACCTGCACTTGTGTTTTTTATTCTGTCCTATTCGCATCTGTTAATCCTCACATTGATATTTGGAATTTATTTATTTTTAATCCGTTTTTTCCATCTTTTTGGTGGAAGAATTTCACACGTTTTGCAATTCTCCAATAAATTTAATGCCAGCCTTGATATGAGCGTGGACAAGAAAGTCAGCCACCTGTTCAGCTATGAAAGTCATTGCCTCTTGAACTCAGTCTTGTTCTCATTCAGAATCCAGACATGGATTTTCAAGGAGAAATCGTTCATATACAAAAGGATGGGAATAGGCCCTTTGAACATTGGGTCATTCTGTCCACTGGATATCAATCCATGATTTTAAGACCACAACCGCGTATCCACGACCATTCACTAAAAATAATTTAAAAGTTATTCATAGCTTGCAAATTACAATGTTTTTTCACTGTGTTACAGGAGCTTCTGAGGATGATAAACTTTCAGTTTCAGCAATGGAAGGAAGGTTTTTACGCAGCACATCGATGCAAGATACTCTCCGGGAAGGACTAGGCATACCCCCACCCCCGCAGATTGCCCCACCACCCCCACCCTCTCCTTACCTTTTAGACACAGGTCCTCCACCTCCTTTCTCACCACCCCCACCCCCTGGAAGAAGTTACGATAATGTGCGGTCCAGCTTTAAACCCAACACAGAAGTGAAAATTCATGGAGGCCAGCAGGTAACAACAACAGCAGAGGTCTATGAACCAAATCGGTCTCCTGTGCCTCCGGTAGAAAGGCAGAAAAGGGCCAGGTCAATGATAATCCTGCAGGATTCTTCCTACTATCCTGTGGAGGCAACTGACATCCCATGGCCAAGTCCCTCACCAACTCCCCAAGAGAAAAGCAAACGAAAGGCAAAGGTAGTTGATAATCCATATGCAAATGTTGGCCAGTTCAACGTGGGACTTTTTGCACCAACAAAACCACTTCGTAAAAAAAGCCCTCTAGTCAAGCAATTCCAGGTTGAAGATGCTATAGAGAGAGCATCAGCAGTTGGCTCATCTGGGGCTGGGAAAGAATTATTAGCCAGAAGGATAGCCCAGCAGTCTGGCAAAGAATATGAGCAGCTGCAGAGAGAAGGAATCAGTAAAGCACAGGACGAAGGACAAGATCTGGCCAGCCCCTTTGCTGTTGCTATTGCAGGAGCAGTACGGGACCGAGAAAAAAGGTTGGAAGAAAAGAGGAAATCAACAGTCTTCCTTTCTGTGGGTGCCATTGAAAGCGAAACAGCACCCAACATCCCAGCCCTGCAACAGTCCAGGTCAGTCGACGAGAGACTGCTGAGTAGCAGCGATAGGTCTCTCCGATCACCAATCCCTTCCCCTATTCCTTCCTCAAGACCACCAGCAAACACGCCTGTGACTTTTATACATCCTCTCACAGGGAAACCGCTGGATCCTAACTCACCACTGGCACTTGCGCTGGCCGCAAGGCAGCGGGCACTAGTCGCTGAAACACAGCATCAGCGAGCAACTGGAAGCAATGAAACTGTAAAAGCCCAAGAAAGAAAAACTCCAGTCTACATGGAGAGTCACATCAAGGAGGCAAAGAAAACAGAAGTTGAAACACTCATATCACCACCTTTCTCACCAGAGGACAAAGCGAGCTATAGTCCCACATCCGGAGTGACTGCAAAGCACCAGTGGGGAACTTCTGCTACACTGAGGAAAGAAGCAGAATCAAGGCAGGGACAAATGGAGAAAGCTGAGAGAGAAGAAAAGAAAGTGGAAGAGAAGAAAAGTATGCTAATCAACATTGTAGATACATCACAACAGAAAACGGCAGGCCTACTGATGGTCCATGCAACAAGTAATGGCCAAGAGTCAGAACTTCAAGATACTTCAACAACTGCCTTGAAGCCATCATCACCACAGCCTCAACCATTCCTTTCAGAGCCACAAGCTTCCCAGCCACTTTGTGCTGTGTCTGAGCCTCCAGCTACTGAAGCACCTGGGAAAACACAAACTCAAGGAAGCTCTGATGAAGATATTGAACCATTTGCTGTTTCCCTCCCTCCAATTCTCTCCTCAAGTGATGAGGAAACGAGAGAGGAACTTGCAAAGATTGGACTTGTACCACCTCCTGATGAATTCGCAAATGGCATCTTCATCCAAGCCAAGGCTGAGAAAACTGCCATCCATCCCAGTGGACCCCCAACTACAGCACCTTCAGCTACTGGCGTTTCACCCTCAGGGAAGCCAACAGATGCCCCACCTTCAGAAACAAGTGTGGATTCGGGTGTAGAAGAAATAGATACAAGAAGCAGTAGTGACCATCACCTGGAAACCACAAGCACGATTTCAACCGTCTCCAGTATGTCAACATTGTCATCTGAGAGCGGGGAGCCCTTGGATACCTACACATCATTTGCTGATGGACAGACCTTCATACTCGAGAAGCCTCCAGTGCCTCCAAAGCCAAAGCTAAAGTCCCAACTTAACAAAGGGCCAGTTACATTCAGGGACCCGCTCTTGAAGCAGACCTCAGACAGTGAGCTTGTTGCCCAACACCAGCCGTCTGCGTTACCCCCCGGCGTCGGACGGTCTCGCTACCTCATACAGAGAAAATCCAAGTTGTGGGGGGATCCAATTGAGCCCAGGCCTATTCAGATGGTGGAGGGCAGCAAACCCACTGTAATAAGTGAGCTGAGCTCCAGGCTGCAACAATTGTCTAAGGATACTCATTCACTCGGGGATGAGCCTACAGCGGCCTCTCTAGAAGTAGGAAAGAGATCTCCTGTTGTCACTGCAAGGTAAGGCTTTATTACCAAATACCTATTATAGTACTAGTGTTTTTTCACTAACAAAAAAAATCATCAGTTTTTTCAGTTTCAACTCCAGAGCATATTTTTAAAATACGTCCCCAGTTAATAAAGATTGTTGTTTTCTGATGTGAAGCCAATTTTTGATGCATCAACTACATCATTTTGGTTAATAAAAATAGACAATAATTGCAATCATTTTCCCCTCTGTTTCCATATTATCCCAACTGGCAAGTTTCAGAGGATTTCAGGCTAATATTTTGCAAATTAATTCATTGCATTTCTCGAGTAAGAGAAATGTCAAAGAATCTTGCCTTAGACAGAGAAAGAAAAGTTAATTGAGATGCTGGATGTGGTAAAATTGCAAGAATGCAGGTTCTTGCTGGGTTTGCTTTCAAAATTGATGTTTTTTTCAGATCTGATTTGAATATATGCTAGGTTACTGGGAGAAGTAAGGGTAAACCATTGTGGCAATACAAACTATGATCTTACAATTCTCCAGAGAAACAGGAGCGATGCCAGAAGACGGGAGAATAGCAAATGATACACCCTTGTTCAAATAGGGAAGTAAGGATAACCTAGCAACTACAGACTAGTCAAATTAAGATTGATGGTAGGGAAGCTTTCACAAACAATTATCGAGGGTGAAATTAATCAAATAAAATGTGGATGAATCTGTTAATAAAAGCCAAATCATTTAAAAATAATTTAATATTTGATGAATAGTTGGGAAGGTTGATGCAGCTGGTGCGGTCGCTGTGCACATAAACTTAGAGCCATAACAGCACATAAATAGGTATTTTGGCCCATCATGTCCACACCATCCTTTTTGTCTACTTTAATCGCAGTGGCTCAAATTCGGTCTATATATTTTTATATCTCTCCTATTTAAATGCCGAAACAAGAAACTGCAGATGCTGGTTAATATACAAAAGGACACAGTGCTAGAGTAACTCAGCAGGCAGCATCTCTGGAGAAGGTGAATAGGTGATATTTCGGGTTGAGATCCAGCCATCACCATCTCGACCCAAAACATCACCTATTCATGTTCTCCAGAGATGCTGCTTGACTATTTAGATGTTTGCCTAAATGGCTCTTAAGTATACTGATTATATTTAATTCAACCATCTCCACTTGCAGATCCAGATCACAACCACTTCTTTGTAAAAAAACTTCTCCTTCAAATCCTCTTTAAAACATTTTCACCTTAAAGCTGCCCTCTTGTTTTAGCTACAACTACCATGGGAAAATGATTTAGAGCATCTACCCTATCTATGTCACTTATAATTGTATGTACCGCTATCAGTTGACACATCAGCTTACTTCACTTTCAGGGAAAATAAGCCCAGCTTATCTAATCTTTCCTCATAACTAAAGTTAACTTAAGGAGTAGCCCCAGAAATAGTGGATGCATTAGTGATAAAACCCCACTTTTTAAAAAGGGAGGGAGAGAGAAAGTGGGGAATTACAGACCAGTTAGTCTAACATCGGTAGTGGGGAAAATGCTAGAGTCAGTTATTAAAGATGGGATAGCAGCACATTTGGAAAGTGGTGAAATCATTGGACAAAGTCAGCATGGATTTATGAAAGGTAAATCATGTCTGACGAATCTTATAGAATTTTTCGAGGATGTAACTAGTAGAGTGGATAAGGGAGAATCTGTGGATGTGTTATATCTGGACTTTCAGAAGGCTTTCGACAAGGTCCCACATAAGAGATTAGTATACAAACTTAAAGCACATGGTATTGGGGGTTCAGTATTGGTGTGAATAGAGAACTGGCTGGCAGACAGGAAGCAAAGAGTAGGAGTAAACGAGTCATTTTCAGAATGGCAGGCTGTGACTAGTGGGGTACCGCAAGGCTCAGTGCTGCGACCCCAGCTATTTACAATATATATTAATGATCTAGATGAGGGAATTGAATGCAACATCTCCAAGTTTGCGGATGACACGAAGCTGGATGGCAGTGTTAGCTGTGAGGAGGATGCTAGGAGGCTGCAAGGTGACTTGGATAGGTTGGGTGAGTGGGCAAATGCATGGCAGATGCAGTATAATGTGGATAAATGTGAGGTTATCCACTTTGGTGGCAAAAACAGGAGGGTAGACTAATATCTGAATGGTGGCCGATTAGGAAAAGGGGAGATGCAATGAGACCTGGGTGTCGTGGTACACCAGTCATTGAAAGTAGGCATGCAGGTGCAGCAGGCTGTGAATAAAGCGAATGGTATGTTGGCATTCATAGCAAAAGGATTTGAGTACAAGAGCGGGGAGGTTCTACTGCAGTTGTACAGGGTCTTGGTGAGGCCACACCTGGAGTATTGCGTACAGTTTTGGTCTCCTAATCTGAGGAAAGACATTCGTGCCATAGAGGGAGTACAGAGAAGGTTCACCAGACTGATTCCTGGGATGGCAGGACTTCCATTTGAAGAAAGACTGGATAGACTTGGCTTGTACTCGCTGGAATTTAGAAGATTGAGGGGGGATCTTATAGAGCCTGTCCAATCCTTTAAGAATTTCATATGTTTCTTTTAGATCCCCTCTCCTCCTTCCAATGAATACAAGCCCAGTCAACCCATTCTTTCATCCATGTGTCAACTTCCCTACATCGGCAAGACCAACAAATCAGTTTTTCCAGGTGAGACAGAGGTTCACCTGCACCTCCTCCAACCTCATCTGCTGCATCCGCTGTTCCAGGTGTCAAATTCTCTAGGCTCGGCGATCGCTTCGCTGAACACCTCTGCTCAGTCTGTCTTAACCAACCTGATCGCCCGGTTGCTCAGCACTTCAACTCCCCTTCCCATTCTATGGTGGCAGATTAGGTAAGGGGGAGATGCAACGAGACCTGGGTGTCATGGTACACCAGTCATTGAAAGTAGGCATGCAGGTGCAGCAGGCAGTGAAGAAAGCAAATGGTATGTTAGCATTCATAGCGAAAGGATTTGAGTATAGGAGCAGGGAGGTTCTACTGCAGTTGTACAGGGTTTTGGTGAGGCCACACCTGGAGTACTGCGTACAGTTTTGGTCTCCAAATCTGAGGAAAGACATCCTTGCCATAGAGGGGGTACAGAGAAGATTCACCAGACTGATTCCTGGGATGTCAGGACTTTCATATGAGGAAAGATTGGATAGACTCGGTTTGTACTCGATGGAATTTAGAAGATTGAGGGGGGATCTTATAGAAACCTACAAAATTCTTAAGGGGTTGGACAAGCTAGATGCTGGAAGATTGTTCCCGATGTTGGGGGAGTCCAGAACAAGGGGTCACAGTCTAAGGATAAGGGGGAGTTCCTTTAGGACCGAAATGAGGAAAACATTCTTTACACAGAGAGTGGTGAGTCTCTGGAATTCTCTGCCACATAAGGTAGTTGAGGCCAGTTCATTGGCTATATTTGAGAGGGCGTTAGATGTGGCACTTGTGGCTAAAGGGATCAGGGGGTATGGAGAGAAGGCAGGTACGGGATACTGAGTTGGATGATCAGCCATGATCACATTGAATGGCGGTGCAGGCTCGAAGGGCCGAATGGCCTACTCCTGCACCTATTTTCTATGTTTCTATGTTTCTAAGTCTGACCTTTCTGTCCTGGGCCTCCTCCATTACCAGAGTGAGGCCCAGCGCAAATTGAAGAACAACACCTCATATTTCACTTGGGTAGTTTACACCCCAGAGTTATGAACATTGACTTCTTTAATTTTAGATAGCCCTTGCTTTCTCCCTCCTTTCCCTCCCCCTTCCCAGTTCTCCCACAAGTTCATCTATCTCCGCCTACTTCCTTTTTTCCGCCCCCCCCCGACATAAGTGTGAAGAAAAGTCTAGACCCGAAACGTTGCCATTTTTTTCTCTCCATAGATGCTGCCTCACCCGCTGAGTTTCTCCAGCATTTTCTGTCTACCTACCATTGTTCCATCATATGTCAGTCCCGCCATCCCGGGAATTAACCTGGTGAACCTACGGTGCACTCACTCAATAGCAATAACGTCCTTCCTCAAATTGCGAGACCAAAATTGCATACAATACTCCAGGTGCGGTCTCACCAGGGCCCTGCACAACTGCAGTAGGACCTCCATGCTCCTAAACTCAAATCCTCTCGCAATGAAGGCCAATATGCCATTAGCTTTCTTCACTGTCTGCTGTACCTGCATGCTTACATTCAGTTACATCACGCTCTTTGTAAAATAAAGAGCCCGCACATCTCCTTTGATGTTTGTCCCTCTCACCTTAAAACTAAATGTAGTATGTTATTTTTCCACCATAGGAAAAAAGGTTCTGACCACCTACCACATCTATGCCACTGATATTTTTATATAAATTTTATCAAGTCGTCCTACTGGTGTTCCGGAGAAAATAATCCAAGTCTATCCAACCTCTCCCTGTACCTAATATCCCCTAATCAAAGCAGCATTCAGGTCGGCCTTTTCTGCAGCCTCTCCTAAGTCTCCACATCCTTCCTATAATGGTGCGACCAGAATTGCACACAAAATCCAAATACGGCTTGACCGAAGTCCTATAAAGTTGCATCATGACTTCCTAAATCTTATACACAATGTCCCAACAAATGAAGGCAAGAATACTATTGCTTTCTTTACAACTCTTTCTACTTGTGTTGCAACTTTCATGTAGTTTTGGACTTGGACGTCAAGATTCCTCTGCATATCAATGCTGTTATGGACCATGCCACGAATTGTATACTTTGCCCTTATATTCAATCTTCAACGTGCAACACCTCACACTTGCTTGGATTAGACTCCATCTGCCATTTCTCCACCCATTTCTGTAGATGATCTATATCCCGCTGTATATTTTGACAGCCTTCCTCATGGTCCACGACCCCAGCAATCTTGGTGTCATCTGCAAATGTACATTTTTAAATATACACAAATACCACCCCGTAAGATTTTCTCTCGGAATTTTCTTACCGCTGACTTAACTCTCATCCAGCTTATCTCTGCTGGTCTTTTTAAATAAAGGAACATCGTAAGCTATCCCCCAGTTTTCTGGCATCTCACATGATGATGAAAAAATCTTTTATCAGGCACCTAGTTATCCGCTCCTTTGCTTCCCATAGCAGCCTGAGATAAACATGCATCTACCCTAAGAAGCCATCCATTGTTCTTCCAATTATGTCATGAGATTTGTATGGTAGAGATGATAGGGCAATGAGATCTTCTTTAAAGATGGTCCATCATTATTGTACTGGAGAGCCAGTTCAGATTGATTGATAGATCTATTTGCCCACCGAGTCTATTCCACCTAGCGATCACCTGTTCACACTAGATCTATATCATCTCACTTTCACATCCACTCCCTACATACTCGGGGCAATTTATAATGGCCAATTAACTAACAACCCCGCATATGCGGCACAGTGGTGCAACAAGGTGCGCAGTGGTGCAGCTGGTAGAGCTGCTGTATCAGAGCTGGTTGCGCTGCAGCGCCAGAGACCCGGTTTCAATCCTGATGTTGGGTGCTGTCTTTGTGGAAGCTGCATGTTCTCTGTGGGTTGCTGTGACCACATGGGTTTCTTCCAGGTACATCGGTTTCTTCCCATATCACCTACCAGATTCTGACGGAATCAACACATTCCTAATTGGAAACCTAAAAGCACCAGTGTAAATAAGCTCAGTAGATTTGCAGTCAATTGTCCGGTATGTAAGCAGTAATGTCACTTTTAGTCACCTTGTCTAAATACAGTGATGAATGCATGATGTCCAATTGTACATTGCAAGGAAGACAGAATGCTCTGTGAATTTCTGGCTGGCAATTAGATCTCTAGATTTACTTTTTCTAGTAATGTGAAGTAATGTAATCCAACATACTGGCAATCTTCAGGATGTACTTAAAATTTAGATTTCCAATTTTTTATTTTCTTTCAAACTCATTGATGTTTACTGAGGAATCTTTTCTATCCATCAGTAAACATACAACATGAAATCATAAAATTGTCACTGCCATTGAATCTATGCCAACTCTTACTAGAGCAATTGTGCAGGCCGATCTTGTTACTGCATCAAAAAATCCAACCATGTCCGCCAAATACAGTTTACCTTTAATAAATCTGTGCGGATTTCCTTTTTCAATCCAAACTTCTCTACGTGTCTATTAAATATTTTCTCTGATTATTAGTTCCGAACCAAGCTTACTTGTTTACTTAAAGTACATTCAGCCTTTCTAGTACATCCTAGATATTATTTTTTACCACACTCGCTTTCTCTACAACCTCTCGTATTGAGATGATAACAGAATTTTTTGCTGTCCATTTCTTAGTTCTCTTTCTTCTGAACTAAGGAGTGCAAAAGGGCATGTCAGAAGCAGCACCAGGTATAACTAAATGCGATGAGAAGCCAAACATGAAATATTTGAGGAACTCAGCTTAAGGAATGGACAGATGATAATTTAGGTCAGGATCCTTCCTCTGTGGAAGAAGTGAACAGATTCCATTTCAGGTCAAGATGCATCCTCAGACTGATTGGTCTGAAGAATGGTCCCAACCTGAAATGTCTATCCATTCTCTCCAAAAACACTGCCTGACCCACTGAGTTCCTCCAGCACTTTGTGTTTTACTAAGGATCTGGCATCTGCAGTTTATTTTGTTTCCCTAACGAGATGCCAGACTGGTGATGCTGCAAAATAGAACTACTTGCATGCCAAACATCAAAAAAGGCATGTAATAGACAGATGTGTGTTATCTAATGGCCAACCCATCAGATCAAAGCTCTAGCTGTAGTGGTGCATTAATCCAGGCAAGGGGAATGTTTTCAATTATGCATCTGACATGTGCCTTTTAGATTCTCAAAGGGCTTTGGGTGTCATGTTCCACTTGCCACTGGAAACCTAGCCTCCAACCATATCTGTGTCCATCAGGTACAAGCGTAAAATGCAGAAGCAGGAGAAGCTCAATTCACCCTGAGTGCCTGCTCTGCCATTCAATAAGATCATGATTTAACGTTTACCTCAGTGCTATTTTTCTGCACTAATCCAATAAATTTATCTTTCCTTAATATCAAAATATCTAACAATCTCTGTTTTTACTTTACTAGAAACTGATCCTTTGCAGCACCTTAAATAGAGAATTACAAAGTGCAGACGTATCTTCTCCTTTCAGCCCTGAATGACAAACCACTTATTTTATTTTGTGACTGCTCATTCTGAAAACCTAAATAGAAGAGACATCATCTCTGTGTCTACCTAAGAAGCTCTATTAGAATTTTGTTTGTTCCAATAAGTTATTATATTTCTAAATTTAGAGAGCATAGGCTTGTCTGCATAATTTCTCTTCAAAGGGTAATTTTACCAATTTAGGTATCATCCAATTAACCTTTGTACCACTCCCACAAGTATCTTTCCATAATAAAAGCAGAATATACAGGAAATACTGAGCTGGCCAAGAAATATCTGTGGACAGCAAAACAGATTTAACATTTCAGGTGAAATTCATCTTCAGGACCTTTCATGAGAACCAAGAACAGTTAGAAAACCAAATGTTTTAAGTTGCAGGTATGGGGGGAATGGAGAGTGTTGGGGAAAACAAAGGGAATGACTAGAGTAGGATTGAGATCAAGTGAAAATGAATAGTATATATTGGTCTCAGCTGAGAAAAGATAAATAAAGCTTGTTAATAGCAGCTAACCTGTCTAGAGGAATCATTGGTGAATCCGAAGGTCTGTAATGTGCCTTGACAGTAAATAAAATGGTGCAATTAAGCTTAGGTTGAACTTCATTGAAACAATATAAAAGACCAATGATGAAGAGTGCAGAGTGGGAATGGGATGAAGAATTAAATTAAGAGAAAGGGAAGCCCACTCTTACACATTGAATGAGGAATTCTGCAAAGCAGCATTTGATATGTATTTGGTTTCTCCATTGTAGAGGAGAGCACATTGTGAGCACTGCATGCAATACACTAAATTGGAAGATGTACAAGTGAATTGCTGTTTCACATAAAATAAAAGTTTTTGTTCCTGGATGATGTGAAGAAAATAGATTATACCACAGGGTATATAGTTAATGACAAGACTTAACAGCATTGATGTGCAGTGAGATTATGTAGTCCAAGTTCATAGCTTCAATGACGGTGGCAGCACAGTTAGATAGGGTGGTGAAGAAGGCATAAACTATCTTTGCCTTCAATATTAGGAGCATTAAATATTTGAGTCAAGAAGTAATGATGCAATTCTATAGGACTTTGGTTAGGCCACATTTGGAGTATTGTGCACAGTTCTGGTCACCCCATTGCAGAAAGGACGTGGAGGCTTTGGAGAGGATGCATAAGGGGTTTACCAGAATGCTGCCTGAATTAAGAGTATTTCAGCTACAGGGAGAGGTTGGATAGACTTGGATTGTTTTCTCTTGAATGTTGGAGGTTGAGGGGAGACTTGCTAGAAGCATATAAAATTATGGGAGGCATGGATAGGAAAGACAGTCAGAATCTTTTTCCCATGATGGAAATGTCCAATACTAGAGGGCATAGTTATAAGGTGAGATGGGGAAAGTTTAAGGAGATGTGCAGGGAATGATGGGGGCCTGGAACACACTGCTGGGGTGGTGATGGAGGCAGATACAATAGTGGCATTTAGGAGGCTTTTAAAAGGGCAGTGAACAGAGTTGTATGCGTCATATACAGGCAGATGAGATGAATTTAACATGCCATGGCAGCGTATTTGGCACTAAGGCCCATTCCTATGCTGTACTGTTCTATGTTCTATGTACTGGGAACATGCTCTCCACATAAACTCTGACTCAGCATTGCATTATTTGGTAGGCTTCACTGAGATCCTCCCTTATCCTTCTAAAATCGTGAGTACAGGCCCAGAGCCATCAAACGCTTCTTATATGTTAACCCGATCATCTCCGGGATCATTCTTGTAAACCTCCTCTAGACTCTCTCCAACGCCAATACATCCCTCTTCAGATATAGGGCTCAAAACTGCCACAATATTCCAAATGTGATCCGACCAGTGCCTTATAAAGCCTCAGAATTACAAACTTGCTTTTATATTCCAATCCTTTCGAAATGAATGCTAACATTGCATTTGCCTTTCTTATACCTGACTCAACCTGCAAATTAACTTTTTGAGAATCCTGCACCAGCATTCCCAAATCCCTTTGCATCTCTGATTTTTGAATCCTCTATTAAGAAAATAGTTTATGCCATTATTCCTTCTACCAAAGAGCATCTCCATACACTTTACTTTGATGCATTCCATTTGCCTCTTCTGTGCCCATTCTCCCAACTTGTCCAAATCCCACTGCAGAAGGTCTGCTTCCACAAAACTACCTGCCCCTCCACCTCTCTTCATATCATCCTTAAACCTGGCCACAATGCCATCAATTCCATCATCCAGATCATTAACATATAATATGAAAATTAGCAACCCCAACACTAACCAATGTGGAACACCACTAGTCACTGCCAGTCTACCAGAAAAGGCCCCTATTACTCCCACTCTTTGCTTTCTGCGAGTCCTCTAATCATCTCTCCATGCTATTACCTTGTCTCTAATACCATGGGCTCCTATCTTTTGCAGCCTCACGTATGGCACCTTATTGAAGGCCTTCTGAAAATCCACAAATAAACAACATCCACTGACTCTCCTTTGTTTCATGCTCAAAGAATTCCAACAGATTTGCCAGGCCAGTACTCCCCTTAACAAAACCGTGCTGACTTTGGCCTGTTTTATCATGTGCTCCCAAGTACACCAACACCTCATCCTTAATAATGGACTCAAAAATCTTACCAAGCACTGTCATTTCCTTTCTTTTGCCTTGCACCCTTCTGAAACAGTGGAGTTACATTCGCAATTTTCCAGTCCTCTGGTACCATTACTGGTGCTAATGATTCTTGAAAGATTACTACTGATGCCTCCGCATTCCCCACAGCTACCTCTTTCAGAACCCTGGAGTGTAGTCAATCGGGTCCAAGTGACTTATCCAACTTCAGGCTTTCAGCTTCCCAAGCACTTTCTCCTTAATAATCACAACTGCACTCACTTCTGCCCCCTGACCCTCTTGAACTTCTGGCACGTTGCTGGTGTCTTCCACTGTGAAGACTGACGCAAGAAACCTAATCAGTTCATCCGCCATTTTTTTGTTCGCCCTTCACTGTCCAATATTTATATCTTTGTATATATCTTTATATGTAAAGATAATACAATGCTGAAGTGGAATAGAAAAATGGTAACAACATAAGAACTAAGGGCAGGTGCAACCCTTTTGGATCTTTATGCAAATTCCTCCCTTAAGATCATGACTGATTTTCCATCTCAACACCATTTTCCTGCACTATCCCCATATCCCTTGATTGCTGTAATATTCAGAAATGTACTGTTCTCTGTCTTAAATGAACACAGCAAATGATCCTCCACAAACCTAAGGGCAAAGAATTTCTCTTTGTCTTCAGAAGGATGAGGAGGAAACCTCATTGAAACTTAATATATAGTGAGGGGCCTGGATAGAGTGAATGTGGAGAGGATGTTGCCATTAGTGGATGATTCTAGGACCACAGGCCATAGCCTCAGAATATGACGTACCTTTTGAAAAAAGATGAAAAGGAATTTATTTGGTTAATGGGCGGTGAATTTGTGGAATTCATTGCCTCAGACAGCTGTGGAGGCCGAGTCAATTGCTATATTTAAGGCGGAGATTGTTCAAGTTCGAGTTCAAGTAAATTTATTGTCATGTGTCCCTGATAGGACAATGAAATTCTTGCTTTGCTTCGGCACACAGAACATAGTAGGCATTTACTACAAAACAGATCAGTGTGTCCATATATCATTATATAAATACATACACACATGAATAAATAAACTGATAAAGTGCAAATAACAGATAACAGATAATGGGTTTTTAATGATCATAGTTTTGTCCGAGCCAGGTTTAATAGCCTGATGGCTGTGGGGAAGTATCTATTCCTGAACCTGGTTGTTGCAGCCTTCAGGCTCCTGTACCTTCTACCTGAAGGTAGCATTGAGATGAGTGTGTGGCCAGGATGGTGTGGGTCTATGATGATACTGCCAGCTTTTTTGAGGCAGCGACTGCGATAAATCCCCTTGATGGAAGGAAGGTCAGAACCGATGATGGACCGGCAGTGTTTACTACTTTTTTAAGTCATTTCCTCTCCAGGGCACTCAAGTTGCCGAACCAAGCCACGATGCAACCAGTCAGCAAGCTCTCTACTGTGCACCTGTAGAAGTTAAAGAGAGTCCTCCTTGACAAACCGGCTCTCCGTAATCTTCTCAGGAAGTGGAGGCACTGATGTGCTTTCTTGATAATTGCATTAGTGTTCTCGGACCAGGAAAGATCTTCAGAGATGTGCACTTCCAGGAATTTGAAGCTCTTGACCCTTTCAACCATCGACCCGTTGATATAAACGGGACTGTGGGTCCCCATTTTACTCCTTCCAAAGTCCACGATCAGTTCCTTGGTTTTGCTGGTGTTGAGGGCCAGGTTATTGTGCTGGCACCATATGGACAGTTGCTCGATCTCTCTTCTATACTCTGACTCATCCCCATCAGTGATACGTCCCACAACAGTGGTGTTGTCAGCGAACTTGATGATGGAGTTCGCACTGTTCACACGGCTATGCAGTCATGAGTATAGAGTGAGTACAGCAGGGGGCTGAGCACGCAGCCTTGAGGTGCTCCCGTGCTGATTGTTATCGAGGCTGACACATTTCCACCAATACGAACGGACTGTGGTCTGTGAATGAGGAAGTTGAGGATCCAATTGCAGAGGGATGCACAGAGACCCAGTTCTGAGAGTTTGGTAACCAGCTTGGAGGGGATGATTGTGTTAAATGCCAAGCTGTAATCGATAAGTAACAGCCTGACATATGAGTTTTTGTTGTACAAGTTGTCCAGAGCAGAGTGGAGGGCCAGCGAGATTGCATCCACCGTTGATCTGTTGTGGCGGTAAGCAAACTGCAGTGGGTCCAGGTTTTTGTCGAGGTAGGAGTTGATTTGCTCCATGATCAACCTCTCAAAGCACTTCATCACCACAGGCGTTAGTGCCACTGGTCGATAGTCATTGAGGCACGTCACCTTACTCTTCTTGGGCACTGTTATAATTGATGCCCTTTTAAAGCAGGTGGGGACCTCAGAAGTGAGAGGTTGAAAATGTCCGTAAAAACTCCAGCCAGTTGGTCCGCACAGGTTTTTAGAACACGACCGGGTATTCCATCAGGTCCATGTGCTTTTCAAGGGTTCACCCCTCTGAAGGATTTCCTGACGTTGGCCTCTGTGCTGAGACTGAAATATCATCATAGCGAATGGGGGCTCGGGAAGGCACATCAGTATTCTCCCTATAAAAACGTGCGTAAAACGCATTGAGCTCGTCAGGGAGTGATGTTTCACCGACATTCGAGCTGCCTCCTGGTTTTGCCCTGTAGGAGGTGATTGCATTCAGCTGCCGAACATCTGTCTCATCCTCCAGTTTGGAGCAGAAGTCCCTTTTGGCCTTTATGATGGCCTTACCAAGGTCGTATCTGGACTTCTTGTAGTCCACTGTATCATCAGGCGTGAATGCTCGGTGTCTGGACTTCAGAAGAGTGCGGATCTCAAAGTTCATCCAAGGTTTCTGATTGGGAAACACTCGGAAGGTTTTTGTAGGGATGCAGTCCTCCACACATTTCTTTATAAAGTCTTTAACGACTGTGGCATATTCGTTCAAGTCCGTTGCCGAGTCCTTGAACATTGCCCAGTCTACAGACTCCAAACAGTCCTGGAGTTGTTCCTCTGCCCCCCCCCCCCCCCCCCCCCCCCCACCAGCTCTGTACTGTCCTCACCTCTGGGGGTGTGCTCTTCAATTGCTGCCTGTAGGCAGGGAGAAGCAGCACCGCGGTATGGTCCTATTTACCGAAGTGAGGGCAAGGGATGGAGCAATAGGCATTCTTGATGGTGGTGTAGCAGTGGTCGAGGGTGTTTGGTCCTCTGGTGCAGCAGGAAACATGTTGGTGGAAGTTGGGGAGTGATTTCTTTAGGTTTGCCTTATTGACGTCCCCAGCAATGGTGGTAAATGCCTCGGGGTAAGATGTCTGGTGTTTGTTGACCACAGCGTGCAGCTCCTCCAGTGCCAGACGGACGTCTGCCTGGGGTGGGATGTAGACCTCGGTCAGGATGATGGAGGTGAATTTACAGTTTCTTGATGAGTATAGGTGTCACGTGTTATGGGGAGAAGGCAGGCGAATGGAGTTGCGAGCAAAAGATAGATCAGCCATGATTAAATGGCAGAATAGATTTGATGGGTTGAATAGCTTCATCCTTACTTCATTTTTCTATGACTGTGCTTCCAGATGAGCATGGACAGGCATTTATGGAAACTGAGGAAGGTATTAAATTAAAAGAAGAGTTCATGGGGTTTCGGGTAAAGGATTGGCATTGATAGGATTACATTAAATTCTCCAATTTTAGGTAACTACAAAATGCTCCCCCTCTCTCCTCTTCCCTTCTAACCTTGTCTACCTTCTACCGATTGATACTCCACTACCCTTCTCACCTGTGCAAAATTATTATCTGCCAGGCTTTGTCCTGCCCCTCCATTCTTTCAGCTTTCTTGCCTCCCCCTATAATCAGTCTGAAAAAGAGTCCGACCTGAAATGTCGCCTATCCATGTTCTCCAGAGATGCTGCCTGACTGGTTGAGTTACTCCAGACCTTTGCATCATTTTTTTATAAACCATCATCTGCAGTTCCTTGTATTGGCATTGATATAGGGTACTGGCTAACTGACACAAAACAGTCATGCTAACTGAATCATTTTCAATATGACAATCATTAAATGCTACAGAAAGATAATCCTGGGTCCTAGGCTATTTACAATCTATGTCAATGTCACGGATGAATGGTACTGGTAGCTAATTTGATGATGAAACATAGATTGATAGCTTACCAAGCTGTGAAAAGGACGCAAAGAGCCTGCAAAAAAAAAAATGGAGTTTGGAGATGGAATTTAATCGGGGAAAAGATGAGGATATCTACTTGTAGAATCATTGAATATATTCAAGGTGGAATTTATCAGATATTTGGAAGCCAAATAGCATGTATGAAATGTATGTAATGTTAAAGTTAAGATTGGATTAGTTATGATTTTATTCAATGGCAGAGCAGGCTTGTAAGGCCAATTGGCCTATTCCTGCTCCTCTTTCTTATCTTCTTATGTTTATGTGATCTTCTCTTATCAGATTCTCATGGCAGAACATTTTTCCGGTTCTTTCTCATTCACAGCAGCTTAAGAGACCCTTCCATCCACAATCTCACATCCTGTCTTATTCTTGCTGCCTTACGCCCTGACCATTTGAAACTGTCTCCATAAAATTTATTTTCCCCAAAGATCCTTTCTCATAAGATAAATCTTGTCGGTTGTAATTTTGTTATCTCCCTCTCTCTCTTAATCTTAATGTTCCATCTCTCTAGGTGTTTCATTCAATTTCTGTTTCTCTCCACCTCTGTTCCGTTCCCCATCTCTCCCTATTTCCCTCTTTGAATTTCTTTCAGACATATTTGCATCTCAATTTATCAATCTCTCTCCCTCTTATGTATTAATATTTCACATATTTATTGTCCACTCTCTTTCTTTCTCCATTTTGCAATTTACCAATCTCTTTGTTTCCCCCCTCTTTGTTTCTCTGTCTTCACCATATATCGCTTCTCTCCATAATTTAATCGTTTTGATTTATTGTCACTATACAGTGCGTCTCCTCTGTGGACATAAAGTAGCATGGATTATTTGTATATTTTCTGATTACTCACATGTTCCTGCATTGGCCTTGCTTCTCAAGCTCAGCTCAGCTGGCTCCACTCAGCTTCTACCCTTCATTATTCATACGTATGGCCTCCACTACCAATCAAACTACTAATAAACCTGGTTTGTGATGGTGTTTAATGCTGGGCTTCACAATGAATCTGGAAATTCCATTATATACTCTGAATCTTTGGAGAAGTTATTCCTGTTTCAGCCTGAGAGTATGAACAGAGAGGAAACCACATCAACCTTCTCAATTCCACTTCACAGTCATTGGCCTCTCCTAACATTGCGATGATTTAGGAATTGGCACTTCTTCTTTCGTATGACGTGCACAGCCTAAAGTTGAAGGACAACTTGTTCTATTAGATCTTCCGTTTGTGCACGTCTAGTTGATTGCATTAGTCGAAACAGGGCGGACCAAGTGAAGGTTGCAATCTTCCACCCCCAGGAATTGGCACGACACTTTCTTACTTTATGATGTTTCTTTTCATAGCTCTGCCAAAGAAAGACTAATCGACTGGCCTACATTCAATATCATTTAAATTATTTTTAGTTGTCGTGTTAAGATTCCTTCTCAGTTAACACTTAAATAGTTATGCAGTCTCTAACAGCGCTCTCTCCCTTGGATATCATTCCGATCCCTTTTACTGGCTGACTGACTAAGAGAGGCCAATCCCCCAGCATTTGTGGTAACAGCTGGGTCCAATTAGCTGATATTGTGGGCCACTTGAACCATGTCAGCCTACTCCGTATAAAATCCAGGCATTTTTCTTAGCAGAAGGAGGGAGATGTCTCCGTGTCCAAGGAAGACGGAGTCATTGGGACAAACCTGAGACCATGAGAGCCACTGTGTGGTTAAGATTGGGTTGCCACGAAGAAGCTCTGGACACTGAGTGCCTCTACTAAGGCTAAGACGGAATGGCTGGGACAATCCTGAGTTGTCAGTCCCTCTTCCTGCCAATGGCCAATGAGAGACTGTTCCCACATATTGAGGCAAAATCTGAGGGGTCAGGATAATCCAGAGACGGCCAGCGACTCCTCAGAAAGCCCCAAGGCTGAGGCACCAGGATAAACCCGTCTGCCAGTGCCTCCGCTCGAGGCAAACATAGAAACATAGAAATTAGGTGCAGGAGTAGGCCATTCGGCCCTTCGAGCCTACACCGCCATTCAATATGATCATGGCTGATCATCCAACTCAGTATCCCGTACGTGCCTTCTCTCCATACCCTTTGATCCCCTTAGCCACAAGGGCCACATCTAACTCCCTCTTAAATATAGCCAATGAACTGGCCTCAACTACCCTCTGTGGCAGAAAGTTCCAGAGACCCACCACTCTCTGCGTGAAAAAAGTCCTCATCTCGGTCCTAAAGGATTTCCCCCTTATCCTTAAGCTGTGACCCCTTGTCCTGGACCTCCCCAACATCGGGAACAATCTTCCTGCATCTAGCCTGTCCAACCCCTTAAGAATTTTGTAAGTTTCTATAAGATCCCCTCTCAATCTCCTAAATTCTAGAGAGTATAAACCGAGTCTATGCAGTCTTTGTTCATAAGACAGTCCTGACATCCGAGGAATCAGTCTGGTGAACCTTCTCTGCACTCCCTCTATGGCAATAATGTCCTTCCTCAGATTTGGAGACCAGAACTGTACGCAAGGGTGACTGTAGGGAGTATCCTGAAATTGCCACACCTCCTCCTTTGAAGACCAGGACAATAGACAATAGGTGCAGGAGTAGGCCATTTGGCCCTTCGAGCCAGCAACGCTATTCAATGTGATCATGGCTGATCATCCCCAATCAGTACCCCCTTCGTACCTTCTACCCATATCCCCTGACTCTGCTATCTTTAAGAGCCCTATCTAGCTCTCTCTTGAAAGCATCCAGAGAACCTGCCTCCACCACCCTCTGAGGCAGAGAATTCCACAGAGACTCACCAATCTCTGTGACAAAAAGTGTTTCCTCATCTCCGTTCTAAATGGCTTACTCCTTATTCTTAAACCATGGCCCCTGATTCTGGACTCCCCCAACATATAGAAACATAGAAACATAGAAAATAGGTGCAGGAGTAAGCCATTCGGCCCTTCGAGCCTGCACCGCCATTCAATATGATCATGGCTGAACATTCAACTCAGTATCCTGTACCTGCCTTCTTTCCATACCTCCTGATCCCCTTAGCCACAAGGGCCACATCTAACTCCCTCTTAAATATAGCCAATTAACTGGCCTCAACTACCTTCTGTGGCAGAGAATTCCAGAGACTCGCCTCTCTCTGTGTAAAAAATGTTTAAGGATAAGGGGACCTCATCTCGGTCCTAAAGGAACTCCCCCTTATCCTTAAACTGTGACCCCCTTGTTCTGGATCTCCCCAACATCGGGAACAATCTTCCTGCATCTAGCCTGTCCAACCCCTAAAGAATTTTGTACGTTTCTATAAGATCCCCCCTCAATCTTCTAAATTCTAGCAAGTACAAGCCGAGTCTATCCAGTCTTTCCTCATATGAAAGTCCTGACATCACAGGAATCAGTCTGATGAACCTTCTCTGTACCCCCTGTATGGCAAGAATGTCTTTCCTCAGATTTGGAGACCAAAACTGTACGCAATACTCCAGGTGTGGTCTCACCAAAACCCTGTACAACTGCAGTAGAACCTCCCTGCTCCTATACTCAAATCCTTTTGCTATGAATGCTAACATACCATTAGCTTTCTTCACTGCCTGCTGCACCTGCATGCCTACTTTCAATGACTGGTGTACCATGACACCCAGGTCTCGTTGCATCTCCCCTTTTCCTAATCGGCCACCATTCAGATAATAGTCTATCCTCCTGTTTCTGCCACTAAAGTGGATAACCTCACATTTATCCACATTATACTGCATCTGCCGTGCATTTGCCCACTCACCCAGCCTATCCAAGTCACCTTGCAGCCTCCTAGCATCCTCCTCACAGCTAACACTGCCCCCCAGCTTCGTGTCATCCGCAAACTTGGAGATGTTGCATTCAATTCCCTTGTCCAAATCATTAATATATATTGTAAATAGCTGGGGTCCCAGCACTGAGCCTTGCGGTACCCCAGTAGTCACTGCCTGCCATTCTGAAAAGGACCCGTTTACTCCTACCCTTTGCTTCCTGTCTGCCAGCCAGTTCTCTATCCACATCAATACTGAACCCCCAATACCGTGTGCTTTAAGTTTGTATATTAATCTCTTATGTGGGACCTTGTCGAAAGCCTTCAGAAAGTCCAGATATAACACATCCACAGACTCTCCCTTATCCACTCTACTAGTTACATCCTCGAAAAATTCTATAAGATTCGTCAGACATGATTTACCTTTCATAAATCCATGCTGTCTTTGTCGAATGATTTCACCACTTTCCAAATGTGCTGTTATCCCATCTTTAATAACTGATTCTAGCAGTTTCCCCACTACCGATGGTTTCCTGCCTCTTGTGTGTCCAAGCCCGTAACAATCTTATATGTTTCAATGAGATCCCTCTCATCCTTCTAAACTCCAGAGTGTACAAGCCCAGCCGCTCTATTCTCTCAGCATATGACAGTCCCACCATCCCGGGAATTAACCTTTTAATCCTACGCTGCATTCCCTCAATAGCAAGAATGGCCTTCCTCAAATTAGGGGACCAAAACTACACACAATACTCCAGGTGTGGTCTCACTAGGGCTCTGTATAACTGCAGAAGGACCTCTTTGCTCCTATATTCAATTCCTCTTTGTTATAAAGGCCAACATGCCATTCGCTTTCTTCACTGCCTGCTGTACCTGCATGGTTACTTTCATAGACTGATGTACAAGGACCCCGAGATCCCGTTTTCCCAACCTGACGCCATTTAGATAGTAATCTGTCTTCCTGTTTTTGCTACCAAAGTGGATAACCTGACATTTATCCTCATTAAACTTTATCTGCCATGCATCTGCCCACTCCCCCAACCTGTCCAGGTTACCCTGCATTCTCCTAGCATCCTCCTCACAGTTCACACTGCCACCCAGCTTTGTGTCATTTGCAAATTTGGTAATGTTCCTTTGAATCCCTTCATCCAAATCATTGTTGTACATTGTAAATAGCTGTGGTCCCAGCACCGAGCTTTGCGGTACCCCACTTGTCACTGCCTGCCTTTCTGAAAGGGACCCGTTAATCCCTACTCTTTGTTTCCTGTCTGCTAACCACTTCTCTGTCTATGTCAGCACTCTACCCCCAATACCATGTGCCCTAATTTTGCCCACTTATCTCCATGTGGGACCTTATCAAATGCTTTCTGAAAATCCAGGTACATTACATTCACAGGCTCTCCCTTGTCCATTATCCTAGTTACATCTTCAAAAGATTCCAGAAGATTAGTCAAGCATGATTTCCCCTTCGTAAATGTATGCTGACTCAGACCGATCCTGTTACTGCAATCCAAATGTTCGGCTATCTCATCTTTTATAATTGACTCCAGCATCTTCCCCGCCACCGATGTCAGGCTAACTGGTGTATAATTCCCTGTTTTCTCTCTCCCGCCTTTCTTAAAAAGTGGGATAACATTAGCTACCCTCCAATCCTCAGGAACTGATCCCGAGTCTATAGAACATTGGAAAATTATCACCAATGCATCCACAATTTCTAGGGCCACTTCCTTAAATACCCTGGGATGCAGACCACCAGGCCCTGGGAATTTATCAGCCTTCAGTCCCATCAGTCTTTCCAATACCATTTCCTGCCTAATATGGATTTCCTTCAGTTCCTCCATCACCCCAGATCCTCTGGCCACTACAATATCAGGAAGATTGTTTGTGTCCTCCTTAGTGAAGACAGATCCAAAGTACCTGTTCAACTCATCTGCCATTTCCTTGTTCCCCATAATATATTCACCTTTTTCGGTCTTCAAGGGTTCAACTTTGGTCTTAACTAATTTTTTCCTCTTCACATACCCAAAGAAGCTTTTACTGTCCTGCTTTATATTCTTGGCTAGCTTACCTTCGTACCTCATACTCTCCCCATATTGTCTTTTTGGTTATCTTCTGTTGTTCTTTAAACATTACCCAATCCTCTTGCTTCCCGCTCATCTTTGCTACGTTGTACTTCTTCGCTTTAATTTTTATACTGTCCCTGCCGTCCCTTGTCAGCCATGGTCGTCCCTTTCTCCCCTTGCAATCTTTCTTCCTCCTAGGAATGAACTGATCCTGCACCTTCTGTATTATTCCTAGAAACACCTGCCATTTTTGTTCCACTGTCATCCCTGCTAGTGTATCTTTCCAGTCAACTTTGGCCAACTCCTCCCTCATGCCCCCATAGTCCTCTTTATTCAACTGAAACACTGACATCTCCGATCTACTCTTCTCCCTCTCCAATTGTAGATTAAACCTGACTATGTTATGGTCACTGCCTACTGATGGCTCATGAACCTCGATGTCCTTTATCAAATCCTGTTCATTACATAACACTAAATCCAGAATTGCCTCTCCCTGGTAGGCTCCAATACAAGCTGTTCAAAGAATCCATCACAAAGGCACTCTACAAAGTCCCTTTCTTGGGGTCCTGTACCAACCTGATTTTCCCAGTCTACCTGCATGTTGAAATCTCCCATAACAACCACAGCATTACTTTCACTACATGCCAATTTTAACTCCTGATTCAACTTGCGCCCTATTTCCAGGCTACTGTTTGGGGGCCTGTAGATTAGTCCCATTAGGGTCTTTATACCCTTACAATTCCTTAGTTCTATCCATACTGACTCCACATCTCCTGTTTCAATGTCACCCCTTGCAAGGGACTGAATTTCATTCCTCACCAACAGGGCAACCCCACCCCCTCTGCCCACCTATCTGTCTTTTCAATAGGAGGTATACCCTTGAATATTCCGATCCAAGCCCTGGCCCTCTTGCAGCCATGTCTCATCAATTCCCACAACATCATACTTGCCAGTTTCTAACTGAACCTCAAGCTCGTCCACTTTATTCCTTATACTTCGCACATTCATATACAGCACTTTGACCTCCGTATTCACTTCCCTGCTCGCAATTGTCCCAACCTTACTCTGTTGTCTATTATCAAGCTTTCCTTCCCATCAATTCAAGAATCTTTTGTAATTTTTCCTGTAGCCACTTCCCCTTCAACTCCATCTTTGTACTCCCAATTTGTCACTCCCACAATTTAGTTTAAACCCACACGTGTAGCCCTAGCAAACCTGCCTGCCAGAATGTCGGTCCCCCTCCAGTTAAGGTGCAACCCGTCCCTTTTGTACAGGTCACCCCTACCCCAGCGGCCTATAAATCTCATTCCTTGCTCCCTGCACCAGCCCCTGAGCCACACATTTAGATCCCCTATCTCCCTGTTCCTGTCCTCACTAGCAAGTGGTGCTGGGAGCAATCCAGAGATAACCACCCTAGAAGTCCGGCATTTCAGTCTTCTTCCCAACTCTCTGAAGTCATGTTGGAGAGCCCCCTTCCTCTTCTTCCTGATGTAATTTGTGCCTACGTGCACAACTACTGCTGGCTGTTCACCTTCTCTCTCGAGGATGTTCAGAATTCGGCTCATGACATCCTGAACCCTGGCACCAGGGAGGCAACAGACCATCCTTGCATCTCGTCTGCCGCCACAGAATCTCCTGTTCACTCCTCGGACAATGGAGTCACCCACCACTAGGCCTCTGCCCGACATCGGTCTCGCCGGTCGAGTCCCATCTCCTGGATTGGAGCCACCAAGGTGTGTCCGCTGCTCGGACTGGAAACATCGTCTCCCCGGACAGTTCCCAAGAGGGCGTACCTGTTTTCATTAGGCACAGCCACCTGAGTATTCTGCACTCCACGATTTCCACCCTTTTGCTCCGTCACACACCTTGGTTCTTCTCGTAACCTCGGCGTGACTACCTCACTGTAGGTCCTGTCCAGGAAACTCTCATTTTCCCAGATGGCCCTGAGGTCATCCAGATGCTTCTCCAGTGCCCCAACGCGGTCCTGTAGGAGCTGAAGCTGGACACACTTGCCACAGTTGTAGCAGCCAGAGGCTCCATCGGTGTCCCTGGTCTCCCACATTCTGCAAGCCTCACACTGTCTCATCTGCCCCGACATGTGTTCACCACGTTCCGTCCTCTCGAGCTTTATGCAAAGCCTCCTCTCCTCAGCCTCCTCGCCGAAGACTCACACTTCCCTCACAAGGCACTTCCTTCACTGTCGCTCCCTAAGAGCCGTCTTGCTTATATTGACTGATAAATTGCCTAATTTACCAATTCACAAACCAGATTCCTCAGTTTTAAACTGTTTTTCCCCTCTGACTCACTTCTAACTTTCCTCCCAATCGGGCTAGAGCCAATCAGGACTGAGCTTCTGGGACATGCACAATCACCATGCAACCACACGTGTGGCCTGATGATGATGGACAGTGCGTTCCTGGACACCACAAGACATGCTATTGTAGTCTGCTTGTCATTAATTTCTTTCAGTAAAGTAGCACAATTATGAAACAAAATTGTACAGAAAATTGCCTTCATCAATGATCAGACGGAGCCTATTTCTGCCACTTACTCTGCCTACTAGGGACTGCCAAAATACTACTAGAATCCATTTGGTTAGCTTCAGGGTCCACTGTTAACATTCTCCACAATCTCTCAGTGTCCTAGACTTTCATTTTTAAAAGTTGTTAGTTTCCTCTTGAATGTGCGGAACTACCTGTCTTCACAGGCACCTGCTCTCCCATAAGTCCCCTCACCATTACATCAGAGAAACCAACTGCATATTGGGTGACTATATGCAGTTGGTTTCATTATCTGTGACAATAGCTCAGTAGTTTCCAGTAGTCCTTTTGAGCACAGCCTGAACTGTTGGGTGTGTGGGGGACAGACTGCAGTTTAGAGCTTTTGTGTTCCTTGGTTCATGCACCTAGTCTCTTACTGCCTGTTTCATAGCCTTTTTTCTCTCTGTAACTACCAGCATTAACCCATCCTCTACAGTATTTCTTTATAGCAACTCTGGCCTCACCCTATCAGAGATCTTTCTTTTGACCTGTTTATCATTCCCTCATTTCCCCTGCAACTTAAATCTAACCCGCTGAGTTTTTGCAGCATTTTCTGTTTTTGTTTCAGATTTCGTGAATCTGAAGTTTTTCCAGTTTTCATTCCATGTAACCTGATAAACAGCATGGACATGGTGAGCCGAAGCATCTATTATTTGCCTCTGTGACCCTATTTTACATTAACACTGTTGGTATCTTTAATTAAATCTTTCCATAAATCTTTCCCTTTTAGATTTTAAACATTCTCAGTTCCCTCTGACCCTCCTCATTCCTGTGGTTTAACAAAAATAGATTGCTGGAGGAACCTCAGTGGCCAGGCAGTGGAGGCAAATAGACAGGTGATGGTGGAAAGTTGCTTCTCGGATTGGAGCCCTGTGACTAGTGGTGTTCCTCAGGGTTCGGTGCTGGGCCAGTTACTGTTTGTCATCTATATCAATAGTTTGGATGAGAACATACACGGCAAGATTAGTAAGTTTGCAGTTGATAGTGGGTGGTTTTGCAGATGGTTGTGAAAAATTGCAACAGGCTCTTGATCGATTAGCCAGGTGGGCTGAGGAATGTGAGGTGTTGCATTTGGGAAGTCTAACATGGGCAGGACCTACACGCTGAATGGTGGGGCTCTGGGAAGTGTTGTAGAGCAGAGGGATCTAGGAGTGCAAGTACATGGTTCTTTGAAGGTGCAGTCGCAGGTAAATAGGGTGGTCAAAAAGGTGTTTGGCACATTGACCTTTATTGGTCAGAGTATTTAGTATAGAAGTTGGGAGATCATGTTGCAGTTGCATAAGATGTAGGTGAGGTCGGATTTAGAGTATTGTGTTCAGTTCTGGGCACCATGTTATAGGAAAGATGTTGTCAAGCTGGAAAGGGTACAGCGAAGGATGGTGCCAGGGCTAGAGAGTCTAAGCTATAGGGAGAGTTTGGGTAGGCTGGGACTCTATTCCTCGGAACACAGGAGGATGAGGTGTGATCTTATTGAGGTGTATAAAATCATGAGAGAAATAGATCAGGTAGATGCATAGAGTCCCTTGCCCAGAGTAGGTGAATCGCAGACCAAGCGACTTAGGTTTAAGGTGAAGAGAAAAAGATTTAATAGGAATCTGAGGGATAACGTGTTCACACAAAGGGTGGTGGGTGTATGGAACAAGTTGCCAGAGGTGGTAGTTGAGGCAGGGACTAGCCCAACATTTAAGAAACAGTTAGACAGGTACATGGATAGGACAGGTTTGGAGTGCTATGGACCACACGCGGGGCAGGTGAGACTAGTGTAGCTGGAACATGTTGCCAGTGTGGGCAAGCTCGGCCAAAGGCCCTGTTTCCACACCGTTTGATTCTATGACATTTTGGGTTAGTACCTTTCCTTCGATTGACATTTCTCCTACCTAAACTTTCAGCATGATTCCTCCAATAAATGGCACGCCTCCATCCCCCAACGCTTCATATATTTTTCGGGAATCTCCTCTTCTTAACCTCCTATATTCCCCATCTCCACGCTGATGGTTTCTATTTCCTACCCAAAATTCACAGAAGGACTGCCATTCCCCCTTGTTTTTGCCCAACAACTGAGTTTCTCCAGCAGCTTTTTTTTTTGGCAAAGATTCCAACATCTGCAGTCTCTTGAGTCTTCATTCTTAATTCCATGTACCATTTTTAATTGCCTTTCTTTGCAAGAGTGGACAACCTTATGTTTAATCCCAAATTTTAAAAGCTAATTTTCAAAATTCTTATCACTTTGACTAAATACTTCCATGGACTCACAGCTCATATATCTGTAACTCCTGGACATTAGTAACTGCACTATCCCCGTTCTTCTGACTTGGGCATGATTTTTTTTAAATGTTATTTTTAGTTACATTCAAGGATATTTTATTCATATTCATAAAATCACATATATTTAGTTATTAAATGTGAAATTCATAATTAATGGTTAATATCTATAACATATTTCAAAATCAGCATCATCATCATAATAATTATTGTCTAAACAGGTATTATCTCAATTAATCTGAAAAAAAATCATTTTCTTTCATGTAATTCTGAACACCTTTTTTTGTCCCACTTTCAGCAATTGAAAATATTAAACTCCTATGTACCTTCCAAGTCCCTGGATTTTAAAATATTATCTTTTTCTAAATCTTTCCATAGTCACACCACTTTCCATCCTTACCATCATCATTTTTAACTTCCTCTATACTATTAACCCATCCCTTCCCTGTGATTTTTCAGTACTAGTCACGATAGTGCCTTTGATTGCCTGCACTAGGAAGTACTTGTGATAACAATTCTTCCACGTCTTTCTTTTAAAAGGGGTCTCAGAACATTTATGCAGATAAGTTTCTGATTATCTATATTACTAAAAGTTTCATCTTGACCACTTCCTGTTGTTCTGTGTATTGATTTTAGAAAAAACGCTGCCACTTACGGCTGTGATTTTTGGCCATCTTACTCAGAGTCCCCCTCCGCTGCGCAGGACAAGAGGATTTTTCCCATTGATGAAAAATAAAAGAGTTAATAGTGTTTAAAAAATGTTGAGATTCTCTCTCCTGAAGGCCATGCCCCTTCCGGAGCGACTATAAAACCCGCAAGTGTGGAGGTGCCTCAGTTCTCTGCATGATCGGGGAGTGAGAGATCGCAATTCTCAGTCTAAGCTGTGTTGCCTTTGGTTTGAAAGTGCTGAAGCTGTGTTGCCTTTGGTTGGAAAGTGCTGAAGCTGTATTGCCTTTGGTTGCAAAGTGCTGAAGCTGTGTTGCCTTTGGTTGGAAAGTGCTAAAGCTGTGTTGCCTTTGGTTTGAAAGTGCTAAAGCTGTGTTGCCTTTGTTTTGAAAGTGCTGAAGCTGTGTTGCCTTTGGTTTGAAAATGCTGAAGCTGTGTTGCCTTTGGTTTGAAAATGCTGAAGCTGTATTGCATTTGGTTTGAAAGTGCTGAAGCTGTGTTGCCTTTGGTTGGAAAGTGCTGAAGCTGTGTTGCCTTTGGTTTGAAAGTGCTGTAGCTGCCTTGCCTAATTAAAGCTGCCTTGCCTTCTATATATATATAATTAAAAGTTTAATCTTGACCACTTCCTGTTTGCACTTCATATTGATTTTAGACAAAATGCTTCCATGTATGGCTGTGATTTCTGGCCATCTTACTCAGAGTCCCCCTCTGCTCATCAGGTGCCGAGGATTTTTCCCATCAATGAAAAATAAAAGAGTTATTAGTGTTTAAAAATGTTGAGATTCTCTCTCCTGTCAATCACGCCATGACGGCCACACCCCTCCTGGTGGGAGAGGTCATGACTCGCTGTCTTTAGTGGCCTTGCACCCTGCTTGAAATGGTATGAAGCTGCACTTGAATTTGGTGGCCTTGCACCCCCCACCCCCCCACTGACCACCAATATTGGAATTGGTGGAGAGGTGGAATATTGCCCTTCCCATGTGATGCTGGGACCCAACGGGTCTACTCTGCTATTCATTCATGGCCGATCTATCTTTCCCTCTCACCCTCACTCTCCTGCTGTTTTCCCCATATCCCCTTTACTAATCAAGAATCTGTCAATCTGCCTTAAAAACACCCAATGACTGTCTTCACAGCTGTCTGTGGCAGATTTAACCCTTTCTTTTCATTACCTACCGTTATTCTATCTTTTCTCCTTACCTCTGAATTAAAGATGATTAAAATAGCTTTTAAGACCATCTTCTCATTGCTCCCCTCATATAGTTTTTACGTAAATGGGTAGGAAAGCAAGAGGATAATAACCATATAACAATTACAGCACGGAAACAGGCCATCCCGGCCCTTCAAGTCTGTGCCGAACAACTTTTTTCCCTTAGTCCCACCTGCCTGCACTCATACCATAACCCTCCATACCCTTCTCATCCATATGCCTATCTAATTTATGTTTAAATGATACCAACGAACCTGCCACCACCACTTCCACTGGAAGCTCATTCCACACCGCTACCACTCTCTGAGTAAAGAAGTTCCCCCTCATGTTACCCCTAAACTTCTGTCCCTTAATTCTAAAGTCATGTCCTCTTGTTTGAATCTTCCCTATTCTCAAAGGGAAAAGCTTGTCCACACCAACTCTGTCTATCCCTCTCATCATTTTAAAGACCTCTATCACGTCCCCCCTTAACCTTCTGCGCTCCAGAGAATAAAGGCCTAACTTATTCAACCTATCTCTGTAACTTAGCTGTTGAAACACAGGCAACATTCTAGTAAATCTCCTCTGTACCCTCTCTATTTTGTTGACATCCTTCCTATAATTGGGCGACCAAAATTGTACACCATACTCCAGATTTGGTCTCACCAATGCCTCGTACAATTTTAACATTACATCCCAGCTTGTATACTCAGTGCTCTGATTGATAAAGGCTAGCATACCAAAAGCTTTCTTTACCACCCTATCTATATGAGATTCCACCTTCAAGGAACTATGCACGGTTATTCCCAGATCCCTCTGTTCAACTGTATTCTTCAATTCCCTACCATTTACCATGTACGTCCTATTTTGATTTGTCCTGCCAAGGTGTAGCACCTCACATTTATCAGCATTAAACTCCATCTGCCATCTTTCAGCCCATTTTTCCAACTGGCCTAAATCACTCTGTAGACTTTGGAAATCCTCTTCATTATCCACAACACCCCCTATCTTGGTATCATCTGCATACTTACTAATCCAATTTACCACCCCTTCATCCAGATCATTGATGTACATGACAAACAACAAAGGACCCAACACAGATCCCTGAGGCACCCCACTAGTCACCCGTCTCCAACCACACAAACAGCCATCCACCATTACCCTCTGGCTTCTCCCATTCAGCCACTGTTGAATCCATCTTGCTATTCCTGCATTTATACCCAACAGTTGAACCTTCTTAACCAACCTTCCATGAGGAACCTTGTCAAAGGCCTTACTGAAGTCCATATAGACAACATCCACTGCTTTACCCTCGTCAATTTCCCTAGTAACCTCTTCAAAAAATTCAAGAAGATTAGTCAAACATGACCTTCCAGGCATAAATCCATGTTGACTGTTCCTAATTAGACCCTGTTTATCCAGATGCTTATATATATTATCTCTAAGTATCTTTTCCATTAATTTGCCCACCACTGAAGTCAAACTAACCGGTCTATAATTGCTAGGTTTACTCTTAGAACGCTTTTTAAACAATGGAACAACATGCGCAGTACGCCAATCCTCGGGGACTATTCCCGTTTCTAATGACATTTGAAATATTTCTGTTATAGCCCCGGCTATTTCTACACTAACTTCCCTCAATGTCCTAGGGAATATCATGTCAGGACCTGGAGACTTATCCACTTTTATATTTTTCAAAAGTGTCAGTACTTCTTTTACTTTGAAACTCATAGTATCCAATAGCTACTCTACTAGTTTCCCTTACCTCACATAATTCAATATCCTTCTCCTTGGTGAATACCGAAGAAAATAAATTGTTCAATGTCTCCCCCATCTCTTTTGGCTCTGCAGATAGCTGTCCACTCGGTCTCTCCAATGGACCAATTTTATCCCTTGTTATCCTTTTGCTATTAATATAGCTGTAGAAACCCTTTGGATTTACAAATGATAATTTACAAGGATAATGGAGGGACTTTATGCTTGGAATCAGCAGATGGAGGCAAAGTATTAAACAAAACCAAGCAGATGGACGTGGATGACAGTGAGAACAGTGTGGGGAATACTAATATGTCGGCAGTTTGAGATCAAGAAGGAGGTGGTCACAAAATGCTGGAGTAACTCAGCGGGACATACAGCACCTCTGGAGAGAAGGAATGGGTGACGTTTCGGGTCGAGCCCCTTCTTCAGTCTCAACCTGAAACGTCAAAATTCCTTCGCTCCAGAGATGCTGCCTGTCCCATTGAGTTACTCCACAATTTTGTGTATCATTGATTTAAACCAGCATCTGCAGTTCTTTCCTACACAAGGAGGTGGTGTTGGGGCTCATGAGGAACATTAAGGTGGATAAATCCACAGGGACAGATAGTATCTATCAGAGTGTAATGAGAGGAGATAGCAGGGGCATTGACAAAAATCTTTGAATCTTCTCCAGCTGAGAAGAATGGAGGAATGGAGAGTAGTCAATGTTTTTATTTTGTTTAAGAAGGGATATAGAATGGATTTAAATGTACATGGATTGGTTAGTTTGTTTGCAGACAACACCAAAATTGGTGGAGTTGTGGACAGTGAGGAAGGCTAATGACGTGTGAAGCGGAATATGTATAGGGAAAGTGTTTGGTTAATTGCAAGACCCTTAGCAGTATTGGTGTACAGAGGGATCATGGGTTCCAAGTCCTTAGCTCCCTAAAAGTGACAATGCCAGGAGATGGAGTGGGAAAGAAGGTGTATGGTATGCTTGCCTTCATCAGTTGGGACATTGAGTATATGAGTTACAGCATTATAGGCCTTTGTTTAAGCCACATTTGGAGTATTGCTTGCAATGGTTGCCCCATTACACGAAATATGGGGAGACTTGTAGAGGGTGCAGAAGAGTTTTCCAACATGCTGCTTGGTTTAAAGGGTATTAGCGATAAGAGACGTGGACAAATGTGGATTATTTTCTCTGAAATGTCAGAGGTTGAGGAAATATCTGATAGAAGTTATGAGAGGCAATAGTCAATCAGAACCTTTTTTCCACATTGGAATTATCAAACATTAGACCCTGCTCTTAAATTCACTTGGAGCATCTTCGTCACCTCCCTCCCATTTCATGATCTCTCTGCCTCCATTGCAGGGACAGACTATTGACTGATGTGTACTAAAAACCTACTGACTTTCACAGTCACCTTGACTTCACATCCTTCTACCCAGCCTATTACAAGGATGCCATCCCTTACTCTCACTTCCTTTGCCTCCTGCACATCTCTCCCAATATGAGGTTTCCACTCTAGGAGATCCTAGATGTCCTCTTTCTTCAGTAAATGTGGTTCTCTGCTATTGTGGATGGATCCCTCATTCATGATTCCTCTGTTCTCCCTCCCCCTCCACCCAGATGGAATAACGATAGAGTTCCCCATGTCCTCACATTTCTCCCCCTTTAGCATCCAATACAATATTCCCTGACATTTCCGCCACCTTCAACTTGATCCCTCCAGGCACATCTTCCCATCCTCACTCCATTCAGAATGACACCCGTCCACCATTACCCTCTGTCTACTTCACCTTTTCATCTCCGTCATTTAATTCTGAATACCAAGGTTACTGCGTTTAGTACCTTGTTAAATCATTTAGAGTCACAGTTATACTGCAAGAAAACAAGCCCTATGGCCCAACCCTTCTATTCCAACTAAGATGCCCCGTCTAAGGTAGTCCCATAACTGCCTTTGGCCCATTTTCCTCTAAATTGTTCTTATCTGTGTACTGTCAAATGTCTTATACAACTGTTCTTATTGTACTTCCTTCAATGACTTCCTCTGGCAGCTCTGTCAATATACCCACCTCTGTAAAAAAGTTGCCCCTCAATTTCCTTTAAAATCTTTCTCCTCTCACCTTAAACCTATGCCATCTTGTTCTAGAATCCTCTATCCTGGGAAAAGCACTGTGCATTCACCCTCACTATTCTCGTAATTTTATACAGCTCTATAAGATTACCCTTCAGCCTCCTGCTCTCCAAGGAATTAAATCCTGTCTTAAGTCTTAGTTTCTTCCTCCACAAATGCAGCTGTAAACTGCAGAGCATTTCCTGTTTGCTTTGATATAGCATCTTTGTTTGTTGATCAGCCTAAAGCATCTCACAAACTGACAAACAGAAAATTGACTTTAGCCAGGGAAAATAGGTTTCTGGGAAGTACTAGACTAAGTGGGACCCATTGGGTCCCAGCATCACACGGGAGGGCTGGTCCCCCAGCGCAATATTCCACCTCTCCACCAATTCCAATATTGGTGGCCAGTGTGGGGGGGCTTTCGGGAGCACTAGTATGGGTGTTGTGCGCTGAAGGGACTGGTTTCCAGAGGGCTAGTATGGACATTGTGCGACGAATGGATTATTGGGCTGGCGGCTCAGTCACTCAAGCCTGTTGTGCTGGCAGCTCACTCACTCACGGCTGGTGGGCTGGCAGTTGACTCGCGTCTATTCCTTGAAATTCCATTCCAAGCAGGGTGCAAGGCCACCAAATTCAAGTAAAGTTTCATACCACTTCAAGCAGGGTGCAAGGCCACCAATTTCAAGTGCAGTTTCATACCATTTCAAGCAGGGTGCAAGGCCACTAAAGACAGAGAGTCATGACCTCTCTCTCCCCCATCTTGTAGAGACTGAGCCACGCGCACACTTCTAGGTTTTATAGTCCCCCCCCCCCCCCACCATAAGGGGCGTGGCCTTCATGGCATGATTGACAGGAGAGAGAATCTCAACATTTTTTAAACACTAATAAATCTTTTTTTTTTCATTGATGGGAAAAATCCTCAGCACCTGATGAGTGGAGGGGGAGTAAGATGGCCACAAAGCACAGCCGTATGTGGTAGTGTTCTAAAATCAATATAAAGCGCAAACAGGAAGTTGTCAAAATTAAATTTTTAATTATATATAGAAGGCAAGGTGGCTTTAATTAGGCGTGGCAGCTTTAATTAGGCAAGGCAGCTTTAATTACGCAAGGCAGCTTTAATTAGGTAAGGCAGCTTTAGCACTTTCAAACCAAAGGCAACACAGCTTCAGCATTTTCAAACCAAAGGCAACACAGCTTCAGCACTTTCCAACCAAAGGCAACACAGCTTCAGCACTTTCCAACCAAAGGCAACACTGCTTCAGCACTTTCAAACAAAAGGCAACGCAGCTTTAGCACTTTCAAACCAAATGTACACAGCTTTAGCACTTTCAAACCAAAGGCAACATAGCTTTAACATTTTCAAACCCAAGGCAACACAGTACCAAAGTACTGTTAATCTCTTGCATCGTGCATCTTAATGTTCTAGACCAGCCTACCATGGGTGACTTTATCAAATGACTTACTAAAATCCATGTAGACAATCTCCCTACCCTTACTGATTACCTTTGTCGCCATTTCAAAAAACACGATCAAGTTGGTGAGACAGAAACTGCCATGTACAAAGACATGCTGACTGTCCCTAATTAATCCATCCTTTTCCAAATGGGAGTAAATCCAATCCTGAAGAATCTTTTCCAATAGCTTTCCTACTACTAACATGAAAATCCCCAGCCTATAATTCCCTGGATTCTCTCTACTTCCCTTCTTAAATAAAGAAACAACATTAGCTACACTCCAATCTTCCAGCACACCGCCTATGTCTGGAGAAGACACAAATAACTTTGTCCCGCATTCTCCTCTATGCTTATCTCAATAACCTGGGATTGACCCCATCAGGTCCTGTGGATTGATCCAGCTTAATGTTTTTCAAGAGGCCTAATACCTCATCCGCCTAAATCTCAGGCTGCCCTTGCATATTAGTATTCTCCACACTGATCCTACTGTCCACCATGTCCATCTCCTTGGTGACTAAAGATGCACAGTACTTGTTTATTATTTCACCTACATCCCCACGCCCCAAGCAAACATTCCTTTCTTGATCCCAGAGCAGTTCTATCTCCTTTCTTGGTTATCCTTTTGGTTTTACTATAGGTATAAAATACTTTGAGATTTTCTTTAACCTGACTCATCCAAAGCCGTGGTTCCTTTAGGCCCTTTTAATTGCTCATTTGAGTTATTTCCTCCTTTCTATATATTTCTCAAAAGCCCTGCCTGATTCCATCCTCTTTGGGCTTGCATGTGCTTGCTTTTTCTATTTGAACAAATTAACAGCCTCTTTGATCATCCAAGGTTCCCTTACTTTCCCATCCTCGTCCTTCCTCCTTACTGAACATGCTGGTTCTGAACGTTAATCAATTTGGCTTCAAACAACTCTCACATGTCATATGTGGACTTACCCAATAACAATTACTGCCACTGTACCTTTCAAAACTCCTGCCTAATAAAGTTGTACTTTGCCTTACTTCAGGGAGGGAGGTTTTGAAGGTAGAGTTGAGGATAAGAGTGAGAAGATATATTTGAAAGACATTGTGAGAAAGTGGAATTTACGAGGCACGGTGAACCCAATGGACTAGAAATTATGTGAGTCACAAATAGGGTGGTGAGTAAGTTTAATTACATTGTGAAAATAAACTGCAAGGTACATGGCGTAAATGTTGGTTAAAATGTGACAGTGAGATAATCAGATTGAATCATGAGAAAAATTCCACAGTTTCAGGAAGACTTAGAGACATTGGGTGATCTATTCTGAGGGAGAGAACGAGTTCCAGTGTGAGAAATTACAAAGTGGCATGAGGAGTTCCATAATTTAAGGAGACTGAAGGAGACTACTCAGCTCATCAAACCCATGCCAATACCCTGAGGATCAGTACCATGAGTCCCTTCCCTTCTCCGTATTTCTTTTTAATCTACAACTTAATTTTTTCTTTCTCTCTTTAACATTGCTGATCAATTTCTTTTTACATTAACCAAATATGATCATTTATAATGGCCAATTAACCTCCTGACACAGTTTGGCATGTTGGAAAAAGCTGGAAGAAACCAATGGGGTCTCAGAAAGAACACACAAATTCAGTGAGAGCTTTCAGTTGGATTGACAAATAAACCTTCCATTCTCCTGTCTTTAATATAGTAAAGCAGTTCAATGTGCTTCAATTGAGCTTTATCCAATAAAATATGACAGATTTAGGCCGTGGAGTTTATGAAGTTTTATGAAGAGTTCAGTTTTAAGGAATAACTGAAAGATGTAAAAGAGGAAGAAAAGCGCAGAGATTTTGAGAGATAATTGCAGAATGTACACCTTCTATCCAAAGACCATAATCATTAATGATGTTGTGATTTGAGTTATGGATAAGCAAAGCCAGAAATAGGGGAGTACAGAGATCTTGAAGAATTACAGCTTTGGAGAATTTTACCGAAAGCTGAAGAATAATTTGGGGAATTCTAAACCTGATTTTGTAGAAGACAGTAATGTAGACCACAGAGCAAAATTCATAGCGGGCCAGAGGGCAAGCTGAGTCAATGGATCAGTGATATACTTTTCATTTATTGAGTTCTATTTGCGGTTGGTGTTAGTGTTTTTTGTTTTGAGATTCACTATTGCTCCCAATCCCATGTTCTCAGCAATCCCAAGAGCCCTGTAACACTACAGCCTGCATTTACAATTTTCCCAGAAGAGGAAAGGACTGATAACCCCATCATTGTTTTCAGAATTCTTAATTTACTGGATCTTCACTTTAACAAAGAACAGCAATGATTCATGTGATAGTTAAATAATTCACAACTGAGAATGATCTTGAATGGCATTGATCTCTGCACAGTGCAGTCAGTAACCCACATCAGGCAAGGCCCTGAATTACATTCTCCAAATGCAGTCATGTGCAGCAAAAATCTACCAACTACAAAGGGAAGGCAGGGTGCAACTGATCCCAAGTTGTAAAACAGATATTAATGATATTGCTGCATATTAAGCCAAATATACTGAATTCAGTTAATAAATAAATAAATAAATAAAGAAAGAAAGAAAGAAAGAAAGAAAGATACAGATTGAATGATAATATCACATATCCCATCACAATCATGGCATCATCCTGATAATGGTTCATCTGAAAGAAATTAAACTTCAACATAAGTGGTGGAAAAGGAACAACTGGTAATATATTTGAGATTTGTTTATTGAGTAATACATCTTCACATGAATCCTTCCATTATAATGTGTAACTATTTGCATCTGTGTGTGAAATGTTTAGCATGACCTCGTTATGGGATGCACCATTCACTGAGAACATACCATGGCTTTGGCTGTTTAAGAGTTTTGGCTGCTAACATTGTCTCATTTGTCACCACAGAATTTTAGGATCAAATTAGACTTGTTTCAAGATTTCTTCAGATCTCAACTACATTTTTTTAACATCAACACATTGGATAACAGTACTTGGTATTCAACTGCTGTAACCAACATACTTGGATTACCTGTGTTACATGGGCTACATGGTCCAACCTAGTGCCAGGCACAATGCTAAAACAGTTTTGACAGTGTGCCGGATGAATGGAGGGAAAATTAATTCCTTAATTTGTAAAGAGTTTTGTTAGTGTTAGAAGTCTTTCTTACAAAGAAAAATAAACTGTTCAATCTTTTCTTCTATAAAGCATTTTACTCGAAAGAACAAAGACAGACAATACCAACTAAATAGCACAAGTCCAAAGGGATTGTGTACTTTTTTGAAAGTAGCATGATATATTGATCAAATGTTTAATAAAGCAAATGCGATCGTGATTTCAGAGAAGCTTAGAGTACTTAAATCTGATGCTTATATTGAACCTTAATAAAACATAATGGTAATTCTGCATTTACTTCCAGTCACTATATTTAGGAAAGACATGAACATTTTTAGACAGCACCGAAAAGTTCCAGCCTGAGGGATTTCAGGTTCAAAATTACACTGTAAATGCTCGATTTGTTCTTGAAACATTGGTTAAGAGCAGATTATGCAGACCTATACAAGAATCATGATGGTTTTGAATAAGCCTTTCCAATTAATAGATTGTTCAATAGCCAGAGGCATTTGTTTAAAGTAATGGGAAAATATATGGTGGTTATGATCTGGAACTCACTGTAATAAATTCACTGAGAGCTTTCAAAATAGAATTCAATTGGCAATTGAAGAAACATCTCTAGAAATGGAAGTGACAGGCTAAAAAGAGCCTGAACTGATTGAAGAATGTTAGGCCAAATTACCTTCTGTGATGTGGAAATTCCGTGAGAATATCCATTACTTCAATGACATTTATGTTTCCATACTAATTTTCCCATTCAAAGAACTACTTGCATATTAGTCAAAGAATCCTGTCGATGAAGCAGGATGCCAATTAATGACTTTAATTGCAGTTCCCAATAGTTGCAGCTGCACAACATTTAGATTGGCACAGAATAGAAATGCCCTGCTTGTTTGCAAATGTTTAGGCACTGTTCGACTAGAGACATACAGCATGGAAACAGGCACTTGGGTCCATCATCCATGTCAACCAAGATGCTCCATTTTAGCGAGTCCATTTACCTGCATTTAGCCCATATCTCTCTAAACATTTCTTATCCATGTACCTGTCCAAATGTATTTTAAATGTTTCTGTTGTACCTGCTTCAACTACTTCCTCTCGTAGCACATACCTCTGTATGAAAACACCAGCCCTTGGGCTCCTTTAAATCTTTCCCCTCTCACCTTAAGCCTATGTCCTCTGGTTCTTGATTCCCCCATCCTGGGTGAAAGACTACGCATTCACCGTATCTATTCCTTTCATGATTTTATTCATGTCTATAAAATTGCCACTCCAAGGAATGAAGTCCTAGCCTGCAAAATCTCTCCCCAAAGCTCAGGCCCTTGAGTTCTGGCAACATCCATATAAAACATTTCTGTGCCCTTTCCAGTTTAATGGCATCTTTCCTGTAGCAGGGTGACCAAACCTGAACAAGATACTCTAAGTGCGGACTCACTAACATCTTATACAGTAATAACATAACCCAACTTTTATACTCAATTCGCTGACAGATGGCCAGCGTGCAAAAAGCCTATTCACCACCCTATCGACCTGAAACACCACTTTCAATTAACTATGTACTTCTACTTCCTGAACCCTGTGCTTTACTATTCTCCACAGGGCCCTACTGTTCACTGTGAAGGTTTGCCTAATTCAACTAACCAAATACATCACCTATGCAAAAACCTATGTGAATTAAACACCATTAGCCAGTCTTGTCCACTTGACCAGCTGCTCAAGATCCTGCTGTAATTCTCAATAATCATCTTCACCATCTACAATACCACCTAATTTAGGTATTAAACAATACCATCTATTTTAGGTACAATAGAGTATGATGTATAAGTACAACAGAATATGAGGTTTCTGCGAATGAAGGAACTAAATATTCTTGGGTGTGACTTATTGTCCCAATTCCTCACTCTGAGCCCAGAAATATGTCCCAGGTAAATTATGTTTTAATGCTTTGCATATATTTCTATGCTTTCATATGATCAAAAAGTATAAAATAAAGTAATTTGGCCATGATATCAAATGAACTATTCAGTTAATATCAATTCCTTCCTCTTTATGTTTAGCTCTGCAATGTTTTTCCTTTGCAATTATGGAACCAGTTCCCCTTTGAAAAACATCTATGGAAAGCTCTTCCAACAGTTTTACAAACATTGCATTTCAGATTGAAATAATTTGCTGCTTGAAAAACTTATCATCCTCTCTCTGATTCACTCATGAATTCTCCTAAATCTGCTCCTTCTCGTGATCAACTGTTCTGCCATGAAAATGTTGCTGAGAGATTCAACTGCATGTCACTTTTTTTTCTTGCACTATAACAATACAGTTCTGAGAGCCAGTTACTCTTGTGCCACTGACATAATGTTTGCTTTTGAACACATGGCATAATGTCACTCAGAAGGCATTGATCCTTCAGAGCATTGTAGGGAAGTTTGGTCTACGTCCCCCCTGAGGATCTATTTCCGGGGACATCCAAAACAAGTAATTGGGTTTGATCTTCCCATAATCATTTCGGCGCTCAGCTTCACACTGCCCAACCTTCATCCTCCTAATATTGGTCAAATTACCACAATCCACCAATGTAGTCCAGTTACCCTTTCCCACAATTTTTTGTGGGCCTCAACTGAGGTCTTGCTCTCCAATCCCCTCCTATTTTATTGATTACTTCATTGTCAACAGAATCCTTGTTATGATCCTCTCCTTCCCTCATTTATGCATTCAATTCAGGCACTGGACTATGAATCTTATCTCTACCTGCCCCTGCCCACAACTCAAGGCACAGGAAAATAGGCCTCCTGTTAGGCTTTGAGTGCAACTTAAGTTGGAAACAGGTAGTCACAAACTAAAGTGTTCATAATGTAACATTAATTTGTTAAATCGATTAACTCTCAAAAGTCAACAACACTAATCCAGTCCTTCAATATAACCAAAGCCACATAACCCTTGTTCAATTGTATAAATATCCTCTGCACCCTCTCGAGACCTTGACCATATGATGTCCATAGATGGGCAGAAAACATTATCTTGGTGGTTAATTAATGAATTATGAAGGTACAGCATAATATACTGCTTTTGTACTCTGCTATTTATGAAGTTCAGAATGCCATCTCTTTTTTTGACATCATTTGTTAACGTGCTGTGCCACTTTCATATGATTCGCTAGGTCTTTGCATTCCGTATCCTCTTTACAATTGATTTGAAGCTGTTCTGTTTGTTTTCAATACAAATGTCCTTTAATCTCTAAAGTCAATTCCAGAACCTGGCAAACTCAGTGATGGAATATACTGTTTTCAAATACAAAATTTTGAGTGACAACTGGGTAAATACAGTTCAAAACCACTGTAATCAAGTTTCCTTGGCAGGAGAATTCAAAAATCTGGCACATAAAATTATCACTACGCATACGTCTAGTACGTGGCCTCTGTAGCAATAACGCTGACGTGACCTCCTGAGAAATTACTGCATATTCTAAAACCATGATTTTTTTTGGCCTGAATAGAATTCAGCAGAGAATTCTTCACACAGCAATTAATTCCATTTTAAAGGCCATCATAACCATCCATTCTCTGAACAGAGTATTGCACTGAAAGGTAACACACCAGATTGAGTTAAAGTTCATAAATCCCTGCAGTCGCTCAGTCATTTAAATCGCTCTAACATCACATTCTGAGTTAGGACTAAACCCACCACAGGCTGATTATTGCTAGTCTTTGTGGAGCATTGCGATCAAGGGAATGTCAGGAAGGAGAGTCAAGTCTCAGAATCTGAAGTGATGTGAAGCAAGTCTATTATGGAAAATGTTTACTGTTAGTGGTTGTAGTGGAAATGTCCAGTCATATTCATGGATTGATGCTAACATTTCTCTCTCATTGCCTCTTTTTTTCCGCTCACTGTGCATGCGTTGTGGTGCTCTGTCTAGAATCACCTCGAGCCTCAGGAGGGTGAGCAAATTGTGTAAGTGCTCACAACCATTCACCACATCCAAATTCCCTATTTAGATTTTATTTTGTCTAGATTCATTTAATTTTGCTCTACCGTGAACTGTGAATGCTCCCCTTGGTGAAGATGAAATATTGAGCGTGTGTAGATGTATGTGTGTATGTGCATGGCGTGTATGTGTGTTTTGTGTGTTATTTTTTTCTTTGTAAGCCATGGGCTGCCCTCCACCAAGTCAGTCAGCCTCTGGTTCCACTTTCTGGTTGGATCAAGAGGAGGTTAGTTAATATATACTTAAGTTGAAACCATTACTTTCATTACCTGGAATCTCCCTTCCATTTCTCCGTCCCTGACATATTTTGCAAAATAGTTTTACTCTGTACCTATTCTTTCTGTACTCACCCTCTGAGTGGTTTATAACACATTATAGAGTTAATTTTACTCTCCAAGTATTGCTACATCTGGCCTGGAAAGGTTTAATAATACTTTTGACCACTAGCATGCTAATCATTTTCATAACTTCAAAGACTCAGAAACAAAGCTTACAATGTGAAATCCTCACCAGACCTGTTAGTGCTGGAAAATAAGACAAATTAAATCAACATCTGTTAAATAGAACTGTACATTAGTTGAGACTTGGAGGAGGTCAACCCCATTGTATTTTTTTTATTTGTATGGTGGAAGCATCACTGGCAATCTGACTCATTAATTCATTCCTTCCATCTCTTCACCTTTTAGTAACCTAGAAGTAATTAGATCACTGGCAAAATCTTTTTCTCCCAGATTCAAACATCCATCTTTTATCTCAAGTCGTATTAATATGACTGTCTCTTTTTCTTTGATTTGGAGATCATTTTCTGAATGCAAACTGGCATTGATTTTCAGTCAAAGGGTAAAATTGGGAAAGCAACCAGTTACCATCCACAGAAAGTCAGACAATTTCCCCATATTGGTCAAAGGTTAACTCTTAATATCTCAAGCATGAAGCAGCATTACTATACTTTAACGCTAATGATCATCTTGTTTTTAACATAAATGTGATTCTAAGCAGGGTCTCAACCAAGAGTAAATATTTGAAGAGTGAAATTTTATCTCAAACATTTTGGGGGTTTTATGCAATATTGTCAAATAGTGAAATAAAATAACTAATAATCAGCAAGAAAAAATAAATAAGTAGGTGGATAGTTGTGCAGTGCCCCGTATATGAATTTGAAAATTTATATAATTTAGCTGTATTCGTGAGTACTGAGTACAAAGCTTGAATTATTGGATGTGTGTGTGTTGAGTGCATTATTCCAGCATGAATTCTAGCAGGATATACTAAGTATTAGTGTTTGGTCTCTTTAAAATAACATAAAGGCATGAAGTGGAAGTGAATGGATAAAATGGACTCAGAATGTTTGGCACAATATCCTGAAGTTTTGATGACAATCTTCCCAATCTTGAAATATGATAATTGGGGAAAGCGAACTGATTTGGACGTAATCCTTTTCCAGTCATCAGCCTCACTAAATACTCTCCTGTATTCTTTAAGGAGTTCAGAAGTCAATCATCTCATTTGACTGTTCTCTTGGATGGATATGCAGTGAGGTGAGGATTAAATGGTGTGTGAAAAAGGTGACTATACACTAAATTAAGTTTTAACATGTCAGATGTTTGGATCTTCCTTGATCACATTTTAAATGGTAAGAATCCACACTTATCTTCCAAAAACTAATCCCCTAAAATTAGCTCTAACATCAGATCCCTTAAACCTAGTATCTACATCTCCCCACTAACACAGTCTTTCACACAATGCAACTCACAAATCAAACAAACACAAACCTCCTCAACTTTCAAAACCCCGCACTCAAACTTTCCACACTCAAACATTTCCATTGCCAATCTGCCCCATTTTCACTTAACTCACATAACTGGTGCACCCCTACATGTGACATACCGTGCCCAATTTTACACTTCTCAGACAGCCTTCACATTCAATAGCCCTACATTTTTACTCAGCAACATCATGGTTAAGATATTTTATTTGTATTTGTAAGTATGAACTATTGAGTTAGGACCATGATTACATACCATAGTGTGACAATGGGGGAACTTAAATTTAAATAAATATGCTGCAAATGATCATCTGCCAAACATTGTGACTATTAAATGGCTTGATTGATGTTTAAAAACCCATCAGATTCAACCTATCAGGGAAAGATATCTACTTATATGACTCCAGTCCCCCCCACCCCTTCCAATGAGATTAACTCTTGAGTGATTGCTTTCTGAAATGGCCTAGCAAGTTCCAAGTTCCAGTTCCAAGAGGTATATAAGGAACGACAATAAATGCTGTCATTGCCAGCAGTGTCAATATCCTATTAACAAAAACGTGGCCATTTCCAAACCCAGTCATTCAACTGTTGTCACTTTTTTCCACACTTAGGTACTCCCAGCTCAGACATCCTGTACCTTATCCCTTAATACACTTGTACAGCAAAGATCTATTGACATCAACATGTTTTTTGGAGAAAGAAGTTCTGTATTTCCAAGGTACGATTTCAAATTCAAGCTCTCCTTAGCAGGTGTTTTCTGACAAATGTGAAAATCCTGTGAAAGTTCCTCATATGGGATAGTGAAACAGTGAAGCCAACTTCATGATGTAACCTGATGGATGTTCAAACTTGAGCATGTTGCCTTGGGTAAGTCACTAAGGTGAACCCCAGGATACCAACTCCTAATTCTCTATTTTCTCTTTTTATTTACAGACTATTCAGTAGTTTAGGAGAGCTGAACACGATATCCCAGCGGAGCTTCGGGGCGACATTCACCATCCGTCCTGGCTCCAGGCACCCAGTTACCCGAAGGGCTCCTAGTCCTGGGAAACCTGGCATCGATTCAAGGACAGAAGCCGGCATCAGCTCACCAAGGCCCTCGCCACTCTCCACCCCGACACAGACCCCTCCCACCATACTGAAATCTTCTAGCCTCAACATTCCTCATGAGCCGAAGGAGGTGCGGTTTGTGGTACGGAGTTCCAGTGCCCGTAGCCGCTCCCCATCTCCATCTGGTATCCCCATGCATTCTTTACTCCCCCCCAAACCCTTCTGCCAAAAGCCTATGGTGATGTGGAACAAGTATGACGTAGCAGACTGGCTCGACAGTCTTAACTTATCAGAACACAGAGAGAGCTTCTTACATAATGAGATTGAAGGCTCTCATCTACCTGCCTTGACAAAAGAAGACTATGTGGAACTTGGAGTTACAAGAGTGGGACATCGAATGAACATAGAACGTGCTTTAAAACATTTTATCGATAGCTAGCTTGACTGGTGGGGGAGATGGGAAATTGGGAGGGTAGGGCGGGTCTCAATTGGTCTGGGTCTTCAAGGTGAGGTGATGGGGTTATTTTTTAAAAAAGAAAAACATTACACTGCACTGAATGGTGGAAAAGGGCAGAGCTAAATCTGAGTGGCGTTGCTATGGTTAATGTTGCATGAATATTATGGGATGTTGCTTGGTGTTGTTCCCACTGAAGCTCGACCAAGGTTCAAATGAGAATCACAATTTTTTGTTTTCGTAGATAAAGATAAACGAGAGAAAAAAATCAGCGAATATTTCATTCCGTTGCCTTTGAATAACAGTTGCTTGGGAAGGGAATCTCTGGCTTTCTTCTTTTAGACTGCACATTTTTGCATAAACCAGAAGCAAACAGAAATTCCCTTCGGACTTTGGATGAGTTGTGTTACCTTCAGGAGAATGTTTAAAAGAGTAAATCAAACCCAGTGTTTTCTGAATTGTACAAGTTTATTTGAAAGTCCCCTATATTCTGAGGCAGGAGGAAGGGTTCAATGTTCAATCAAAAATAAGAAAACAAATCAGAGAAGCTTCCCCTCCAAGTGCTAGTTTGAGATATAGGGAAACATCCTGGATCTAGTCCAACCACAAAGAATACTCATCTTTTTACCAATTATATATTTGAACAAAAATAATATAAAAATGTTTTTATGTTACAATTTTGCTAGAACTATATACATATACTATTATAAGAAAATGTTACATTGAATCTTCCAAATAACGATTAAGATTTATTGCTTTTGCGATATGGTAGAAGCAAGGAAACTTGGACATTTTAGCGCTTTTAACATTATTCATCCATAAACCTATTCAATATGAACATTTTATTTTTGTTGTCATATAAACAGATTTAAGCAGAAATCCATGGATTAGACTCACATGCCTGACGTGTATCCATATGACTGCTTTATACCCACCACCGGCAATCAGGTTTTGAAGTTGCCTTTACCTAACCATACCGTTTGAAAGCAGCGCTACTCAGCTGCGGGTCAGTCCCAAACCATGCTAATGTTGGACATATTTTTTCATTTTATGTACAGTGGTGGGACAAACTAAAGAATTAATATGACCCTTTCACTGTGTATATACCCTTTATTGAAATGTACTGTACCTTGCAGAGTTACTAGAATTTTAAGAAGTTGCTATTCCAACAGTGCTATTCCAAAAGGGCACCAAGAAACCACAGCATACACATGTTCATAGTTAAGCACACATGCACACATAATATTTTTCATATGCTTCAGTATACACAAATTTGCTGAGGCATTGCCTCATCCTCCCCCCACATTCACATTCTCACTCATGAATACTACCGCAGAGTATCACTCATGAAATAGGTTCAATATTACTGTTACACATATACATATTTGTTTTCACAGATGCTCTGGAACTGTTTGTAACACTGCAATTGATTGCATCACAGAACAGTGTTATAAATGAGACATTACTGAAGGAAGTTTATCTATTCTCCAAGGCAGCAGATTAGGAAAGAATTGTGAAAGGAAAATTGCCAATCTTATCGATCAGTAAATATTACAAAGATATGTTAACATCTTCCTTTGTTCAGCCATGACAGTGGGCACCAAGGATATGTCATGGATTTTGTTGATTGCGCAAGATCAAATAGGCTCGTCTAAGGATCCAAAGCAAATGGAAAACATTGTTCTCCTATTTTCATCTATTCTTGGGCAACTGAGAAAGGTAAAGTCAGTTATTTCCTGATCCAGAACCAATGATTAGTTTTTTTTTTAATTAAAGGAACCATTATTAAAAAGGAAACTCAAAGAAGAAAATGATTAAAGGGTATGGACAAGCAAGTAGGAAGAGGCGAAAGCAGCATTGAGACAGTCTTAACTTATGGATGATGTTGTGGTTTCTGCTTTGAAGAAATCTTTCTAATCCTATTAGTAAAATTAATTTATTTCCATGGCTGTAATCAGGTACCTGAAATGACTCTATAAAAATAGAGAATGAAATCAGATTGAGGAAATTGAGACAGGAATTGGGTAGTAAAGCCAGTTTGTGGTAATTGACTCTAATAGATGAATAGAGTCAAACAGATCAACAAAACTAATGTTACTTCTTTTGCAGTCATTATCATTATTTGAACCCAGTTCAATTTGGTCATTACAAAATTACACTTAATTCTTTATTATTTAAAACTAAATGAGCAGTTTTACTCTAACTTCACCTCAACAAAAAGGAAAAAAAATGCCAGTAATACTCAGCAGGTCAGACAGCTTCAACTGAGAAACAGAGTTAACATTTCAGTTCAAGATTAGAAAGGGATTTCCTAAATGTATTTTTTCTGCAATACAGAAACTATTCTGAGGTTGAGACCTGAATACATTGTTAGGGTAGTATAAATAAAGGTTACTCTATCCCTAATTTGTATTGTACATAGTGCAAGAGTGTTTCATGGGATAGTATAAAGTTATTTTCCTAATTTTCCTGTGCTTTAATGGGATACTGGATGAGTTACCCAAAATCTTGAGGATCAGAAATTTTATAACAAGAAACCTTTCCAATAGAAAGGAAATGGAATTAAAATGAGATTATGTATAGAATAAAGACTGAAACTCAAACAAGAAAATGAGACAAAAATAAATTACAGTATGTGAATAATGGAAAATGGGAGTAAATTGAAATTGGAAACGAGAGTTGAGACTTTAAGAATTGACAGATACCCGTATAAGAGAGGTAGTGACAATTGAAGTGAGACTTTACATATCAGGAAGACTTAACAAAACCAACCATGTGTCCCATTCTTTGTAGAATTGGGGCACTTTATGAATTCCCAATGGCCCACTCCTTACATGTGCCTCTCCTGCTTGGAGATTCAGAGACAAGGAGTGGAAGCCAAAGTTTGCAAGCCGGCGTTGCACTCAGGATCCACAGTTTGTTTCAGGATCCATGGGTTAAGAAGCAGGAAAAATATTATCCAGGTTCCTCAGCCTGATCAATATCTGTTTTCATCCTTTCCCTGACTTGTTTCGGGCATTTCAGGATGCTGAGGAGGGCAGGATCAGGCTTACCTGAGATGTTGCCTGGAATGGCAAATAGCCTGCCGGCATTCATGCCAATGCTCACACTTGAAATATGGCCACTTGAGTAAAGCTCTTTAGGGCTACCAGTGACCATTGATGTTGAGCTGAAACCCAAAACAAAGCAATGCCATCAAAATGGGATATTAAGAAGTAGGTGAAAAGTTGGAAGCGAGTGAAGGTTCAATACTGAAGTAGGAAACTGAGAATTGACCAAAAATAAAGTGGGAAATTAGTACACTCGGAATCGACATGAGGCATGTCCAGTGAAATACACACCAGAACCAGTTTTCTGGGACATGGGGAAAGAGCAGGTTTGACACAATGGTAAGAATAGACCTTATCAATATTTAGGGTCTAACCCAAAATTTAAAAAGCAGTTATTTACAAAAATGTCAGTAGACCAAGGGACAGTTTTATACATCACGCTTACCATCTCAGCATATGCATAACTCCCTATCCCTCTCCTCACTATGTACCCTATCTTAATTTGACAACCTTCCCTTCACTCTAACTATTCATCATTCCGTATTACAAACTGACCTATTCACTTCACATATTACTCATCCCAACCCATCCTTCTTGCTATTCCTGTTCACTTTCTCCCCATATTCCTCAAAACCACACATCTTCACACCATACCACTGAAGCAACCCAGATTCTCCACATTCTTCAATCCTCCTATTAATTTTCTCCCCATATTACTCAATGCCACTTCATCAAATTTTGACCATTATTTGGATGCACTTATCCATTTCTCCCACAATTCAAGAGTTTTTATTTGAAATTTGGACCTCATATTAACCAGAATAATGAGAGCTCTATTTGATACAACAACAGAATAAATATACAATGAATTATCAATTATTCCAAGTAAACCAGCACATAAAATGACAAAAACAAAATATTTAGAGCACCCATAGTTGTGTAAAGTTTGTATTGGTTTGGTGTTACATTAGGTTTGTGGTTATGATTGTGCAGGTGGTTCCAGAACTTGATGGGAAGAACCTGTTCCTGAACTTGAAGATAACAGCTCTCAGCCTCATGTATCTTTTTCCTGATAGCAACAGCAAAAAGGATGAGGAAGTCAAGGATCCAGTTGCATAGAGAGGAACAGAGACACATTTTCCTGAGTTTGATGAAGGGATGATGGTGCTGAATGGCAAGCTGGAGTCAATAAACAACAGCCTGACATGCGTATTCCTGTTGTCCAAGTGGTCCTGAGCATAGTGGAGAGCCAGCAAGGTTGAATCTACTATCAATCTTTTGTGGTAGTAGGCGAACTGAAGTGGTTCCAGGTCATTACTAAGACAGGAGATGATTTGCGACATAACCTTCCTCTCAACGCAACTCATCACAATGGACGTGAGAGCCACTGGTCGGTAGTTGTTGAGGCATGTCAACTTGCTCTTCTTGGGCACTGGTATTATAGATGTTATAAAACAGGTGAGAACCTCAGACCAGAATAGTAGGAGGTCAAAGATATCTGAAGAATTCAGCCACTCCGTTCATGCAGATTTTGATAATTTAGTCAGGTACAGCAATAGGGCCAAATACTTTCCACCCATTTTTAACCATATCAGTCAACCCCACATATCCACTTTCATTTCATGTTCCTCAATCCCACTTTGTATCTCCCCATATTACTCAACTATACTCACCTTGCCCCCACCCTTCTCCATTCCATGTAAATGTACATATATCCATTGGTTCTGTTCCCGCAGTTTTAATATACACATCAATTTCCCAAGGAAGATATTCCATAATTTGGCTAATTTTGCAGACAAAATTGTCCCAAACTCACCTTTCCCTTCAAAATTCAAAATCTTCGGCATCACGAAATTTGCACAATCATTTTTGACAGTTTCCCTCTGTAGTCATCTGATTATCATAACATTACATCCTTCAACACAAGGTGAGAGCTACTAACCATGACGGTCACTTTTGCTCATTACCTGACTCAATCAGCATTTATGCACTTGATGATATGTTGAAAGACTAACATTTTTTGGAGTGTGGGTTATTGCACCAGAAACTAAGCTGTGCGATTTTGAATCAAGATACTGCTGTGTAACCAAAATGTCTGGTACACAGTTTTCCCAGTGCTCTCTCACTGTCAGTACAGTACATTTCTTAAAGGGTATTTAACATTTCTTACATTTTCTACCTTGTACAGATAGACCAATCCATTAACTCCTGTTGTTGATTTTTATGACAGTCACTCCTGGTTAAAAAAGCAAGCAGTGCTACCATCTTTCAGGATGAGCAGATAAGTATGAGAGCCTAATGGAAAGGCACATAACGGAGGTAACTGTAACTTTACAATCAACAGGAAAATTAACTGTGTTTACAGAATGTTGATTAAATATTTCCTCATTTATACCATCAGCCAAAGTTTAAAATTTCCCAACGTACAATCACACAACCCACCAGATTTTTAATACAACCCTACACAGTAAGTATTTTATGGTTAGAAAAGCTGTTGAGGCATGGTTCCTCTACTCCAACCCTTTACAATCTACCATGAAGTCAGTCTGTTGACTCGTACTTGAAGGAAGTTAGCTGTTATAACTGTGCCCAATGTAAGTGTGCCCCAGTGTTGCATCCTGGTGATTTTGATGAAAGCATGGTGAGTTGGTTTAAAATCAGGGTCTCCTTTGCTTTCTGGGAAACCTTTTTTTCCCACAGAAAGCACATATTCATTTTGGAGATTTTATGTTGTTCGGATCTAAGATTTTTGCACTTCATTTACAAAATAACTATTAATGTCTTCTGTATATTTCTGTCAGTGAAATGGAAACCGAATGGGCAGATCTGAGCTGCTTCATCACAACTTAATTTTGTAACTTTCCCATATTCCCAGAATAACTTCATTCTATGATAATATGAATCTGACAATATCTCAGTGGGGATACACATTCAGCAGCAAACAACAACAGAGAGCTGCTGTGATTCTACAGTGAGATGGGGAAACTAATGTAAAGAGAGAGTGGCAGGGACTTTTGCAGAGCAATCTCCCCATTGCTTGTTGTGGCTTTGGTTTAGGAACCAAAGAAAAACATGAACAATTGTTCTGACCATTCTCTGTCTCTTCCACCAAAACTACAGCAAAAGTGAGTGAAGTGATATCCTCTTTTCAGCACAAAACAAAATGAATTCAGGTCTAGTTTAATTTAGAGATACAGCATGGAAACAGGCCCTTCATCCCACCAAATCACATTGATTACCAATCATCCTTTCACACTTGTGCGTTATCCCACTTTCTCAACCATTCCCTACACACCAAGGAAATTTGCAGATACTAATTAATCTACAAAACCATATGTATTTGGAATGTGGGAAGAAACCAGAAGAAATCCATCCAATGGAGAATGTGCAACTCCACAGAGACATCGCCCAAGGTCAGAATCGAAATCGGGTCTCTGGAGCTGTGGGCATCAGCTCTACCAGCTGTGCCACTGTGCTACTCTCATGTCAATTGGATTTTTAAGGATTGAGATGAATGGAGTTTTTAATAATTGATCTTTGGAAAAGGAGCTGAGGTAAAATTTGACCAATATTTGTCAGGTTTTGGGGCTGAGTGACCTACTCTTGTTCATATGTTCCGAAGATTAGTCCATGCCTTTCGGTCTCAGTTACTCACCATTTGTTTGTTTCCCATGGGATTCATAACATGATATGGTTTCGTTCAGACAAAAAAATTAATGAAATCACTATTGCTATTTAGTATTGGGAGTGCTCCAGATGTGTTTAAATCAGAGAAAAAGAATATGTCTTGGATCCCAGTGATAACCAAAATTTAACAATAGTCTATTTTATTCTGTCCATCAATACAATTTAAAATCCACACTTTATCAAACATCACACTTTAATTTTCATCAACCCAAGACAAGTCACATTCCAAACAGTCAAAAGAATTTGAAACCATGTTCTGTTTTTTACCTCCTCTTTTGAAGGAGGGAACCAAATCTATTAGAATTCAATATGAATACCGACACCTGCAGGTATCCTTCCAAATCATACACTATACTGTCTTAGAAATATAGTTTCATTACTTTTTTGGACAAAAGTCCTGCAATTCCCTTCCCATGAACATTGTATAAGATTCTGGATTATATGGCTATAATAGTTCAAGAATGCAGTTTATCATGATCATCTTTACAGCAATTAGGGTGAGAAATAAACACTGGCCCGTTTCATATCCTGCATATGAATAAAAAATACAGACAAGGTTTACTCCTATGGCAGGATGAAGGCAGGATCATATCAATTAAAACTCATGGCTGAAACTTCCTCTTGCTAGATCAAATGTTCTAAATACCAGAAGAGGAAGTATCAGCAATCTCAGCACAAACCCTGGAATAAACCTGGAAGCTCGCTAGTGCCTATGTCAGGGTTACTTGGAGTGCTGCATTGGGCAATCAATGAAAAAAATAAGACATTTCAAAACGCTGATATGTTGAGTAGCTGAAGAATGAACCTGGAAACTGCCTTGACTATTAAACAATGATGAGGACTCATTAGAAACTAATAACAGCAATAATCCTGAAAATGTGATCTTGATGAGAGCTGTTAGCGGTTCACATTCAGGCAGTAATTAGTCTAAAAACCAGAAGGCTTTCTCAAAGCAAAATTATAGATCAACAATGCCATTCAGCCTCATAAAAATGCACCCTTCTTTGTTTCATCATGTTCCCTGTTGATTTTCTCATCCCTTTGGTATCCTCATTACACATTGAAACTTGTATAATTAGAACCCCCACTAACGTTTTATATCTTCCATTAGTACATTCACTGTATGTTAATTTAATGGCCTTGCAATCTCTTCAGAAGTAATTGCTTCAGTATCTTAATTTACCATTATAACACATCACTTTAGCATCCTCAGTATTACATCATAATTTGGTGCTTTAGCATGCTTTCCATCCCATTACAACATATCCCTTTGTTTTACTCACTGTCCCATTGTAACTTGGCTCCTCAGCATCTAACCAACTGCATCAAAATTGTTCCTTGTGTTGTCATGCAATCCCACCTGCCACCTCTTTATTTATCTGCACCAAAGAACATCCCTTTATCACTCTTGATACCATTGTTGCCTGTCCGTTTTATATGTTTGTTAGCCCATCACAACTATTTATGAACCCTCATTGTCCCATCTTATGTAATTCTTGGGCATCTTTTCTGGTTCATTTTTCTCATCCTATCCTGCTCATTGCATCACTGTAACTGCTATTTGATGTTATTACATCATAAGTTACCATTACCTGCTTGCAACTCATTATTTTAGTATCTTCATTGTTTCATTAAAACTTGTGCCTTCGGTATTATTTATCAATCATAACTCCTCTCTTTAGTTTTCTCATGACGTCTTGAAAGGTCTTTAAGAACGTGCTCGTTTGAGTGTTGTCATACTTTTCCCACCATTCTCCCACTGTCTAATTTAAACCTTATTCATTAATACCTTAATTGTTTCATTGTAGCTTCTTGATTAAGTATTCATAGAAATCCAAATAATAGAAGCGGAAGTAGATCTGGCTGAGGAAGTGGTTACAAAAGCATATGGGATCTTCGGCTTTTAAGATGACAGGGAATGCAAGTACAAAACAAATGAATTTTTATCAAATAATAGTTTCACCACATCTGTAGTATTGTGTCCATTTCAAGGTGTTACAGTTTCGGACAGGTATAAAGGCCTCATAGAGCATGCAGGGTAGATTTACTAAAATGATTCAAGTTAAGTGGATTGATTATTGAAATTGTTCTCCTTAGAATAAGAGATTAGTTGATTGGATGATGATACCTAAAAACCATGAAGGTTATACTGATTCCATTTTCCCAGTGGCGTAAGTGTCTGAAATGCAGTCTTGGAGGTAGCAATAGAGGCAGATTCAACTATAGGTTTCAAGAACCTATTTGTCATTTGCACTTGATAGGCAATAGGTGCAGGAGTAGGTCATTTGCCCTTCGAACCAGCACCGCCATTCAATGTGATCATGGCTGATCATCCCCAATCAGTACCCCGTTCCTGCCTTCTCCCCATATCCCCTGACACCGCTATCTTTAAGAGCCCTATCTAGCCCTCTCTTGAAAGTATCCAGAGAACCGGCCTCCACCGCCCTCCGTGGCAGAGATATGATATGAACCGAAACAACTAAATTCTTACTTGCTGCTACTTTACAGCCACATTAGAACAACAATAACTGATTAGTTATTCTCAGTAGACTAGACCATGATTATGCAAAACCCAATGTAGAGGAACCATCAGTAGTGCAAAGTCTGTAGTGGTTAGGGTTGTTCAGGAGGTTCAATACAATACAATACAATGCAATACCATTCATTGTCATAGAACCTGTTGGTTGATGGGAATAAGCAGTTCTTGAAACCGGATGTAACCCAGAGGGTTCTGTACCTTCTTTCCAATGTTAGCAACAAAACAAGAGCATGGCCAGTGTGGTGTGGGTCTTTGAAGATATTAGCTGCCTTCTTGGGCTCTTAAAAGTCTTTGACCTGGTGTGCCATTCAGTAAGATTGTGCCTGAAATCGATTTTATCATTCATTATTCATATATTCTGTACAAAAAAAAATCAGACACAGCCTTCAACATATTCAAATGCAGAGCATCAACAGCTATCTGAGAACTCTCATGATTTATAATTTATAACAATTTATAATTTATAATGTCTCTACTGCAGGTATCCTCATTTCAGTACTGAACAGATGATCCCGTATCCTGATGCTTTGGCCCCTAGTTCTGCAGTTCAAGTCGGTAGATACTGCCTTTTGACATTAACCCTGTGATATTGCTACCCCATCCATACTCATTCATTAGCCTGCAAATCCCCTCATCCTCTTCGGGACTATCACCATCCCATTAAAGTTCATCCCTTCTAAACCCTTACTGTCTCATCATATTAATTGAGAGCTTTCAATATCCCTTTGTAACTAACTGTCTCATCAGTTCACCTATCATCCTAATTCTCTCATCTAAGCCTTACACTCGTTGTACTATATTGATCCCATTAACGCACCCTTGCAATAACTTGTTCCCTCAGTGTCTATCCCCGTATAATCTTTTGATTCGCCACCATTTACAGCTCTGCTATAATCAACCCTGAGAAATATTTCACTCATCTCTTGCCCATTCATGGCTAAGTTTATTATTCCAGTGATAATAAACTAGCAGTCTGAAGAAGGGTCTCGATCCGAATCATCACTCATTCCTTCTCTCTAGAGATGCTGCCAGTCCCGCTGAGTTACCCCAGCATTTTGTGTCCATCTTCGGTTTAAACCAGCATGTGCAATTCCTTCCTACATGTATATTATTCCAGTTACCCCCCTCTGTATATGGATATTTCTTATGATCTCTTCTGCTTTTCTCTGGTTTATATGCCTGTCTTAAGTTCATCTTCACTTCATAATTAAAATAATTTATACTTCCTCATCTTGGTCTCATTTAGAACATAGAAGAGGACAACACTGGAACAAGCTCTCCAGCCCACCCTGTTCGTACTGAATACGATATCAAGACCAGCTCTTACCTGCCTGCACATAATCCTTATTCCTTCATTCCCTGCATATCCATGACTCTTAGATGCCACTATCATTTCTGCATCCCAGGTGCTCAGCAACCCTCTATAAATAATTTGCCCGCATATCTTCTTTAAACTTTTCCCTTCTCACCTTAAAGCTATGCCCTTTAATATTTGATATTTCCAATCTGGGAAAAACATTACGACTGTCTACCTATTTATACCTCTCATAATTGTATACACTTCAATCAGGTTTCCCCTCAACATCCGGCATTCCAGAAAATATTCCAAGTCTGTTCAACTGCTCCTTGTACTAATATCCCCTAATCAAGACATCATTCCAAACTTCCTCAGCACCCTTTCCAAAGTCTACACATCCTTCCTGTGTTGGGGGGGGGGGGGGCGGTGACAAGAATGGCACGCAATGCTCCAAATGCATCCAAACAAAGGCCTATAAAGCTTCTCTCTAGATTGGACATTTTGATCATACATAGAAGGGTCCCATCCCAGAACATCATCTGTCCATTTTCTTCCACAGATGCTGCCTGACCCATTGAACTCCATTAGCATTTTATTTTTTGCTGGACATTTTCTCCCTTTCTAAACAGTAATATCCAAGCAAATATTTAATATTAGCACCCCTCCTAGGATCATCTGGCACTCCTCCTAGGATTAGGAAATTATATTCAGAGCCTCCATAATTTCTTACCCTGCTTTAGCTGTGTATCATCTAGGTTTAGCAAACTATTAATATTCAAGGATTCTAAAACTCTTAATATGCCTTCCCTTTCACATATGTCCGCTTATAGCTGCAATATCAAGAGCTATGCAGACAGCCACAAATTATTCACTGTGAACCATGTCTCTCTTTACGCAGAGCTTATCTTTTTGGTCCATAAAAACTGATAATGTTCCTTTCTTATCCCATTGCTCTATGTAAATATGATATATTTGATTTTCTTTGGATTTTACCTACCAGCACTTTTTCATGAATACTCCTTACTTTGATGTTTTCTCATTTAACTTCAGCACCAGACTCCATACACTCTTCTATGGGGTGGTAACATTGTGCTCTCAATTTGTGACATAAACCTTTGTTGTCTTCCCCTATGCATCTTGGGGAGGTTCGACATTTGGTTTCCAAATCCTTTTACATTATGGCAGCATACTTTAATAGAAACCTTCAGTTGCTCTAATTGTTCTTGATTTATCTCTATGGAACTGTTTCCTGTCCAATTTTGTGTAATTTCATCACAGCAATAAAATCTGCTTCCCCCTACCTTATTTCTACTTTATCTTAGACCTTCTCCATAACTATGTTGCTTAACAGCGTTTGGCAGAGTATGTGCAGTGATGATGTTTTATAAAGGCTGGGTCGCTTTATATCATGAATCACTGTCTCAAAATAAGGGGTTGATCAGTCAGGACTGAGATACAAATTAGTGTCTTCATCCAAATAGCAGTGAATCTTTGGACCTCTCTACCCAAGTGGGTTGCAAGGGGTCAATCATTTAGTATGTTCAAGAAAGAGATCATAGATTCTTAAATATTGAGGGAATCATGGGATAAGTGTAGGAAAATTGCACTGAGGTAAAAAATAAACTATGATCTAATTGAATCATGGAGCAAGAGCTAAAGGCCAAATGTCTCCTTCTGCTTCTATTTCTGTTATTCCAATGCTAAATCTAACCAAATCATGATCACCATTATAAATTGTTCTCCCACTGATATTACTTTAATTTAATCAATTGCATTCCCTGGAACTAAATCAAGAATTATCCCCCTTTTATTGAACTTGCTACATTCTAATTAGACGTTATTGTTATGGGGTTTAGGAACTTTGTACTCTATATGCCATTTACATTGATAATATCCTGTTCATGTCAAGGTAATTGACATTTTACACATCAGAAATTTGTCTACAAATTTGCTGACTGGACTTCCTTAAACTCATTGTAGGTCTGTATTGTATTCATTCAAGGTTAACAGTCCATCTATCAAGTGTAGTATCTGAACCCTTTAATGCACATGCATGTTATTCCTACCTTCTGGTACCCAGCACCATATTTAGTAGCCAGATCATCCCTATACATTGTGGAGGCCAGATTGTCCATTGCAGAATTACACTTCATTTTTCTGTGCATCTGTCCCAGGACTGTATTTGATGTTCTTTCTATTCATGACACCTACAGTCAAATATCTTTCTGATACATATGGTTAAGGCTATTTCGAGATGTATGTTCCAACAAGGGACGTGTCTGGAAAATGCCAACAGAGTGAGATATTATTAAACCGCAAAACAAATGGTCACTCAGCCCACATAGATTCGGCTAGGTTTGATGAAATCAGGTTGGAGCATTTCGGATTGTGTGAGGTAAGATCAGATGACGCCAAGTCATAGGGATCTGGCCAGATAGGAACTGGCCAAATCCACTGTGCCTTTCTGTATGGTTATGCGGTATAATCCTCAGAATTAAATTCTACAAAAAAGAAACACGAGGGTCTTTAAATAGGTTCACATAAATAGTTATTCTGAAAATATAATTATGTGAATAAGAAAATTGATTATTCATTCATTAATCACACCAAACAATTAAGAGACAGTTTATATGCAATTCTCTCTGAAACTGAGGAAATTCAGTTTTAATAGCTGTTACAGAGTATAGGACTACTGTACTACGTTGGGTATTACTGGGATATCTTCAATCTAGTTAGGGGGGTTGCATGATTTATTTATATAGCAATGAGACCTGGCTGTGAGAAATAGGCTGGGATCTAATCCAAGGATTTGGGGTTTTATACATAGAATTCATACCCAGGAATGTTACAGGCTGGACCTAAGTGAGTGGTTCTAGAGTTTATATATAGAATAATAGATATCTGATTATGAGGTGCACAGAGGAATTTAATTGATGAATTTGTGGCACATTTTGAACCCTAATTTCAGTTACTTCTACAATATTAACCTACGATGTTATTTTATATTCATGTCAACAATATTTTGCTCACTGGTTGCCTCGGCGGCAGTTTTTTACTGCCAACACGAACCAATTGTAACCCTTCACCTCAGCCATAAGGTGGTAACTGTCACAATAGAGAGTTATTGACTATGGTTTCATCGGCATATATTTCCAAAACATGTGATCCTTATGTCCATTTATTTCTACATTCTATGTAACAGAATTTTTTGATTGTCAGTAATCATGCTAGTCAGAGGTTTCTGGATTGAAATGCCTGGGCTCATTAGTAATGGCAAGTGCGCGGATAAAATCACTGAGGAATGTAGAATAGTAGTGGAGGATAGCGTTCCATGAGCGAATCCCCAATACTATCAAATTTTAATCAGTTACACATCTAGGGAGAAGTGCCCTGACATATACCCAAACTGCTGACACACCATATTTCTAAGCAAAGCTATGTTAAAGGTGCCAGTGTGCTGATTATGACCAGCTATTTCAGCAATCATTATTATCTTTAGATGGACATTTTTAAGAGACTGAACTGATTAAAGCTAAAAAGGCAAGTGAGAGAAGAGACTGAGTAGTGACTTTGTGCCATCAGAAGCCACAACAGGTTGCTTGCCCAGACCACTTCACATCTCTTTGTACTAAGGTGATGCTCCACATTCTTTTCTAAGAATTATCATTTGAGAGATTCACAAAATAGAAGTATAAAGGGTTACTTTAATCTTCTTGTTGTGATACTGCACCACAGAGAATCTATGTTTGTTATATAATGTAATAAATTTCTAAGTAAAAGTTTATCATCTTTTATCAGACTGACTGTTTGTTTGAATTTGAAAAGAAAATGTTTTGTTTGCTCTGAAGATCTAGCCGAAAAGTTTAGCATCAATCACATCATACCAGGTTTGTTTTCCATTGCGATTTTCCACCTCAAAAAAAACTATTTTAATCTTCAATCTCAATAACTCAATGAAGGCCTGCATATCATTTTATCCTTGATCTCTACTAATAATTATCCTCAGACAAAACAACAGGACTACATTTATGTTGGCACTTTTTATGTTTGGCACATCTGTGTAGATGCAGTAGCCATTGGACAACAACTGTGATGTTTGCAGAGATCCACAGCCTGCCAACACACACCAGGCTCACCTTTACAAGTATCAGATGTATGGCTATGATGTATGGTTATACCCAGGTAAATTATAACAAAATGAAATAATGCCAAGTTAGATACGGTCAATTGATTATGGATTGTGCTTACTTATTAATGGTGTAACTGGTTTTAAGCAATATTCTGTCTATTTTACACCAAAACATGCTAACAGAGAAGAAATTCAGTTTATCTATGACCCACCAGGGTTGTAAAATGCACCTTAGATAAGGTGAACTAAAAATATGAATGTACAGGGGATAAAACAGGCAAACATATGTAAGCCAATTTAATATGAATAAAGAAAGTAAATAGGTGGGTCAAATCAGCCAACAATTTGCTTTCATCCTAGTTAAATTTCACTACATTTTGGTTGCCGATCTGTAGATTGCCAGTTGCCATTACTACACAGTGATAAACTTGCAGATACATCTGTTGTATGATCTATTCACCAATTAAAAGTTATGAACCATAATTATGCGTAAGTCATATTGGTGTCCCTATGATCAGTTAACAAGTGCCCCAGGTTGGCTAAAATATTGCCCTTCACCCCCCCCCCCCCCCCCCCCCCCCTCCCCATGTACTTCAAGGAGATGGCAGGTGATGGAGATGAGAGGTGCTGGGTTGAACAGAAGTGTCGTGAGGCTGGTGGATGCAGGGTGCGGAGAAATAACAGAATGAAGGATGTGGATGTTTTTAGTGTACTAGAAGGGATGACAAAGGTTTCATAGGAGAGATGCTGTTACAAGTTGTGTCACAGAACAAATAGTGCTCCGAATTCTTAATGCTTTTCCAAAAAACCCAACCTTCATTTTTTCTCAATGTTGTCATTTGGTAAAAGTTGGTTTCATGAAGTTCTGCATCTTTAATCCATTCTCCCCATTACCCCCACCCCAGGCTTCTTTCCTCACTCATGCTGCTTTATACTTTATTTTGTTCTGCTCTTTATTTTTTTAGTGCTTCACACTTCCTTATTCCCTTTTCCTGCCATATTCCCTCTTCCCAAGTCCCCAATCCCTTCAACATTAACTTTACCATTTCTAGTGCCCTGTTTCTAACCCCTGGTTCATTTTTCTTATCCTGTCAACATCTGGAAATTATAATAGATTCTGATATGTGAGATAATGTGCTGCAGGTACATGTTTCTGCATCCAATTCATTCAGAAGAGTAATGTAAAGATATTTATTTTCCAAAGTAAAGCAAATGTCTGGAATTCTCTAACAGTCTCTTTGTGTATTCAAAACAAGAATTGATAGAATTTGGATATTACACAAATCAAGGGATATGTAGTTAGTGCAGGGTTATTGGTTAGAAATCAGCCACAGTCATATTAAATGACAGAGCTGGCACAGGAGGTTGAGTGGCTTACTCCTGCATCCATTTCTTATGTTTCATGTGTGCACCAAGGGTTTTGAAATAGGTGTATTACAATCAGCTACCAAAATAAAATATTGCAGCTACTGGAAATCTAAATTTAAAACAAAATTTGAAAATAATCAGAAGCAAGAGTTGACATTTTGGATCATTGTAGAACTGGGAAACATTAGAATTTGAACAACCTTTACATATCAGAGAATCAAATGAAATATCAGTGACAGGATGAAGATAAGGAGAGGTGAATGATACAAGTGGTAGCCGTGGCAGCTAAAAGAGGGTGGTAAATAGAATGGAGGTAAAATGGTTGTGAGAGTCTAGGATCTTGCAGTGGATATTCGTTACTAACTTATCCCTTGAAATAGAGATATGGATGGTGTGAAAAGGAAGGGAAGAGTCTAAGATGAACGAAGTGATAGCAGGATGGAAAATGGCTATAGGGGCAGGGAAGCGTTTGAATTGTTAATGTACTGGAAAAAAATATGACGGAGTTGTCCTAATTATCAGGAATGTTCAAGGAATGAAATAGGAATGGTCCAAATATCCTACATAGAGACAGTTGTGTGAGAATCTTATCAGAATCCTCATGGGTTTTCACAGTTATGCCTTTTATTTGAAAGAAGTGTGGAGTTAAAGGAGAAGTTATGTAAGAACAAATTCAGCTCGGTGAAAGATGGTGGTGGTTGAAGGAAACTGAATAGCCTTTATAAAAAAAAACAAGCAAAGAGCCCTGAGGATTTCCTGGCATAGCTTAGAGATGTGGAGGTATAGAATATTCCTGGTGAAAATGACTCACTGAGGGCCACGTGAAGAGACTGGTCAAGGGGGGAATAAATCTGGGGAAGAAACAGGCTGAAATAATGGGTCTCCCAGGACAATCCTGCTTGTGATCCAAAGGGGAGGTAAACTTTGTGGTATACAGTACATCTTTGAGGTAAGATCTCCAGAGGAGATGAGGTTAGTGACTGTCCAGGAAACTATGTACTCTGTGGAATATGGATTTGGATTTCAAATCCACCTATGACCACATATATCTTAAAAGTTATTCCCTGCTCCTTTTAGTGTTCTCACACCCAATGCAACGTGATGGTCATGCATGTGCATGAGTCTAAAGTTGGTCGACCGTTCCATTTCATCCCAAAGGAGGACACAAAGAAGTGCTGGTGTTCAAAGACCATACTCACTACAAAGATCATTTTTCAAGTCTATAGAGATCATTTTTCCAATATCATTGCCACCTCAAGCTCAGGTTTGACATGCCAGTGTGACAAGATAAATTACATTTTGCAGGGACTCTTTACTTACCAGTGAGAACCCCTTTCCTGGAAGAGAATTGTCCTCACACAAGGATTTTCGGGAAAGATCTGGTTTTTTTTAATGCTCCAGTTAATGCCAGCTGACAGAATAATGGGCACCCATTGATTTAGTTCAAAGACTATTCTTTATAATGGTCTCCCCTCACCAGTCCACCAGAATATCCAGGTTGTTTCAGAATATTGGGAAATGTAACCTCTTTAGACAATGCGCGTCTGATTACTGAGTTCACCACCAGCCATCATTCAAAACTGCAGTGGTCCATTTATTCCAGTGCAAGGAAAAACATATAGCAATGGTCACCAGGCAATGCATATAACATCCCTGGAAATGCATTATTAATCTTCACAGTATTTTTAACGATTTTTGTTTGCGGTAATCTAGCTGGTTAACATGACTATAGTAAATTGAAATCATAACTAAAGGATTATAACACTTTGAATCTTAGATACTTAAACATTGCAAAAATTAATTGGAGCTATATTTAGTTAATATAGTCCCGGTGTGTTAGCTGAATGTACTGCAGATCTATGTTCCTATTGTGGTAACATAAACACATATTAAATCTACACATGCTTTTTCTACAAAATGATAAAAAAATAAATCAACTATGCGTAAACTACCACTGGCATCTACTTTAATTTGTATATAATGGTGTGAATGCTAATAGGGTATAATATTATGAGATAATGACCAGCTGCACAGCCACCTACTGCAGGAGGGTAAAAATATGATTTGCACATGACCTCTACAACACTGCGTGGTCTAATTATATTTGGAAAGCACTAAATTCTGTTTCCTGGTTTTCAAAGATTATCTCCAAAGTTGTAAACATTTATTTAAATAAAGCATTAAAATGATAGAGAATGTGATGTGGAAGTTCCATACCCATCTAGTCTGACTGATATTTCCTTTATTCTGGACAATGCCTTCCTAATCCCACCATATTGGAATAAATGTGACACAACATTTATGAATGACACAATTAACTAAAATGAAAATAAACGTGACAAGATTGAAACTCAGCACATGACATTATTCAAATATACCTTATTGAACCCTTATCACTTGAGTGCCGCTCCCTCATGTTTTCCAGCTCACCTTTGTAGCACATTTTATTTTTTTAGTGCTCAGTAAACCCACAATTCCTATGCATCTATAATGCATGATGGACACAAAACATCATCTATCCATTTCCTTCCACAGCTGCTGTATGACCTGCTGAGTTCCTCCTGCAGCTTGGTTTTGTTCAAGACTCCAGTATTTATGTCTGCACAAAAATCAGTTGCTCTTGATGAGTATGTTTCAGACTACTGCATTTCACAGTCACAGTCATCTAGGGAAGTTGGCTGTGGGGCAACGGTGAACTTTTGGCTGGGAGCCTATGGCAGAAGGAGAGAGGCTGATCTCTTGAGGAGGAACTACAACCTGATGGTCCAAAATGGCAATGGATTCTCAATGCTTTGCAATACCCAGATTGCAGTTTCATTGTTACAATGTTTGTACCTATCCCACATTCTGCTAGTTACATCCCACATCCTAGCTCTCTGTTGCTTGTATTCTTAGAATTCCTAAGAATCAATTATTTGCTCTAACTAGACAACAATCTCTTCTTTCTGCAGACTGCTCATACTCTGGAGGACCATCTGTCAGTTACTGGATAAGATTACATAGGGTGAGGCCAGAGACACCATAGTTAAATAATATAAATAAAGTAATTTGGTCAAATAGATTAATGGTGTCAAAGCGAGAGAAGTTGAATAATGGGACCTGAAAGCTAATGAAATATGGGCAGTCATGGAGTGGGAACACAAATGAAGGAATGTAAAAGTTATGAAAAACTGGAACAGTTTCACAGCTAGAATGGGCATTTCTGATAGACCGTGAAAGCCATTATCTGAAGCTGGAGAATACATTATTTAGTAGATAAGGCAGCAGTATATCCAGATGGAAGGTGAGGTGCCATTCCTCAAGCTTACATTAGGCCTTGTTATAAGAGGTATCAAACAGATAGATTGGAGTGGGAGTGGAGTGGGAGAAGCAAAGTGACGGGGGACTGAAACTCGGGATCGCTCATCCTCATGAAGGTTTCTGCAAACTGGTCACCGTGTGAACACTCAATGCTTCCATATGGGGAAATCACCTTGTGAACACTCAATGCAATACTGCATTGAACGAAGTGCAAGTGAATCATTGCTTCACATGAAATAATTGTTAGGGACCTAATATGGTATGAAGGGAAGAGCTGAAATGAGAGGAGTGGCATTTCCTGCAATTGTATGGAAAAGTGCTGCAAAAGAGCAATGGTTAGTGGAGACAGAGAATGATCCAAGGATTCATGAGTACCTTCAAAATGCCAAAAGGGGAAGGAAAGACTGTCTGGTGATGGAATCTTATTTACCGTGCCTTCTCACTTCCCTGAAAACAGGCACTTATTCACTGGTAACAAATAGTTGATCTCTAATAGAGGCCACTTCTGTCCTCACAGAGGTAAAGAGGTAAAATATCCTGCAGGTACCTTGGCATGTTAGATTTCACCTGACCCAGCAATTGTTGGAAAATACAATCAGGGGGCCATTGCACAGAATTGTATATCATCTTAAATGGAAATGTGATGCTCTTCTGACTTCTCCCAGCTACATGTGAGAGGAGGAAGATGAGTTGTCTGTGCTCTTTGGTGTGCTCCAGTCAAATAGGGCTCGCAGTGTGCCAACATATGCATCAGCTCTCCTGATTTGCAATTTTTAGCTTGCTCCTCTGTTCCCAAAATACCTCCAGGAATACACTTGATCCCAGCTACCTATTCCTACCCCATGCCTCCTTCTTATGCTTGACCAGAGCCTCAATATCACTCGTCATCCAAGCTTCCTTACACCTGCCTGCTTCGTCCTTCACTCTAATAGGAACTCACATCCTGGACTCTTGCCATAATACTTTTAAAAATATCCCACTTTCCGGTCATTCCTTTTCCTTCAAACAACCTGGTCTAATCAATTTGAGCAAGTTCTTGTCTAATACCTTCAAAGTTGGCCTTTCTCAATTTAGAATGTTAATATGTGGGCCCACCCTGCCTCTATCCATAACTATCTTAAACGTAATACAACAGCGGTCACTGGTCCCGAAAGTCTCATCCACAAACACTTAATCATCCTGCCCCTCCCAATTTCTTAAGATTAGATCAAGTGTCGCCCTCACATGTGTTGGGCCTTGTACTTATTGCCAGAGAAAACTCTGATCCACTTTGACATAGCCTTTTGACCCACTATGTCCCTGTTGCGTGTTGTACAAATCTACATAACTCCTATTTATCTGCATTAGGTCTGTAGTCTTCCAAGAGTTTGCAATTCCAATGCTTCTCTTGATGTTTCTTAAATGTTGTGAGAGCGTCTGCCTCCATCACTTTCTCAGGCTACGCATTCCAGATTCCAACCATCCTGTGTGAAAAAAAATCGCCTTTCACATCCCCTACAAACCTCCCGCCTCTCAAATTAAACGTAATCCCTCCAGTCTTAGATATTCCCACCATGGGAAAAGAGACTTTTACTACATACGTTCAGTACTCTACACTGAAACCCTCATAATTTACACACCTCTATCATCTCTCAATCTCCTCCACTCCAGGGAAAACCAACCCAGTTTATCCATTCTCTCTTTGAAATGGTTTAATCCAGGCAATACCATGGTGAATTTAATGAGGATTTCTCTCACACCCCTTTCTTGACTATCTCTGACACCACTCTCCCATTTCTTGATCCCTCTGTCTCCATCACAGGGGACAGACTATTAATTGACGTGTGCTGCAATCTTTCCAATTCCCAGAATTATTTTCACACTTCCCTTCCTGCCTCTTGCAAAAACGCTTTCCTCTACTCTCAAATTTTCCATCTCTGTTGCATCCGCTCCCAAGGTGAGGTTTTCCATTCTAGAACATCTGAGATGTCATAGATGGATTAACTCTCCCGTGTTTTTTCTATGTTCCATAGTTCCGCTCTCGTCCCACCTCCCCCCCAGACTGAACAAGGATTGAGTTCCCTGGTCTTCACCTTTCACCCCACTAGCCTCCACGGCCAACACCTTATCCTTAGACATTGCTGTCACCTCTAATGTACCAGTTCCAGTTATATTTTCCCATTCCTACCCCTTTCTGCATTCCACAGAGATTGTACCCTCCAAAATGTCTTATCCCTTCCCACTCAAACTACCTCCTCTCTCCCATGTGCCACACCTGGACTTGCACCTATTTCTCCCCTCTCCTACCTACATTCCTTCCTCTAGCTTCACAATTCACAATACTTCAACCTTCTGTCTTTTCATCTCTGACCTTTGTCCAGCCATCTGCCTATCAAAATCCCCCCACCCCCTCACATGAATCCACCTCTTACCTATCAGGCTTTGTCTTGTTCCACTCACCAGCTTTCTCTCCCCACAATCAGTCTTAATAAGGATCCCAACCGGAAACATCATCTATCCATGTTCTCCAGAGATGTTGCCTGATCCGCTGAGTTTCTCCAGCATTTGGGTCTTTTTCTGACATATGGAAGTCCTTTAAAGACCAGTTGATCAAAGCTCAAGGAATTTGTGCTTGGAGTTGAGGAATGTAGGCAAGGTACTAATTGAGTACTTTACATCCGTTTTCACCAAAGAGAAGGCATGTGGAACAGTGAAATCGGTATGGAGAAAACAAATGGCAGATGGAGATTAAGAAGGAGGAAGTATTGGGGCTCTTGAATGACATGATAAATCTCCAGGACCTGATGCTGTCTATCCCGGCTTATTCAGAGAGTCAAGTGAGTAGATTGCAGAAGCCTTGACACAGTTCTTTGTGTCTTCTCTAGCCACAGGTGATGTTCTGAAGGACTGGAAAATAGCTAATAATTATTGCGTTCCAGCGTGGAAACAGGCCCTTTGACCTAACTTGCCCACAACATGCCCTATCTACAACATCTACACTAGTTCCGTCTGCCCGAAAGTGGCTCATAAATTTCTAAACCTATTCAATCCATGTACACGTCCAAAGGTCTCTAAAATGTTATAGTAGTACCTGCTTCAACTACCTTCACCAGCAGCTGTTTCCATATACCCACCACCATTTGTGTAAAAATGTTACCATTCAAATTCCTATTAAATCTTTCTCCCATAACCTTAAACCTTAGTTCTCTGTTTCTCGATTCCCCTACTCTGGGAAAAAAGAGTCTATGCATTTACCCGATCTATTCCTCTCAGAATTCTGTACACTGTGACTCGAAACCTGCCGCTAAGACGAGACCGGCGAGACCAACATCAGGCAGAGCCATAGTGGTGGATGACTCCATTATCAGAGGTGCGGAGAGGAGATTCTGTGCCGATAGGCGAGACTCGAGGAAGGTGTGTAACCTCCCTGGTGCCAGGGTCCAAGATGCCTCAGACCGACTTAAGAACATTCTCGTGAGGGAAATGAACAGCCGGAGGTAGTTGTGCATGTAGGCACAAATGACGTGGGTAAGAAGAGGAAGGAGGTTCTGCAACGTGAGTATAGAGAACTAGGTAGGAGGCTGAAAAGCAGGACTTCTAGGGTGGTTATCTCTGGGTTGCTTCCAGTACCTCGTGGTAGTGAGGATAGGAACAGGGAGATAGGGGATCTGAAATGTGTGGTTGAGGAGTTGGTGCAGGGGGCAGGGATTTAGATTTCTAGATCACTGAGATCTCTTCTGCGGCAGGGGTGACCTGTACAAAAGGGACGGGTTGCACCTTAATTGGAGGGGGACCGACAATCTGGCAGGCAGGTTTGCTAGTGCTACACGGGTGGGTTTAAACTAAACAGTGGGGGGGGGGGGGGGGTGGAGTCAACAAAGTGGAATAAGTTTAGAGGCCAAGTATGTACACATACAAGGAATCTGGCTTGGTGCTGCGCTCGCAAGTAACAACATGACATACCGTAACAATGAAGAAAGACACATAAAATATTAAACGTTAATAATGAAACACTAGACTAAGTGGGACCCGTTGGATCCCAGTCACACTGGAGACCTGGTCCCCCAACGCAACCCATTCCTCAATGCAATATTCCACCACTCACCTATAGCCCCTAACTGCGTAGGCACGGCTCATTTCCCCTCATCCCCGAGCACTCCCTCCCCCTCCTCTACATGTGTGGGAAGGGAGGAGGGGGGGGAGGAGAGTGGGGTGTGTGGCGGCATGGGGTGGGGAGGGGAGCAGGGGTGTGTGTGGACGGGGAGGTGTAGGAGGGGGGGAGAGGGTGGTGTGGGGGAAGGGGGGTGTGGGGGAGATGGGTCTGGCGGGGGGGTATGGGGTGGGAGTGGGGGAGGGGTGTGTGTGGACAGGGAGGAGAAAACACAGGGGAAGAGCCATGGGGGAGAGGGGGGTATCACGGGGGAGGAGCCAGTGTGGGGGACCAGAGGGGTAGTGGCTGGAATTGGCAGTGCGATGGGTACTCACAGCGGGCGCAGGTCGCCGGTCGTTCTCCTCTGCCAGGATCAGTCACTGCTTTCCATTCGGTAACATCTCGGACTCCGGGCTGGGCTCAGTCTTGGACTCTGGGCTAGGTCTCCCACACTGGGCTCATCTGGGTCGGGTCTTCGACGCTGGGCTGCTGCTTGGGGCTGGGCTGCTGCTTGGGGCGGGACTGCTTGGGGCGGGGCTGCTTGGGAATCAGCTGCTTGGGGTGGGGCTGGGCTGCTTCAGGTCCCTCCAAAAGTCCCGTTGGAAACCTCCACCGGCCATCCTCAGCTCCAATAAAGACGTGATGGCGCAAGTAGGGGCGGACTGTCCCGGAGAGTGACAGGGGAAGACACTCATCCACGTGGTGCTGACTGGCAGGTGAAGAGATCGATCTGCGCATGCGCGCTTTTTAAGATTTTTAAACCTCGCTAACTTTTATGACAATCAGCCGATTGGGACGAAACTGGATGCATTCGCAGCATAGGAGAATGGTGAGTGAGCTGGTGAAAAATCGTAGTGCTATCGCAAATGTTTTTTGCGCAAATAGAAAGACCGCCGAACCGGAAGATAACAAGATCAGATAAATAGATTATTGTTTAAACATGCGAATGAAATAAAATACCAGAGCAAAAGGAGACTACAGACTTTTAGTTATTGCTACTAAAGAGTAGAGCTGCTGCTTGTGGAAAAAAGCATTTTTTATGTCTGGCTGTGGCAGCTTTGACAGTCCGGAGTCGCCTTCCAGTGGGAAGTGCTTCAAAGAGTTGGTGGCCAGGGTGAGAGTGGTCAGAGATTATCTTACCCACTCGCTTCCTAGCCCCTGCAGTGTACAGTTTGTCAATGGGGGGAAGGTTGCAACCAACAACCTTCTCAGCTGATTGGACAATTCACTGCAGCCTCCGGATGTCGCACTTGGTGACTGAGCCAAACCATACCATGAAGGAGAAGGTGAGGACAGACTCTACGATGGCAGTATAGAATTGGACTATCATTGCCTGTGGCAGATTGTGTTTCGTCAGTCGCAGCAGGAAGTACATCGTCTGGTGGAGCTTTTTGACTGTGGAGTGGATGGTGGCCCCCAATTTCAGGTCCTTGGAGAAGATGGTTCCAAGGAACTTAAAAGACTCCACAGATGTGATTGTGCTGTTATTGATGGTGAGTTGAGGGAGGGGAGGGGGAGCTCTCCTGAAGTCTCCTATCAATTCCACTGTCTTAAGAATTAAGGAATATGATATAGTTGGAATTACAGAAACATGGCTCCAGGGTGACCAAGGCTGGGAGCTAAACATGCAGGGGTATTCGATATTGAGGAAGGATAAACATAAATGAAGATAGGGTGGGATGGCATTGCTGGTTATAGAGGAGATTAACGCAATAGCCAGGAGAGACATTAGCTTGGATGCTGTAGAATCAGTATGGGTAGAACTGCGAAATAGCCAAGGGCAGAAAATGCTTGTTGGAGTTGTATACAGACCACCAAGCACCAGTAGGGAGGTTGGGGATAACATCAAGCAGGAAATTAGGGATGCATGTAGCAAAGGTCCAGCAGTTATCATGGGTGACTTTAATCTACATATAGATTGGGCCAACCAAATTGGTAGCAGTGCTGAGGAGGAGGATTTCCTGGAACGTATACGGGATGGTTTTTTAAACCAACATGTAGAAGAACTGACTAGAGGACAGAGCATCCTAGACTTGGGTCCTAAACTTAAAGAAAGGAGATGTTGAAGATATGAGGTGGGAATTGGCTAGGATAGACTGGCAAATTATACTTAAAGGGTTGACGGTGGAGATGCAACACCAAAGATTTAAAGACAGCATGGATGAACTCTAAAAATTGTTCTTCCCTGTCTGGCGAAAAAATAAAACGGGGAAGGCGGCTCAACCGTGCCTAACGAGGGAAATCAAGGATGGTGTTAAATCCAAGGAACAGGCATATCAATTGGCCAGAGGATGCAGCAAACCGGAGGACTGGGGGAAATTTTGAACTCAACAGAGGAGGATAAAGGGGTAAATTAAGAAAAGAGCATGAAAGAAAGCTTGCAGGAAATATAAAATCTGACTCTAAAAGCTTCTTTGGAAATGTAAAAAGGAAAAGATTAGTGAAGACAAATGTAGGTCCCTTACAATCAGACAGGTGAATTTATGATGGGAAACAAGGAAATGGCAGAACAGTTAAACAAGCACTTTGGTTTTGTCTTCACGAAGGAAGACACAATCTCCCAGAAATACTCGGGGACCGAGGATCTAGTGGGAGGAAGGAACTGAAGGGAATCTACATTAGCCAGGAAATGGTGTTAGGTAAACTGTTTGGACTGAAGCAGATAAATCCCCAGGGCTTGATGGTCTGCATCCCAGGGTACTCAAGAAGGTGGCCCAAGAAACCGTGGATACATTGGTGATCATTTCCCAATATTCTCTCGACTGTGGACTGGAGGGTAGCCAATGTAACCCCAATTTTTAAGAAAGATGGGAGAGAGAAGTGGGGAAGATGCTTGAGTCAATTCTTAAAGATGTTATAGCAGCGCATTTGGAAAGCAGTGACAGGATCGGTCAAAGTTAGCATGGATTTATGAAGGAGAAATCATGCTCGACTAATCTACTGAAATTGTTTGAGGATGTAACAAGTAGACTGATGGCCGCACATTTAGAAGGCTTCCGAACGCGTTGTGTGGCCAGAAGGCTTCCCATCGGGCCGCGGCTGTGGACTGGGAGTCAACAGCTTCAAGTTCCTACATCTTTGATAATCTGTTTTCAGCCCAGCACAAAGGTACAATTGCAAAAAAATAACACCAACACCTTTACTTCCTCAGAAGATTGAGAAGATTCAGTGTGTCACAAATACTTTATTGAGCCACTACAAGTTTTATAGTGAAGAGCATATTGACTGGTTGCATCAGAGCCTGGTTTGGAAATTCAAATGTTCAAGTCTGAAGGAGGCTTCAAAAAGGGATAGACTTAGCGCTGTCCATCACGGGTATTGACTTCCCCACCATCAAAGGTATGTACAGGAAGCACTTCCGTAAGAAGGCAGTTAATACTATTAAAGACCGGCATCACCCTATCCATGCTCTCCTTTTGCTGCCACCATAGGAAGAAGATACAGGAGCCTGGAAACTGTTACCTCCACATTCAAGTTCAACTTCCACCCATCAATCATCAGGTTCTTGAACCACCCGACACAACGCCACGGACTTTTCACTTCCATGACTGCTCTACTGACATTTGCTTTACACTATCGTGGTCTAGTTTACTTGAAAGAAATGATAATTTTTGTGTAGTTGTGTCTCATGGTGCATATGACAAATAAACACTGTTGATTGTTGAGTTACAGTATGAGGGGAGAAAGATGGCAAGGAGTTTCACTGCTTTAGGAGGATGGAGGGACGTGAAAAATTTCACACACCAAGTGAAACTGAGGGAAATAAAGAGACGCAATATCGAAATAAAGTGAAACTTTACCGTTTGAGGAAGACAGAGGGAGGTGATCAGTTGTACAGTTTGTAGAGCATTAGCTACATTAAGACTTCTACATGTTCCTTCAACATGTGGAGATTGTGGAGTAGGTTAGGGGTTCCTCAGTTTATGACAGGTGAATTGTTTGATAATACTTTAGAAGACTGAGGGAGCTGTGTTGTTTCAAAGGAAGGCAATTGAGGATTCCAAAAACTATGGGGAGACTGAGGGAAGCGATGTATATCATTGCTCAAGAAAGGCAACATGTTATGCAGTTGAGGTGTGATTGAGGGCGGTGAAGAGTTCCAGTGTGACAGGAGTGAGCGGTTCCCTATTTTGTGGTTGTGGAGAAGTTCCTCTGTGCATCATATATATTAATTGGATGGCACAGCAGTAGAGTTGCTGCCTTACAGCACCACAGACCTGGGTTTGATCCTGACTACGGGTGCAGTCTGCATGGAGTTTGTACGTTCTCCCCATGACATCCATGGGGTTTCTCCGGTGGCTCCAGTTTCCTCCCACACTCCAAAGACATACAGGTTTGTAGATTCATTGGCTTGGTAAAATTAAAAAATTGTCCCTAGTGTGTGTAGGACAGTTGCGTGCAGGGGTCATTGGTCGGTATGGACTTGGTGGGAAGAGCCTGTTTCTCTAAACTAAACTAAACTAAACTAAACTAATGAGTTGAAGGAGAATGTAGGTGGCATGATTAGTAAATGTGCAGATGACACCAAAATAGTAAGATTAAATGAGAACTTACCAGTTTGAAGTTTGATCCTTATGTTATGAGGAGTTATGATGAGGGATTTCGTGAAGACCCTGCCAGCACGCATGCGCGACATTCTTCAAAGCAGCGGTGTGAAATCACAGATACAAGTATTGACTGAAGAGAGTAAGATTTAAGAGAAACTAACATACCAATTGACCTTATGATAGAGTGTTGGGAGCGGAGGGCACGAAATCCCTCATCGCAACTCCTCATAAAATAAGGATCAAACTTCAAACTGGTAAGGTAACCATATAACAATTACAGCACGGAAAAAGGCCCTCTCGGCCCTTCCAGTCCGTGCCTACCATTTCCTCCCACACAAAGTTCTTGTTTAATCTTACTATTTTACTTCGGAGTCACATGAGTGACTTTGTGAAAATTTCAAAGCTCTGTGATTTCATGCCCTGGAACCGAGTCCATGCACACGCACTGCCGTAATGACTGATGGAGAAAGTATGTTAACATATTTCAGACTGAAAAATAATAATGTATTTATTAATAAACAAACAATAAACCCCTAACTTCAGGGATTTTTAGGAAACAGAACTTAAAACAGTGTCTGCAAACGTTGCGGGTGTGGCCACAGGTTTGTTATAAAACCGCTGAAATGTACCCTCATTGACCCAACCCGCTGTTCTGAGGATGTGGTCCATGGGTACCTCCATGATCCTCGCCGCTGATGTGGACACAGCCGTGGTAGAATGAGATTTAAAAACATCAGTGTCTACCCCTGTTGCACCCAACACCACCCTGAGCCACCTGGAAATAGTCTGTACAGTTACCCTATGGTGAGGGTGTTTAAAACTGATTTTAAAAATACCTACTTCCGTACCCCTGATACTTTTGGTGACATTTATATAATGTCGAAGGTGGATGGCTATACAAAGACATTTATCAACAGGATATGCCAGAAATTCCAATTTTAGACTGGTTGTTCCTGGTCTGTGATGTTTTAGTAACTCATCAACAGAGAAGGTTACTTTGGTGGGAGTTGAGACCATATTATCCAGTTTTAATTTGTGGAGGGTCTGGACCCGTTGTGCAGTGACGAGTGCCATTAGCATCACCACTTTGTAGGTGAGCTTGGCCAGTGGGAGATTTGAGACTGGTGCCCAACTCCTGAGTAGAGATAAGACCAGTCCGATATCCCAGGTCAACGTGTATCGTGGTCTGGGAGGGTTGGAATTAAAAATATCCCTCATAAGTTTGGATACCAAAGGATGGGATCCCACTCCAAGCCTGAGGTAGGATCACAAAGCACTCCTCGCGCTGTTGATAGCACTGTAACTGAGACCCTCATCGTAGTGAAGGCCCGCGAGCAATTCCAGCACATCCGTGATGGTGGCAGAGTTGAAGGTTGTACCAGTCCTGGAACAAAACACCTCCCATTTCCTTCCATATGACCATGGCACGGATGATTTTCCCCCATTATGGGATGAATCAGGAAGTTTGGGCGTTTGGGAAGCGGAAAACATGGTTCCTTTACCATGTTGGTGACCACCGGGAACCATGGCTATGTAGGCCAGTCGGGTACTATCAGTATCCCTGAAGCGGAATCTAATTGGATTTTCCCAGTACCCGACTGATGTGGCAGAAAGGGGGAAATACATAGAAGAACAAATTCCCCCAATGTAGCGAGAAAGCGTCCATCGCTACAGCCCCAGGGTCTGGTTGCCATGAGACATAGTTGGTATCTGATGGTTCAGTCTGGACGCAAAAAGGTCAATATCTGGTGTTCCATACTGCGCTATAATGACAGTAAATACCTGGTGGTTCAACATCCATTCGGTGTTGTCATTCAATATCCGTGACCTGGTGTCCGCCACTGTATTTAGCTTACCCGGAAGGTATGTAGCTGAAATCCAAATGTTTCTTTCAATGCACCAGTGCCAAATTATGTTTGCCAATTCATCACAAGATATCGACTTGATACCACCCATATGATTCAATTATGCCACCACTATGGTGTTGTCTATTTGTAGACGAACATGCAGGTGATGCATGTTTGTACAGTAAGCCCATAGCCCGTGAAACGCTTCCAGCATTTCTAAATAGTTTATACCTCGTGACTGAAGTAATGTAGATTCATGCAAATTCCATCTACCGCCACAACTGGAGGTGGTGTCGGTAGCTCCCCAACCGTGAGCGCTGGCGTCAGTTTGCAACACGACTGAAGGATTTGTAACTTCGATGGGATTAAAGCAATGTCGAATGTTGCTAATCCACCATCGCAGCTCGTTTTTTGCTTTGGCCAGTAGCTGCATAGGCCTGTCAAAATGCCCAGCATGAGACTTTAGTGCTGAGATTTTTGCTCTTTGTAAATTTTGATAATGTAATGGTCCATAATATGCAGCTGGAAATGTAACCACAAGTTTCCCGATTACCCTGGCAGCGTGTCGAATGGTCGGTTTGCTGGCGCAAGCAAGGCTATTACATGCCTTTATTAAATCTGCCGTTTTGTTATTTGGTAAGGTGACAGTCATGTGAATTATGTTAAATAGTGAACCCCAGATAGTCCATTACGACAGAGGGCGTTAACTTGGATTTGTCTAGATGGATGACGAACCCCAGCTCTTGAAATAGTAACTTGGTGGCTGTCACAGCTAATTTAGCCAATTCAAAGGTTTTCCCCACAATTAAAATGTCATCAAGATAAGCCATGACTATGTGGTTTTGTTTTCGTAAAGATTCCAATGCCGGTTTCAATATTTTGGTAAATAACCTGGGAGCTGTTGTTAGTCCATTAGGCAGTGCTCTCTACTGCCACAGTTGCCCCATCCAGACAAACTTCAAATATCTGCGGTGATCTTTATGTATGGGTACTGAATAATGTGCATCTTTTAAATCAATGCAGGCCATGAAGTACCCTCTGGAAATCAATTGTTTGGCAGTTTCAAATGTTTCCATCTTGATGTGGGTATACTGCACAAAAGTATTCAGTTAGGTTAAGTCAATAATAATATGACATCCACCATATTTTTTGGTTTTGGTAAAGGTGTTTGATACAAACTCAAGAGGTTCATGTTTTGTTTTCTCTATTACTCCCTTAGCATATAATCTAAATAGTTCTGCATATCCTTCTACTTTCTCTTTTTGAGAAAGCATAATATTTCCGGCTAGGTACATGTTGAACTGGTAGGAGGAGTTGTTGATGAATTCAATTTTATATCCCTGAATACTGTGTAATATAAAGAGGTCAGAAGTTATGGAGCTCCATGCTTCCCCAAATAGGTGCAACTACCTCCCCCTTGTGAAGTTATACATGAAGTATTCCCAAGGGAACCATACCTCCTTACCTCCATGGTTATCGGTGGTGTTTGGTCTTCCGTCCTTGGTTCTTGGGAAGTGGAGGCGCTGTGGTGTGGGGTTGACGCATCTTCCATGCAGGTCGCGCTGGGCCCTGGCCTAAAAAAGACCTTTGTGTGTATGTCGCGACCTTTGGATTTGCACCCGTCATCCTGTCTGGGTGGAAGCGGGGCCTGTTGGGTGTTGCATAGGGATGCTGCCGCCAGTATGCTGTTGGCCTGTTGGTGGAAGGTGGGTTTATCATGCCCACTGCTTTGGTTTCCTCATCCAGGTCCATGACCTGTTTAGGCAGGTTATCCCCAAACAGCAAATTCGGCGACGGTGTGGCGCTGGCTTTGCACAACTCCGCAAATTTGGGGTTGAGCGTGGGACGGATCGTGCTCTACCTGAAACAATTGATTTCATATTGTGCGTTGCAGAACAGGGCTAATCCTGTTGCTCCTCCGTCATGTCTGTGCCATCAACGGACCTGGCCAACGCAGTGATTCCTGCGGTTAGCAGTTGTAGAATTTTCTGCATTTTTAATTCTTGTGCCCTGATGCTAGGGCTTATGTTCCCCCAAATGGGGGTGTTGACAGTAGGCACATTCAGCAACACGCAGTTCTCCAGGGCCAGATATTTGGCTTTAGTCTCGGTTATTACCTGCTTCTGTAGCTGGTGTGTAGTCAAGTAATTGATACTTGCTGCTAACCGCGGCTGAAGTGGCTGCCCTTTCTTGGATGGCTGTGCAAATTTGTGCAAACCATCCCCAGAAGTTCCTCTTGCATCCCCTGCAATTTTGGGTCTTTTGTCATCCCCTCTTCAAAGTCAGCCCAGCCCTGACTTCTGGCACTCCCCTCCGAGGAGGGAGAGAAATTGGACAGTCCTGGATGGGGTGCTGTCGTGGGCCTGTGCTGCGGTCCATGGGGACCATGCTCCTGCAGGCGTAGGTCCCTCTGGAGCAGTTGCTCCATCATCCGCTCCATGTGGGCAATGCGATCGCCGTCGCTGTCTGCGAACGGCATGTCGTTGTCCCTGGACTCGGCTGAGTCTGGAAAGTCGGTGCCTGCCGTATAAACGGGGCTACACGACTTTCGCGCGGATCTGCCGCCAGTCCACGGTCTTCCGGACCGATACGGTGGAGAGTCGGTGCCAGCCGTATCAACGGGGCTACACGACTTCCACGCAGATTTGCCGCTAGTCCGCGGTCTTCCGGACTAAAGAGGTGGAGAGTCAGTGCCTGCCGTATGAACGGGACTACATGACTTCCGCGCGGATCTGCCGCCAGTCCATGGTCTTCTGGGCTGAAGGGGTGGAGTGTTGGTTCCTGCCGTACGAATGGGGCTAAACGACTTCCGAGCAGATCTGCCGCCAGTCGCGGTCTTCCAGGACTGAAGCGGTGGAGAGTCGGTGCCTGCCGTATCAACCGGGCTACACGACTTCCGCGCGGATCTGCTGCCAGTCCGCTGTCTTCCGGACTGTAGCGGTGGAAAGTCGGTGCCTGCCGTATCAACCGGGCTACTCAACTTCCGTTCGGTTCTACCGCCAGTCCACAGTCTTCCGGACTGTCGCGGTGGAGAGTTGGGGCCTGCCGTATTAACGGGGCTACCCGACTTCCGCACGGTTTTGCCGCCAGTCAGCGGTAGTCTTCCGGACTGTAGCGGAATGGGGGCTGCCGTATATTCAACGGCCAGCTCTGGAGAATTTTGCCACTGAACTTTCTTCGGAGTCTCATGGCCCTCCGTGGCCTGCCTGGAAGGAGCCCTTTTCTTGCTTTGTGTCTTTTCCATGTTCAGCTCTGGGTGCTCTGTAATAGAGATAAACACGGAGCGCCAAACCAGCTCAAGGTTAGTAAAACTTACCTGGAGGGTCTTTTGAAAGTTGCTGGTAGAGGAACACACCCAGCTTGTCGGTTGCAATGCGAGCAACGATATGTCGTGCATGTGTGCTTGCGGGGTCTTCACGAAGTCACTCACGTAACTCCGAAGTAAAATTGTTGGTTAAGTGGACAGTGAAGAAGGTTGTCTAAGGTTACAACAGGATATTTATTAACTCATATAAATGTGAAGTGAACCATTTTAGGACGTTAAACCAGTCTGGGCCATACATGGATCCTGGGGAGTGTTTTTGAACAGAAAGAACTAGTGGTACAAGTACATAGTTCCCTGAAAATTGGAACACAGGTAGAAAAAGGTGAATGGCATGTTTGCCTTGATGGTTCATGGCGTTGATTACAAAAGTTGGGACGTAATCTTGTACACAACGTTAGCAAGACTGCAGTTGAAGTATAATGTATAATTCTGATTGTCACACTACAGGAAAATGTGATTAAGTTAGAGAGGTTGCAGAAGAGATTCACAAGGATGTTGCTTGGACAGGGAGGTTTGAGTTATACGCGAAGCTTTGATAGGTTGGGATTGTTTTCCCTGACGAATCCAATAATGATTCCAGTGTAGTGGCACCTGGTAATGTCGAACCCTCACTATTGGCTGGCACGGTCACGTAAACGGGGGAGCGCTTTCGCAGGTTTTCTGTAAAACCAACCAATGAATGAGCATTGTTTATTTTGGCTGTCAATATGGATTCGGGTAATCACTTTATTTTTGTTTAAAAAATAAAGAACTTTGTTGTACCAGACTGTCTCGACTCGCCAAACTGGTGAGCCCGTTAGTCAGATCTGTACTCGGACTCTCAACATGCAAGCCACCACCATCCCCGACGTCCAGCTTCCCCAGCAAAACGCCGTGGCCCTGAAACTGCCCGTTTTCAGGGCTGAGCAGCCTCAATTGTGGTTCGCCCACATAGAGGCCCAGTTCAAACTTCTAAATATCATTGCCGACGTCAGCTAATATTTCTATGTGGTCGGGGCGCTCAGCCAAGAGACAGCCACGCGGTTGCTGCACTACCTACAAGACCCGCTGGCCATCGGCAAGTACAAGGGCCTGCTACGTACCTTCGGGCTCAGCGGTCGAGATCGCGCCGCCCGCCTGCCGTACAAGGACGGCCTAGCGATCGGAAACTGTCCGCCTTGATGAGCGAGAAGCTCGTGTTGATGGACGGCCACCGACCCTGCCTGCTTTTCAAGCAGGGGTTTCTAGAGCAAATGCCCGACGACATCCACCCACTGCTCGCCTGGTCAGATTTCACAGACCCTATGCAGCTAGACGTTTATGGGAAACCCCGCACGTTTGTGGGAAACGCCTCGGCCGATCGTCAGTAGGGGTTATCGCGATTGGCCAAAACACCCGCCTCTACATGCTAGACCACCATTCCGGACTTTGTTTCCTGGTTGACTCCGGGGCCATCGTCAGCATCCTTCCCCCGACTGGGCTGGACACTCATGCTGGTAAGCGAGGCCCCGTCCTGACTGCTGTCAACCGGAGTACTATCCGCACCCTGTCCCTCAACTTCGACTCCCGCCCACACGACTGGACCTTTACCGTTGCGGACATGGCGCAGCCGCTCCTGGGCGCCGACTTCCTTCGGGCCTTTTCGCACATGGTGGACGTATGGCGTGGGCGCCTCGTTCCACCGGCGGGCCCCAGCCCCAGCCCCACAACCCGCGGAACCCCAGCCCGCAGCTGAACGCGGTGGCTGAGGTCGAGGGCTCCTATGCCTCCCTGCTCGCTGAGCTACTCACGGCCCGTTTCTGCGCGGCCACCCTCAAGTACAGGATAGTGCATCATATCCCCACCACAGTACTGCCATTACACGCTCTGGTGCGCCGGCTCCCACCCGACAAACTGCGCATCGCCAAGGCCCAAGGAACAGTTCCAACTGATGGAGGACGTGGGGATCGTATGGCGCTCGGATATCCCGTGGGCATCCCCATTACACATGGTCCCTAAAACATGGGGGGGGGGGGGGTGGAGACCATGCGGGGATTATAGGCGCCTCAATGCTGTTACGACCGCGGACCGCTTCCCTGTCCCACACATCTCTGCTCATTCTCTGCTCATCTGGAAGGTGCATACCTTTTTTTCGAGGGTGGACCTGGTCCGCGGATATCATCAGATCCCTGTTCACCCAGACGATGCCCCAAAGACCGCCACCATCACCCCGTTTGGGTTGTTCGAGTGGCTCCATATGCCTTTCAGCTTAAAAAACAGCGCGCATGCATTCCAGAGACTGATGGACATGGTGGGTAGGTGGCTACTTAGATGACATCCTGGTTGCGAACCGCTCCCAACAGGAACACCCCACGCACATGCGGGCGCTGTTCCAGCGGCTCCTGGACAATGGACTCGTAGTCAATCCTGCCAAATGCCAGTTTGGCCTCCGTACAATTTCATTCCTGGTGCACCATGTTACCCCGCAGTGCTCCACCCCATTACTATCTAAGGGGGAGGCCATCCGGCAGTTCCCCCGGCCGCTCACTGTAAAAGGGCTGCAGGAGTTTGTCGGCATGGTTAACTTCTATCATTGTTTCGTGCCGGCAGTGCCTCACTTTTAAGCCACGGGTTCTCGTGTGGTCCACCGAGGCTGAGCTGCGTTCGATGGTGCAAGAGGCGCTGGCCAAAGCCACCATGTTGGTACACCCGCGGGCCCCAGCCTCGACTGCTCTCACAGTAGACGCCTCCGATATGGCCGTGGAGCAGCCGCTAGCTGAGCCCCTCCAGCGCAACTACAGCGCGTTCGACCGGGAGTTCCTCGCCCTGTACCTGGCCATCTGTCACACTAGATACTTCCTGGAGGGCAGGCCGTTCACGGCCTTTACTGACCACAAGCCCTTAACGTTCGCCTTGGCAAAGGTGTCAAACCCCTGGTCCGCTGGACAGCAGCGACACCTGGCATTTGTGTCAGAGTTTATGACGGACGTACAGCATGTGGCTGGGAAGTTCCACACGATCGCCGACGCCTTGTCCCGCCCGGCTCTCCTGGCTGTGGCGGCCGTGGACCATGGTGTGGATTACGTGAAGTTTGCTGCAGCACAGCGCTCGGGCGACGCGATGGATGGCTACAGGGCGGCCACTTCAAGGTTATGGTTGGCCGACGTTCCATTCGGCCCCACGGGAGCGTTGGTCCTGTGCTATGTTTCCACCGGGCGCCCACACCCCATTGTTCCCGCGGGTTGGCGGATTTTCGACGCCATCCGTGGCCTGGCCCACCCTTCAATCTGGGCGACTTCTGCGCTGGTGGCGGACAAATTTGTCTGGCAGGGCCTCCGCAAGCAGGTCGCTGCTTGGGCTATAGCCTGCATCCCTGCCAGACATCCAAGGTTCAGCGTCATGTACGAGCCCCAGTGCAAGACTTTGTGGTTCCCTCATGCCGTTTCCAACACATCCATGTGGATTTAGTGGGTCCCCGCGGTGCCACGCATCTCCTCACGGTCATGGATCGGTTTATGAGGTGGCCTGAGGCTATTGCACTGTTGGACACCTCCGCCGCGCCTTGTTCCCGGGCTCTCGTGGCCCATTGGATTGCTAGGTTCGGGGTTCCGGCAGACATTTCCACCGACCGGGGGCTCAGTTTAGGCCCTCATTGTGGGCTTCACTGGTGAAATTATACGGGGCGCAGTTGCACCACACCACCGCCTATCACCCCCACTGGTAGAACTACCTGCGGCACTGAAGGCACGGCTCACGGGTCTAGACTGGGTCGACCAGTTGCCTTGGGTGATGTTAGGCTCCGCACGGCCCCTAAAGCGGACTGAGTTGGTATATAGTAGCAATGTTACAAAATTTTGAGATTTTAAAAATTAAGTCTGCAATTTATCCCATCAGATAAAGCATAAAAAGAAGTTTAATTTGACACCCAATTCACTTTCATATCTTCAGTATTAAGAAAGTTATGACCATTTTCATACTCGGAAATTAGCATCTTGTTCCCCATTGCCTTTCAATTGACTTAACTCAAAAGCTGTGATCTAGAACCATTAAAAGCCCATAACTTTCTTAAAAATTAAGAGAACTCAATGAAATTTTCAGTTATTATAGATTGAAGCATTCTGAAACAAATATGAAACAATCTTACTTGGATGACCTGAAATTAAAGCATATAATTAGTTATCTAATTGTAGCTATTTACAAAATTCAATGAGTAGATTTAAACATCTATCCATTTCTTAAGAAAAGATAAACTTTTTTTAAATTGCCTAAGTGTCCAAATAACATTCACACAATAATCCACAATAAAACATAATTTTTAAATCTCATTTTCATGAATTTCTGGGCCACAATAGACCAAATGGAATGAATTTAGAGTTTGATGCCTGTAAATTAATGGCCATTTAAATCAACTAACGAGTGGGTTTTAGTGGAATGCGGTGGATTGGAACGTTGCGGTTTGCTGTGAAGTCGATATGAAAAATACAGCCGGTTCATACATTTTTTTGGACCCCATTTCGCAACATGAAAATGTTATTAAAGCCTCAATAAAAACCAACTTTTAATATAAAAATAAACTGTGTACCTTTGTTTCTCCCCTACGCAAAATCCTTCCCGTTATCGGCGCTCACGGCTTTTGAAGGTGATTTTTAAATTACTCTAGATAATAAATAATCTAGCGTAATTTAAAAATACCTTCATTAATGAAATGTCGGAGCGATTTTTCTTCCGCAACGAAATCGACCGTCATTGATCGATTTGCCCAGTCTGAAGAAAAACGGCACTTTAAGCCCGCCCCCCGCTGAAAGGCGCCAAAGTCACGCACACGGGGAGTGGCAGAGCTGCAGCGCTGCTCAAGGTAAGTTTTGTAACATACCTATATATAGCTCGACTTTGCGGGTGCCCGGGGATCTCCTCCCTGCAGTTCGAGGGCAGCCAGCGTTTCCCCCACTGCAGCGAATCTACGAGGATCCGTTCCGGGTGCTTTGCCCCGGCGTCGCGACTTTCCTGTTGGACGTCGGGGGCAGAGAGGAGATTGTCTCCATCGCTCGACTTAAGCCGGCCCACCTGGATGTCGACTGCCCGGTGGTGGTGGCGCAGGCACCGTGTAGGGGCCGTCTACTGGCCGGTCCGGTTGGGCCTGTTACCCTCTCACCTGTTGCAGGGCTACCAACTCTCAAGCTTTGAGCATGAGAATCACACATTTAAAGAAACTCTCACGCTCTCACGCTGATCAGAAATTTCTCACGCCCTGTGGTGAGAAATTCTGTGATCAACGAAAATGTCAAAACTCAGATAAACTGCATGGTCCGTGGGTGTTGGAGAGCCGGGGCTGAGGGAGGGATGGGAGCAGAACCAGCGGCGGGAACAGATGCGGGGAGCCGGGGCTGGCGAGTGTTTGCGGGGCTGGCGAGAGAGAGGGGTGAGAGGGAAGAGAGAGGGAAGAGAGAGAGGGGCTGGAGAGGGAGGAGAGGGTAAAAGAGAATGGGAGAGAGAGGGGGAAGCGAGAGGGGTGGTAACAGAGAGAAGAGGGAGAGGGGGGAAAGAGAGAAACGGGGGAAAGAGGGAGATGGGGGTACAAAGAGAAAGATGAGAGAGAGAGGAGAAAGAGAGCGGAGAGAGAGCAAGGGGAGAGTGAGGTGGGAGGGAGAAATGGGGGAGAGAGGGGGAAAGAGAGGGGGGGAGGGGGGAGAGAGAAGAAAGAGAGGGAGAGAGAGAGAAGGAGGGGGGGAGAGTTAGGGGAGAGAGAGGGAGAGAGAAGAGAGGGGGAGAGAGGGTACGAGAGAGAGGGGGAGAGTGAGGTGGGAGGGAGAGAGGGGGGAGAGAGGGGAGGGAGAGGGGGAGGGTTAGAGGGGGGAGAGAGACGGGAAAGAGGGGGGAGAGAGGGGGTTAGAGGAGAGACAGAGGGAGAGAGAGGAGAGAGAGTGGAAAGTGATGGGGAAGGGAGAGATAGAGGGGAGAGAGAGGGGAGGGAGAGAGTGGGAGAGAGAGAGAGGAGAGAGAGAGGGGGGACAGAGAGAGGGAGAGAGGGGGAGAGGGAGAGGGAAAGGAGAAGAGAGAGGGGGAGAGAAAGAGATAGGGGAGAGAAAGGGAGAGGGGGGAGAGAAAGGGAGAGGGGGGAGAGAGGGGCATAGAGAGGCAGGGCTGCCAACTCCCATGCATTGAGCGTGAGAATCACGCATTGTACCACATTCTCACGCTGGTCACAAATTTCTTTCGTTCTGTTGTGAGAAATTCTGTGATGAAAGAAAATTTTAAAACTCATATTAACTGCATGGGCCACGGGTGTTGGAAGCAGAAGCAACGACGGGAACAGATGCGGACGGGGAGCAGGGCTGGCGAGTATTTGCCGGGCTGGCGAGTCGCTCACTGCTGCTACGGCCATGGAGCAGCCTCAGTGCAAGGCGTCAGAAGCGTTGCGCTGCTGCCGTGAGAGTGTGCCAAATTCACCCAGGTGACCGGCATGGATCAGGCTGCGGCTCAGTGCATCCTGGGGGACAAACAGTGGCTGCTGGAAGTAAGTACCAGGCACTGGGTAGAAACGGTGGAAGATAGTGGACTTCAAATGGGGCTGGTTGGAGAAAGCATCCTGCTTTACCTGCTAGATTTTCACTTACTTTAACTGCAGGAAAAATGTTCCCGATGTTGGGGGAGTTCAGAACCAGGGGTCACAGTTTAAGAATAAAGGTGGGGGGGGGGGGCAGTTAGGACTGAGAAGAGGACAAACTTTCTTCACACAGAGAGTTGTGAATCTGTGGAATTCTCTGCCACAGAAGGCAGTGCAGACCAATTCACTGGATGTTTTCAAGAGAGAGTTACATTTAGTTCTTGGGGCTAACGAAATCAAGGGAAATGGGAAAAAACAGGAAAGAGGTACTGATTTTAGAAGAATAGCCATGATCATATTGAATGGCAGTGCTAGCTCGAAGGGCCGATGGCCTATTCCTGCACCTATTTTCTATCTTTCTATGCTTGAGTATATGGCAATAAAACTCAATCACTTGATTTTTGTCCATACCTCCAAATCTGTCCTATCCATGTATCAGTCTAACTTTATCTTAAATGTTGGGATGGTCCCAGCCTCAACTACCTCCTCTGGCAGCTTGTTCTATACACCCATCACCCAAGTCCCTATCCTGGGAGGGGGGACACCCTTCTTCCACACCCTCTCCCCACTCGGTTTCTCCACTCCCTCACTGGATACCCCCAAGGCCAGTGATCAGTGATTGGCCTTTGAAAAGCGCTCCATGGAGAACACTGCCAGATGTGAGCGGGGAACTGAGGCCAGTTGTCCGTGATGTCTGGATCCCAATGCTCAGCGCTTCATGTTTCGGAGTTGGCTAATGTTATTAATTTGTAATTAGTTGGCAAAACCTTAATTTATTCATCCGGAATATCCAGGGGGATGGGATAAGTGTAATATTAGATGACATGCAAGGTGTTAGGCTGTCTGTCACAACATACAGCCCTGATAACCCATTATTTCCTTCAGTTAAATATTGGGAAGGTAGCATTATTGTCATTTGCCACACAATTATTATTGTTGTTTACCTCACTGACTATTTCTAGGTCTGGAATAGTACTAGATGTGCAGTCAAAGCAATGACCAGGGGTGTGTCCAGCACTGGGAACCTAAGCAGGTAAGCATCTATGATCAGGGTAGACTACGGGGGCAGGTGTAAGGCTGGACTCGGGGTCGGGAATGAGTGAAGGTATGCAACTGGAGTCAGGGCCAGGAGTAATACCAGGTGTGCAGTGAGACCCAGGTTGGTCAACATGGACCAAGTGCTTGATTATAATCTAATTTCCATAGATGAATACACTAAATCATTCATGTGCTGCACCTGTTGATCAGAGCCTGGGTTCTACTGTGGAATGTAATTAGGAATGTAATTTACTGTAACCATATTCATAGATAATCCAATTTAAAGCATATATATTGCATTCATGTAAGTTAAAAGACCCGCTACAGTATGCACCATATTGCACAATGTCAAGCTGAAAAATGCAAAAGTTCCGTACTAATGGGAAGGGGACACCCTCCCCCCCCCCCCCCCCCCCACCCTCTCGGGCTTGGTCTCTCGCAATTTCTCGCTGCCAACTCTCTGTTGTTGTTTCGGTTCCCCCTGCACCATTACGGTCCCCTGGCTCTGTTCTGCCAGCCCCACCTGTAATGCCCGCCCTGTCCGTTGTTACCATGCGTTGCGGTTGCCATGTCCAGCCTCGCGCTCAGTTTCGTACCTCGGGTTCTGGGGGGGGTCCTGTAGCGGCACCTAGTGGTGGCCCTGTTAATGTCGAACCCTCGCTATTGGCTGGCACGGTCACTTGAGCGGGGGAGGGCGTTTTCACGGGTTTTCTGTAAAACCATTCATTCGAGCTCCACGCAGTTTGAGTGAGCATTGTATATTTTGGCTGTCAATATCGACTCGGGTAATCACTTTATTTTCGTTTAAAAAATAAAGAACTTTGTTATACCCGACTGTCTCGACTCGCCAAACCAGTATTTTCAGTTTTTATTTGTCGTTCGCCATTACCCAGGATTACAATGAGAACCTCAAGGCTCTTGGTCAGGACAACACGTTTCTTTAGGTATGTTACAAAATTTACCTTGAGCAGCGCTGCAGTTCTGCCGCTCCCCGTGTGCGCGACATTGGCGCCTTTCAGAGGGGGGCGGGCTTAAAGTGCCGTTTTTCTTCAGACTGGACGAATCGATCAATGTAGGGCGATTTCGTTGTGGAAGAAAAATCGCTCTGACATTTCATTAATTAAGGTATTTTTAAATTACGCTAGATTATTTATTATCTAGAGTAATTTAAAAATCACCTTCAAAAGCCGTGAGCGCCGATAACGGGAGGGAGGGATTTTGCGTAGGGGAGAAAAAAAGGTAAATAGTTTATTTTTACATTAAAAGTTGGTTTTTATGGAGGCTTTAATAATATTTTCATGTTGCGAAATGGGGTCCAAAAAAAAGGTATGAACCGGCTGTATTTTTCATACCGACTTCACAGCAAACCGCAATGTTCCAATCCACCGCATTCCACTAAAACCCACTCGTTAGTTGATTTAAATGGCCATTAATTTACAGGCATTAAACACTAAATTCATTCCATTTGGCCCAGAAATTCATGAAAATGAGATGTAAAAATTATGTTATATTGTGGATTATCGTGTGAATGTTATTTGGACACTTAGGCAATTTTAAAAAAGTTTATCTTTTCTTAAGAAATGGATAGATGTTTAGATCTACTCATTGAATTTTGTAAATAGCTACAATTAGATAACTAATTATATGCTTTAATTTCAGGTCATCCAAGTAAGATTGTTTCATATTTGTTTCAGAATGCTTCAATCTATAATAACTGAAAATTTAATTGAGTTCTCTTAATTTTTAAGAAAGTTATGGGCTTTTAACGGTTCTAGATCACAGCTTTTGAGTGAAGTCAATTGAAAGGCAATGGGTAACAAGATGCTAATTTCCGAGTATGAAAATGGTCATAACTTTCTTAATACTGAAGATATGAAAGTGAATTAGGTGTCAAATTAAACTTCTTTTTATGCTTTATCTGATGGGATAAATTTCAGACTTGATTATTAAAATCTCAAAATTTTGTAACGTTGCTACTTTCTTTCCCCCACCCAAAATGTTACTTGTTTGATTTCTGATGTTTCTTGATCTGACGAAAGATCATTGATCTGAACTATTAAATTTTGTTTTTCTCCCACAAATAATGCCTGACCTGCTGAATATTTCGAACATTCTCTGCTTCATCTCAGATTTCCAGCTTAAATGTAGGTTAGAAACACGAGATACTGCAAGAAGCCTGAATCTTGAACAAAAATGCAAAGTGCTGACGGACCAGAGTTGAGTTCCTACAGCTGTATAATTGTCACGTTCCTCAATTGCCAGTAATATTATTCCTTTACTGTTCCACCCTCTATTGTTGCTACTTAGTCACGAGCTTTATCCCAGTGACACTCCCCCAGCATTACTTTCTTCGTTCCTCTGTGCGCTCCTTGTACAGCTCCCCGCACGTCTCTCTCTCTAACTCCAGTGCAATTTCATTTCCGTGGTCTGTTGTTTGCGATTGGTCCGATGGCGTCGCTCCGTTCGCTGCTGCTGGCTCTGGGCCTCAGCCTGCCCGTCACCAGCAGCCCCGGGGTGGTGCTCATCCTGGCCGATGACCTTGGATACGGAGATCTGGGTTGCTTCGGCCATCCAAGCTCCCGAACTCCCAATCTAGACCGACTGGCAGCTTCGGGCAGGAGGTTCAGCGACTTCTACAGTGCGTCCAGCCTCTGCAGCCCATCTCGGTGAGAGAGAGTCCCGCGGTCTGACAGCGGGGTTAGGCCGGGTCTTGGAAGCGAGTTGGGCCGGGACTTGGAAGCGGGTTGGGCCGGGACTTGGAAGTGAGATCTGGGGAAATCTGTCACAGTTTAAATAATTTCAGCACTACCTAATCCAACAGTATAGTATTAGCTTTGCTGTATTGCAATGTAACAGACTATAACTATGAATCAGTAAAATTGCGAACTATTATGTCCATTGATCTGCTCTCAACCTCTGAAAACCAAGGAGAAAATGGGAGCTTCCCACTGAGCCTCATCGCAGGATTAAGGACAGGAGCTCACTGTTAAAAGGGGGATTTGAACCTAGTCGAATTCTGAGGTTATAAAGTTCCCACTGGACTAAAAACTTACTTCAAGCGATGGGAAAACAGAATCAGCCACTTGTTCAGAAATTCAACTTGGAAGTCTTAACCCAGTCTTTAAATGACGAATGTATGACTTAAGATAGACACAAAATGCTGGAGTAACTCAGCGGAACAGGCAGCATCTTCAGACTCCAGTCTTGGGTCGAGACCCTTCTTTAGACTCCAGTCTGAAGAAGGGTCTTGATCCGAAACGTCACCCATTCCTTCTATCCAGAGATGCTGCCTGTCCTGCTGAGTTTCTCCATCATCTATCTTCGGTGTAAACCAGCATCTGCAGTTCCTTCCTACACAAATATATGGATTATGCTTTCCACCATTGTTGGTGACTTTGCCATGGACCCAAATAAAGGTTTCTCAACATTTTAAAAGAAAAATCTCAGTTTTTACACTGTGCTAATTGTCATGTTTTGCTTCTTCCTTTTAGCGCAGCCTTGCTCACGGGCCGTTACCCAACACGGTCCGGAATTTACCCAGGCGTTTTCTTTCCAGGGTCAAGGGGGGGACTTCCTCTGAATGAAACTACGATTGCTGAATTGTTGAAGCAGCAGGGATATGTCACCGCAATGGTGGGGAAGTGGCACTTGGGCTACGGACTAAATGGGAGCTACCTACCCATCCACCAAGGTTTTGATGAATTCTTGGGCGTTCCATACTCCCATGACCAGGGTCCCTGCCAGAACCTGACCTGTTTCCCACCGAATATCAAGTGTTATGGAAAGTGTGACCAAGGTGTGGTCCTCTTGCCCTTGGTCAAGAATGACAAGGTGGTCCAGCAGCCAATCAGCTTTACCAAGCTCACTCCAGCGTACGATCGATTTGCAAGAGACTTCATTCTAAGAGCATCGAAACAGGGGAAACCATTCTTCCTTTATTATGCATCACATGTGAGTAGTTTGCCATTTATAACTTTTTGGCAACATTTCAGCCAGGGCTGACTGTCCACCAACACCTGCAGTTTATAATGCTTACCATTCCTGGTCCTCTCAACCAGCTTTGCAACCCTCTGAGATCTTTGGAATGCACTAGTCCTGTTATCTTGTGCATTCCCACACCACTGGTTTCTCTGCTTTCAATTGCTAAGGCCCAAAACTCTGGAATTCTTCCCCACCCACTTCGCCTGACCATCACCTTTTTTTTAATACTCCTGTGAAATGCTGATTAAACCTACTTTGACCACATGTAGGTTAAAGTATGTCCTCTCCAATATCTCCTGGCATGATTCAGTGTCAATCTGCTGATGAATCTTTTGCAATTATATATATATTAAAAATGTGCAATAGAGAATGAATAGTGTTTTGATTTAAATGCAAGTGTGATACACTACTATCCTAATTAATTTGCATGGGCAGTGTGGAACAAATATCATGTGGCGAAACCTTCAGTTCTTTATATCAGGCTGTGGGGTAAAGGTGGAACATCCTACAAGGATTTTTACTCTGCATGTAGCCTGTGTTCCACTAAATGCTGCTCAGACTAGCATTTTGTAATTAGAAAATAAATTCTAAAATCATGACTGGTCAGTCTTACGCAGATAATTATACATTTCTGATATACCTTTGTGCTGTTCTGGAGGTATTCACCACTTGATCTGAACAGCATCTGTAATGGCAATCCTAATTTTCCACTCCTGTTTCAGCATACTCATTATCCACAGTTCGCAAGCGCAGGCTTCACAAGACAAACTAAGAGGGGTCCTCTGGGGGATGCACTGATGGAATTTGATGGTTCGGTGGGGCAGATAATGAAGGCTTTACATGATGCCGGAGTGGAGAATAACACATTAATCTTCATCACCAGCGATAATGGGTATGTAGATTTAGAAATACACAGTTGTTATGTGTCTGAAATATGCAGGACATTTTTAGTTCTATGTATTTATTCTAGGGATTGCTGGCAAAACCAGAATTTTTTCCCATTGATAGTTGCACATGAAACTGGTATTGAGTTTTTAAAAGCTGTTGCAGTCAACCAGTTTGATACACTTGACAATCCTGCTGGGCTGCTACTGGTGTCAAAGTTTGTTTCTTAAAAAGCAGATAGCAACAAAAGTTGTTAAAGGTAAACCATGGCAATCTTAAATTGATTCGTCAGATGGGATTGGCAAAAGATCTTCAATGAGCACAAACATTGCTCAGTGCTTCTGACTCCCCTCACAGAACAAAGAAAAGTTAGCACAATTATACATTTTTCTTATCAGTAAAACACTCCTACCATGTCTGAATATGGCATGACTGAAAGATTGTATAGCCTTTCAGAATATAGGAAAAGTTGGGTCCAAATCAAGCTCATCCAATAACAAGTTATTACTTATCTCTGGAGCATCAGCTATTTTTTTTCAATCTTGACTTCTTAATGTCCTTGAAAAGAAGCACATGTCATTGTGCAGGCTGCCATCTTAATGTCTTTATTGAAAAGACAACCTGTCCTCCATATTGTGTTCCATATAATTTACAAAGTCATTCAGACTTGGCACTGAGCCATTCTTTTGTTCTACTAGTCCATGCTTTTGTAGAAGAGCCACTCCATTTTAGATTTGACTATTAGCTCTTTCACTGGGACAGTCAGTTGTTAAGCACATTGTTGTGAGAATGAAATTAATGCTGCCTGACCAATGGCATTGCCTTCTTCCAGGCGAACATCCTCAGCATTGAATTCTTCATAGTCAGTCAGCTCCACTGGGTAGGCCAATCACTCATGTCGCTAATGCTGGAAACAGACATTCTGCCCCAAGCTTTGTCACAAAGCAAAAATAGCAAGTTGTCCAGAGAAAGATTGAAGGATGTGGTTAAAGTCTCCTTGAAAGAATGCAAAATCACCACTAGCTACATGGAATCTCTGGCCCATGACCATTCAAAGTGGAGAAGGAGCATTGGGAATGGCACTGAGAATTTCAAGTCTTTGCATTAGGAGCACAAGGACGTTCAATGGACCAGCAACTAATTCCCCATCTGCAGCAGGTCTATGAGTCCCACCTTGGTCCCATCCATCACCTACAAATCTTCAAAATGGGAGTGGGACCTGATCACCCTCAATCCCAAGGGATTGCCACTAAAGTTAAGAGTGTGTAGGAAGACAGGTTGCCTTCTCTAACAGATGATCAAATAGTTTCAATCCATTCACTCGAAAGATACCTGGACTGGAATGCTTGAGTTATAAGGAGAGATTGGATAGGCTGGGGCTTTTTCCCCTCAACATAGAAGGCTGAGGGGTGACCTAATAGAGGTATGTAAAATCATGAGGGGCAGAGATATAATGAATGATCACGGCCTTTTCCCAGGATGCAGTAGCTAAAATTACGAGGCACATGGAACGAGATGCCAGATGAAGCTGAGTTAGAAGCCGATTGTAATTAGTTAGTAGCAGCAGTATATATTTAATTTCAAACATGTAAAACACAAAAAGTTAAAAACAAAGCACGATAACAATAAAATGAAATGAACAATACACCTGTACACTTTGAATAACTTCTCATAAACATCGTAAATTAAATCTTACATGTTCGAAAGGAGCAGAAGTATACACTTATTTATACCTACCCCTTCTCTGCTACTCATCAATTAATTCACAAACTTTATCTCCATAACTTTATCACATACACAAATATATACATACTTACATACATATATCCATACATATATAAACTTAACCGTCATCGCAGCCCTTCCTCATTCTTAAACCTCTGGAAAATATTTTTTTTGCAATTCTTCATAAACTGAGTAATGTTTGTGCTTTGCTTGAGTTCCACATCCAAATCATTCCACAATCTCACCCCACAGATTGAAATACACATATTTCATAGTTGTACGAACACAAAATTTCTTTAAGTTAAGCTTTCCTCACAAATTATAACATCCCTCCCTGTTAAAGAACATTTTTTGTGTATTAACTGATAGTGAATAATTTCTTGTTTTATACACTATTTGTACAGTATTAAATTCTACTAAGATTTAGTTTATAACCAGAAAAACTACTAAATTGATTAAGTAATGCTACTATTGCCGGAATTAGAAATAAGGGTTCAGGGTTAGAAATAAATAATAACAAATCATCTGCATAAAGAGATAGCTTATGCCCGCGGACAATACCAGAAATATTAGGGGATTCCCTAATAGCGGTGGCTAAAGGTTCCATAGATATATTAAATTGTAAAGGACTTAAAGCTCTGTCAAAAGAGCCTGAAAAAAAGGGGATCTCTTATTAGTAAATACAGCAGCCTGAGGTATATGATATATCAGCTTGATCCAAGAAATAAACTTTGGACCAATCTTAAATTTTTCAAGTGCATTGAATAAATATTCCCATTCTACTCAATCAAACACCTTCTCAGCATCGAGTGCCAAATCTTTCTTCAACGTTATAGACTCCAAACTTTCTTCATATATATGGCAGAATAAAAATCCCAGACTAAGTAAAAAATACTTACAGAAATTTTAAAAAGATGGTGGTTTGGCATTGCCGAACCTTAGATTTTACCATTGGGCAGTCATAGTGTTCGTTATTTAACATTTTGGACAAAAGATTTAGAAGATACCCAATGCCCAGGATGGATAAACCTTGAACATGATTCCCTACAAGGGCTATCATTGACCTCTATCCTAGGGGCCTCGTTACCTTTCACAATTACGAGATTGAATAAATATACGACTAACCCAGTAATAAGACATACATTCCAAATATGGTTTCAATTTTGTACGTTCTTTGGACTAAATGATTTTATCTTATTGAGTCCTATTTTATCCAATTTTCTCTTCCAACCATCTAGTACTGATCACATTTTTTTGTTATGGAAGAGGAAGGGATTAGTAACTTTTCGTGATTTGTTTTTGGAGGGTTGGTTTATGTCTTTCGAACAACTCTCCAATAAATATAACTTACCTAATTCACACTATTTTAGAAATGTACAAATTAGACATTTTTTCAAGGCTATTCTACCCCCTTTTTCTGTTACCACATCAAACCGAAATTTTGGAATTTTTTTTACAGTTGAACCAGTATCAGAAAGGATTAATAACGACTATTTATGAGTTGATTTTGAAATTACAAATAAATATATTTGATAAAATTAAGAATGACTGGGAAAGAGAACTCCAAACTTCTTTATAGAGAAATGGGAGAGGATTCTTCAATTATTCAATACCTCTTCAATGTGTGCAAGACACGCTTTGATACAATTCAAGGTGGTTCACAGAGCTCATATGTCAAAAGATAAGTTGGCTCCTTTTTATGGTCATATAAATCCTACCTGTGACAGATGTAACGCTGAAGTGGCCTCACTGTGCCATATGTTTTGGTCCTGCCCACTTTTGAAAAAACATTGGAAAGATATTTTTGACTATTTCTGTAGTCTTAGGTATTGATTCACAACCTCATCCTATTACTGCAATTTTTGGGCTACCAATGTTAGATTTTATTAATTTGTCCCGCTCCGCCCGTCGGTTGATTGCTTTTACCACATTAATTGCCAGAAGATCTATTTTATTTAAATGGAAAGACTCCAACCCTCCGACCACACTCCAGTGGTACTCTGAAACTATATCATGTTTAAATTTAGACAAAATTAGGAGTGACATTGTTGAACCCTTGGTTAAATTTCATAAGACTTGGGGAAAATGTATTGAACGCTTTCATACAACATAAATTACTCCCTTTTTAACTGTTATAAAAACTATTTTACCTTTATACGGTGGAACGGCCTTGACAGACTTAAATTGTTGAAATTTTTAGTTCAGATTCTGTTTTGCTTCGCTTAGTTTTTATTTATTTATTTAGTTTTTATTCTTATTTTATTGCTATTATTTTTTTTAATTTATTTTTTAGTTTAGGGGGGTTTTGTTTTTTCCTTTTCTTTTTGTATTTTTATTTTTGTGTTTTTTTCTACATTTAGAAGTTTTCTTTTAAAGATTTAACTATATTTACATAGAGACCAGGAGGTCTATATTCAATGTGTATTTTGACACTGGTCTCATATTAGGTTATACCTGTTATTAATGTAATCCTGATCCCTATGTATCAATATCATTGTTATGTTTATCATTATTCTTTTTGCTCTGTTTTTTTATGTTTTATTTTTGTTTTTTTGGGAAAAAATGAATAAAATGATTTTAAAAGAAAGAAAGAAATTCTACTATCCATAAACTTTAAGGCATTTGACTTTAAAAACAGAGAGTTGGTGTGCTCACAAAATCATACATTATCAACTATCCCTATGGCCCTTTTTTGCAGTATGCATAATGGATGTGGGGTGCTTTTGTAAGTGTTACCCCATACCTCCACACAGTAATTTAGATATGGTAGTACAAGTGAACAATAAACAATGTACAGCGCTTTGTGATTCAGAATGTGCCTTGTTCTTCCCGGGACTGCAATGCTCCTTCTAGGTTTACTCGCACATGTTTTATATGAGGTTTCCAGCAGATTTTGTGGTTCAATATCACACCTAGAAATTTATTTTCACATACTCTATCAAGATCAACACCATCTATCCTCGCTTGTACCCGAGTGCTTATTTTAGAATTTCCAATTGTATAAAAGACATTTGGATAGGCAAATGGATGTGAGCTAAATACAGGCAAATGAAACTAGCTCAGGCAGGCAACTTGGCCAGCATGGACAAGTTGGGCTGAAGGACCTGTTTTCAGGCTGGATAACTAACTCTTAAGTTTAATTGAGACTTTACTAAAATCCAACAATATCCTTGTTACTTTTGCTGATAATAGCCCTTCATTTGCTGGTTTCTTAAACAAACTTCATGTTCTTCAACTGGCATGATGGAATCTGAACAGGTGTTCTCTGCATTATTGGCGCCATGACGAACCCAGCACTTTTAACCATGGGTTTATTGTGTTAATTTTTTGATGCTTCAAAGTAACATTTTATATTTTGAAGGCACAGTTGCTATAACAGCTAATGGCCTATACAGACTGAGTATCATGCTGGAGATGTTCAAATTCCATCCTGACAGTATTTAAATTCAACAAATTAAGAAATATAAATTTAAAAATGCTATCAATATTGATGACCTTGAAAATGTAACAACAAAACCATATTTTGTTTTTAATATTCTTCAGAAAATATATGCCATTACCCAAACTAGCCTTAGAAATGCCGAATGACCAAGTAAACCTTTAACCTGAGCAAACAATTAACCAGAACCTGTTGGATGTCCAGATCCTACAAATTAATAAAGTATAGAGGAGCTTTCCTTTGTATTGGTCCAACATGGTACTTGCCTTGGCAGGATTAGATGGGGTAGTTTAAAGGGAGCTTTACTTTGCATCAAACTGTTGGCCATAGTTAGTGTTGAGAGAACCCTGGCTAATGTGGTTTGATGAGATTTGGTGCTATTGCTGTGGTTTCAACCCTCACGGGGAATAGGAAGGGTTATTGCAGCTGGGGTGAGTTCTCCCATTTTGCTGTCTAGGGAAACATTATTTATGCAATATATCCTGAGAGGAATCCTTGGGAAATGTCTGGTCTATTTCAATAGGACAGAGCTCCAATAATTTTCAATGTCAATTTCTTCATCTACCCTTTGGACCTGTACCTTTACTAGTGTTTGATTACATAAGCTGTTTAGTTTTCATTAAATTAAATTTAATTAGTTATTGCCCTGTGAATAATTGATGGTGCATAAAATTGCTGTCCTACTGCGGCGACCTAATCCACAAATTCTGGTGAGTTTTCCCTTGACTCATACTCGCAGCATGGTCGGCATGAGGTCCTAGGAGGTCTTTGTAACTCTCCTTCATGCCAGAGGGTACTCGAGGCCTCAGCTAGTTTGCTGCGTATTTTTCATCATGTTGAAAAATGCCCACGAGTAAAAAAAGGTCACCATGGAAAAAATCTATACTTTTTTTACTCGTAGGTTTAGTCGAAGTAGGTCGTAGTGGGTCGGCATGTTATTCGTAGGTAATCAAGAGTAGTCGAAGGTAATCGAAGGTAGTCGTGGACAGTCTTCAACATAGCCGAAGGGAGGTCGAAGGAGGTCGTCTTCACTCTTCACTATTCGGAGTCCAATTTTCCCGAAGCTAGTCGAAGCTAGTCTTCAACATAGTCGAAGGAGTTCGAAGGAGGTCTTCTACATAGTCGAAGGACATCTTCAACATGATATTTTTTCAAACTCTTCTAAACTCGCGAATTAGGTTGCCGCAGTGGGACAGCCCCTTAACTCCTCTGTGAACTCAATGGAAACCTGCCTGTTAGCTGATGAGACCAGGTGGAGGGAATGGGGAGTTTGAAGCTGGGACAAGTGTACAGTTGATCAAACATAGAAAATTTGACACATAATTCACAGCAGTTTGATTTGGAATCGCAATGTTGACAGTTTCCTTGTGGGGAGAATCCACTAAACAAGAAACCACAATTTAGGGGCTGTCCCACTTGGGCAACCTAATCTGCGAGTTTAGAAGAGTGTCTTCGACCTTCAAACTCGCAGCATGGTCGACACATGGTCCTAGGAGGCCCTATGAGGTCGCTGGAACTCTCATTCATGCTCGAGGGAAGTTCCTGAATGCTCGTGGCTTCAGCTAGGTCGCAGGAATTTTTTCAGCATGTTAAAAAAATTTCCACGGGTAACATTTGGTCGGCATGGTTGTTTTTGACTCGTAGTACAGTGGAGTGAGCTCGCTATTTAGTTACAGGCAGTCGAGGGAAGCCATAGGCAATCTTCACGTGAAGAACAGTGAATATGGTAGGATGTTGACTGGATCAATAATCCAATTTTTAGCATTGGGTAAGGGCTTTCAGGCAAATAATGTCAAACACATAAATAACACCATCCATAATTTACTGTTTATAGATAAAGAAGTTCTTCTGTTAAATTATTTAATAACTTAGCAGAAGCCAAGCTATCAGTCAACTCTACTATTTCTGTCTTTATGTAAAAAAACTAAAATTATCAGGGAGTGACCAGTCTTGCACAGTTAAATTAAAACAAGCTTTATAAGAATGATATTCAGAAGTGATTTGATTTGTCAATCTGTCACTTGCAACAAAAACATTGTTCTGCTTTGCTGTAGAGAGAGCCTTACAATACCTGTAATTCGTGTTTTACCTGTTTTGAGAAGGTGCAGTAAGACAAAGTAGTGAGAATTATAGGCTGATCTAACCTACCTTGAATGCGTGGCAGCTGTGAAAACTATGAAAAGCACCAGTTACTTCAGGAGAATATATTGTGGCAAAACGATTTATAACTGACATAGTACTTTGCTCTATTTTCTCTGCTCTATTTTCAGCCCTGAGCTGATGCGAAGATCACGTGGTGGAAACGCAGGGCTGCTAAAGTGTGGCAAAGGCACCACATATGAAGGAGGAATGAGGGAACCTGCAATTGCCTACTGGCCTGGCCAGATTACTCCAGGTCTGCAATTCTTGGCATCCAGCTGCTTACATATTGGTTACGTTCCAAGCTTGAGATTGCTCCAAGATATGAGATTGGCTCAGTCAAAATTCCATTCAATTATACACAGATCCCTTGGGCACATCAATGACCGTAGCACCATTATCAGTTCGTCGGTTGATCTACATCTTGAATCCGCTTCCAGAAAATGTAAACAGTGATTCAACTTCAGTTGACTTCTGGATGGAAGTGATGTCAAAATTTTAATTTCAGCATCTTGATTTCACTCGACTTGACTAATTCTAAAATTAGATTTTCTTGGATCCTCCACCTAAACATATATGTTTTCAGAACTGTATCTTACTATTTTCTTAATAGATTTTCCCTTCACTTATTTCTTGGAAGCACATTTTATTTTTTGTATTCCTTAATATACATATGAAATGCTCCTCTACAAATTATGAACAGAAATGTCATCATAATTTAACTGGGGAGTTTGGAATTGTATTAAATATTTTGCAGAAATAGTTCCTGGTCTTTATTGATGCATCACAGAAATGATATTCTTTTCAGAAAGTGTTGACTTTCTTTGCTCTGCAGGTGTGACCCATGAGCTGGCCAGTACCCTTGACGTCCTGCCAACAATTGCCAGACTCACAGGCGCAAAGCTTCCACAAGTCAAAATAGACGGATACGACATGAGTGATATCCTCTTCAATAACGGGAAGGTACTGGTTGTTATATCTCAATCTGTAAACTTATCCCAGCTCTCAATATTTAAACTATATCTTAATTTCTCCCTTTTTTTAATCTTTGTTGCAAATTGTGCTTACTTTCCTAAATTTCCCATGTGAGTACTTCAAATTGAGAATCCATCTGCCCCCTTAAATCAACATAAATGAACCTACTACACTCTTTTATAGAAGATATGAAGATAGGATGTACACAAAAATGCAAGAGAAACTCAGCGGGTGCAGCAGCATCTATGGAGCGAAGGAAATAGGCAATGTTTTGGGCCGAAACCCTTCTTCAGACTGATGGGGGGTGGGGGGAGGCGTCGAGAAGAAAGGAAAATGGCGGAGGAGGAGCCCAAGGGCTGAGGGAGAGGTAGAAAGGGGAGGAGACAGCAAGGGCTAACAGAATTATGAGAATTCAATGTTCATGCCACCAGGATGCAGACTCCCCAAGCGGAATATGAGGTGCTGTTCCTCCAATTTCCGGTGTTGATCACTCTGGCCGTGGAGGAGGCCCAGGACAGAGAGGTCGGATACGGAATGGGAGGGGGAGTTGAAGTGCTGAGCCACCGGGTGGTCAGGTTGGTTAATGCGGACCGAGCTGAGGTGTTCGGTGAAACGATCACTAAGCCTGCGCTTGGTCTTACCGATATAGATCAGCCGACATCTAGAGCAGCGGATGCAATAGATGAGGTTGGAGGAGGTGCAGGTGAACCTCTGTTGAACCTGGAACGACGGCTTAGGTCCTTGAATGGAGTCGAGGGGGGAGGTAAAGTGACAAGTGTAGCATCTCTTGCGGTTGCAAGGGAAAGTGCCCAGGGAAGGTGTGGTGTGGGAGGGAAGGGAAGAATTGACAAGGGAGGGAGCGGTCTTTGCGGAAGGCAGACGGGGGGGAGATGGGAAGATGTGGCAAGTGGTGGGTTCACGTTGGAGGTGGCGAAACTGACTATGTGTTGTATGTGCCGGCTAGTGGGGCGAAAGGTGAGGACCAGAGGAACTCTGCCCTTGTTGTAAGTGGGGGGATGGGGGGAGAGAGCAGTGTTACGGGGCATGGAGGAGACCCTGGTGCGGATTATTGCTTGCTATAAATTGCCCCTTGTGTAGATGGAAGCTAGGAGAATCATCAGGAGCAGTTGTGAGAAAGATACTGGAAAAGAAGTAGGGGAAAGAGGTAAACAATGGCCTCGATCAGACTTCTTCCTATATTGTAAGAAAATATGAAAAGTAAAGATAACACCTCGGTCTTTTTGAATATCAACAAATCTCGTTCTCCTGCCATCAATAAAATACACCATTTCGGATTTTCAGGCTCTCATTTTTCCATGTTCAACTTATGTCTCTTATGACATTGCCCACTCACTAAGCTTCTGTGTATCTCCTTGAAGACTGCATCCTCATCACTGTTTACATTGTTTCCTGCCATCTGTAAACTCAGAAATACTGCTTGTGGTTTACTCAGCCAAATTGATGATTTTGAGTTTGAGCAGTTGGTGCCCAGGCACTGATCACCACAGCTCATGAATTGCCACATTGTGGTCCCCTGAGAGAACCCATTTACTCCTAGTCATTATTTTCTATATATTAATAATCTTTAATCCATAGTATCATATAACACCCAATTCCATGGGCTCTAATCTAGTTGATCAACTTCCAGTGTGGGTCCTCATCAAAAGCTATCTGCAAATCCACTTTCACTGGTTCCCCTTCAACTAGTTCAGTAGACACACCCTCAAAGAACTCCAATAGATTAGTAAATAGTGATTTGGCTTTCATAAAGCTAACTTGATACTGCTTTTTTATTTCTTTTTTTGAGTGGCTTGATAATCATGGAAGATGGACACACAAAGATGGTGTAACTCAGCATCTCTGGAGTAAAGGAATTGGTGAAATTTTGGGTCGATAAGTTTTGACCCATAATCATGTACTTCATTCTAGATATCAGCAAATTGTTAGTTTCTTGTCTTATCTCTCATTTTTTTCTTAACTGGCAGGGTTTTATTTACAATCTTCAGGAACTATCCCAGAACCCATCAAAATTGTGCAGACTTATGTCTGTGAGATTTATAATTTGTAAAGCTTAATAACTTTGCTGGTAGTTTGTATAACTATTACTGCTTTCCTTTATTTCCTGGTTGCTAGTGGAACATTGGTCCTCCAATATTTCTGGCAGATTTTCTGTGCCTGTGAAGGCAGACATAAAATATTTGTTGTATTTCACAGCCTTTTCATCATTCCTCATTATAAATGTTTTAATTTGTGTCTAATTTGTACACATTTGCCTTTGTTACTCTTTTACTTTTTATATACCAAAAGAAGCTTTTGCAGTTATTTTTCATTTCTTGCTAGTTTACTGTTACATTCTATTTTCCCTTCCTTTATCAGTTTCTCAGTTACCCTTTGCTAATTTATTCTCCTTTTTTGACAACTTTGCAAGGCCTTTCTTTTCATTTAGATTGTCATTAATTTCCATTGTTGCATCACTTTTCTTTTATTTAAATCTTTTTATTTGAATTTCACAGCAATTTGCATACATACAATGATAACAGACAGTGATAGTCAGGACATAATTGTGCAACAGTATGTAAGCAACCCTCAAAGCCCTTACCCTTACACCCTTTCAATCCACCCAAATCAGGTCGGAACCAAACAGGGACAAACAACACTCACATACGTACACATCCACACAAATACGATAAGATAAACAAAACAAAATGTACAAAAAAAAAGAAAAAAGGGTGTGTGGCGGGGGGGGGGGGGGAGGTGGTTGAGGGGAGAGCAGCTGCAATAAGACAGAGCAGTGATAGAATGCACTCCGTCCTCTTCCGAGTCCGGAAACAAGTTGAGAGAGTTAACAAGTTCCAGGAAAGGGTTCCGTGTGTCTAGGAGTGTCTTGGTAGCCTTTGAGAGAAAACCTAAGTTTTTCAAGCTTTAAATTGTAGAGCACCTCCTTGATCCAGCGGGCGTGTGTCGGGGGATAGGTAAGCCTCCAGTTAAGCAAGATCAGTCTCCAGGCTAACAAGGTTGTAAAAGCCAGGACCCGCTTCAACGCAACAGAGAGGTTGGTGTTGGGAGGAGTACCAAAAATAGCTGATAGTGGGTTTGGAGGAATAGTCTGGCCATAGGCTCTGCTTATCACGTCGAAAGCACACCTCCAAAAGGCTGCTAGCTTAGAGCAAGACCAAAACATATGGTTATGGTTGGCAGGGGATTGATTACATCTGTTGCAGGTGTCCTTGACAGCGAGGTATATTCTAGATAATCTTGCATTTGATTGTGGACTTTGTGAAGGACTTTGCATTAGATTAGGCCATGACAGGCACATATGGAGGAAGAATGGATCAAATCCAAGGCAGAGTCCCATTGCTGTTCTGTTAGTTTCATATTCAGCTCGCCCTCCCATGCAGCTTTTAATGAGGTATGAGGATTCAATATTACCGACCCTAACAAGTTATACAAAAAAGAGATGCATTTCTTCCAGTTGGGATCTAGAGCTAGGATGGAATTGGTCAGGGTTTCAGGGGGGGCGATTTGGGAAGTGAGGGAATGTCATCTTCACAAAATCCCTAATCTGGAAAAAACGGAAAAAGGTGGGAGGCTGTAGTTGGACGAAAGCTCTGCAAAGGACGAAAAAATGCCATCCTTGTATAGGTTTTTGATACTACTGATACCATTACTATGCCAGGTTTTGAATGCTGAGTCTGTACTTGAAGGTTTAAAGATGTGATTTTTAAGCAGTGGGGTCAAGATGGAAGGGCCTTGTAAACCGAAGTTTTTCCTGAGTTGGCTCCATATCTTGAGCGAGAGGGAAGCAATTGGGCCTGCATCCACAGATGTTGTAGAAATGGGGAGTTTGGAGCATAGAACAGACTGCGACGGGAGACGTGAACTCGCCTTTTCCATGTGTACCCAGGTCGGTAGGTGGTCGCAATCATCATTCATCCAATACAGGATTTTTGCAAGTTAGCTGCCCAATAGTATCGCCTAAAGTCAGGAAGTGCCAAACCGCCATCGCTCTTAGGAGACTGTAGTATCGTCTTTCGAATTCTAGCCGGTTTGCTACCCCATAAAAATTTAGATATTCTCCTTTCTAATTTGTCAAAAAAAGGTTTAGTGATAAGTATAGGGACGTGCTGGAAAAGATACAGGAATTTGGATAGGACGACCATCTTGACCAGATTTATCCGGGCCGCGGGGGATAATGTTAAACTGACCAGCGGTCAAAGTCTCTTTCAGCTTTCTTAACCAGAGGCAGGATGTTTGTGCGGAACATATCAAATATAGGTGTTGTCATAAAAAGGCCGAGGTAGCGAAACCCGTCCTCCGCCCATTTAAACGAGGTTAAAGAGTGAGGGAGCTGCTTAGCCAATGAGTTAATTGGTAATAGCTCACTTTTTTGGTAGTTAAGTTTATAACCAGAGTACGCACCGAACCGTTCTAAAATATTCATAATCACAGGGAGAGAGCTGATTGGATTCGAGATGTACAGAAGCAGGTCATCCGCATACAATGAGACTTTATGAGTTGTGTCAAACCGTGTAATACCTTTAAAGCCGTTCTCTGAGCGTAACCAAACCGCCAAGGGTTCTATCGCAACAGCAAACAGGAGTGGTGATAATGGGCAACCCTGCCTGGTACCTCTCCGAAGGAGGAAGTGGGGCGACAGTGTGTCGTTGTTAGTACTGAGGCCACCGGGGACGAGTATAACAAACTGACCCAAAGAATGAAACTATTGCCGAGGCCAAACCTGTCCATCGCCTCATATAGGTACCTCCACTCGACCCTGTCGAAAGCTTTTTCGGCGTCGAGGGAGACCACTATCTCCTGGGTCTCACTACTTGGTGAATGGATGATGTTAAGGAGACGCCTAGTATTGTGGGAGGACTGTCGGCCTGGCATGAACCCTGTTTGATCTAACGAGATAATAGAGGGCATCACTTGTTGAAGACGGAGCGCAAGGACTTTAGAGAGGATTTTGAGGTCCACATTCAGAAGTGAAATTGGTCTTTAGCTCCCACAAAGCAGGGGATCTTTCTCCTTTTTAAGAATTAGGGAGATAGTAGCCCACGACAAGGTGGGCGGTAGGTGACGATGTAAAAACGCCTCATTGTACATATCTCTCAGGACAGGTGCGAGGAGAGCAGGGAAAGCTTGGTAATATTCTACAGTGAAGCCGTAAGGGCCGGGCGACTTTCTGCTTTGCAATGATGTGATGGCTGCTTGGACCTCAGCAACATTTATGGGACCATCCAAGTCTCTCGTGGCTTCATCGTCAGTTCGGGGAAACGTCATACTACGGAGCATGTCATCTGCAGTGGGAGGACAATCAGAAGCGTATAGTTCAGCGTAGAATTTAGCAAATGCTTCATTAATTCTAAGAGGATCAGTATGGATCTCCTCTAAGCTAGATCTAATGGCTGGAATTAGCCGTGAAGTTACCTCGGTTCTGGCCTGATAGGCCAGAAACCTCCCAGCTTTATCTCCAGATTCAAAAAAGTGTTGCCTAGATTTAAGCAGTCGTAGCTTGGCTGTGAGGTCAAAGTCTGTTTGTAACCTAAGGCGTTCTTTATAAAAATTAGGGTCGGGGTCAGATGCATATTTGTCATCAATGTCCTTTATTTTTCGTAACAGGTCTGCCATTTGGGACGTCTCGGCTTTTTTCAGGTTGGAGACAAAAGAGATAAGTTGGCCCCTAATGTAGGCTTTTGAAGCTTCCCAGAGTATACCTCTTTCTATGTCCAGCGAGTCATTCAGCTCAAAATATAAAATGATTTGGGAGTGCAAGAATTGCTTGTAGTCAGCCTCTGCTAGTAATGAGGAGTTGAACCTCCACTGTTTAAAGGGGTTAGTTTGTTTATGAAAGTGGAGATCGAGGGAAGTCGCAGCGTGATCTGATATCACGATACTATGATACTCGCTGGATTTGATTTTGGAGAGCAGTCCATTATCTAAGAGGAAGAAGTCTATACGGGTACAGGTGCGGTGCACGTGGGGAAAAAAATGAAAATAATTTAGTCGTGGGAAATGTATGTCTCCATGGGTCTGTGAGCCCAGGTTGTTTGGCAAAAGATGCAAAGTCCTACCTGATTTACTTACAGTAGAGGCTTTGTTCGAAGATCTGTCCAGTATAGGATCTTGGACCAGATTAAAATCTCCACCCACAATGATGTGGTGATTTTCAATGTTTGGGAGAGATGTAAAAAATTTGGTTACAAATGAGCTGTCATCCCAGTTAGGACTGTAAATACTGGCCAATATGACAGCTGTGTCTTGCAGTTTGTCAGAACCCATGACAAAGCGGCCAGCAGGGTCCTCCACAATTTTCTGTGGTTCGAACATAACGTTTTACGAATCAGGATAGCAGCACCTCTAGCCCTATCATTAAATTTTGAATGAAATAAGTGGCTAATCCAGCCTCTCTTAAGCCGTGTTACCTCTCTGTTGCGAAGGTGGGTCTCTTGAATAAAAAATATATCGCCCTTAAGCTGTTGCAAGTGGGCCAAGATCCCATCAGTCTTAGTACTCACTTTTCGAGTTGCATTTTTGTGTCATAAAGAAATGGATAATTTTTGCATATTATGCTTTTATTTTCTTAAATGTTAGCCTTTGCTATCCATTATCCTACTCTTTAAAGAGGTTTGTTTAAACTGTAAACCTCAGTTTCCGAACTGTATCATTTTTAATCTTTAAGTTCTAACATGTCATGGTCACTCGTAAGGCACTTTTTACCCCCAGCATATTTCATAGCGCTAGAACTAATATTGCCTGATGTCAGTTCCTCAGCATTCTCATCATGGTATAGGTTCCAGCAATTCATCTCCTGCATTGTTTATACTATTGCAATTTGATTTGTCCAGCTTCTTTGAACATTAAAGATCCCCGTGCACAAGTACTTTTTATTTCCGTATTTGTGTTGTGCCCTATATACAGAGACCTCTAAACAACTCCCAATGATATTTCTGCGTCATGGTGCTTCTTAGCTCCACCCAAACCATTTTTAATTTGTTATCATGATCCGTTGAGCAAAAATTCCTTTTAATTACTGTGATATTTTATTAGCAATATTACCCCCATCTCCTTTTCCTTTTGTTTCCTTACCTTGCTTAATACTGAATTGCTTGGAATATTTAGTTCCTAATTTAGATCATTGTGCAACCTTATTTCTGTGTCACCAATTGGTTCATGTCTATTTTACTTCAGAGTCACGTGAGTGACTACGTGACTCCGAAGAAGAGAACTTACCAGTTTGAAGTTTGATCTGTATTTTATGAGGAGTTACGATGAGGGACTACGTGCCCTCCGCTCCCAACCCTTATCAATATAATCTGGTAGTTCTAGGTTCAGTTATCTTACTATTATACTTCAGTCACTATTACCTGTGATTTCACACCGCTGCTTTGAAGATTGACGCACGTGTGGCTGGACGGGGTTCTTCACGTAGTCCCACATCGTAGCTCCTCATAAAATAAAGATCAAACTTCAAACTGGTAAGTTCTCGTTTAATCTTACTATTTTTGATTATTTGTACGCTAAATTCATCCACCTTTTTGCAGACGTGATGCGCATTTAGAAATATTGCCTTTAAATCAGGGAAATGCTCTCTGATGTCCTAGCCAATAGCTAATCCCATAATCAATATCAGTATCAGATGATCTTGTTTCTGTTTCAATATTGTTAGTAGGGTCTCACTGCATCCAGATCAGCTGCTGTAGTTCCCCAATTGCTTCATCAGCTGAAAAAACATTGGATGTCTAAGGTGATGTAAGGTTGCCCGGGAGATAAGCTTCCATTTACAACTGACCACTGGGGCTGGTGCTAACAGACTCTGCCTTGCAGGTTGCAGTCAAGTTTATTTTAATGCTGTGCATCACTGCACTCAGACTACAAAAGATAATTAGTACTGGTGATGGCATTGAAAAGGACATGATCTTCAACAAGAGTTCCAGTTAATTTTTTGTTTGTGTCCATTAATGTTTTTCAGGGCAAACGGGACACCATGTTTTACTATCCATTTGCCCCCAGCAAGAAGCTGGGAGTTTTTGCTGTACGCTATGGGCAGTACAAGGCCCATTATTTCACCCAAGGTAAGGCAACTCAAAGAGTGCAAGCACAAAATGGGCATCAGTAATGCAAACTTAGACAGCTGAATGATTTATTGCTTGTAAGTCAAAGGCTGACATTGAGTGTGGGTGACTGACCTGTGAGAAAGAAAGTAGCATTGTGTGAAAAGAGACATTGTGGGTGAGAAGAGAATGCCAGTGTAATCGAAAGTGTCAGCATGTGACATGTAGGAGGCCAAATGGCTGTGAAGGAGGATGGAATATTAGAGGTCTGTGCGTGAGAGTGATTCTGAGTGTGAAGGAGAGCAATGTACTGTGATAGAGCAAGAGTGCTGCTAAATGTTTGAGTGAATGGGAAAAAGTAGGCCTGAGCAAGCAAGGAGGACTGTGTTAAAGAAGGAACTGCAGATGCTGGAGAATCGAGGGTTACACAAAAAGCTGGAGAAACTCAGTGGGTGCAGCAGCATCTAAGGAGCGAAGGAGATAGGTGACGTTTCGGGTCGAGACCCTTCTTCAGACTTGTCAGGGATCAGGGAAACAAGAGATATAGACGGTGATGTGGAGTGATAAAGAACAATGAATGAAAGATATGCAAAAGAGTATCGATGATAAAGGAAACAGGCCATTGTAAGCTGTTTGTAGTGTGAAAATGAGAAGCTAGTGCGACTTGGGTGGGGGAGAGATAGAGAGAGAAGGAATGCCAGGGCCCGAGGGCTGAGGGAGAGGTGGGAAGGGGAGGAGGCAGCCAGGGTTAACAGAATTAAGAAAATTCAATGTTTAAGCACAGAGGATGCAGACTCCCCAAGCGGAATATGAGGTGCTGTTCCTCCAACTTGCGGTGTTGCTCACTCTGGCCGTGGAGGAGGCCCAGGACCGAGAGGTCGGATACGGAATGGGAGGGGGAGTTGAAGTGCTGAGCCACCGGGAGGTCGGGTTGGTTATTGCGGACCGAGCGGAGGTGTTTGGCGAAACGATCGCCCAGCCTCCGCTTGGTCTCACTGATGTAGATCAGCTGGCATCTGGAGCAACAGATGCAGTAGATGAGGCAGGTGAACCTCTGTCGGAATTGGAAGGACTGCTTGGGTCCCTGAAAGGAGTGGATGGGGGAGGTGAAGAGACAAGTGTAGCATCTCTTGCGGTTGCAAGGGAAAGTGCCCGGGGAAGGGGTGGAGCGGGAGGGAAGGGAAGAATTGACAAGGGAGTTGTGGAGGGAGCAGTCTTTGCGGAAGGCAGACAGGGGGGGGAGATGGGAAGATGTGGCGAGTGGAGGGGTCACTTTGGAGGTGGCGAAACTGGCGGAGGACTATCTGTTGTATGTGCCGGCTGGTGGGGTGAAAGGTGAGGACCAGGGGGACTCTGCCTTTGTTGTGAGTGGGGGAATGGGGAGAGAGGGCAGTGTTGCGGGGTATGGAGGAGACCCTGGTGCGAGCCTCATCTATAGTGGGGCAGGGGAATCCCCGTTCTCTGAAGGACGAGGACATTTGTGATGACGTGGTGTGGAACTCCTCATCCTGGGAGCAGATGCGGCGTAGACAGAGGAATTGGGAATAGGGGATGGAGTCCTTACAGGAAGCAGGGTGGGAGGAAGAGTAGTCCAGGTAGCTGTGGGAGTCAGTTGGTTTGTAGTGGATGTCGGTCAGGAGTGTATCACCTGCAATAGAGACGGTGAGGTCAAGGAATGGTAGGGAAATGTCGGAAATGGTCCAAGTGTATTTGAGTGCCGGATGGAAGTTGGTGGTGAAATGGATGAAGTCAGTCAGCTGTGTGTGGGTGCAGGAGATGACACCAAAGCAGTCGTCAATGTAACGGAGGTAAAGGTCGGGGGTGGGGCCCTGGTATGCCGAGAACAAAGATTGTTCGACGTGCCCGACAAAGGCGTAGCTAGGGCCCATGTGTGTGCCTAGGAGGACTGTGAATAAGTGAGTGAGATTGACCACAAGAGATAAAGATGAAATTTTGGCACTTTAGATGAAGCTCCAAGTCACAGGCGTTTGTGTTGTGACCAGTTGGACCAGTTTACTTAATTTTCACGGCAAGATGAAAAACTTGACACGTATTTTTATTCATATTTCCACTAGGTTCCTCCCACAGTGGCAGCACTCCTGACCGTGCCTGTCACTGGGACGCTCTACTCACCCCTCATGACCCTCCACTGCTTTTTGACTTGGAAGCTGATCCGTCTGAGAACTATCCACTACGCAGCTCTGACATTCCCAATTATAGCTGGATTATCGATCAGATTCATAAGGAAAAGTTGATGCTTGAAATGGGAATGGAGTTTGGGGAAAGCCAAATGGAGAAGGGATTTGACCCAAATCTTGAACCTTGCATTAAACCTGGCTGCAGCCCCAGGCCTGCCTGCTGTGCAATGAATTAGAATGGAAGAAGGAAAGGAGACAAAACGCAGTCTAACACCACTTTCAAAAAACTAATAACGGATCTCAACAAGGGCTTCTGGGACAGTTCTGACTTGGAGAAGAGAGAAGGGTGGGATTATGTAACATTAGCATTCTCTTGGTAGTTGGAATCTAAGGTCAGAACCTTTTTACCTGGGTGGAAATGTCAAAGATTATATGGCATAGCTTTGAGGTGAGCAGGGCAAAGTTCAAATTAGATGAGCAGCACACTTTTTTATGCAGATGATGGTGCGCAGCCTAGAATGCACAGCCGGGGATGTTGGTAGCCTAATTATCGACTAGATACACAAGGAAAAGTTGTTGTTTGAACTGGGAATGGATTTTCAGAAAGGCTAAACTGAGATGGTAGTTGACCCAAATCTTGAACCTTGCACTAAGCCTGGCTGCAGCCCCTAACTGGCCTGCAGTGTGATGAATTAGAATGGAAGAAGGAAAGGAAAGCAGATATGATGGTGAAATTTGAGGTTTTTAGGTGAGTTTACATGGATTTACAGGGAATGGGAGGATATTAATGAGGAGAAATGAACACACGTGGCTGTGGTAGCGATTCTGGATTAAAACGTGGTAGTAGAGCCGGTGCACAGGAGAAATTACAGAGAGGATGCAGCAAGAAATGAAGTTGCAGAACTGTCGGAGAGAGGAGGAGAACTTCTTCAAAGTAAGCATACCTTGAGGAGAAATCTAATCTTATATTTATCATGTGCAGGCAGATTAGGTTTTCTTGGCATCATGTTTGACACAAACATTGTGGGACGACGGGCCTGTTCCAATGTAGAACTATATACAGTTCTGTGGTCTAAGATGCAATCTTAAGTATTCCAGAACAATTTTGACGATGAAATCATGTTTTGAAATATCAACTGGACGCATAGAATTCTGATTAATACAGCATTCCTTTACTCATTCTGACTATATTTTTGATGTTCATTTTATTTAACCAGTCAGTATTGTGATGGTTCTCACCTTAACTAATATAACGTATGTGTTTAATTGATCTTGGCCACCTTCAGCTCCGAGCTGTAATTTGAATGTACTTCCCCCTGACTCTTGCCCTGACAGCAATCCTGTTATCACTAGAAGGAGCTTGTTCCCATCTGTTTACCTGTCTGTAGTTCCACAGTTAGTTGACATTTGTCCTCAAATCCCCCTTTTATGCAAAGATCACATGTGTATCAATATCATTGAAGCTTTCTCAAATCCTTCTCATTTGATGGTCCCATCTGTGTTCAAGTACGTTTATATTTGCCCAAGATTAGTTTATTCTAATTAGTCTTGAAAGTAATTCTTGCAGAAAAGTTGATTTAAGCTTATCAGGATCTACAAAAGCTATTGCTTTACATAATGTTTCTCTATTCTTTCAGTCTCATAAACAGCAAGGCTGAATAAGACCTATATTAAAAGGAGATGCACAGATTCTACAGGATACCATACGTCACTAGGTTAGTTCTGCTTTCCAAAAGCTTTAGTTAGTTCTACTTCCCACTTTACAAAAAAACACAGCATTGGTCTAACAATCTACTTTTAAAGATTGACTTAAGTCCTTGAGATTCCTGGGTTAGAAAATGTAATGAATAATGTATGTGAAGGCAGACAAGTACATTTACAGTAAAATCTCATGATATCCATTATGTAGACTTGCCCTGTAGACATTTTTGCTGTACTCTTGCCTATACCATTGTCAGTATTATTATGATCCCAAATGGCCTGTCACACACTCTCCAGTTGAACTGCAATTCCATAACATTATTTTTCTCCTCTCCAACCCTTAGTGTCATCTGAGCAATGCTTTATACCTCCTCTTCCTCTAGGTGTCTTCTAGCCTTAATGGTTTTAGTTTTAGATAAGGTCATTCCTGATATTTCTTAGTACGGAGGAGCGTTGAATAGTAGTGAGGCCATTCTGCTAGCTCCTTTAACCTTGACGGCTATTTCCCCGACTTTGTTTCATATTCCTGAATTTTTTTGCAAACCCCATTTCCATCGCCAGTGTCTTCCAACCATTAATGAAGAGAGTACAGATTTCTACTTACATTTGTGTGAACGTGAAAGTTTGAGTTCCTCTCTAGAACATTCTTATGCCTTCTCATTCTTGTTTTCTTCACCAAAGCATATGGTTCTACTGTTATCTAAACCATTGAATAAAGTAACCACTATAAATAATAACCACTGTATGTTCTCCATGTAACCATGTGGGTTGTCTGGGTGCTCTGGTTTCCTCCTACGTTCCAAAGGTGTACAGGTTTGTAAGTTAATTGGCATCTGTAAATCACCTCTGGTGTGTAGGATGCAAAAGTGGCATTACATAGAACTAGTGTACAGGTGAACAATGGTCGGCGTGGATTCAGTGGGCTGAAGGACCTGTTTCCACAGTTTATCCCTAAATCAAACTCCGTTCAACCATTCAAATGCAAAGGAATCCAAATTAGAGGATGTTATTTTTAGCAGGCAGGTTTTTAACATGAACAAATATTGAATGTTGTGTATCTGATCGTTATTTTTGCTTCCTCTCAAAGGAAGCAGCTTGTAAAACTAAAATGTATTGATTACATTGCTGTATTCAGCAAAGCTTTATGATTGGAAAATAGTAAGATTAAATGAGAATTTACCAGTTTGAAGATTGATCTTTATTTTATGAGGTGTTACGATGAGGGATTACGTGAAGAAGCCCCGCCAGGCACATGCGCGTCATACTTCAAAGCATCGGTGTGAAAACACAGAAACTATAGTCAAAGTGATATAGTAAGATTATGAGGGCCGGGAGCGAAGGGCACGTAATCCCTCATCGTAACTCCTCATGCCGTAGATCCATTCCATATGACACACTGCTTCAGTTGACACAGTAGTGAATAAATAATGTATAGAACATTGCTTCGAATTATCCAATAATTATTTTAATAATAATAACAAACAAAACAGTAATAACCCCTCTGTCCCAGGGGGAAATTACAAATAAAATTTATAAAGACAAAGAAAATCAAACCGAACCTAAAACAGCATGCCCAAACCCTGGCACTGTCAGGACAGGTTTATCATAACATTTTGAAAAAGTTGACTCCTTAGACCATCCTGCGGCCCCGAGGATTTGGTCTAGTGGCACGCCCTGCGCCTTCGCTGCGGATGTTGATGCCACCCTGGCGGAGTGAGATTTAAACACATGAGTGTCTACTCCAGCATAATCCAAAACCTGTTTTAACCATCTAGAAATAGCTTGTACTGACACCTTTTTATGAGGTTTTTTGTGACATGTGCATTGCTGTTTCAGAGCCTCTGAGACTCTTAGTTACCTCGATATATTGACTCGGGTGCTTAACTATGCTTTAAAGCTTACTTTGGTTCCAGCCATTCCTGGCCTGCTTTGTTTGATTAAATCATACACATAAACGTAATGTTATCTGCAGAAGAATACATGAGCATAACCACTTTACATGTTATCTTTTGAAAAGACAGTGACGTATTTGGAGCCCATTGCCGAAGCAGTGTGATAAATCCCAGATTTCTGTATATCTAGGCTTAAGAGGGTTCTTGTTAAAGATTTCTCACATGAATCGGGACGCTAACGGATGAGACCCGATAGATTGTTGTTCTGAAAACTGCCCTAAATAGGAGGACAAAGCACTCCGAGCACTATTAATGGATAAGATATATCTGACTGCAAGCAAAACATCTCCCATTTCTTAATATGAGACACATATTGTTTCTTAGTGCTATCTCTCCCAGCTGCATTTATCACATCCATGGTCCTACTCGACAGTCAAAGGCCTTGGAACGGTCTGGTCAGAACCTGCAGATTAACAAATTAATACGATCATGTAACGGATGACTTTCTCCTGTTACTGGATGCACCAACAAATTACTGCAGTTGGGGACAGTCATGAATGGCTGAGTCATCATTCTGAGCACCAACAGGAACCATGGCTGTGTAGGCTAGTCCGGAACCACCTAAACGCCTGAGGCAGAGTCCTGCTCTATTTTGGTGAGGCATTGCCTAATCAGGCAGAATGGGGGAAAAGCATAAAAGAATGTAGGTCCCCAATGTAGCGAGAATGCATCCACCGCTACTGCTCCTGGATCTGGTTCCCACAAAATGTATTTAGGCAACTGGTGATTTAGCCTGGATGCAAACAGATCAATATCTGGCAAATCATAGCAGCTGACAATCATTTTAAAAACATCAGGATTTAACATCCATTCTATGTTGTCATTAAATTTCCGTAACCTGTTGTCTGCCACCACATTATCTCTACCTGGTAGGTAGATACCTGAGACCCAGATGTTTCTGGAAATGCCATATGAGGTTAGCCAGATTATCACATGATACTGACCTTATTCCTCCCATGTGATTGATATATGCAACAGCCATGGTATTGTCAATCTGGAGCTGAACATGTAAATTATTCATTGTTGAACAATAAGCTTTTAATCCATAGAATGCACCCAGCAATTCTAAGTAATTTATACCATGCCTGTGCAGGATTAATCCGCTTGCACACTCCATCTACCACCACAGCTAGACTCGCTGTCAGTGGCTCCCCATCCCAGAGCTGAACCAAAATGTTTTTGGTAGATTGTACAATATTGATAATCCACCATTGTAATTCAGTGATGGCTCTGGTTGGTAACTGCATAGGGCTATAAAAATGACCTGCATGTTCTTTAAGTGCTTGTTCTCTAGCTCGTTGCAGACTTTGATAGTGCAGGGGCCCAAACTCCACTGCAGGGAAAGCTGCCGCCAATTTGACAATAACACTGGCTACTTCCCGGATGGAGGGGTGTTGTTTTTCAGCGAGACTAGTACAGACCTCCATGATTTCCACAGCCTTGGCTGTAGGCAAAGTCACTGACATATCAACTGAATCAATGACAAACCCTAAATAATCAATTTTTTGGGATGGCTCTAACTTGGATTTTGTTGGATGGACCAGGAACCCTAACCTTTCAAACAGGTGTTTAGTTGATGAAACCGACTCCTCAGCTGTCTCCTGAGTGTTGCTTATGATTAAAATATCATCTAGATAAACCATTACAATGTGATTCTGGGCATGAAGTAGCGCCAGCACTGGTTTCAACAATTTTGTGAACAACCTAGGAGCTGAGGTTAACCCATTGGGTAATGCTTTAAATTGCCACAGTTGTCCGATCCAACTAAATTTCAAGTATCTCCAATACTGATGATGAATTAGTACTGAATAATATGCATCTTTCAGATCTATGGTTGCCATATAACAGCCTTGAGATAACAGCTGTTTAGCAGTATTGAAGGTGTCCATTTTTAAATGCCTATACTGGACATAGGAATTGAACTGGGTTAGACCCAGAATGACTCTATCCCCCGTCTTTTTTCTGTCTGGGGAATATATTGGACACAAATTGTTGAGGATGGTATGTCGTCCTCTCAATTACCCCTTTTTGGGACAAACCCGTAATTTCTTCTTTTACCTGCTGAGTTTCTGGTCCAGAAAAAAACAATACCCGACTAGGCATATTTTGTACAGGTGGATCAATTCCTGACATGAACTCTATTCGAGATCCTGACACAGTGTCCAGTATAAACCGATCAGATGTTATGCAGCACCATTCATCATAAAATAACTGCAATCTACCCCCAACCGGAGGTTGTTCCCCAGAAATTTTATCCTGGACAGAATGAATCGCCCGTACCTCTACAGTCGACCTCGGAGTTCGTTTCCTTTTCGCCATACTGGGGTTGTAGTTGGGATATACAGGTGGGTAATACCGTCGTCCCACTGCCCCATTATGCTTGGCCCTGTCCATGGATCTGACCCCCTTCACGCTGAAAACGACCTGCGAGGTGGAATCCTGGCAGAAGGGACGTATGGCTTCATGAGCCCGATTGTCTTGGCCTCTTCCTCCAGGTCTTGTTTGAGGAGGTCCACCCCAAATAAATAATCTGGTGATTGGATATTGGTGGACCTACACAAGCTGTAAATCTCGGGTTCAGCGTAGGTTTTATGGCTATTTTTCTTATACAGTTTACCTCGAAATATGCGTTACACAGCAGGGCCAGCATATCCTGCTGTGTGCCGGACATTGGTGCCCCTCGGACCATTTTTCCAAAGGCAGTGATGCTTGCTCCCACCAATTTGAGGATCCGCTGGAAACTGATTTCTTGTTCACGCATCGTTGCACTCATTTATGCCCATATAGACGCACAATTGACAGGTGTTTTGTACCTGGTGGCTGTTTCTTCCATGATTGTATCCTGTTGCCGGTGAGAGGCCATGTAATTGATATTGGCCGCCAGGTTTTCTTCCATGGCCTCACCAGTACCTTCCGGAATAGCAAAGTTCCTTGCTACGTCCGGAACACCTGGAGCACGGCTCATGTGCTCTGGTGTGTGCTCAAAAGCAGTGACTCCAGCTTCAGGGTCAGACTCCTCCTGCCCTGGCTTTCCCTAGTCTTGATCCAGGGAGGTCTCTTCCAGCCCTAAACGAGGTGCTGGAGAGGGTGATTCCCACTGATCTTGATAGGCAGTGTAATCTTCACTGTATTTGTTACTAACACTTACGAGAGAGAAGCGAGTGTCATCAAACTTCTGAATTCTCTGGGGTGGAACCCTCTCCAAGACAGACGTGAAGCTCACCGTTTCACCTGTTTTTACAAAATGTTAAATGGTCAGCTAGACATAGATCACAAGATCTACACCAACCCCAAACCAATTAGGAGCAGACGAGGGCATTCGATCTAATTTGTGGTCCCAGCCTCAAAGACAGATGTGTACAGCAATTCGTTCTTTCCACGCACTATTAAAGCATGGAATAATCTCCACCAAGCCACGGTTGCCCAGCCACATGCAACTAAATTTAAAGTGGCACTTTCTTCCCAATAACCCTCTCTGGCTAAACCCCTCCCGTCACCACCTCCAGTTTAAATTCCAGTTGGAATATTTTGGAGGACCAAGTAACCAAGAACCAAGTATGGGCCTCTATGTGAGACTGCCTGGGGAATCCTAGGGGCATTCGACCCCGATTGAAAAATCTCATGGCTCATTAGTGTTTGGAGCATCCTCTCCATCTGGTCGAGCCGTCCCCATACCTTTTTATTCTCAGGAGGGGAGTCTTTATTCTCAGGAGGGGGGTCATCAGACCCGTCAGATAAAACAGGCCTGAGAGATTTTCTCTTGGCCTTCCTTCCTGGTGGAGTGGCCTCAGTGCCCTGAAGCACTGGAGCTGATGGAGGCAGTTGAGCTGCCTGTAGAACAGCAGGCGGTATCGGAGCCGGCGTTACTGCAGCCGTTATCTCTCGACCCGATCTGCGAGCTGGAACTGCGGGCCCACGCGTTCCGCTCCTACTCCGGACAGTTTTCTTAACAACACGCTCCATTACCACTAACTCCTGCTGGCTCCCGAGCCAGACTTACATAGTTTAAATACTCGCATGGAAAGTTTTAAATCACTTACCTGCGGGTTTGCTACTTACCGCTGGTAGAGCTGCGCTCTCCAGCCCATCAGTGCGCCATGCGTCGGACGTAATGACGCGCATGGGCCTGGCGGGGCTTCTTCACATAGTCACTTGCGTGACTCCGAATTAAAATTGACGTCACTAATCACTTACTGCATGATTCTTTTGTATGTTCAGGGTGCTTATTTTCTCCATTGGAGATGTGCTTTTTGTAAACACCGAGTAAAGGAATCAGAATACACTAATTGGCACGATTACCAATTGTTACTGAGGATTGTGAAGCAGTATGATTGAGGTATGTTTCAGATTTGTCATTCTCACCTGCTGATGATGCGAGGATGGTTATTGTTATCTGGATTATGGACGAGCCCTGAGTTTTAATCGCAATCCACAGACACTGCTAGAAAACTAATGTTTGATCCCATCAACCTTCAAATATCCTGGTGCTGGCAATCACCAAAGAAATGGTCTACCATGTGAGGCATCAGCAGATTCCAGGATCTGTGGATCGAGACCCTATTAGTCAATTAGTTAAAGAGGAAAGTGAAACTTGATATGAGACACTGTCGTTAGGATGGGAGAAAGAGAGCCTTCACGTGAAATAATATGAAATATTTCTGTCTTCATGCCTCAGTAGACCATTGTATTTAGATTTTTCTCCAAATAAGTATGTTGGGCAAATAACTGATGCCCTCTGGATAACAGCTCCATCCAGTGACTTGTTCATATGCAGCCACTACAGCTGACAATGTTTTGAGATGTGGACTAGCACTTACAGTAATCCGCAGGTGCAATGTGAAACTGAGTGGCAAGTTTGGACAACTGCAGTACTTTTAGAAATGTTACAAAGGTAAAAAATTACAAAAGGCAGACCTTTTTACTTTCAGAATTATTTTCAACACTAATTAGAATAAAATATTCTTCGGCAAGTACCCTCTAGAATAGTAAGATTAAACGAGAACTTACCAGTTTGAGGTTTGATCTTTATTTTATGAGGAGTTACGATGAGGGATTACGTGAAGACCCCGCCAGCACGCATGCGCGACATTCTTCAAAGCAGTGGTGTGAAATCACAGACAGTCACAATGACTAATATAGTAAGATAAGAGAGAACTTTCATACCAGGTGATCTTTATAGTAGAGGGTTGGGAGCGGAGGGCACGTAATCCCTCATCGTAACCCCTCATAAAATAAAGATCAAACCTCAAACTGGTAAGTTCTCGTTTAATCTTACTATTTTACTTCGGAGTCACGTGAGTGACTATGTGAAGATTTCAAAGCTCTGTGATTTCATGCCCTGGAAGCTCCATGCTCACACACCGCTATGCTGGGATAAGAGGATGAACGTAATTCATACATAACACTGGCTGAAAAACAAAGAAGGTATTTAATCATACCTAAAATGATATGCCCCACATTGGGTAAATCATGTAACAGAAACTTAACATATTCCCCTGCAAACGTCTCAGGAGCGGCCACGGGTTTATAATAGAAGTGCTGAAAAGTCCGTTCACTGCTCCAACCCGCTGTAGCAAGGATGTGGTCCATAGGAACTCCCATCACCCTAGCCGCTGACGTGGATGCAGCCCTGGTGGAGTGAGATTTAATCATCAGTGTCCACTCCGCTGCACCCAATCCACCCTAACCAACTCGAAGTGGCTTGCACTGTGACCTTATGATGAGGGCGTTTGTGGCTTATGGGTAAAGTCCTCTCCGTGCCCCTAGGTTCTTGGTTCCTTCTATATCGTAAATATATGTCACAATGCAGAGACGACTATCTGCAGGGTAGGCCAGAATGATAATGCTAGGCCAGAGGAACTGGGTCGATATAAGGCCAGAGGAACTGGGTCGATATCGAGGTAAAAAAAGGGAAGAGGTCCTGAAGGGAGGATTTAAGGACTTGGGAGGAGAGTTGAGGAAAAGGACCAAAAAGGTAACAATCTCAGGATTACTGCCTGTGCCACGTGACAGTGAGAGTAGAAATGGAGCAAGGTGGAGGATAAATGCTTGGCTGAAAGACTGGTGCAGAGGGCAGGGATTCAAGTTTCTGGATCATTGGGACTTCTTTTGGGGTAGGTGGGACCTGTACAGAAAGGATGGGTTGCACTTGAACCCGAGGGGGACCAATATCCTGGCGGGGAAATTTGCAAAGGCCACTGGGGAGACTTTAAACTAGAATGGTTGGGGCGAGGGATGCAAATAGCAAAAGCTAGTAGACAGAATGGGAGGCAGGAAGCAGAAAAGGGAAGCACTCGGACACAAGAGGAGAAAGAAAAAAAAGGAAATAAACAGAGAACAAGAGATGGGGGGTTTCTTAAATGTGCATATTTTAATGCTAGGAGCATTGTCAGAAAGGTGGATGAGCTTAGAGTCTGGATAGACACCTGGAAGTATGATGTTGTGGCGATCAGTGAAACATGGTTGCAGGAGGGCTGTGATTGGAAAATAAATATTCCAGGATTTCGTTGCTTCAGGTGTGATAGAATTGGAGGGGCAAGAGGTGGAGGTGTTGCATTGCTAGTCAGGGAAGATATTACAGCAGTGCTTTGGCAGGATAGATTGGAGGGCTCATCTAGGGAGGCTATTTGGGTGGAACTTAGAAGTGGGAAAGGTGTAGCAACACTTATAGGGGTATATTATAGACCGCCAAATGGGGAACGAGAATTGGAAGAGCAAATATGTAAAGAGATAGCAGATATTAGTAGTAAGCACAAGGTAGTGATTGTGGGAGATTTCAACTTTCCACACATAGACTGGGAAACACATTCTGTAAATGGGCTGGATGGTTTGGAGTTTGTAAAATGTGTGCAGGATAGTTTTTTGCAGCAATACATAGAGGTGCCTACTAGAGGAGGGGCAGTGCTGGACCTCCTGTTAGGAAATGAGACGGGACAGGTGGCGGAGGTATGCGTAGGGGAGCACTTCGGGTCCAGTGATCACAATACCATTAGTTTCAATATAATTATGGAGAAGGACAGAACTGGGCCTAGGGTTGAGATTTTTGATTGGAGAAAGGCTAACTTTAACGAGATGCGAGATGATTTAAAAGGAGTGAACTGGGACATTTTGTTTTATGGGAAAGATGTAGAGGAGAAATGGAGGACATTTAAAGGGGAAATCTTAAGAGTACAAAATCTTTATGTTCCTGTTCGGTTGAAAGGAACCAGTAAAAATTGGAAAGAGCCCTGGTTTTCAAGGGAAATTGGACATCTTGTTCGGAAAAAGAGGGAGATCTACAATAATTATAAGCAGCATGAAGCAAATGAGGTGCTTGAGGAGTATAAGGAATGTAAAAAGAATCTTAAGAAAGAAATTAGAAAAGCTAAAAGAAGATATGAGGTTGCTTTGGCAAGTAAGGTGAAAGTAAATCCAAAGGGTTTCTACAGCTATATTAATAGCAAAAGGATAACAAGGGATAAAATTGGTCCATTGGAGAGACCGAGTGGACAGCTATCTGCAGAGCCAAAAGAGATGGGGGAGATATTGAACAATTTCTTTTCTTCGGTATTCACCAAGGAGAAGGATATTGAATTATGTGAGGTAAGGGAAACTAGTAGAGTAGCTATGGATACTATGAGTTTCAAAGTAAAAGAAGTACTGGCACTTTTGAAAAATATAAAAGTGGATAAGTCTCCAGGTCCTGACAGGATATTCCCTAGGACATTGAGGGAAGTTAGTGTAGAAATAGCCGGGGCTATGACAGAAATATTTCAAATGTCATTAGAAACGGGAATAGTCCCCGAGGATTGGCGTACTGCGCATGTTGTTCCATTGTTTAAAAAGGGCTCTAAAAGTAAACCTAGCAATTATAGACCGGTTAGTTTGACTTCAATGGTGGGCAAATTAATGGAAAAGATACTTAGAGATAATATATATAAGTATCTGGATAAAGAGGGTCTAATTAGGAACAGTCAACATGGATTTATGCCTGGAAGGTCATGTTTGACTAATCTTCTTGAATTTTTTGAAGAGGTTACTAGGGAAATTGACGAGGGTAAAGCAGTGGATGTTGTCTATATGGACTTCAGTAAGGCCTTTGACAAGGTTCCTCATGGAAGGTTGGTTAAGAAGGTTCAACTGTTGGGTATAAATGCAGGAATAGCAAGATGGATTCAACAGTGGCTGAATGGGAGAAGCCAGAGAGTAATGGTGGATGGCTGTTTGTCGGGTTGGAGGCAGGTGACTAGTGGGGTGCCTCAGGGATCTGTGTTGGGTCCTTTGTTGTTTGTCATGTACATCAATGATCTGGATGAAGGGGTGGTAAATTGGATTAGTAAGTATGCAGATGATACCAAGATAGGGGGTGTTGTGGATAATGAAGAGGATTTCCAAAGTCTACAGAGTGATTTAGGCCAGTTGGAAAAATGGGCTGAAAGATGGCAGATGGAGTTTAATGCTGATAAATGTGAGGTGCTACACCTTGGCAGGACAAATCAAAATAGGACGTACATGGTAAACGGTAGGGAATTGAAGAATACAGTTGAACAGAGGGATCTGGGAATAACCGTGCATAGTTCCTTGAAGGTGGAATCTCATATAGATAGGGTGGTAAAGAAAGCTTTTGGTATGCTAGCCTTTATAAATCAGAGCATTGAGTATAGAAGCTGGGATGTAATGTCAAAATTGTACAAGGCGTTGGTGAGACCAAATCTGGAGTATGGTGTGCAGTTTTGGTCACCCAATTATAGGAAGGATGTCAACAAAATAGAGAGGGTACAGAGGAGATTTACTAGAATGTTGCCTGGGTTTCAACAGCTAAGTTACAGAGATAGGTTAAATAAGTTAGGTCTTTATTCTCTGGAGCGCAGAAGGTTAAGGGGGGACTTGATAGAGGTCTTTAAAATGATGAGAGGGATAGACAGAGTTAATGTGGACAAGCTTTTCCCTTTGAGAATAGGGAAGATTCAAACACGAGGACATGACTTTAGAATTAAGGGACAGAGGTTTAGGGATAACATGAGGGGGAACTTCTATACTCAGAGAGTGGTAGCGGTGTGGAATGAGCTTCCAGTGGAAGTGGTGGCGGCAGGTTCGTTGGTATCATTTAAAAATAAATTGGATAGGCATATGGATGAGAAGGGTATGGAGGGTTATGGTATGAGTGCAGGCAGGTGGGACTAAGAGAAAAAAGTTGTTCGGCACGGACTTGAAGGGCCGAGATGGCCTGTTTCCGTGCTGTAATTGTTATATGGTTATATGGTTATATAGTTTGAGTAACCCCTGTATCAGAAAGGTTATCTACCATAGGTAAACACATGGCATCCATACTTAGCTTTATAAAGACTGGACCCGTTGTGCTGTTACAAGTGCCATAAACATAACCATATTATATGTAGTTGTCCAGAGTGAGCCCCTATATTGGTGTCCATCCTCGAAGCATAGTAAATTCTATGCCTAAGTCCCATGTATGGGTGTATCTGGCCCTGGGGAAATAGAATTAATACCCCTCATCAGTTTGATACCAGAGGGTGTTATCCTATAGGCAGGTGATCACCCCCTCGGTCCAGGTTGGTAGGTAGGGCACTCCTTGCAAATTTAATGGCACTGTAGCTCAAACCTTCATGGATGAAGGGTGGCCAGAACTCCAGCACTCCAGTGATGGTGGCCGAGTCATATGAAGTGTTTGTTCTGAAGCAGAAACACTCCCATCTTCTGACATATGTCAGTGCTGTCCCTGGTGGACTCCCTGCACGACGATGTGATGACATAGATCGTCCTGTCGGAGTATCCGAAGTCCAGAAATGGCCTGTTCAGAATCAGCATCAATAGGTTCATGCGATCATGGCACGGATGACTTACGCGTCACAGGGTGTGCCAACAGGCCCGGCCGTTTGAGGATCCGAAAGCAGTGTTCTGCGGCCATTTTGTACTGCTGGGGACCATGGTTGGGTAGGCCAGTCGGGAAACCCGAAATACCCGTTGCGGAGTCTATTTAATTTTTGTAAGACCCGACTGATGAGGCAGAAGGGGGGGAAATGCATAGCAAACAATCCCCCCAATGCAGCGAGAAACATCCATCGCTGCTGGCCCCGGGTCCCGATCCAACATCCATTCAATGTTGTCGTTGAATTGCGTGACCTGGTGTTCGCCACCGTATTTAGTTTACCTGAAAGGTAAGTGGCTGAGATCCAAATCTCTCTATCCAGACACCAGTGCCAGATGTAATAGGCAATTCATCACATGATATCGATTTTATTCCACACATATGATTAATATAGGCCACCACTGTGGTATTATAATTTGTAACCGTACATGCAACTGGTGCATATCTAAGCAGTAGGCCCGGAGTCCATGAAATGCTCCCAGTATTTCTAGATAATTAATCCCTAGTGCTCCCAACAGGGTAAATCTTGTGCACTCCATCTGCCACCACAACTAGTGGTGGTATTAGCTGCTCCCCACCTTTAACACTGGCATCAGTCTGTAATGTAACCGAGGGATTTATGATAGTGATGGGTTTGGAACAGAATTGAGCATTTCCCATCCACCAATTTAATTCAACTCTTGCCTTTTCTGATAACTTCATAGGCCTGTCGAAATGGCATGACTTTTGAGAGCTATAATTTTAGCTCTTTGTAGGTTTTGATAATGTAGTGGTCCGAATTGCGCTGCGGGAAAGCAGCCACTATCTTCCCAATTATCATGGCCACCTGCCGAATGGATGGATCCCTGATGCCAGTGAGGCTTCTGCCAAGTCCACCACCTTGTTTGGTGGTAAGGTGGTAGACATTTGCACCGAGTCAATGGTGAACCCCAAGTAATCCATAGTAGAAGAGGGTTCCAACTTTAATTTATCTGGATGTATGAACCCCAGCTTTTGAAAGAGATGTTTTGTGGCTAGAACTGCCAATGTAGCCGTTTCCAAATTCTCCCCGACAATGAGGATATCATCAAGATAGGCCATAACAGTATGATTTTGTTCCCTTAAATAGGCCAAAGCTGGTTTCAATAATTTGGTGAACAGCCTGGGTGCTGATGATAACCCATTGGGTAAAGCTTTATATTGCCATAATTGTCCCATCCAGATAAATTTAAGGTATTTCCTATGATCCTTGTGTATTGGTACTGAATAGTATGCATCTTTGAGGTCAATGCATGCCATGTAGTACCCATTAGCTATTAGCTGTCTGGCTGTGACGAAAGTGTCCATTTTGAAATGAACATACTGAACAGAAGTATTCAGTTCGGTCAGGTCTATCGTTCTTTCTTTTTGTGAAAGTATAAACTTCCGGCTAGGCGAATGCTGGACCGGGGTAGGGAGTTCGTAAATTAATTCAATTTTATAGCCCTGAATACTTCCGAGTATGTAAGGATCAGAGGTAAAAGTGCGCCATACTTCATAAAACAAGTGCAACCGGCCTCCCCCATAAGATGAATTTAGACATATGATGTTCCTGGGGGAGGCAGACCCACCTACCTCCAAGGTATTGCCGGTGTTGCGGTCCAATACCACCGTTATATCTTCTGTTGAGTTGCTGCGTTGTAGGGGTGGCGCATTTTCCAAGAAGGCCGGGCTGGGCCATGGCCTAAAAAGGCTGTTTTGCAGGTGGGCCGGCCTTCGAGCTTTCACCACCGGACGATCTGTTGTGATATCGCTGTCCGGTGGGTGTGTAGGGGTGCTGTTGCTGTTGGTAGTGCGGTTTGGAGGTACTGGGTACCTTATCAGGCCTATGGCCTTGGCCTCTTTGTCCAGGTCTTTCACCTGTTTGGGGAGGTTATCTCCGCACAGCAGATTTGGTGGTTGAGCGTTACCTGGTTTGCATAACCCCGCATTATTGGGGTTGAGTGCCGGTTTGATAATGCTCTTCCTGTAGTTATTATCTCAAACTGTGTTACACAGTAGGGCCAGAGCATCCTGTTTCTACCGGTAGCTCTATACCCACCGCAGAACTGGCCACTCTCGTAATTCCGGCGGTCTCCTTGCCCTCTAATCGTAGGGCTCATGTACCCTCAAATAGGGTTATTCACCGCGGGAACAATCAGCGAGTTACAATTTTCAGGAGCAAGATACTTATCAGCCGTAGCATTGATGGCTTGCTCCTGAAGCTGGTTTGTAGTCATATAATTGAACTAGCTGCCAGCTTAGGGTGGATAGGTAACCTTTTTGAGAAGGAACTGCATGTTTGCTTACCATATCCAGAAAAGTCCGTTCACTGCAACTCTTCTTGCACCCCTGACACTGTTGGTTGTTCAGCCAACTCCCCCTCTTCAGGGTCAGCCCAGTTCTGACCCCCAATGCTCCCCTGCGAAGAGGGTGAGACATTAGGCAGTCCATAATAGGATCCTGCCGTGGGCCTGCGAAGAGGCCCACCGTGACCCTGCCCCTGCAAAAGCAGGTCACGCTGGAGCAATTGCTCCACCATCCGCTCCATGCGGGTAAGACGACCTCCGTCGCTAACAGCGAACGGGGTGTCCTCGGGACTGGACCCAGCTGAGTCGGCAGTCCCGACCGGCTTCCGGGTGGATTTACCGCCTGTCCGTGGCGAACCAGCGGCCCTCCCAGGCGGGAAGTCGGGAGCTGCAGGTAGCACCTGCAGCTCAGGAAAAAACGGCACGCTGCTGGCTGCTCTCTATAGCAGCAGCTCTTGCCGCTGCTCTCGCCGCGCTCACCACTCTGGTGAGTCTTACCGTTCGTAAGTTCCGAACTTACGCTGGAGGAGCCCCGCTCCTCCCGACTGTCGCTTCCGCATGCGAACGACGATATGTCGCGCATGCGTGCTGGCGGGGTCTTCACGTAGTCACTCACGTGACTCCGAAGTAAAATAAATAATTTCTGGCCTTTATTTACCTAAGTAAATCAATTAAATCATCCCTTCATCTTTTATACTTAATTCAAGCCCTGATAAATAATCTGAACTCGTGGTTTAATCACAACTCACTTTGGTGAATCTGTGCTGCCCACCAGGACCACTATATCCATCCTGAACTGTTCAAGAACTGAACACAGTACTCCACAATCAAACTAGATTCTCCACAGTTATGAAATTACTTTATATTTCAAACCCCTTGAGGTAAATTAAATTTTGCATTTTCCAGAGACTTGTGCCTATTAGACCAACTATCCGACCAACCATTGAATCTCTTTCACACACACTTCCTAACTTTATTTTGCCATTTTGAACATACTCCAGTATATTTTTTTGGCCGACATTAATACCCTTATTACCTATTTTACTTCTCCACTTTGACGTACCTACTTACTTTATCAATGGCACATATAATTTTGTGACCATATGCACTGCTGATACAAGCATGATGGGCAAAATGGTCTCTTGTGCCAACTCTGTTTTTGAAGCATTAAGTACAGTGATTGGAGCTAATGGAGAGTTCCTCAAATAAGTTAACATCCTTTTGTCCTTGGATTATGATTTCTCACTCTAAGCAAAAACTATTAGACCAAGTATTAAACAAATACAATGAACAGCTTCATTGCTTTAAATTTTAATTAACATAGAGACTATCATCAAGAAAATCAAACAGGAAAAATATCAGTGTAAACCGGTGGGTGCAGATCAGATGTGTGTCATTAGATGAAGAATCACCAGTCCAACCACTGTGAGAAAACCAAAGGCTTGTGAATGGATTACATCATTTATGTTGAGCGGTGATGATGCCATGCGTGCACGCTCGCTTCCTACTTGCATGTCGCCTAACTTTGATGTCTTCCACTGAATCCACTCGATATCTTTCCGGACAGAAGTATAGATGCTGGGGTGAACTTTCTGGCCACAGCCCAAGTCCCAGTTTGTGATACCCAATTGGTAGAATTTTCCTGCACCGAGCACCTTGCAAACCAAAGGGCCTCCGCAAACCAAAGGGCCTCTGCTAGCAATAGAAGAAAATATTGATAATAATGCCCAATATCCCAGCTTGACATTAGTAAATAGAGGGTAGACACAAAATGCTGGAGTAACTCAGGGTGAGGCAGGATCTCTAGAGAGAAGGAATGGGCGACGTTTCAGGTTGAGACCCTTCTTCAGACTGAACCAACATCTGCAGTTCTTTCTTACACATTAGTAAAGATATCCTTTCTGCCTGGCCTGGTTTGAACTCAAACCCCAGAGGTATGATGGAGAGCAGGAAAGGGTTAAGATCATCTTTATCTGGATTGGTTTTGATCCCAAGTCCCATTGGCACAAGGTTGGCATAATTGTACTTCCTCATTCAATTCACCTCAAGTATGACGAGTTTTGTATTCTAATTACAGTAAGTGTTTACCTGATATCTGTCCGGTCCTGCCCATTTAAATCCAGCACACAAGACTTGATCCAAGAGTCGGCCATTGTACCAGTCATCTTGGTTGCAAATTGCAGTTGGGATGATACTAATCTCTTGTTCCTGTAAAATATCTGTCCGTTTATCTAAATTAAACAAAAACCAAGTTGTAAATTAAGTTAGAATATTATGGTACTGAATAAGAGTCACGTCATTCCAACTTGACCCCTCAGCCTCGCACCGTTAAGATCACAGCTGTTTCCAATTGTTATATCTGCAATTCTGCATTCCCAATTTGCATAAGGAGCATCTAGTTACCTTGGATTTTTTCAACGCCTAAGGAGAAGATTTACAAAGATTCATTACCCTTTAAAAGAAGAATAAATGCCTCATCTCTATTTTAAATGTGAACTCCTATAATTAAGAGTTTGCCTTTTTCAGAATGTCTGGACTGGGATTTTATCCAGTGTCGTTATTCATCCAATGGTGATTGTTGCTTTGATCAGGTTCATTTTGAGTCCAATAATAAAACAGAACAGTTTAGCACAAGAAGAGGCTCTTCGACCCACAATGTTCGTGCTAAACATTATGCCAAAACCATCACTTATCCAACCCATATTGCTCCATTCACTGCCTATGTCTATCCAAACGTTGTTTATACACCACAAACATATCTGCTTCAACCACCACCCCTGGCAGCACATTCCAGTTATTCACCACCCTCCTTATAAAAAAGCTTGCCCACCACATATTTTTTAAATTTTGCCCTTCTCATTATAAAGCTATATGTTCAAGTATTTGAAGATTTACTCAATTTTTTAAATCTTCTTTACAGATTGAAATCAAGTCAATTGTTATTTTTCTGACATCCAGTGCATTGCAAGGGGGTGTTTCAATTTAAAATCCATTGATTGCAATGAGTGTTCAATGACATAGCAATTTTCTGACTGTTGAGAAGGGAATTTAAGATTACCTGTCTCCTTAACAAGGCAGAAACAGCTTTATTTCAGTCTTATTATTCAGTTAAAGTAGCTTGAAAAGACATTACTAACATCCACTACCCACACCAGGATCAAGACAGCTCGATGATAATGTTAACCACTGCAATCAAGAGTGTCATATTCTATAATTCATAGCAGGCATTGGTCCTAATTCATAATGGAACACTCAATGTTATGCTACTCTATTCTGATGTCAGGATTATCTAAAATTGAATTATAATTTCAAATACAGTTCTTAATAATTTAATGACACTACCTTGGTTTTTACGAGTTGTTTGATTCCTTGGAAGTCAAGTCAAGACAATTTTATTTCTATAGCACATTTTAGAAAAAATTGTTGACCAAAGTGCTTTACATCAGTGCAGGTACTAACGTGCTACATACAATGGTACATAAATCTAACAATACATACATAAATACATACATACAGTGCTCCCTCATTGGACCTCAAAATGATGTAATACTTACAAGGCCTCTTCCTTCATTTGGTTGAACAGCTATTACTTGTGGCTAGGAATGCTGTATCCAAGGCTCAGCCTCCAGCTTCCAATGTGCTGTGAATGGCAATAATTTATTTTTATTGGCACTTGCTATTTTGTGGGGCTGACTAAGACATTCCAGATTAAACAGGAGACTGGAGTGGCTGAAAAAGAAGGATGGAGAACCTTCCATCCTGAGGGACATGGGGAACCAACTGACTTCAGCCTGGTTGACTCTGGCAGGATTGGGTGCCCTTGAACTTTAGTTACCATCACTAATAATGCAACATGTCAATGTGAACCTTTTAGAAACCTGAACGTTATCTTGAGCAGTTAGCAAGAAAATGTATGTGGGGGAAATTCACCTTTCCCTTCCACCATGCCCCATCCAGCAGTGACACATGGCTTGAGTTCAGCAATATCAAGTCTCTGGTTCTGAAGACACACTGGGTGCACATAGTCGGTGAACCAAATAGGGTCTGTAACCTTGATGAGAGCAATGTCGTTAGATTCTGTATCTGGATTGTAATTTTCGTGCTTGATGACTTCTGCCACTGGTCTGGCGTGCGTATTTTTACTGAACCTCGAGATCTGTTCTAATCCAAACACCAGCATAATTTTCTCCACGTTGTTTAAGGAGGATGGACATAAAGAGAATGATATACATTAGAAGGGCATGTATTGCAGAGTCAACACAAAATCCAAAATATACATCTTTTTAATCATGAGCTTTCCATACAATGACACAAACCATGCATATCATTTCCACGTCACTTAATCCAGCTGCGGTTTTTTAATCAGTTAATTAATTGATTCAAACTCATTTGAATGGAACACAAAGTTCCTTCACACGAAAGCTACCTCTCATCAGCACAATATTCCTCATGCTCTTCCCAATGTTTTGGGCAATATGAGTACATTGGTAAAATATAAATCACATAAAAGGAGATATTTTCCTTCATTTCTTGCCATGTGGTGTGTGTTTGAGTTTGCGGTCTGCAAATTGACTCATGACGAATGTCTAATATTAAAGAGCATTGTTTAAGGTAATTGAGGGAAAGTTTAAAGATTTACAAGGCACGTTTTTACACAGAGTGCTCGGTGCCTGGAATATGCTGCCATGGTAAAGAGTGATAGCAGATATTTTGGCAATGTTTAAGCGGCATTATGACAGACACATTAGCCTGCAGGGAGTGGAAGAATATAGATAGGCAGATGTACAGTATAAATTGGCATCATGGTTGGCACAGAGCTGTGCTGTTCTATGTTCTCCAGGTTGCAAGAGTGCAGAAAGTTGTAACGTCCACTAGGGTGTCCTGGAAATGTTAAAGGTGCTGTATTAATGCAAATTAATCCAAATAAATGGAAGAAGATGGACTCTGGTGTGTCAATCTGCTCAAATCATTTTGTGCTTTCACTTCTGATTGAGGACAAAATTAACAATGCTGACAAACCCCACAATCCTAAATGAACCAACTACTGACACTTGTTGCCTGAGCTCATACGAACTGACCTGTCTCATGGGCAAGTCACCTAGAGCATAGCTAGGCTTATGGAAGCTACATTCTGCAACAAAAGGCAGAATGTCCTGGAAAGTTGAAAACTGGAAGAGAAATAAGGGATGAAAACTTGCTACAGGGATCAGTCTTGGTGCAGCTCCCATTCAGGTACACCTCTCAAGTGAGGGACTGTACACTTGTAGCTCCCAGACAAGGATACAGTTACCACCTCTAAAAGTATGACCTCTGGGAATATACTGGTACAGCTAGAAATCCCTTGGCTCATAGAAGCTCTAGCTGAGTACTAACGTTGCTTTTTCCATTCTGAATTTTCAGTCTGGTACAAAAATTACTGATTTAGTAACAGATTAATCTGGTTATGTCCTTACATGGCCACCTTGGCTTTGAAGCAGTGAGCTGCAGTCAGCACCCAATAGTTATCGATGATGGATCCACTACAGGTGTGGCCATGTCCCATCCTTCGAAGCTATCTGTACACTGACCAACCAAGGCCATGCACCCTCATCACGCATCGTGATTCCCCAGAATCTCTGAACTCAGATCTTTCTCTTCCTCATTCTCCGCTGGAGGTTAGCTACATTCTACAAAAGGAAATGAAACATTATTTTTCATGGGTCTACTGTGGCCATTGTAGATTTACTGCACAAATACAAGGACACGAAGGATATTAAGAACATCATTGCCTGGTGTTAAGCCAACAACCTCTCTGCATCAACAAGACAAAGCAGCCAATGATCAACTTCAGGAAACAAAGCAGTACACATACCCTGGTTTACATAGAAGGCACTGAAGCAGAGACGGTTGAAAGATTCAAGTTCCTAGAAGTTAATATCACCAGCAACTTATCCTGTACTAACCATATCGAAGCAATGGCCAAGATAGCACACCAACGGCTCTACTTCCTGAGAAGGCTTAGAAAGTTCAGCATGTCCCCAACAACTCTCACCAGCTTCCACGGATGTGCCGTCAAAAGTATTTTATCGATTTCCGGTGACGCCATGACAGTGAAGGCTGTAATCGACCTGCTCTCCGGGAGGCCCTCTTCAAACCAGCCATAAGAAAAAAAATACTGTGATTTACGAGGAGAAAGGAGTGCTAACGGCTGTCTGAACATGATGGGTCGACATAAGGCGTCCGAGCGCGGAGTAAAAGGAAAGAATGAAGGTCAGAAACTGACAGACTCCCCGCCAGATGACGCCCAGTCCGACAAGGAAAGCCCGTTAATTCTCTCTGAGTTGAGAGAGTTGAGAAAAGAACACAAAGAAGCCTTAGAAGATACCAAACAGAGATTAACGAGAGTGGAGGCTAAATTGAAGGATTTAACTGCTCGAATGGAAAAGCTGGAAGGGAAATTGAAGAAAATGGAGGTCAGAGTAAGTTCAACAGAAGATAAGGAAATGAGACACGAGAGAGTGATTAACTACCTGTTACAGAGAGAAGCTAAGTTAGCAGAGAAATGTCTGGACCTGGAAAATCGAGCGAGGCGTAAAAATGTGCGGATATATGGAGTCACAGAGGGAAAGGAAAAAAAGGACATGTTCCAGTTTGTAAATGAACTGTTGAGGAATTCCCTAGAACTCCTGGAAGATTTAACTATTAATATAGAGAGAGCGCATAGGTCCCTCGCAGCTAGACCGAGTGCAGAGCTAGCCCCACCAAGATCTATAATAGTCAGATTTTTAGACTATTATATGAAAGATCTCGTGTTGCAACAGGCTTGGAAGCAGCGAAAGATAATATATGATGGGGACAGAGTGTATTTTGATCAAGACTACTCGCCAGAAGTCCAGAGAAAGCATAAGGAGGTACGACAGGTGATTAAGCAACTGCGGGAGAAAAATATTAAAGCCAAGTCTCCATTCCCGGCACAGCTCAAGATCTTCCTAGATTCTGGAGTTAAATCCTTCAGGACATTGACAGAGGCAGTACCTGCACTGGAGAAGATGGGGATTTAGATCAGATCGGAGTCCAGAAATGTGTTGAATAGAGAACTGCTGCGAGACCATTGGTCAGGGGGGACGAATAAAGCAGGCGGCCAGAGAGGATTGGCAAATCTGTCAGAGGAAGATCTTCGCGCCATACTGGGTATCAGAGGAGATGGACTATAGACAGGTTTAAAATAACCACAGAAACGTGGGCCATATGTGCAAATGGTAAAATGTCTGAAAGAGACCATTGAGTTAATGAAGTGGACAATTAACATCTATACGATCAGATAAAAGTATAAGGTGAGACAAATAATATGTAAATAGTTTCACAGATACTCTCTGGTTTTGTTTTGTTGCCTTGTTGAAGGGTAATTATGCCACGTTTTACAGCACATATACGGCTGGTTTTGTAATGTATTATATTTTCTAATTGATTTAAAAGTATTATCAAAGAGAGGGATTGAGGGGGGCTCTCTCGGGTGGGGGGGGAGATACCTGCCATTTATTTTTGTTTATAATTGTAATTCAAAAGTTCCAAAGTGGGATTTCGAACAACCTTACTGTAGTTGCAACCACACATATGGAGCTGGTACACCAGTTAGTTCAGGTTGTCCAGATGGGTTTGTTAGGTAGGAAATCCCTTTTTTCTTTCTTTATTTTTTGTCCTATGTGTAACGTTTTATTGTATATTGATTTAATAATTTGTTTATTGTTTATCAATTTGTTAGTTGGGCAAATGTTTTTCATTGTTACATCGCACCCTAGTAAATTGTATTTTGAGTACAGCGGATATTCACAGGCTAACCAGAGCAAGAAACAAAAATGGTATAGAAAGCAACTAGAAGATTACACAATGTAGGATAATGACCAATTTAAAGATAGTAAGTTATAATGTCCACGGGATTGTATTAAATTGTATTAAAGAGTATTTTGACCACAATGACAATAGTGAAGTAACATTATCCACTCTTTGGGACGGTGCAAAAGCAGTAATAAGGGGCAAAATGATTGAAATATCGAGTAGAATAAGGAAGAATAGGTTGAAGAAGCAATCTGACTTGGAAAGTAAAATAAAGATATTAAAAGTAGAACACAAAAATAACAATAGAAACAAGAATCTGTTAAAGGAACTAAAACAAAAAAGACATGAGTTAGAAGAGCTTCTACAATATAAAGCAGAAGGAGCCCTTCGATTCTTAAATCAAAAATACTATGAGAAGGGAAATAGGGCTAGTCGCCTGCTGCCATTTCATTTGTGTAAGGAGCAAGCTAATCGAGTAGTTTCCAAAGTTCTATATCCGATTTCTAGAAATTTAGTTTCACAACCACGAGAAATTACAGAAGCGTTTGCATCCTTCTATGAACAGTTATACGACTCTCCTGAAATCATAAAGAGGAAAAGATCAGAACTTTCTTTTCTGGATTAAAAATGCCTTGCCTTTCTCAAGAAGAAGCGAGAAATATGACAACACAAACAGAAGAGCAGGAAATAAAAGTAATCAAAAAATTAAAGAACAACAAGTCTCCAGGGACGGATGGGATTCCAGGAGAGTTTTATAAATGTTTTGAGAACGAGCTTTCTCCGATTCTGGCTAGAGTCTATAATTATGCCTTGGCTGAAGGTAACCCACCGAGATCATGGACCGAGGCTATAATCTCTGTTATTTATAAGGAAGGGAAGGATCCCATAGGATGTGAAGACTACAGATCGATAAGTCTCTTATGCAATGACTTAAAGATACTCAGTGCTATATTAACCAAGAGAACCCAAAAAATTATAAAACAATTGATACATCCTGATCAAACAGGGTTCATACCAGGCAGATAGGGAGCCAATAATATTAGGCAGGTCCTGAATATCATGACATGTGCAAAAAGGAAGCATCAGACTTCAATACTATTAAGTTTAGATGCTCAAAAGGCTTTTGACAGAGTAGATTGGGTCTATCTTGAATATACACTAGAAAAAATGGGGTTCCACACAAAATTTATTAATTGGGTGAAAACATTATATGCTGTCAGGTCTGTGGCCCTCGCAATTAAATGATCAGGTCAGGTTCGATTGGTCTCGGGAGGGTTTTAGATATTTAGGTATTGTTATCACTTCCTCTATCACCGCGTTGTATGAACCTAACTATGGTAAATTACTCAAGAAGATTAAGGCAGACATGCACAGATGGGATATTCTCCCTTTATCTCTAATTGGTAGAGTGGAGGTTATTCGAATTAACATTTTGCCCCGACTGCTTTTCTTATTTCAATCTTTACCAGTAGGGGTCCCTGGCGCGGCATTTAAGGCATTAGACAAAGAGTTAACAAGATTTGTGTGGCAAAATAAGAGACCCCGAGTCAGACTTAAGACACTGTTGTATCAAAACAAAAAGGGGGCCTAAATATGTCCAACTTTAAATATTATTATTGGGCAGCGCAGCTGAGAACCATGGTTAACGAACAATGAGGAAACGGGATGGGTGAAAATAGAACAAAATGCATGTCCTAGTATTGCCCTGGCTGGGCTCCCATTTCTAACTAAAGTAAATTGGAAGAAGTTAAAAGTAGATAACGATTGGATTAAATTCACGATGAAAACGTGGTTAGCTATCAGAAAGCAATTTAAAAAATTTAATTTGATATCTAGAGCAATGAAGATAGCTGCTAGTCCCAATTTTATACCCAGCAAAATTGATAAGGGATTTAGAAACTAGGCAAATAAAGGGCTTATTACTGTGGACCAGCTTTTTTGTGGGGGAGTCTTGAAATCTTATGAGCACTTGCAGAATGAATTTGGACTGTCAGGGTCGGATTTCTTTAGGTTCCTCCAAATACGGCACTACTTACAGACATGTAGATTGGGAGTAGATATGTAGACTACCTTCAAATTTGGAAAATATACTTTTTTGATGACTATAGAGGGAGTGTTACAAAATAATTTGATATCCCATTTATATCAAGGACTTCTAGACTATATAAAAGGAAATACTATAGAAACAAAACAGAAATGGGAATTGGAAATGAACATTATTATTACAGATGAAATATGGGAAAGGACATGTCTCTTGGGCCATAAGCTGACAAGCAACCCCTCTTGGAGGGAGTTCGATTAGAAAATTAAAATGAGAGTATTTAGGACCCCTCTAGTGTTGGCAAGATACAGTAACACCTCAAATTTATGCTGGAGACAATGTGGGAAGATCGGTGATCACACACATATTTTTGGGGATTGTCCCAAATTGTACCAATACTGGAGAGACATCCAGGTAGAGATTAAATAAATTTTGGGAGTGGATCTACCTCTGGAACCGGCTTGTTTTATATTAGGAGATACTCCAGCAGCGACAGATATTCAAAATCAGATTGCTGTTGATTGCTAAAAATCAACAGCTAAAAAGATGATAACAGTGCTATGGAGAAAGGAAAAGCCACCAAATGTTCAACAGTGGAGGGAAAGATTGAAAAATGTATACTTGATGGAAAGTATAACTGCTAAACTCCAGTTGACGACTGATGCCTTTAATATTATATGGAAACCGGAACTATTACAAATGCCAAGATCGATTAAGGATATGAATGGATGAGCTTGCTCTGGTTCCTGTGAATAAGATGCTTCTATGACAGAATGTTAAGAGGATTTGATGCAATGCTAATAGAAGTTAGGTGATTTGTATTTTGTCATTTTGCGATTGTCTTTTGTGTGTCTCTTTGTTTTGTCTGTATGTGTATTTTGTTATGTCAATAAATGTTGAGTTATTAAAAAAAAGTATTTTATCAGGATGCATCACAGCATGGTTTGTGAGCAGCTCCATCCAAGATCACAAGATATTGCAGAGGATTGTGGACACAGCCCAGACCATCACACAGACAAACCTCATTTTCATTGACTCCACCTACACTTCATGCTGCCTCAGCAAGACCACCTGCATAATCAAGGATGAGTCTCTCTCCAAACACTTCTTCCCTCAGGCAAGAGGTATAGAAGTGTGAAAATGCATATCTCCAGATTCAGGGACTGTTTCTTCCCAGCTGTTATCAGGCAACTGAACCATCCTATCACCAACAAGAGATCGTTTATGAGTTACCATCTACCTCATTGGAAACCCTCAGACTATTTTTAATCTGACTTTATTAGACTTTATCTTTCACTCAACTTTATTCCCTTAATCCAAATCTGTACACTGCACAGCTTGATTGCAATCATGTAAGCCTTTCTGCTAACTGGCTAGCACGCAACAAAAGCTTTTCATGGTACGTTGGTACACGTGACAATAAACTAAACTAAATCTGCTGTTTTCGGTGGAGCTTTTAGGAACTGCAGTACTGTCTGAGATGTAGATTTTCAAATGGGATGTTGAAACTGAAGCCCACCCTGCTTCCTGTAAAGACTCTATCCCCTACACCCAATTCCTCTGTCTTAGATTCATAGAATTCATAGAAAATAGGTGCAGGAGTAGGCCATTCGGCCCTTTGAGCCAGCACCACCATTCATTGTGATCATCCAAAATCAGTACCCCGTCCCTGCTTTTTCCCCAAATCCCTTGATTCCCTTAGCCTTGAGAGTTATATCTAACTCTCTCTTGAAAACATCTAGTGAATTGCCCTGTGTCAGAGAATTCCAATAGATTCGCAACTCAATAGACAATAGGTGCAGGAGTAGGCCATTCGGCCCTTCGAGGCAGCACCACCATTCAGTATTATCATAGCTGATCATCCCCAATCAGTACCACGTTCTTGCCTTCTCCCCATATCCCCTGACTCTGCTATCTTTAAGAGCCCTATCGGTGGTCAATGTCTACATGGTGAAGCCAAAATGTATAAAAATGGCCTTTCATAAAATCTAACAATGTGCACTTTAGCCACATGTGATTTTTCTATTGCAAATCTCAAAATTGTATAGTACAGAGGCAAATAAATAAATGATAGGGCTTTGTTCCAAACATTACAGAGGGCACTGTACTTGCAAGCATTGCAGGGTATCCGTTTCCTTGCTTGGTTTTACTTCCTCATTGTGTATTTGTGGATTACGGGAACTTGCAAAGTCTTGGCAGCATGCCTGTATCACTCCACCAATAGTTGACTCTGCACCGTGTTCACAGAACGGCTGTGGCCTTGCGGAAGCCATTTAAATATTCACCTCACCCATCTCCTGAGGCTCCTCACATGGAAATCAATGTGATATTTGAGAGGCACTTTACATAACATAGGCTTAGGGTGAAGGGGAAATGATTTAATAGAAATCTGAGAAATCATTTTAACACAAAGAGTGGTGGGTGTGTGGAACAAGCTGCCAGAGGAGGTAGTTGAGGCAGGGACTATCCCTACATTTAAGAAACAGTTAAGACAGGTACATGGATAGGATAAATATGGAGGGATGTGGGCCGCATCTGCGCCCAGGATGAGGTGTTCCATACCAGGGCATCAGGGGTTCCCCTCTTCCATTTTAGATGAGACTCTCATTCGATATCCCGCAGCTCCGCTCTTACTCTCCCTCCCCCCATTCATAACAAGAACAGGTTCCCCCTTGTCCTCACCTTCCACCGCATCAGCAGTCGCATACGGCATATAATCCTACAATATTTTCGCCACCTCCAACGGGATCCCACTATTGCCCACAGCTTCCCATCTCCACCCCTTTCTGCTTTCCGCAGATACCGTTCCCTCCGTAAATCCCTCGTAAACTCGTCCCTTCCCACCCAAACTACCCCCTCCCCAGGTACTTTCCCTGCAACCGCAGTAAACACCTGTCCCTTTACCTCCCTCCTCGACTCCATCCAAGGACCAAGCACTCAAACAGTCTTTCTCGGTGAGGCAGAGGTTCACTTGCACCTCCTCCAACCCCATCTACTGTATCCACCGTTCCACGTGTCAACTTCTCTACATCGGTGAGACCAAGCTCAGGCTCAGTGATCGTTTCGCTGACCTTTCTGTCCTGGGCCTCCTCCATTGTCAGAATGAGGTCCAGTCACTGAAATTATTTCTAAAGTGATACGAGAGGGGAATGTCGCGCTGGACAAAAGCCTCTCTGAAAAAAATAAACAAGGTAATGATACACTGATGGGAAAATTGATGACTTAACCAAACGTGTGGTCGAGATTGAGGAGGATTTAAACAAAAAATTAAGCGGGTTGATAAGGACTGTAATAAAAAGCTGAATGCAATGCTTAAGTCTACTGATACGGCTATGGAAGGAATGGATAATACGATAACCGAGATGACTAAGGAGTTAAAGAGACTAAAAAAGGAACAAGAAAGACTGGGAGGGAACTTGCTAAAATGAAGAATAAATCTATGGACTTGGAAGCGAGATCGAGGAGGCAAAACCTGAGAATAGTTGGAGTAAAAGAAGGAAAGGAGAGTGGACAAAGCCTTCAGGAGTTTGCTGCCAACTTACTCAAACAAGTACTTAAGCTGCCTGAAGCCCCAAGAATAGATATGGCTCACCGGGTCCGAAGTAAGGCTCAAGCAAGCCCAACTGCACCCCCAAGACAGATTATTGGGAAATTCTATGACATTTCAACCCTGGAAGGAATTATGAAACAGATTCCATATGGAGTGAATTTGATGTTTGGAGAAGACAAACTTAGATTCTTCCGTGATTTTCCAGCTGAAGTTATGGAAAAGAGGGGCAAGTTTACAAAGACGAGAAGGCTACTGAAGGAGGTCAAGGGAGTAAGATATGGGATAGTATATCCCGCAAAATTGAGAATTACTTATAACTTTGTTGAACGTGCATTCACGGATCCAGAAGAGACATTTAAATATGCACAAAGTATCACACAGGAGGTTTACTGATCACCAGGTCTCCCACAATAACACAGAGGCGAAGCAGCGAAGAAAGGACTGTGTTTCTTTTTTTTTAAATATACAAAAAAGACTGCTCTGGTGAAGATGGCGAACTTTCCTCGAGGCGTTGTCTAGACATTTTATCTTTGGAATGTTAACTCAAGGTCGGATTTTATGTTTCACTTCAACAAAGGATTGGAAAAGAAGAAAAACTGTGGTGGGGAAAATAACAAAAAAAAAACAAACGGAATTTGAGAATATGGAAAAATATTATCAATGGACATATATAGAAATTTATGATTTAAGAAACACACAATTACATACTAACATAAAATATAACTAATAAAATTGTGTAATATTAAGGCACAGCGTAATAATGGCTGATGTTTATTTCATGATGTTAATTACTTGCTAAATACAAGAATAACGAGTTAAATATGATTGATAAGTATTAATAATATACTAACAAATTTTATGGATATATTAGATCTAGTCTAAATTGTGCGTAAAGTGGGGGGGGGGAGGAGACTCAGATACTTGGAAGTTATCCAAGGGTATGAATCTGGTTAACCCCTTGGAACCTGCTGTTGTCTGATACAAACGTTTGAGACTTAATTGTAATATTTCTTGGCATTTCACCTTAGCTACATTAAGACTTCTACATGTTAAAGGGGGATTGTGGAGTAGGTGAGGAGTTCCTCAGTTTATGACAGGTGAATTGTTTGATAATACTTTAGAAGACTGAGGGAGCTGTGTTGTTTCACAGGAAGGCAATTGAGGATTCCAAAAACTGAGGGGAGACTGAGGGAAGCGATGTATATAATGGCTCGACAAAGGCAACATGTTATGCAGTTGAGGTGTGATTGAGGGCGATGAAGAGTTCCAGTGTGACAGGAGTGAGCGGTTCCCTATTTTGTGGCTGTGGTGAAGTTCTTCTGTGCATCATATATATTAATTGGATGGCATGGTGGCACAGCGGTAGAGTTGCTGCCTTAGTCGGACCTAACTACTGGTGCTATTTGTATGGAGTTTGTACGTTCTCCCCATGACCCCTGTGGGGTTTCTGGAAAGGCAGAGATGTAATTGGAGCCCATTGCCGAAGCAGTGTGAGAACTATGCTCACATCCTAGATTTCCGTATATCTAGGTCTGGGAGGGTTTTTGTTAAAATACCTCTCATGAATCGGGCCACCAATAGATGAGATCCGACAGTGTTGGCTGGACCCTTGCCCTAAAAAGGAGGACAAAGCAATTTGAGCACTATTAATGGCACTATAACTTAACTGCTCGTCAAAATGCAATGTAGCAAGGAACTCCAAAACATCCGGTATGCCTGCAGTATGATAAGATATATTTGACTGTAAACAGAACATCTTTCATTTCCTAATATGAGATACATATCGTTTTTAGTACTATCTCTCCAGGCCACCATAATCACATCCGCGGTCCTACTCGATAGTCCAAGTCCCTGGAACAGTCTGGTCAGAAGATACAAATCAACAGATTACTACGATCATGTAAAAGGTGACTCTCTCCTGTACCAGGGTGAGCCAACAAGTTGCTGCATTTGGGGATAGTCATGAATGGCTGTGTCATCAGTCTCAGAACCAATGGGAACCATGGCTGCGTGGACCAGTTAGGAACCACAAAACACCTAAAGTGTAGTCGTGCTCTATTTTGGTGAGACATTGACTAATGAGGCAGAATGGGGGAAAAGCATAAGAATGTACGTCCCCAATGTAGCGAGAATGCATCCACCGCTACTGCCCCTGGATCTGGTTCCCATGAGACGTATTTAGGTAACTGGTGGTTTCACCTGGATGCAACAGACCTATGTCTGGCAATCCATACCGGCTGACAATCATTTTGAAAACTTTTGGATTCAGCATCCATTCTGTGTTGTCATTGAATTTACGTGACCTGGTGTCTGCCACTTTCACGTTATCTCTACCTGGTAGGTAGATATCTAAGACCTAGATGTTTCTCGTAATGCACCAGTGCCAGATGAGTTTAGCCGGATTGTCACAGAATAATGACCTAATTCCACCCATGTGATTGATATGCAACAGCTGTGGTATTGTCAATCTGAAGCTGCACATGCAAATCATGCATTGTTGAGCAAAATGCTTTTAGAATGCACATAGCAATTCTACGTAGTTTATCCCATGCCTCTCCAGGATTAATGCCTCTTTCACATTCCATCTGCCCCCACAGCTAGACTCGGTATCAGTGGCTCCCCACCCCAAAGCACTCACATCAGTTTGTAAACTGAAGGTTATTGAGTCAGAATGTCTCTAGTACATTGTGAGACATTAGTTATCCACCACCGCAACTTGGCGATAGCTTTGGCTGACAACTGTATTGGTCCATTGAAATGACCTGCATGTTCTTTTAGTGCTTGTTGTTTAACTCGTTGCACATTCTGATAGTGCAGAGGTCCGAACTGTACTGCAGGGAAAACCCGCCAGTAATTTATCAATAACACTGGTTACTCATCGGATGGAGGGTTGTTGTTCATCAACCAGATTCCTACAGGCCTTCATAATTTACAGTTTTGGCCGTAGGCAAAGTAACTGACATGTTAGTTAAATCAATTATGAACCCCAAATAGCCAATCATTCTAGATGGTAATAATTTGGATTTAATTAGATGGGTGAGGAACCTAATCTCTCAAACAGGTGTTTGGTAATGGAACCCAATTCCTCAGCTGCTTCCTTCCTGAGTTTTACCTATGATCAGAAACATCATCCAAGTATGCCATTACAATGCGACTCTGAGTGCGGAGTAGCCCTGATACTGGTTTCAACAATTTTGTAAATCACCTAGGGCTGAGGTTAACCCATTGAGCAAAACTTTAAACTGCCACAGCTGTCTCATCCAACTAAATTTCTAGTATCTACGGTATTGGTACTGAATAATATGTATCTTTCAGATCTATGGTTGCCATATAACACCCTTTTGATACCAGTTGCTTAGCAGTACTGAAAATTTCCATTATAAAATGTTTATACTGGACCTAAGAGTCAAGTCTGGTTAGGTCCAGAATGACTCGACACCCACCATCGTTCTTTTGCCTGGGGAATAATGGACACAAAATTCTTGAGGCTGATGTGCCGTCCTTTCCATTACCCCTTTTTTGGAATAATATTCCAATTTTATCATTCGCCTGTAGAGTTTCTGGTATTGAAAACCCAATACCTGACTAGGTGTATTTTGTATGGGTTGATGTACTTCTGAGATAAAACCCCATTCGAGACCTCCGGATACAATCCAGTATGAATAGATCTGATGTTATGCAGCACCATGTATCATAGTACAATTGCAACCTACCGCCTACCGGTGATTGACCTCTAAAGGATATATCCTGGACTAGTCCAGTACTTGTACCTCCATGGTTGCTGGATCCCTCGGTCTCCTGGCCCTGTTTGGGATGTGCATTAGAGTGTGCCAATGTTTTGGTCCCTAAGTAAGGGACGTATATGATATTAAACTGATAAGCACAGATGCTACACTTGATCTTAGCCAAATCCCTGAAGAGCGATATGTGTAGCTGGGGTCGCCCGGCTTGGTCCTTGACCTGCACCATCGTCTCTAGTACAATTACACCTTCCCGTTCTGAAAGGGTATGGTTTTTGAGGTGGCATCCTGGTCTCAGGATGAGTTTTGACGAGGCCGATTGTTTTTGCCTCATCGTCCAGGTTTTTTCCTGGATATTAGAGGATCTGCGCAAGGCTGTGAACCGTGGGTTGAGCGTAGGCTTGATGGATATTTTGTGAATAATTAATGTAAAAAATGGGCATTACACAGCAGGGTCCATATCCTGCTGTGTTTTAATAATGGTGCCCTTGTACCATTTGCCCAAATGCCATGATTCCTGCTCCGACCAGTTTTTAGGACTTTCTGCCACCTCAACTCATGCCCCCTCATCATGCTCCCCTTTAGAGCGATGCACAGTTAACAGGTGTCTGATATCTCTTGCAAAGTTTCCTCCATTATGGAGTCCTGGAGCTGGTGAGAGGCCATATTGTTAAATTGCTGGCCAGATTGTCATCCATGACTACACCAGCTCCCGCCGGTGTGACAAATGTGCTGGCCAAATCCGGCACACGTGGCGCATAGCTTGTGTGCTTTGGTGTATGCACATAAGCAGTGACACCAAACTACAGGGTCAGATTCATACTGCCCTGGCTCTCCCGGCTCATGCTCACGGGAGGTATTATGCAGCCCTTAAAAAGGCGCTGCTGTTATGGGTTCCCATGCAGACTCATAGGCCGATTCATACGTGTACAGCTCTTTTGCTATCCAGACCTCTGCTAGAGGTTGCTGAAAGCTGCTGGGACCCTGGGGTATAAATCCCGGCTGGAACACCTCTTGGTTGATCATTTTATCTATGAGGTGTTCCATGTTGTCCAAACGTCCCCAACCTTTATTTTTGGAAGGGGGAAATTCTTTCTGGCCTCACTCATCAGAGTCGACAGGCCTGGACAATTTACTCTTGGCCTGCCTCCCGACAGGAGTGGCCCAGTGCTCTAAAGCACCGGAGTTGCTGCCGCTGCCTCAACTGCCGGCAGCTCTGAAGTCGGTGTCTCAAAGCTGGCGTACACCCGCTGACGGACTTAGCAAACCGCCGCAAGTTTAAAACATTTACCTGCAGTGTTTTACTTACCGCTGGTGGAGCTGCGCTCTCCAGCCTGTCGGTGCGCCAAACGCGTCTGACGTAATGACGCGCAGGCGCTCTGGCGGGTCTTCTTCACGGAATCACTCACGTGACTCCGAAGTAAAATTCTGATTGTCACACTATAGGAAAACGAGAGGTTCCAGAAAAGATTCACAAGGATGTTGCTTGGACAGGGAGGTTTGAGTTACAAAGGAAGATTGGATAGGTTGGGACTGTTTTCCCTGGAATCCAATAATGTTTCCAGTATTTTCAATTTTTATTTGTCGTGCACCATTACCCAGGATTACGATGAGAACCTCAAGGCTCTTGGTCAGGACAACACCTTTCCCACCTCCCAATATTTTACTTGTTTGATTTCTGATGTTTCTTGATCTGACGAAAGATCATTGATCTGAACTATTAACTTGTTTTTCTTCCACAAATAATGCCTGACCTGCTGAATATTTCGAAAATGTTCTGCTTCATCTCAGATTTCCAGCTTAATTGTAGGTTAGAAACAGGAGAGACTGCAAGATGCCGGAATCTTGAACAAAAATGCAAAGTGCTGAAGGACCAGAGTTGAGTTCCTACAGCTGTATAATTGTCACGTTCCTCAATTGCCTCTAATATTATTCCTTTACTGTTCCACCCTCTATTGTTGCTACTTAGTCACGAGCTTTATCCCAGTGACACTCCCCCAGCATTACTTTCTTCGTTCCTCTGTGCGCTCCTTGTACAGCTCCCCGCACGTCTCTCTCTCTAACTCCAGTGCAATTTCATTTCCGTGGTCTGTTGTTTGCTGTTGTTCCGATGGCGTCGCTCCGTTCGCTGCTGCTGGCTCTGGGCCTCAGCCTGCCCGTCACCAGCAGCCCCGGGGTGGTGCTCATCCTGGCCGATGACCTTGGATACGGAGATCTGGGTTGCTTCGGCCATCCAAGCTCCCGAACTCCCAATCTAGACCGACTGGCAGCTTCGGGCAGGAGGTTCAGCGACTTCTACAGTGCGTCCAGCGGTTGCAGCCCATCCCGGTGAGAGAGAGTCCCGGGGTCTGACAGCGGGGTTAGGCCGGGACTTGGAAGCGAGTTGGGCCGGGTCTTGGAAGTGAGATCTGGCGAAACCTGTCACGGTTTAAATAATTTCAGCACTACCTAATCCAACAGTATAGTATTTGCTTTGCTGCATTGCAATGTGACAGACTATAACTATGAGTCAGTGAAACTGCGAACTTTTATAAGTCAGACGATCTGCTCTCAACTTCTGAAACCCAAGGAGATGATTCTATCCAAATGGGAGCTTCCCACTGAGCCTCATCGCAGAATTAAGGACAGGAGCTCACTGTTAAAAGGGAAATTTGAACCTAGTCGCATTCTGAGGTTGTAAAGTTCCCACTGGACTAAAAACTTACTTCAAGAGATGAGAAAACGGAATCATACTCTGCCACTTGCTCAGAAATGCAACTTGGAAGTCTTAACCCAGTCTTTAAATGACAAATGGATGACTGATGGACCTGTCCCACTTAGGCGACTTTTTAGGTTAGTGCAGGAGACTGCGCTCGCCATCAGGTCACCACATGTTCACTGATGGTTTCTGGTGAGTCTCCTTCATGGTCGCGAGGAGTTCCCGCATTCTGGGAACAAGTCGCGGCCTCAATATGGTCGCTGCAATCAAAAATTGGCCGCCATTGAGTAAATCAATAATCCTGTAGTCATTGGTGCAGTCGTACTGGGGTCGCCATGTAGTTATGGGTAGTTGAGGTAGTCGTAGGTAGTTTTAGGTAATCGCCTTTGCTGACCGGTCGTTTTCATTGGCTCATTGGGAATAAAAACGTAAGCAGGACTTTTTCAGAACCAAGGATAACCGACCGGTAATGTTAAATGTCCGCTGAACTTCACAGCTGTGTATCTCTGGCTAATTAAAAGTTGGCTAGCTTCTTAAAAGTTGTCTCCACTCCTTCTCCCCGCTTCTCCCCTCTTTTAAAGGACTTACTGTACACTGTGCTAGCGTCTTAATAACAGCGCCAACCTTCCTGTTCATCGCGGTGTGTGTCTGTATCACCTTGGCTTTGTACCGTGTGAATTTCAGACCGCTCCCCCGCTTGCCCTGGCCCCCGCCTTTGCAATGTGTATGTATGTGTGTGTGTGTGTTCCACAGTGACTGTCGCTGTTCCAGATCCCGGTTTTTCAGGCGACTGTCGGCAACTTGTTAGTTGCCGGTAGTCTGCTGAAAAATCACCTAAGTGCGACAGGCCCATTAAGATAGACAAAAAAGGCTGGAGTAACTCAGCGGAACAGGCAGCATCTCTAGGATAGAAGGAATGGATGACATTTCGGGTCGAGACCCTTCTTCAGACTCCAGTCTTGGGTCGAGACCCTTCTTTAGACTCCAGTCTGAAGAAGGGTTTCGATCCGAAACGTCACCCATTCCTTCTATCCAGAGATGCTGCCTGTCCTGCTGAGTTTCTCCATCATCTATCTTCAGTGTAAACCAGCATCTGCAGTTCCTTCCAACACAAATATATGGATTACGCTTTCCACCATTGTTGGTGACTTTGCCATGGACCCAAATAAAGGTTTCTCAACATTTTAAAAGAAAATCTCAGTTTTTACACTGTGCTAATTGTCATGTTTTGCTTCTTCCTTTTAGCGCAGCCTTGCTCACGGGCCGTTACCCAACACGGTCCGGAATTTACCCAGGCGTTTTCTTTCCAGGGTCAAGGGGGGGACTTCCTCTGAATGAAACTACGATTGCTGAATTGTTGAAGCAGCAGGGATATGTCACCGCAATGGTGGGGAAGTGGCACTTGGGCTACGGACTAAATGGGAGCTACCTACCCATCCACCAAGGTTTTGATGAATTCTTGGGCATTCCATACTCCCATGACCAGGGTCCATGCCAGAACCTGACCTGTTTCCCACCGAATATCAAGTGTTATGGAAAGTGTGACCAAGGTGTGGTCCTCTTGCCCTTGGTCAAGAATGACAAGGTGGTCCAGCAGCCAGTCAGCTTTACCAAGCTCACTCCAGCGTACGATCGATTTGCAAGAGACTTCATTCTAAGAGCAACAAAACAGAGGAAACCATTCTTCCTTTATTATGCATCACATGTGAGTAGTTTGCCATTTATAACTTTTTGGCAACATTTCAGCCAGGGATGACTGTCCACCAAATCTGCAGTTTATAATGCTCACCATTCCTGGTCCTCTCAACCAGCTTTGCAACCCTCTGAGATCTTAGGAATGCACTAGTCCTGTTATCTTGTGCATTCCCACAGCACTGGTTTCTCTGCTTTCAATTGCTAAGGCCCAAAACTTTGGAATTCTTCCCCACCCACTTTGCCTGACCATCACTTTTTTTTTTAATACTCCTGTAAAATGCTGATTAAACCTACTTTGACCACATGTTTAATTCCACTCCAATATCTCCCAGCATGATTTGGTGTCAATTTGCTGGTGATGCTTTTGCAATTATCTATCTATCTATCTATCTATCTATCTATCTATCTATCTATCTATCTATCTATCTATCTATCTATCTATCTATCTATCTATCTATCTATCTATCTATCTATCTATCTATCTGTCTGTCTGTCTGTCTGTCTGTCTGTCTGTCTGTCTGTCTGTCTGTCTGTCTGTCTGTCTGTCTATCTGTCTGTCTGTCTGCCTACCTACCTACCTACCTATCTACCTATCTATCTACCTATCTATCTATCTTTTACATTCACTAATGCACTCCTCATTACATTGAGACATTTTAACGTGCACATTGTTTAATAAAATCCTCCCCCCCCCACCCACCAAATATTTCAAAATGTTAAATAAAATCAAACATCTCTCACCCATAGAATGTCGGTGAACGTTCCAAAGTGTGATGTCACAATGCCCAATGCTCACAGATGTCCAATCGGAATGGATCTCATTTACATCTGCCTTTGCTCCAGCCGCAGCCCCCCCCCGCCTGATGTTGCAGCACGTTCCATTGTGTGATGTCACAATGCCATCCCTCACAGATAGCCAATCGAATGGATCTAATTTACATATATCTTTGCCCCAGCCCCTCCCTCTCTCCCACTTCCCCCTCCCCCCAATCTTCACCCCTCTCTCCCCTACCCCTCTCACCCTCTCTCCCCTACCCCACCTCCTCCTCCCTCCCCCTCTCAGCCCCCTCTCTCCTCTCCTCCCATCTCTCTCACCCCTCGCGTTCGGGGAACAGACCCAACAGGTCTGCACTTGGTCTAGTATAATATTAAAACTCTGTGTGTGTGTTTATTTGTGTCAGATTTTTGACCTTTGATTTCATGGTCCACCAAAACCACACTCTCAAACTCCGAGAAATTTTCCATTTTGTAATAAAATCCTTCCCCCCCCCCACACTCACGCATTTTGTGGCCTCCTGCTGGCCAGCCACCATAACGGCTGCTGCAGCCGGGTCTCCACCAAAAACGTCGCCATTATCTTTCTTTCACTGGCGATTTTCGCTGTTGCCGCACGGCTTATTTCGCTGCCGATTTTACTTCCTCCACTCCCCCCCCCCGGGGCCGGCTCTCTCACCCTGGTTGAAGCCAAAGATCACTTCTTCCACCGCTGCTTTTCATCGTGCTCCGAAATACAGCGGGGGAACAGACCATCTTTGCCTTCAGCCAGCGTGACAGAGCCGCCAGAGGGAAGGCAGGGACTACTTCCAATCCAGCAGCAGAGTGGCTCCGTTAATGGATTAATTCCACAGTGAGTTCAGATCGATAACAACCCCCCCTGCTCCCTCTCCTCCCCCCCCTCCCCATCCCTCTTCCCTCCTCCCCCCCTTCCTCCCCCACCCCCCTCCCTCCCCCCCGTACTCGGGGACTGCACCACGCTCGGGGACCAGACCCAACAGGTCTGCACTTGGTCTAGTATACTTTTAAAACTGTGTGTGTGTGTGTGGGTTGGCGGTGTGTGTTTGTGGGTGTATGTCAGATTTGGCCTTTGATTTCATGGTTCGCCAAAACCACACACTCAAACTCCAGGAAATTTTCCATTTTGCTAGACATTACACTTTTCCTTTCACCCATTCACTCCTCATTACATGTAGACATTTTTATGTACACTTTTTTAAATAAAATCCTTCACCCCCTCCCCCCACACTCACTCATTTTGTGGCCTCTCTTCCACCGCTGCTTTTCGTCGTGCTCAGAAATACAGCGGGAGAACAGCCGATCTTTGCCTTAAGCTCCAGCAGCAGAGTGGCTCCATTAATGGATTCATTCCACAGTGAGTTCAGTTCAGTAACACCCCCCCCCCCACCACTCCCTCCCCCTATCCCCTCCCTCCCCTCCAACCCTCCCCCCTCTCCACCCCCCTTCCCCCTCCCTCTCCTCCCCCCCTCCCTCCCCCTCCCACCCTCACTCCCCCTCCCCCTCCCCCCTATCCCCCTCCCCCACCTACCCCCCTCCCCCTCCCCCTGTACTCGGCGTCTGAAGAACATTCAGGGACCAGACCCAACGGGTCTGCACTTGGTCTGGTACATATTAAATATGTACACTAGAGAATGAATAGTGCTTTGATTTAAATGCAAGCCTGTGATACACTACTATCATATTTAATTTGCATGGACAGGGTGGAACAAATATCATGTGGTGAAACCTTCAGTTCTTTATATCAGGCTATGTGGTAAAGGTGGAACAGCCTAGAAGGATTTTTACTCTGCATGTAGCCTGTGTTCCACCAAATGCTGCCCAAACTGGCATTTTGTAATTAGAAAATAAATTCTAAAATCATGACTGCTCAGCCTTACGTTGATCGTTATACATTTCTGATATACCTTTATGCTGCTCTGGAAGTATTCACCACTTGATCTGAACAGCATCTGTAATGGCAATCCTAATTTTCCACTCCTCTGTTTCAGCACACTCATTACCCACAGTTTGCAAGCGCAGGCTTCACAAGACAATCTAAGAGGGGTCCTCTGGGGGATGCACTGATGGAATTTGATGATTCGGTGGGGCAGATAATGAAGACCCTACATGATGCCGGAGTGGAGAATAACACATTAATCTTCTTCACCAGTGATAATGGGTATGTTGATTTAGAAATACGCAGTGTTGTTATGTGTCTGAAATATGCAGGTCATTTTTAGTTCTATGTATTTATTCTAGGGATTGCTGGCAAAACCAGAATTTATTCCCATTGATCGTTGCGCATGAAACTGGTATTGAGTTTTTAAAAGCTGTTGCAGTCAACCAGTTTGAAGCACTTGACGAACCCTGCTGGGCTGCTACTGGGATAGTCACTGGTTAAGCACATTGTTGTGAGAACGGAATTAATGCTGCCTGACCAATGTCATTGCCTTCTTCCAGGCGAATATCCCCAGCATTGAATTATTCATAGTCAATCAGCTCCATTGGGTAGGCCAACCACTCATGCCGCTAACACCAAATGCTGGAAACAGACATTCTGTCCCAAACTTTGTCACAGGGAAAGAATAGCAAGTGAACAGAGAGAAGGATTGAAGGATGTGGTTAAAGTCTCCTTGAAAGAATGCAAAATCACCACTAACTACATGGAATCTCTGGCCCATGACCATTCAAAGTGGAGAAGGAGCATTGGGAATGGCACTGAGGATTTCAAGTCTTTGCATTGGGACCACATGGAAGTTCAATGGACCAGCAACTAATTCAAAAGGGTCAAGGACCAAATTTATTTGTCACATGCACCATAAGGTGCAGTGAAATGGATTTACCATGCAGATTTACAATTAAAAAAGACATAATATACAACATAATTCAACACAGTCATCCACCACAGCATTATTCACTGTGGTGGAAGGCAATACAGTTCAGACAGTCGTCCTCCTCCTCCTCCCTTGTTCACCCGTGGTCGGGGCCCTGACCCTCCGTAGTCGTCGTAGATGGCCAGATGTTCAAGCACTCTGGTTGGGATAGTCGGAACCCCGACATCAGGACAGGTCGAGCACACCCCACAGCCCGGAGCTCCCAAATCGTCCACCTCCTTACCGGAGACCACTGCTTCAAGATGTTGTAGGTCGCTGGCCGGTGGTCGGAGCTCTTCTCCGGCGACCCCCAACGAGGGATCGCCTGTTCCACGATGGATGGTCCGCTCCACACCTGCCGCCAGAAGCTCCACAGACCGAGGCTCCAAGATGTAGGCCGCAGGCCAGTGGCCGGAGCGCTTCCCTGGCGATCGCTGGCAAGGTGTCGCCCCGCTCCGCGATGTTAAAGTCACCGCTGCGCCGCCGCTGAAGCTCTGGGCCCGACTCCTAGAAAGGCCGCCCCTAACCAGCTGTAAGGCTGCGAGGAGGGGGGCGAAAAAGCGACAAGGAAGAAATTCGCATCTCCGTCGATGTGGGTGCCTGAAAAACAGTTTCCCCCTATTCCCTCACACCACCCCCACTCAAGACATCCAGAGAAACACTAAAACATACTTTTGGACATAAAAGGCCGTGATAATTGATCTGCAGCAGGTCCATGAGTCTCACCTTGGTCCCAACCATCACCTCCAAATCTGCAAAACGGGAGTGGGACCTGATCACCCAAAATCCCAAGAGACTGCCCAATAAAGTTAAGAGCGTGCAGGAAGACAGGTTGTCTTCTCTAACAGATGATCAAACAGTTTCAATCCATTCACTCGGAAGATTCCTGGCCTAGACTTATAAGGAGAGATTAGATAGGCTGGGGCTTTTTTCCCTCGACATAGAAGGCTGAGGAGTGACCTAATAGAGGTATGTAAAATAATGAGGGGCAGAGATATAATGAATGATCACGGCCTTTTCCCAGGATGCAGTGGCTAAAACTAGAGGGCACATGGAACGAGCTGCCAGATGAAGCTGCAGTTAGAACCACGCACAATTAGAACGTATAAAAGACATTTGGACAGGTAAATGGATGTGAGCCAAATACAGGCAAATAGAACTAACACAGGTAGGCAACTTGCCCAGCATGGACTAGTTGGGCTGAAGGACCTGTTGGATGTCCAGATCCTACGAATTACTAAAGTGTAGAGAACCTTTCCTTTATATTGTCCCAACATGGTACTTGCCTTGGCAGGATTAGATGGGTTACTTTAAAGGGAACTTTACTTTGCATCAAACTATTGGCCATAGTTAGTGTTGAGAGAACCCTGGCTAATGTGGTTTGATGGGATTTGGTGCAATTGCTGTGGTTTCGACCCTCACGGGGAATAGGAAGGGTTATTGCAGCTGGGGTGAGTTCTCCCATTTTGCTGTCCAGGGAAACATTATTTATGCAAAATATCCTGAAAGGAATCCTGGGGAAATTCCTGATCTAGTTCAATAGGACAGAGCTCCAATAGTTTTCAATTTCAATTTCTTCATCTAACCTTTGGACCTGTACCTTTACTAGTGTTTGGCTGCATAAGCTGTTTAGTTTTAATTAAAACTCCAGTTATTGCCCTGTGAATAATTGATAGTCCTTAACTCCCCTATCAACTAAATGGAAACCTACCTGTTAGGTGATGAGACCAGGTGGAGGATATTGGGAGTTTGAAGCTGGGACAAGTGTACAGTTGAGCAGACACAGAAAATTTGACATACAAAATTCACAGCAGCTTGATTTGGAATCTCTCTCCTTAATCTTGACAGTTTCCTTGTTGTCAGAAACCCCAATTACTCAGCATCGAGTATGAAGGTTGGTGAGAGATACATTTTATTGTCTTAATAGATAGAATTTCAAGTGAAAAACACTGAATATGGTAGGATGTTGACTGGATCAATAATCACATTTTTGGCATTTGGTAAGGGCTTAAAGATGATTTCAAGCAAATAATGTCAAACACATAAATACCACCATCCATAATTTACTGCTTCTCGATAAAGAGGTTCTTCTGTCTTGTTATTTAATATCTGAGCAGAAGCCAAGCTATCAGTCTCTTTACTTATATAACCTAAAATTATCAGGGAGTGACCGGTCTTGCGCAGTTAAATTAAAACAAGCATTATAAGAATGATATTCAGAAGTGATTTGATTTGACAATCTGTCACTTGCAACAAAAACATTGTTCTTCTTTGCTGTAGAGAGAGCCTTACTATACTGGTAATCCGTGTTTTACCTGTTTTTGGAAGGTGCAGTAAGACCAAGTAGAGAGAATTATAGGCTGATCTAACCTACCTTGAACCTGCCTTGAAAGCGTTGGCAGCTGTGAAAACTATGAAAAGCACCAGATGCTTCTGGAGAGTTGATATTGTGGGATAAAACGATTTATAACTGACCTGCTCTATTTTCAGCCCTGAGCTGATGCGAAGATCACGTGGTGGAAACGCAGGGCTGCTAAAGTGTGGCAAGGCCACCACATATGAAGGAGGAATGAGGGAACCTGCAATTGCCTACTGGCCTGGCCAGATTACTCCAGGTCTGCAATTCTTGGCATCCAGCTGCTTAAATATACAGGGGAGGATGGCTGAATTTTGGGGCCTTCCCTCACAGTGGGAAACTTTGATGCCGTTGTGTGGGGATGTCTGTGTTGAAAACTATCGTGTTCTGTGCTCTTTATTATTCGTATGGCGACCCCACATTCCACTGTACCAATTGGTACATGTGACAAATAAATGTATCTTGTATCTTGCAATGGTTACGTTCCAAGCTTGAACACACAATTTGAACAGAACCCAGAATCCATATGAGATTGGCTCAGTGAGAATTCCATTCAATTATACACAAATCTCTTGGGCACATCAATGACCGTAGCATCATTATCAGTTCAGCGGTTGATCTACACCTTGACTCCGCTTCCAGAAAATGTAAACATTGATTCAACTTCAGTTGACTTCTGGCATATTCTTCTTCTGGATGGAAGTGATTTCAACATTTTAAATAACTGTCAGCATCTTGATTTCACTTGACTCAAATTCTAAAATTTGATTTTCTTGGATCTTCCACCTTAACATTTTTTTTTCAGAACTGTAGCTTACTATTTACTCCTTTTATCAATTTGAAAACCTTGATTCAATTAGCACCCATCCATTTTCTCAATAGATTTGCCCTTCACTTATTTCTTGGAAAAAATCAATTAATTTTTTTGCCTTCCTTAATATACATATGAAATGCTCCTCTACAAATTATGAACAGAAATGTTATCATAATTTAACTGGGGAGTTTGGAATTGTATTAAGTATTTTGCAGAAATAGTTCCTGGTCTTTATTGATGCATCACAGAAATTATATTCCTTTCAGAAAACATTGACTTTCTTTGCTCTGCAGGTGTGACCCATGAGCTGGCCAGTACCCTTGACGTGCTGCCAACAATTGCCAGACTCACAGGCGCAAAGCTTCCACAAGTCAAAATAGACGGATACGACATGAGTGATATCCTCTTCAATAACGGGAAGGTACTGGTTGTTATATCTCAATCTGTAAACTTATCCCAGCTCTCAATATTTAAACTATAGCTAATTCCTCCCTTTTTTAAATCTTTGTTGCAAATTGTGCTTACTTTCCTAAATTTCCCATGTGAGTACTTCAAATTGAGAATCCATCTGCCCCCTTAAATCAACGTAAATGAACCTACTACACTCTTTTATAGAAGATATGAAGATAGGATTATTGCTTGCTATAAATTGCCCCTGGTGTAGATGGAAGCTAGGAGAATCATCAGGAGCAGTTGTGAGAAAGTTACTGGAAAAGAAGTAGGAGAAAGAGGTTAGGAACGACAGTCGCAATGACCTCGATCGGCCTTCTTCCTATATTGTAAGAAAATATGAAAAATAAAGATAACACCTCAGTCTTTTTGATTATTAATAAATCTCAATCTCTTGCCACCAACAAAATACAGTATTTCTGATTTTCAGGCTCTCACCTTTCCATGTTCAACTTTGTCTCATGTTTCATTGTTCACTCACTTAGCTTGTGTGTGTCTCCTTGAAGACTGTATCCTCATAACTGTTTACATAGTTTCCTGCCATCTGCAAACTCAGTTTAGAGTTTAGTTTAGAGTTGGGAAATACAGCGCGGAAACAGACCCTTCGGCCCATCGGGTCTGCGTCGACCAGCAATCCCCGCACATTAACACTATCCAACATCCACTAGGGACAATCTTTACATTTACCAAGTAAATTAACCTACAAACCTGTACTTCTTTGGAGTGTGGGAGGAAACCGAAGATCTCGGAGAAAACCCACGCAGATCATGGGGTACAAATTCCGTACATTCAGCACCCATAGTCAGGATCGAGCCCGGGTCTCTGGCGCTGCATTCGCTGCAAGGCAGCAACTTTACCGCTGTGCCACTGTGACCGCCCTGAGCAGCAGAGATACTGCTTTTGGTTTACTACATTGTGGTCCCCTGAGAAGAACCCATTTACTCCTATTCATTATTTTCTATCTATTAATCATCTTTAATCCATACTATCATATGATACCCAATTCCATGGGCTCTAATCTAGTTGATCAACTTCCAGTGTGGGTCTTATCAAAAGCTATCTGCAAATCCACTGGTTCCCCTTCAAGTAGTTTAGTAGACACATCCCCAAAGAACTCCAATAGATTAGTAAATCATCATTTGGCTTTCATAAAGCTAACTTGATTCTGCTCTTTCATTTCTTTTTTTGAGTGGCTTGGTAATCATGGAAGATGGACACATATGGCTGGAATAACTCAGCAGGTCAGACAGCATCTCTGGAGAAAAGGAATTGGTCAGGTTTTGGGTCGAGACCCCTCATAATCATGTACTTCATTTTTGATATCAGCAAATTGTTAGTTTCTTGTCTTATCTCTCCCTTTTTTCTTAACTGGCAGGGTTTTATTTACAATCTTCAGGAACTATCCCAGAACCCATCAAAATTGTGCAAGGTGCAGACTCTTATGTCTGTGAGATGTATAATTTGCAGGTTTATTAACTTTGCTGGTAGTTTGTTTAAATATTACTACTTTCCTTTATTTCCTGGTTGCTAGTGGAACGTTGGTCCTCCAATATTTCTGGCAGATTTTCTGTGCCTGTGAAGACAGACATAAAAGATTTGTTGTATTTCACAGCCTTTTCCTTATTCCTCATTATAAATGTTTTAATTTCTGTCCAATTTGCACACCTTTGCCTTTGTTACTCTTTTACTTTTTATACAGCAAAAGAAACTTTTGCAGTTATTTTTCATTTCTTGCTAGATGACTGTTACATTCTATTTTCCCTTCCTTTATAAGTTTCTGTTACCCTTTGCTAATTTATTCTCCTTGTTTTGACAACTCTATAAGCCCTTTTGATTTAGATTATCATTAATTTCCATTGTTGCAACGCCTTTCGAGTTGCTTTTTTGTGTGATAAAGAAATTGATAATTTTTGCAAATTATGCTTCTATTTTCTTAAATGTTAGCCTTTGCTATCCATTATCCTACTCTTTAATGAGGTTTGTTTAAACTGTAAACCTCAGTTTCCGAACTGTATCATTTTTAATCTTTAAGTCATGGTCACTCTTAAGGCACTTTTTACCCCCAGCATATTTCATAGCACTAGAACTAATATTGCCTGATGTCAGTTCCTCGACATTCTCATCATGGTATAGGTTCCAGCAATTCATCTCCTGCATTGTTTATACTACTGTAAATTGATTTGGCCGGCCTCTTTGAACATTAAAGTCCCCCGTGTACCTTTTTATGTCCTCATTTGTGTTGTGCCCTATATACAGAGACCTCTAAATAACTCCCAATAATATTTCTGCCTCCTGATGCTTCTTAGCTCCACCCAAACCATTTTTAATTTGTTATCATGATCCATTGAGCAAAGATTCCTTTTTAAATTACTGTCATTATGTGATATTTTATTAGCAATATTACCCCCATCTCCTTTTCCTTTCCTTCCTTAATACTGAATTGCTTGGAATATTTAGTTCCTAATTTAGATCATTGTGCAACCTTATTTCTGTGACACCAATTGGTTCATGCCTATTTTTGATTATTTGTATCCTAAATTCATCAACCTTATTGCAGACGTGATGTGCATTTAGAAATATTGCCTTTAAATCAGGGAAGTGCTCTCTGATGTCCTAGCCAATAGTTAATCCCATAACCAATATCAATATCAGATGATCTTGTTTCTGTTTCAATATTGTTAGTAGGGTCTTGTTGCATCCAGATCAGCTGCTGTAGTTCCCCAAATCACAATTGCTTCATTAGCTGAAAAAACATTGGATGTCTGAGGTGATGCAAGGTTGCCTGGGGGATGAGCTTCAATTTCCATTTGACCACTGGGGCTGATGCTAACAGGCTCTGCCTTGCAGGCTGCATTCAAGTTTATTTTAATGCTGTGCCTCACTGACTACAAAAGAGAATAGTAAGATTAAACGAGAACTTACCAGTTTGAGGTTTAATCTTTATTTTATGGGGAGTTACGATGAGGGATTACATGAAGAAAACCCACCCGGCGCATGTGTGTCATACTTCAAAGCAGCGGCGTGAAAACACAGAAACTATAGTCAAAGTGATATAGTAACACTCAGAAGACTAGAACTACCAGATGATCTTTGCGATTATGAGGGCCGGGAGTGGAGGGCACTTAATACCTCATCGTAACTCCTCATAAAATAAAGATCAAACCTCAAACTGGTAAGTTCACATTTAATCTTACCATTTTACTTCGGAGTCACGTGAGTGACTACGTGAAGACTTCAAAGCTCTGTGATTTTGTGCCGTAGATCCATTGCATATGACACACTGCTTCAGGTGACACAGTAGTGAATAAATAATGTATTGAACATTGCTTTGAATTATCCAATAAACATTTTTAATAATAATAAACAAAACAGTAATAACTCCTCTGTCCCAGGGGGAAATTACAAATGAAATTAAGAAAGAAAAGAAATTAAACCGAACCCAAACCAGCATACCCAAAACCTTGCACTGTCAGGACAGGTTTATCATAGAATTTGGAGAAGGTCGCCTCCCTAGACCATCCTGCGGCCCCGAGGTTTTGGTCTAGAGGCACGTCCTGTGCCTTCGCTGCAGATGTTGATGCCGCCCTGGTGGAGTGAGATTTGAACACCTGAGTGTCTACTCCAGCACAATCCAAAACCTGTTTTAACCATCTAGAAATAGTTTGTACTGACACCTTTTTATGAGTTTTTTTGTGGCTGATGAGCATTGCTGTCTCAGAGCCTCTGAGACTCTTAGTTACCTCGATATATTGACCCAGGTGCTTGACCACACATAACGTTTTGTCAACGGGGTATGCTTTAAAGCTTACTTTGGTTCCGGCCATTCCTGGCCTGCTTTGTTTGATTAAATCATACACATAAACGAAATGTTATCTACAAAAGAGAACATGCTCTCTAGTCGTAGCTTTTGCAATGTATGAACCCGTTGCACTAATACTAATGCCATGAGCATAACCACTTTAAGTGTTAACTTCTGAAAAGACAGTGACGTAATTGGAGCCCATTGCCGAAGCAGTGTGAGAACTATACTGACATCCCAGATTTCTGTATATCTAGGCTTAGGAGGGTTCTTGTTAAAGATTCCTCTCATGAATCGGGACGCTAACGGATGAGACCCGATAGATTATTGTTCTGAAAACTGCCCTAAGTAGGAGAACAAAGCACTCCGAGCACTATTAATGGCACTATAGCTCAAGTGTTCATCAAAATGCAATGTAGCAAGGAACTCCAATACATCCGGTATGCTTACAGTATGATAAGATATATCTGACTGCAAGCAAAACATCTCCCATTTCTTAATATGAGACACATATTGTTTTTTAGTGCTATCTCTCCAAGCTGCAGTTATCACATCCATGGTCCTACTCGACAGTCCAAGCCCTTGGAACCGTCTGGTCAGAACCTGCAGATTAACAGAATAATACGATCATGTAACGGATGACTTTCTCCTGTTACTGGATGCACCAACAAATGACTGCAGTTGGGGACAGCCATGAATGGCTGAGTCATCATTGTCAGCACCAATGGGAACCATGGTTGTGTAGGCCAGTCCGGAACCACCAAAACGCCCGAGGCGGAATCATGCTCTATTTTGGTGAGGCATTGCCTAATGAGGCAGAATGGGGGAAAAGCGTAAAAGAATGTACGTTCCCAATGTAGCGAGAATGTATCCACCGCTACTGCTCCTGTATCTGGTTCCCACGAAACATATTTAGGCAACTGTTGATTTAGCCTGGATGCAAACAGATCAATATCTGGCAAACCATAGCGGCTGACAATCATTTTAAAAACATGAGGATTTAACATCCATTCTATGCTGTCATTAAATTTCCGTGACCTGTTGTCTGCCACCACAATATCTCTACCTGGTAGGTAGATAGCTGAGACCCAGATATTCCTGGAAATACACGAGTCCCAAATGGGGTTAGCCAGATTATCACATGATACTGACCTTATTCCTCCAATGTGAATGATATAGGCAACAGCTGTGGTATTGTCAATCTGGAGCTGAACATGTAAATTATTCATTGCTGAACAATAAGCTTTTAATCCATAGTATGCACCAAGCAATTCTAAGTAATTTATACCACGCCTTTGCAGGATTAAATCCTCTTGCACACTCCTTCTACCACCACAGCTAGACTCGATGTCCGTGGCTCCCCATCCCAAAGCACTGACATCTGTTTGTAAATCCACTGAAGGTTGTTGAACCAAGGTTGTTGGTATTTTGTGCAATATTGATTATCCACCATTGTAATTTGGCGATGGCTTTGGCTGTCAACTGCATAGGTCTATCAAAATGACCTGCATGATCTTTAAGTTCTTGTTCTCTAGCTCGTTGCAAACTTTGATAGTGCAGGGGTCCAAACTCCACTGCAGCGAAAGCCGCCACCAATTTACCAATAACACTGGCTACTTCCCGGATGGAGGGTTGTTGCTTTTCAGCGAAATTGGTACAGACCTCCCTGATTTCAACAGCCTTGGCCGTAGGCAAAGTCACTGACATATCAACTGAATCAATGACAAACCCCAAATAATCCGTTTTTTGGGATGTCTCCAGCTTGGATTTTGTCGAATGGACATGAAAACCTAACCTCTCAAACAGATGTTTGGTTGCTGAAACCGACTCCTCAGCTGTTTCCTGAGTGTTGCTTATAATTAAAATATCATCTAGATAAGCCATCACAATGTGATTCTGGACACGAAGTAGCGCCAGATCTGGTTTTAACAATTTCGTGAACAACCTAGGAGCTGAGGTTAATCCATTGGGTAATGCTTTAAATTGCCACAGCTGTCCCATCAAACTAAATTTCAAGTATCTTCGGTACTGATGATATATTGGTACTGAATAATATGCATCTTTCAGATCTATGGTTGCCATATAACAACCTTCTGATAACAGCTGTTTAGCAGTATTGAAGGTGTCCATTTTAAAATGCCTATACTGGACATAGGAATTTAACATGGGTTAGATCCAGAATAACTCGACACCCACCATCTTTTTTCTGTCTGGGGAATATATTGGACACAAATTGTTGAGGATGGTAGTCGTCCTCTCAATTACCCCTTTTTGGAACAAAACCCCAATTTCTTTATTTACCTGCAGAGTTTCTGGTCCAGAAAAAAACAATACCCAACTAGGCATATTTTGTGCAGGTGGATGCATTCCTGACATAAACTCTATTCGCGAGCCTGAGACAGTGTCCAGTGTAAACAGATCAGATGTTATGCAGCACCATTCATCATAAAATAACTGTAACCTACCCCCAATCGGAGGTTGTTCCCCAGAGGATTTTATTCCCTGGAGGAATGAATCACCCGTACCTCCATAGTCGACCTTGGAGTTCCTGTTCTTCTTGCCATGCTAGTGTTGTAATTGGTGTATACAGGTGGGTAATAATGCTGTCCCACTGGTACCACTCTGCTTGGCCCTGCCCCAGGATCTGACCCCCGTCGTGTCGAAAACAACCTGCGAGGTGGCATCGTGGCCGAAGGGACGTAAGTCTCATGAGACCTATCGTTTTGGTCTCTTCTTCCAGGTCTTTGACCTGTTTGAGCAGGTTCTCGACAAATAGATAATTTGGTGCTTGAATGTTGGATGACCTGCACAGAGCTGCAAATCGTGTCGGCTTAATAGCAATCTTCCGGATGCAATTTACTTCAAAGTATGCATTGCACAGCAGGGCCAACATATCCTGCTGTGTCCCGGACATCGGTGCCCCTCGGACCATTTTGCCGAAAGCCGTGATCCCTGCCCCCACCAATTTGAGGACTCGCTGGAACCGAATCTCTTGTCCACGCATCGTTGCACTAATTTGTGCCCAGATAGCATAATTCACAGTGGGCACATTGAGCGACACACAATTAACAGGTGTTGCATAACGGGTGGCTGTTTGTTCCATAATGGAATCCTATAGCTGGTGATGTTAGCAGCCAGGTTTTCCTCCATGGCTTCACCAGTACCTTCCAGAATGGCAACATTTCTTGCTACATCTGTGACACCTGGAGCATGGCTCATATGCCTTGGTGTGTGCCCAGAAGCAGTGACACTAACTTCAGGGTCAGACTCCTCCTGCCCTGGCTCTCCCGAGTCTTGCTCCAGGGAGGTCTCTACCAGCCCTAAACAAGGTGCAGGCGAGGGTGATTCCCACTGATATTCGTAGGCGGTAAAGTCCTCTTCGCCATATGGGCCTCTACATGAGGCTGTTTGGGGAATCCTAGGGGCATTCAACCCCGATTTAAATATTTTGTGGCTCATCAAAGTTTGCAGCATTTTCTCTATTTGATCGAGCCGTCCCCAGACCTTTTTGTTAGAAGGAGGGGAGTCTTCCTCATCAGACTCGTCAGATAAGACGGGCCTGAGAGATTTTCTTTTGGCCTTCCTCCCTGGTGGAGTGGCCTCAGTGCTCTGAAGCACTGGAGTTAACGGAGGCAGTTGAGCTGCTGGTAGATCAACAGCCGGTGTCGGAGCCGGCGTTACCGCAGCCGGTATCTCTGGACCCGATCTGCGAGCACTAACCGGGGGCCCGCGCGTTAAGCTCCTACTACGGACAGACTTTTTCCCAACTCGCTCCATTGCTAACAACTTCCGCTGGTTCCCGAGCCAGACTCACGGAGTTTAAATACCCGCAGAAAGATTTAAAATCACTTACCTGCCGGTTTACTGCTTACCGCTGGTGCAGCTGCGCTCTCCAGCCCGTTGGTGCGCCATGCATCGGACATAATGACGCGCATGCGCCTGGCGGGGCTTCTTCACGTAGTCACTCACGTACTCCGAAGTAAAATCAATACCGGTGATGGCATTGAAAAGGACATGACCTTCAACATGAATTCCAGTTCAATTTTTGTTTGTGTCCATTAATGTTTTGCAGAGCAAACGGTACACCATGTTTTACTATCCACTTGCCCCCAGCAAGAAGCTAGGAGCTTTTGCTGTACGCTATGGGCAGTACAAGGCCCATTATTTCACTAAAGGTAAGGCAACTCAAAGAGGGCAAGCACAAAATAGGCATCAGTGATGCAAATTTAGACAGCTGAATGATTTATTGCTTGTGAGTCGAAGGCTGACATTGAGTGTGGGTGACTGACCTGTGAGAAAGAAAGTAGCATTGTGTGAGAAGAGACATTGTGTGTGAGAAGAGAATGCCAGTGTAATTTAAAGTGTCAGCATGTGACATGTAGGAGGCCAAATGGCTGTGAAGGAGGATGGAATATTAGAGGTCTGTGCATGACAGTGATTCTGAGTGTGAAGGAGAGCAATGCACTGTGATGTTTGTAGTGTGATAGAGCAAGAGTGGTGCTAAATGTTTGAGTGAATGGGAAAAAGTAGGCCTGAGCAAGCAAGGGGAACTGTGAATAAGTGAATGAGATTGACTACAAGAGATAAAGATGAAATAGTGGCACTTTAGATGAAGCTCCAAGTCACAGGCGTTTGTGTTGTGACCAGTTGGACCAGTTTACATATTTTTCAAGGTATTAAATGAAAAACTTGACAAGTATTTTCGTTAATTCTTCCACTAGGTTCTTCCCGCAGTGGCAGCACTCCTGACCGTGCCTGTCACTCGGACGCTCTACTCACCCCTCATGACCCTCCACTGCTTTTTGACTTGGAAGCTGATCCGTCTGAGAACTATCCACTACACAGCTCTGACATTCCCAATTATAGCTGGATTATCGACCAGATTCATAAGGAAAAGTTGATGCTTGAAATGGGAATGGAGTTTGGGGAAAGCCAAATGGAGAAGGGACTTGACCCAAATCTTGAACCTTGCATTAAACCTGGCTGCAGCCCCAGGCCTGCCTGCTGTGCAATGAATTAGAATGGAAGAAGGAAAGGAGACAAAACACATCCTGACACCACATTCCAAAAACTAATAACTATTCTCAACAAGGGCTTCTGGGACAGTTCTGACTTGGAGAAGAGAGAAGGGTGGGATTATGTAACATTAGCATTCTCTTGGTAGTTGGAATCCAAGGTCAGAACCCTTTTACCTGGGTGGAAATGTCAAAGATCATATGGCATAGCTTTGAGGTGAGCAGGGCAAAGTTCAAATTAGATGTGCAGGACACTTTTTTACACAGATGATGGTGGGTGCCTAGCATGCGCTGGTGATAGGTGGTAGCCGAATTATTGACCAGATACACAAGGAAAAGTTGTTGTTTGAACTGGGCATGGAGTTTGAGGAAGTTCAAATTGAGATGGTAGTTGACCCAAATCTTGAACCTTGCGCTAAGCCTTGCTGCAGCCCCTAGCCTGCCTGCAGCATAATGAATTAGAATGGAAGAAGGAAAGGACAGCAGATATGATGGTGGAATTTGAAAAGTTTTTAGGTGGGCACATGGACTTACAGGGAATGGAGTGATATTAATGAGGCGAAATCAACACACACGTAGCTGTGGTAGCGATTCTGGATTAAAATGTGGCAGTAGAGCCGGTGCACAGGAGAAATCACAGAGAGGATGCAGCAAGAAATGATGTTGCAGAACTGTCGGAGAGAGGAGGAAAACTTCTTCAAAGTAAGCATACCTTGAGGAGAAATCTAATCTTATATTTATCACGTGCAGGCAGATTAGTTTTTCTTGGCATCATGTTTGACACAAACATTATTGGATGACGGGCCTGTTCCAATGTAGAACTATGTACAGTTCTGTGGTCTAAGATGCAATCTTAAATTTTCCAGAACAATTTTGATGATGAAATCATGTTTTGAAACATCAACTGGACGCATAGAATTCTGATTAATTACAGCTTTCCTTTATCCAATCTGACTATATTTTTGATGTTCATTTTATTTAACCAGTCAGTATTGTGATGGTTCTCACAACTAATATAACGTATGTGTTTAATTGATCTTGGCCACCTTTAGCTCTGAGCTGTAATTTGAATGTACTTCCCTCTGACTCATGCCCTGACAGCAATCCTGTGATCACTAGAAGGAGCTTGTTCCATCTGTATACCTGTCTGCAGTTCCACAGTCAGTTAATAGCATTGAAACTTTCTCAAACCATTCTCATTTGATGGTCCCATCTGTGTTCAAATATGTTTATATGTGCCCAAGAATGAATAGTTTATTCTAATTAGTCTTGAAAGTAATTCTTGCAGAAAAGTTGGTTTGAGCTTATCAGTACCTGAAAAAGCTATTGCTTTGCAGAATTTTTCTCCCCTCTTTCAGTCTCATAAACAGGAAGGCTGAATAAGACCTATATTAAAAGGAGATGCACAGATTCTACAGGAAACCATACGTCACTAGGTTAGTTCTGCTTTCCAAAAGCTTTAGTTAGTTCTGCTTTACCACTTTACAAAAAATCACAGCACTGGTCTAACAATCTACCTTTAAACATTGACTTTGAAATCCTTGAATCTCCTGGGGTAGAAAATTTGGTGAATTTTGCATGTGAAGGCCTACAAATACATTTACAGTAAAATCTCTTGATATCCATAATGTAGACTTGCCCTGGATTCAATACATTTTTGCTGTACTCTTGCCTATAGCATTGTCAATATTATTATGATCCCAAGTTGCAAATGGCCTGTTACACACTATCCAGTTAAACTGCTAATCCATAACTTATTATTTTTCTCATCTCCAGACTTTTGTGTCATCTGAGCAATACTTTATACCTCCTCTTCCTCTAGATGTCTACTTGCCTTAATGGTTTTTGTTTTAGGTAAGGTAATTCCCGATATTTCATAGAATGGAGAAGAGTTGAATGGTAATGAGGCCATTCTGCTAGCTCCTTGAACCTTGACGGCTATTTCCGCAACTTTGTTTCATATCCCTGAATTTGTTTTGAAAGCCCCATTTCCATCGCCGGTGTCTTCCAACCATTAATGAAGAGAGTACAGATTTCTACTTACGTTTGTGTGAATGTGAAAGTTTGAGTTCCACTCTTGAATGGGCTTCATTCTCGTGCCTTATCATTCTTGTTTTCTTCACCTACTGTTACCTAAACTATTGAACCATAATAACCACTGTATGTTCTCCGTGTAACTGTGTGGGTTGTCTGGGTGCTCTGGTTTCCTCCTACGTTCCAAAGATGTTCGGATTTTATAAGTTAATTGGCGTCTGTAAATCACCCCTGGTGTGTAGGATGCAAAAGTGGCATTACATAGAACTAGTGTGCAGGTGATCAATGGTCGGCGTGGATTCGTTGGGCTGAAGGACCTGTTTCCACAGTGTATCTCTCAACTAAACTCAGCTCAACCATTCAAATGCAAAGGAATCCAAATTAGAGGATGTTATTTTTAGCAGGCAGGTTTTTAACATGGACAAATATGAAGGTTATGTATCTGATCGTTATATTTGCTTCCTCTCAAAGGAATCAGCTTGTAAATTTTAGTGATTACATTGCTGTATTCAGCAAAGCTTTATGAGTGGAAAATTAACGTCACTAATCACTTACTGTATGATTCTTTTGTATGTTCAGGGTGTTTATTTTCCCCATTGGATAAGTGCTTTTTGTAAACACTGATTAAAGGAATCAGAATACACTAATTTGCACGATTACCAATTGTCACTGAGGCTTGTGAAGCAGTATGATTGAGGTATGTTTTTGGTTTTTGGTATCTGGGTAATGGACGAGCCCTGATTGTCTATCGCAATCCACAGACACTGCTAGAAAACATATGTTTGATTTACCATCCCATCAACCTTCAAATATCCTGGAGCTGGCAGTTACCAAAGAAATGGTCTCCCATGTGATGCATCAGCATATCCCAGGATCTGTGGAACGAGACCCTATGAGTCAATTACAGTAAAAGAGGAAAGTGAATCTTGATATGAGAAACTGCCATTAGGATGGGAGAAAGTTTTTCCACATTTTTTCCACTTTTTCCACATTTTTTACATTACAGCCTTATTCTAAAATAGATTAAATTCATTTTTTTTATCATCAATCTACACATAATACCCCATAATAAAAAAAGCAAAAAAGGGTATAGAGATTTTTGCAAAGTAATTAAAAATAAATAACTGAAATATCACATTTACATAAGAATTCAGACCTTTTACTCAGTACTTTGTTGAGGCATCTTTGGCAGTGATTACAGCCTCACGTTTTCTTGGGTATGACCTGTAAGCTTGGCACACCTGTATTTGGGTAATTTGTCCCATTCTTCTTTGCAGATCCTCTCAAGCTCTGTCAGGTTGGATGGGGAGCGCTGATGTACAGCTATTTTCAGGTCCCTCCAGAGATGTTCGATCGGGTTCAAGTCCAGGCTCTGGCTGGGCCACTCAAGGACATTCACAGACTTGTCACAAAGCCACTCCTGCGTTGTCTTGTTTGTGTGCTTAGGGTCGTTGTCCTGTTGGAAGATGAACCTGTGCCCCAGTCTGAGGTCCAGAACACTCTGGAGCAGGTTTTCATCAAGGATCTCTCTACTTTGCTCCGTTTATCTTTCCCTCGATCCTGACTAGCCACCCAGTTACTGCCTCTGAAAAACATCCCCACAGCATGATGCTGACACCACCATGCTTCACTGTAGGTGTGGTATTGGCCAGGTGATGAGCAGTGCCTGGTTTTCTCCAGACGTGACACTCGGCATTCAGGCCATAGAGTTCAATCTTGTTTTCATCAAACCAGAGAATCTTGCTTCTCATGCCTTTTGGCAACCTCGAAGCGGGCTGTCACATGCCTTTTACTGAGGAGAGGCTTCCGTCTGGCCACTCTACCATAAAGGCCTGATTGGTGGAGTGCTGCTGATATAGTTGTCCTTCTGGAAGGTTCTCCCATCTCCACAGAGGAACTCTGGAGCTCTGTCACAGTGACCATCGAGCTCTTGGTCACCTCCCTGACCAAGGCCCTTCTCCCTGATTGCTCAGTTTGGCCGGGTGGCCAGGTGTGGTGGTTCCAAAGTTCTTCCATTTAAGAATGACGGAGGCCGCTGTGTTCTTCAGGACCTGCAATGCTGCCAAAATTGTTTTATACCCTTTCCCGGATCTGTGTTTCGACACAATCCTGTCTCGGAGGTCTACGGACAATATTGTCATGGCTTGGTTTTTGTTCTGACATGCACTGCCAACTGTGGGACCTTATATAGACAGGTCATACATCTTTCCAGATCATGTCCAATCAACTTAATTTGCCACTGGTGGATTCCAATCAAGTTGTAGAAATATATCAAGGATAATCAATGGAAACAGGATAAACCTAAGCTCAATTTTGAGTGTCATAGCAAAGGGTCTGAATACTTATATAAATGTGATATTTCAGTTATTTCTTTTTAATTACTTTGCCAAAAATTCTAAACATCTGTTTTCACTTTTTCATTCGGGGGTATTGTGTGTTGATTAATTTAAAAAAAAAGAATATAATCCATTTTAAAGTAAGGCTGTAACGTAACAAAATGTGGAAAAAGTGAAGGGGACTGAATGCTTTCTGAATGCACTGTATGTGAACGAAAATGAAATATTTCTGTCTTCATGCCTCAGTAGTCCATTGCATTTTGATTTTACTCCAAATAAAAATGTTGGGAAAATAACTGATGCCTTCTGGATGATAGCTCCATCCAGTGACTTTTGTTCATATTCAGCTACTGAAGCTGACAATGTTTTGGGATGTGGACTAACACTTACAACAATCTCCATGTGCAATGTGAAACTGATTGGCAAGTTTGGACCACTGCAGTCTTTTTAGAAACTATTCTTGGGCAAGTACCCTCTAGAATAAACAATTCCTGGCGTTTATTTACCTAAGTAAATCAATTAAATCATCCCTTCATCTTTTATACTTAATTCAAGTTCTGATAAGTAATCTGAACTCGTGGTTTAATCACAACTCACTTTGGTGAATCTGTGCTGCCCACTAGGACCACTATGTCCATCCTGAACCGTTCAAGAACTGAACACAGTACTCCACAATCGAACTAGATTCTCCACAGCTATGAAATTACTTTATATTTCATACCCCTTGAGGTAAATTACATTTTGCATTTTCCAGAAACTTGTGCTTAGACTATTAGACCAATTATTAGACCAACCATTGAATCTCTTTCACACACACTTCCTAACTTTATTTTGCCATTTTGAACATACTCCAGTATATTTCTTTGGCCAACATTAATACCCTAACTACCTATTTTATTTCTCCACTTTGATGTACCTACTTACTTTATCAATGGCCATATATAATTGTGTGACCATATGCACTGCTGATACAAGCATGATGGGCAAAATGGTCTCTTGTGCCAACTCTGTTTTTGAAGCATTAAGTACAGTGATTGGAGCTAATGGAGAGTTCCTCAAATAAGTTAACATCCTTCTGCCCTTGGATTATGATTTCTCACTCTAAGCAAAAACTATTAGACCAACTATTAAACAAATACAATGATCAATAAATTAATTGCTTTAAAATTTTATTGACATAGAGACTATCATCAAGGAAATCAACCAGGAAAAATATCTGTGTAAATCTGTGGGTGCAGATCAGATGTGTGTCATTAGATAAAGAGAATCACCAGTCCAACCACTGTGAGAAAATGAAAGGTTTGTGAATGGATTCCATCATTTGTGTTGAGCGGTGATGATGCCATGCGTGCACGCTCGCTTCCTACTTGTATGTCGCTTAACTTTGATGTCTTCCACTGAATCCACTCGATATATTTCCGGACAGAAGTGTAGATGCCGGGGTGAACTCTCTGGCCACAGCCCAAGCCCCAGTTTGTGATACCCAATTGGTAGAATTTTCCTGCACCAAGCACCTTGCAAACCAAAGGGCCTCCGCTATCTGTCTGCAATAGAAGAAAATATTGATAATAATGCCCAATATCCTAGCTTGACATTAGTAAATAGAGGGTAGACACAAAATGCTGGAGTAACTCAGCGGGTGAGGCAGCATCTCTGAAGGAATGGGCAACGTTTCGGGTCAAGACCCTTCTTCAGACTGAACCAACATCTGCAGTTCTTTCTTACACATTAGTAAAGATATCCTTTCTGCCTGGCCTGGCTTGAACTCAAACCCCAGAGGTATCATGGAGAGCAGGAAAGGGTTAAGATCATCTTTATCTGGATCGGTTTTGATCCCAAGTACCATTGGCACAAGGTTGAATGAGGAATGTACTTCCTCATTCAATTCACCTCAACATTGACGAGTTTTTCTAATTACAGTTACTGTTTACCTGACATCTGTCCGGTCCTGCCCATTTAAATCCAGCACACAAGACTTGATCCGACAGTGAGCCATTGTACCAGTCGCCTTGGTTGCAAATTGCAGTTGGGATGATACTAATCTCTTGTTCCTGTAAAATATCTGCCCGTTTACCTAAATGAAACAAAAATCAAGTTGTTAATTAGATAAGAGTCTCCGAATAAGTCACGTGAGGCCAACTTGACCCCTTAACCTCGCACCATTATGATCACAGCAGTTTCCAATTGTTACATCTGGAATTCTGCATTCTCACTTTGCTTAAGGAGCATCTAGTTACATTGGATTACTTCCACGACTAAGGGGAAGATTTACAAAATTTCATTATCCTTTAAAAGAAAAATAAATGCCTCATCTCTATTTTAAATGTTCAATCCTATAATTAAGAGTTTGCCCTTTTCATAATGTCTGGACTGGGGTTTTATCCAGTGTCATTATTCATCCACTGGTGATCGTGGCTTTGATCAGGTGCACTTGGAGTCCAATAATGTTTTAAACTTTTATGTTTTATTCTTAATGGTTTACTGTATGGGGTGTTGTTGCATGCATTCGGAGCACCAAGGCAAATTCCTGTATGTGTACATACTTGGCCAATAAACTTATTCATTCATAATAAAACAGAACAGTATAGCACAAGAATAGGCTCTTCGACCCATAATATTTGTGCTAAACATGATGCCAAAACCATCACTTAACCACCAGCCCATAACCCATATTCTTCCATTCACTGTGTAGGCCTATCCAAAAGTTGTTTATATGCAACAAAAGTATCTGCTTCAACCACCACCCCTGGCAGCGCATTCCAGTTATTCACCACCATCCATATAAAAAAATGTGCCCACCACATCTCTTTTAAATGTTGCCCCTCTCACTATAAAACTCAAGTATTTGAGGATTTACTCAATTTAAAAAATCCTCTTTACAGATTGAAATCAAGTCATTTGTTATTTTTCTGACATCTAGCGCATTGCAAGGGGGTGTTTCCATTTAAAATCCATTGATTTCAATGAGTGTTCAATGACATAACTATTTTCTGACTGTTGAGAAGGGAATTGGAGATTACCTGTCTCCTTAAAAATGATCTGTCTCCTTATTAATTAATTAATTAATTATTTGAGAATCTTGAGGAAATAAAAACATTTTCAGTAAAAACAATAGCATTAAGGGTTCAGACATGTTGCAAAGTTATACGGGGATCTGAATCTAATCTTGGCCTGGGAATGTTTGATGGGACAAGGCAGAGGGAGCTTTATTTCAGTGTTATAATTCAGTTTAAAAAGTTTGAAAAGACAGTACTAACATCTACTACCCGCACCAGGATCAAGACAGCTCAATGATAATGTTGACCACTGCAATCAAGAGAGTCATATTCTATAATTCATAGGAGGCATTGGTCCTAATTCATAATGGAACACTCAATGTTATGCTACTTTATTCTGATGTCAGGATTATATAAAATTGAATTGTAATTTCAAATAGAGTTCTTAATAATTTAATGACACTACCTTGGTTTTTACGAGTTGTTTGATTCCTTGGAAAATTATTTAATACTTGCAAGGCTTCTTGCTTCATTTGGTTGAACAGCTATTACCTGTGGCTAGGAATGTTGTATCCAAGGCTCAGCCTCAAGCTTCCAATGTGCTGGTAATGGCAATTTTTTTTTTTTGGCACTTGATATTTTGAGGGGCTGACTAGGTAATTCCAGATTAAACAGGAGACTGGAGTGGCTTATAAGGAAGGATGGAGAAGCTCCCATCCTGAGGGACGTGGGGAACCAACTGACTTTGTTGACTCTGGCAGGATTGGGTGCCCTTGAACTTTAGTTACCATCACTAATAATGCAACATGTCAATGTGAACCTTTTAGAAAACTGAACGTTATCTTGAGCAGTTAGCAAGAAAATGTATGTGGGAGAATTTTACCTTTCCCTTCCACCATGCCCCATCCAGCAGTGACACATGGCTTGAGTTCAGCAATATCAAGTCTCTGGTTCTGAAGGCACACTGGTTGCACATAGTCAGTGAACAAAATAGGGTCTGTAACCTTGATGAGAGCAATGTCGTTAGATTCTGTATCTGGATTGTAATTTTCGTGCTTGACGACTTCTGCCACTGGTCTGGCGTAGGTATTTTTACTGAACCTCGAGATCTGTTCTAATCCAAACACCAGCATAATTTTCTCCACGTTGCTTAAGGAAGATGGACATAAAGAGATTGATATACATTAGAAGGGCATGTTTTGCAACTGGTTGGCCAAACCACAGATTATTTGTATACAGCTTGTCACACAACAATATCTGAGATTGAGAAGTTCCATCATTTCACTCTCATTCTCTAATTTAACTAATCCCAATTTGACTCGAGAATTAAAACCAGAACATGCTGGGAACACTCAACAGGGGAGACAGCATCACTGAAGAGAGAAACAGAGTTAGTGTTTCAGGTCCAAGCACATGCGGTGATGGTGTGTCACCTGTGTGTTTCTAGCACGCTCTGTTCAGATTTCAGATTTCCAGCATCTAGGTTTTTTTTCAAGTTTTGGTTGGAAAATTCTTGAGCCTGCAAGAGCAGGAAGAATTAACTTGGCTTCCTCCTCATGACCCTTTCAGTGACCTCTGGGGAAGTTGGGAAGCAAAAGATAAACAGATTAATATAGGAAAGATAGTGCCTAGATGATTAATGATTGAGTCTTTCATGTTTCTGACTGGTAGTTACGGATGCACAACCACAACAGGACTGCCAAGTTATTCAAATTCCAAAATAACACCCCAACCAATCACATGTGAGGATTAAATATGAACACCCCATTATTTGCATGTCTTAACTTGATGAAACTAACGAATGGGGTTTTTCTGATGTAGGACCAGTATTTGGACAGCAGTCCTTCCAAACACAAAGTCCAAAATATACATCTTTTTAATCATGACCTTTCCATACAATGACACAAACCATGCATATCATTTCCACGTCACTTAATGCAGCTGCGGTTTTTAGTCAGTTAATTAATTAATTCAGACTCATTTGAATGGAACACAAGGTTCCTTCACACTATAGCTACCTCTCATCAGCACAATTTCCCTAGAGCTCGTCCCAATGTTTTGGGCAATATGAGTACCTTGGTTAAAAAAAAACACATGAAAGGAGATATTTTCCTTCATCACTTGACATCTGGTGCGTATTTGAGTTTGCGGTCTGCAAAGTGACTCGTGATGAATGTCTAATATTAAAGAGCAATGTTTAAGGTGATTGAGGGGAAGTTAAAACATTTACAAGGCAAGTTTTTACACAGAGTGCTCGGTGCCTGGAACGTGCTGCATTGGTAAATAGTGATAGCAGATATGTTGGCAATGTTTAAGCGGCATTATGACAGACACATTAGCCTGCAGGAAATGGAGGAATATAGATAGGCAGATGTACAGTATAAATTGGTTGACACAGAGCTGTGCTGTTCTATATTCTCCAGGTTGCAAGAGTGCAGAAAGTTGTAACGTCCACCAGGGTGTCCTAGAAATGTGAAAGGGGCTGTATGGACTGTGGTGTGTCAATCTGCTCAAATCATTGTGTGATTTCACTTCTGATTGAGGACAAAATTAATGACGCTGACAAACCCCACAATCCTAAATGAACCAGCTACTGACACTTGCTGCCTGAGCTCATACGGACTGACCTGTCTCATGGGCAAGTCACCTAGAGCATAGCTAGGCTTATGGAAGCTTCATTCTGCAACAAAAGGCAGAATGTCCTGGAAAGTTGAAAACTGGAAGAGAAATAAGGGATGAAAACTTGCTACAGGGATCAGTTTTGTTGCAGCTCCCATTCAGGTACACCTCTCAAGTGAGGGACTGTACACTTGTAGCTCCCAGACAAGGATACAGTTACCACCTCTAAAAGTATGACCTCTGGGGTGATACTGGTACAGCTAGAAATCCCTTGGCTCATGGAGCCTCTAGCTAAGTACTAATGTTGCTTTCTCCATTCTGAACTTTCAATCTGATACACAAATTACTGATTTAGTAACAGATTAATCTGGTTATGTCCTTACTTGGCCACCTTGGCTTTGAAGCAGTGAGCTGCAGTCAGCACCCAATAGTTATCGATGATGGATCCACTACAGGTGTGGCCGTAAGTCCCATCCTTCGAAGCAATCTGTACACTGACCAACCAAGGCCATGCACCTGCATCAGCATCGTGATTCCCCAGAATCTCTGAACTCAGGTCTTCCTCTTCCTCATTCACTGCTGGACGGTGGCTACATGCTACAAAAGAAAATGAAACATTACTTTTGAGGGGACTACTGTGGCCATTGTATATTTACTGCACTCCCCCACCGCGAGTAGAGACCCGCCAACAAAGACATTCATAGAGTCAGCCATGGTTTCATGGGGGCTCACTTCTGCCTTGAGTCAAAAGGCAAAGGGTTCAAGCCCATTCTAGAAACTTCAGACAACACTATACTACATTTAATGGACTACAGCTCTACTTCAATACCATTATCCCATCCAAGCTCATCTCCAAACTCATGGAACTTGGAGTCAGCACTCCTCTCTGCAACTAGAACCTTGACTTCCTGACCAACAGAACACAATCAGTGAGGATAGATGGCAAAACACGCTCTACAATAATCCTCAACACTGTTGCTCTTCAAGGATGTGTTCTCAACCCTCTTCTTTATTTCTTATACACCCACAACTATGCAGCCAAGTCGAATCCAATTCAATTTACAAACACTATCATATTGGGCCGGATATCTAATACAAGTACAGAAAGGAAATTGAGAACCTCGTTGCCTGGTGTCAAGACAACAACCTCTCTGCATCAACAAGACAAAGCAGGTAGTGATCAACTTCAGGAAACAAAGCATTACACATACCCTGGTATACATAGAAGGCACTGAAATAGAGACGGTTGAAAGATTCAAGTTCCTAGAAGTTAATATCACCAGCAAGTTATCCTGGACTAACCATATTGGAGCAATGGCCAAGAAAGCACACCAACGCCTCTACTTCCTGAGAAGGTTTATGAAGTTCAGCATGTCCCCAACAACTCTCACCAGCTTCTACAGATGTCCCGTCAAAAGTATTTTATCAGGATGCATCACAGCATGGTTTGTGAGCAGCTCCATCCAAGGCCATGAGAAATTGCAGAGGATTGTGGACACAGCCCAGACCATCACACAGACAAACCTCCCTTCCATTGACTCCATCTGCACTTCACGCTGCCTCAGCAGGGCCACCTGCATAATCAAGGATGAGTCTCTCTCCGAAAACTCCCTCTTCTTCCCTCAGGCAAGAGGTATAGAAGTGTGAAAATGCATATCTCCAGATTCAGGGACAGTTTCTTCCCAGCTGTTATCAGGTAACCGGACCATCCTATCACCAACAAGAGATCGGTCCTGAGTTCTTGGAGATCCTCAGACTATCTTTAATCTGACTTTATTAGACGTTATCTTGCATTAAACCTTATTCCCTTTATCCTGTATCTGTACACTGTGCATGGCCTGATTGCAATCATATACAGTCTTTTTGCTGACTTGCTCGCACGCGTTAAAGGCATTTCATGGTACGTTGGTACACGTGACAATAAACTAAATTAAATGTGCAGTTTTCAGTGGAGCTCTAAGGAAGTGCAGTACTGTCTGAAATGTAGATTTTCAAATAGGATGTTGAAACTGAAGCCCTGTCTGCTTTCTCAGATGTAATAGTTCAAGAAATGTTGGGAAGAATTTTCATGTGTCGCAAGTGCCATTTAATCTTTATCTGATGTTACCAAGTAGGCTTTTTGAGAAAGCTTACTTCGCAAAAATTGACTGATGTGGCATGTCCATTACAATAGTACAGACTTTCTAAGTATATTAATTGCTGCAAAACACTTTGGAAGATCCCAAGGAGTGAAAAGCAATTTATAAATGTAAGTATCTTCCATCTCATGTCAGCATGAACTTTCGAAACTGGTAACACAATTAAGACCAGCCTAGCTCCTAAGCTTCACTCAGGGTCATCTACATTGCTGGGTTTCACAGAGAATCAATGTTCCATTCAGGCTGATGGGTTGTTCCTCACCCTTGCCTCCCGTGCTCCTGGCTGGGAAAGTCAGACAGCTGGCCAAAGATACATTACCCAGAGAATCATTGTGAGCAAAGCATTACATTCAAAGGTTTGTCTTTGGCAAATATGGGTGCAAGACATCAGAGCTGAAGATGTTTCTGTGCAATACATTATAAGGCTTTTACTTCTCAGTTACTCTCCCAGGTGTACCTTTTGCCCTTCTCAATGCCCATATCAATATAGATAAGATTCTCTCGATGTGTGGTATGAAACCTTAAACCCACAAGTGAAATTGCTCAGACCATTATTAATATACTGTTCTAAATATCTCATAATTCATGTCAATAATAGCCCATTTAAAACCCAATCCATGTCTATCCTTTCTGGTCTTTTGAAGCTATCCCAATGATACTCTTTGAACCCACCACTCAACTGGCGCCCCCAGAGTGGAAATAGTTGCAGTTGGGGCATCTTGTGGCAAGGATCCAAATATGCCTGCCACAAGATGCCCCAACTGCAACTATTTCCACTCTGAGGGCGCCAGTTCTGCGTTGCCCATGGGAAACTTTGTCACAAATGGAAGAAACGGAATGGAAAAAACCATTTTGCCACATGTTGTTGATCGCATGGAAACACTTCAAGGACAAATCTGCACCTGATTCAACAAGAGCCGTCTGATTCTGATTCTGAAGAACAAGACGATGCTTCCCACAGGAATGATTCCGATAACACAGACACCAACTCAACTGTACTTTCCCTCAACCTGTGCTCCCCAGGCAAGCTAATGGATCCTGCTGTGACCATGATAATAAACAACAAGGCTTTGAATGACAAAGTCGATACCGGTGCCAGAGTGATTGTAATGTCACTCAAAGAGTTCAACAAGATAAGAACCACCGAACTCACGAAAAAAAACTCCTCCACCCTACATGCCTCCAGGGGGGAGGTTCTTCACCCGTTGGGTAAAGCTGATTTATAATGTGCTGTCAATGAGCAGACTAAAAATCAGATTTTTTACATTGTCCAACCAAATTCAGAAACCCTGCTTGGCATCAATGCATGCCATGACCTGGGTCTGGTTTATTTTGGGCGTGCTGTCCACAAACTCTGTTTGACAGAGGAACCGACACAGCAGATGCTATCCAATTACAAAGACTTGTTCGACGACAAACTTGTCAAGTTGCCTACGACATACAAGATCACTGTGGATCATGCAGTCACCCCAATAGTTCGCCGCGTCCCCCACGGCATGCGGGAGAGAATACATGCCAAACTTAAGCGCATGATCTCCATCTAAGTCATTGCCGAGGTCAGCGAACCCTCAGATTGGGTCTCCACCATGGTCGTAACCACCAAGAAAGACAAGAAAGAGTTACTGATCAACATCAACCCGAAAGATTTAAATACAGCAATTAAACACCAAAACTATCCAATGAGAACCACTGAGGATGTAGCGGCACAGATCGGCAGTGCAACGGTGTTCTCAGTCCTCGATGCCAAAAGCTCTTTCTGGCAAATACCACTGGGCCAAGCCTCGTCTGCCCTCACAACTTTTGCCACACCATTCGGCCGCTACAGGTTTTTAAGGATGCCTTTTGGAATCAACTCTGCCAGCGAGGTCTTTCAGCATGCAATGGAACAACTATTCGCAGAATATCCATGTGCCATCATTGTTGAAGACATCTTAGTATACGGCCGTGACGTGGCCGAGCATGATGCTAGCCTGAAAAAAATACTAAACCGTGCCAGAGACATTAATCTGAAACTCAACCCTTTGAAATGCAAGTTCCGAGTTCCGGAAGTCACCTATGTTGGTCATGTATTCGCCAGCAACAGATTAAAACCTGATCCGTTAAAGACTGCAGCCATCAACGAACTGCCGGTCCCAACCAACGTCACCAGTTTGCAGCGATTCCTCGTCATGATCAACTACCTGGGTAAATTCATTCCCAACCTCAGTGAACGTTCTGCCCCTCTACGACAACTGACCCACAAGGACAATGCATGGTCTTGGTACCCACAGCACCAAAGAGCCTTTGAGACTTTGGAGCTCCAGCTAGTCAGCACACCTACACTGGCAGACTTCAATCTTAACCTGCCAGTCAATATCACCTGCGATGCATCCCAGTACGGACTAGGCGCAGCCTGCCTACAAACAGCCACCAATGGCGACGTGATGCCTATCTCCTGCACATCACGCACCTTGACAGAAACTGAACAACGCTATGCCCAGATCAAGAAGGAACTGCTCGCCGTTGTCTTTGCCTGTTCAAAATTCAAAGACTTTATTTTTGGCAAAACCTTCACGGTCGAAACCGACCACCAGCCATTGGTCACCATCCTGAGCAAGCCTATCCATGCCGCCCTTGCTCGACTACAACGAATGATGATGCAACTGGAACGGTCTGACTTCCGCATCGTCTACAAGAAAGGTAAAGACATGCACATTGCAGATACGCTCTCCAGAGCCCCGCGCACCACCAGCGAACGCCACCCCTTTGCAGCTGCAGACAAAACCTCACAGCTACTGACCTCTGTCCCAAGAAGCGGGTGGCCAGACAAGCCGTCAAGGACCCTGTTTGAAATACGACCCTACTTTCTGGTTTGTGATAAGTTGGTGTTACAGGACGGAATAGTCGCAGGGTCATCCCCCCTACTTTACGGAGCAAGTACTACGACAAAATCCACGGAGGCCACCCTGGTACGGAGGCCACTCTAAAACGAGCGCAGAATATGATCTACTGGCCCGGGATGACCAAGTACATACGTGAAAAAACAGAATCGTGCACGATCTACAACAGTCAGTCACCGCAGCAGCAGAAGCAGCCCCTCTTAGCCCAGCCAGCTCCCTCCCTACCATGGTCATCACTGGCTGCCGACATCTTCGAATGGCACGGGAAATGCTACCTTGTTTTAATGGACTCCCACTCCAACTGGTTTGAACTTGACTTCCTGCCAATGATCACTTCTGAAACAGTGATCCAAAAGCTGAAAATTCACCTTTCCATGCACGGGGTACCCGTTCATCTTCAGACTGACAATGGAGCTCAATTCACCAGCCAAAAGTTTAAGGATTTTGCTAAACGATGGAACTTCCAACACGTCACCAGCAGTCCAGAATACCCACAGTCCATGGACTTGCCGAGCGTGCTGTTCGGAGCGCAAAACAACTCATGGAGCGCTCCTATCTAGCTAAATCTCCTACCTGCTAAACCTGTGAAATATTGCAAGGGACAACGTTCTCGGCTCCCCAGCCCAGCGGCTGATGTCTCGCCATACGCGTCCACCACTGCCTGTCTCCCAGCAACAGCTACAGCTAAATGTCCGCTCCCCCGCCACGATACAAAAGTGAGTGCAGTTTAATCGAGACAGGCAGAAGCATTTCTATGACAAGCCAACAAGCCACTCAAACCACTTATACAAGGACAAGTGGTCCAACCTCTGCCTGGTTTTGCCCTCCTTCTACATCCAATGGATTGGGTGATGGTAGTTTTCAATACCTACTGCGAGGATGGACTTCATACCTCTTTGAACCAATTGACAGATTTAAATGAACTGGAAGTTTCTTACAGACCCTTAAATGTCTTTTTTAAAATAAAAAAGTTTGCGACTGCAAACAGATAAAGGACATACTAAACTGGGATACATTCATGGCCCCTCTAAGGAACCACGCTCCTACCTGGTCGATGTGTCCTCTACAGCCGCAACCGTCACATCTCCTTCCTGTGAAGGAACGTCGTCCGGCGTCCCAGGGTCCTGATGTCCCACCGCTCGAGTTTACACCGACGCCTGTTGCAGCCATTTCAGCACCTGCTGCGACCGCATCCACCCACGCCCCGCGTCGGTCTGCCCCCGTGTCCCTTGTTGTAACCAGCTCTCCGGGATCCCCGCGTCGGTCCACCCCCGGCTCCCCCCGCGGCTGTCTCCCCCCACAGATCCATCAGGTCTCCCCCAGTTGTATCTACCCCAGCCCTCATCTTTTCAGAGGAAAAGGGTGATATGAGGCAGCCAGCCCCCTACCGCACGAGGACCGGACGGGTTAGCAGGCCACCCATTAGACACGGCGATTTTATTTAACCCCATTATTACTCACTCGGCTTATCGTTTAAAATGCCTTAGTTGCTTTTTTCATTTCTACATGAGATGTAGATTGGCTATTGCATGTTAGCCAATCAGAATGCTTAGTAATTATAACTCTGCCTAAATGTATGATTTATAGTGCAAGAACTCGCCTACTGTCTTCAGTAGCTGCAGTAGACTGAACGTGTGATGCACTGCTTATATGATGATGAACTAGACCAAAAAGATGCTTGTGCTTTAACCTGTGTGAAACTAAGGTATTTACACCATTCTTGCTATTTGATTGTGACAGTGATAGCCATAAGAGGAAAGGAATATAGGAAATCGAAGCAGGAGTTGCCATTCAGGTCTTTGTCACTACAATACAAATGAATAAGATTTACCTCAACATTAAACTCCCTTAATATCTGAAAAACTATTGATCACCATCTGGAATATATATAACGACTGAACATCCACTGATTATTTGGCTAGTAAATTCCAAAGCTTTAGCATCCTCTGAGTGCTGAAATTTATTTTAATTTCTGTCCTGAATCTCGGGACTGCGTCCCTACGTGCCTACAGCTACTTAAAGCTTTCTCCTCACAACCTATACTCTCACCCAGCTTTGTACTTTGAAAACTTGGATATATTACATTTGACCCACTCATCCAAATGACATGGATTGTGAACAGCTGAGGGCCCCATTGTCTGTCATCCCATTAATTTCTCCAATACTAACCTTTTTCATAATGCTAATTTCTTTGAGCTCCTTGTTCATTTTAAACCTGTAGGTCGCACTACTTTCAAGAGGTTTCCTGTCTTCTTTTTTCAGTACACAACACTCAATCAAAATTGTCTGATCTCTTATTGGATGCTGAACATACTGATCTAGAAGACATATTTTATACATTCCATGAATTCACTGCTATAGCTAACTTGATTTGCCCAGTATGTGTGTAAGTTAAAGTCACGCTTGATTATTGTTTTCATATGTCACATGCGCTTCTAACTTCTAAATGTATATATTACTATTAGTGCCAGGGGGTTGATATTGAACTCCTTCCAATATTTTCTGCTCCTTAATGTTTCTTATCTCCATCCAAACCAAATCTGTCTTGTGATTTTCTGAACCAATTTTCTTTCTGCAAAGAATGTGCCATTCTTTAATATCAGGTTTTCTCTGTCTCCATTTTCATATTGCTTTAAGATTAAATATCCCAGAATACATAATTTACAACCGTTGCAACTATATATTTGCAATGGCTATTAGATAATGCTCATTTATTACCCTTTGTGCCATAAATTCACTACCTTGTTTTGAATGCTATGTGTGCTAATTGGAAGTATGCTCTTAAGCTTGTGTGCACTATCTCTTCCTGGCAAATTCTGGATACCCTTACTACCTGACATTATCATTTTATCCTTTCCCCTTAATTTTCTACATTATTCCTTTTCCAAAACTTTCCTATCCCAGTTCCTCCTCCGTATCCCACATAGCTTACATGATCATACGCCTTCAACAAAACCTTTTTCCGTGTCTTGTTTATGTCGCTGGTTCCCACGTGAACTCTGTCAACTGAATATTTGTCCTGCCACATCACACCTCTTTCCCCAAAAGATACTGTGTGGACAACACAGCCTTCATGCTCTTGACTGCAGAGAACAGTATCCACCCTCTGACTATCTTGCCCCCCCCCTCATTGCAATACTCTTCACTCCTTCAACTTGAATGGATTCCTCTACCGTGGGACATTTTGCACTCTTTGTTCTCATCCTCACAAGCTTGTACAGACCTTGTACCTATAGGACAACTGCAACATTAGCTCCTGCAACATAAGCTTCAAGATCCCTATATCTGTTTCACCCTTAGTCACACCATCCACCATTCTTGACCAACTAATCGAACAAATTGTTGAGCTTTCCCTTCCTTGATACATTGAATCTTGGACACCACCTCATCAATTCTGAGGCAAACTTCCTTGAGTTACAGACATTTGCTGCAGATGTGGTCATCATAAATTACTTAATTTGAATTAATTCCATCAGAATGTACATGCTACAGCTGCAACATATCATCTACCCTGCCATGGTTCTATCACAAGCTAGGACACCCGCTCAGAGTTAATCAAATCAGATTTGAATAAGGAAAGAAAGATATGCTGCAAAGCCTTTGATCATTCCAGTTCTCTCTTCCCTTCTCAATATTCCGCTTCACTTGTTTTCCACTTACCAACGGTTTTATGCTGAGCAGCTTTAGCAGCACAACTGAAGGTCAGGAAAAGATGAAAGAAGGCAGATTTCAATAATTGCATGCTTTCGATCTCTTGCAGAAACTGCAAAGCCCACCCTACTGGGCTTATCGTGTGACTCATAGGCACGTATTGTTCACCTGAGGGAAATGGCTTTCTGCCCATGCTTATTGTTACACTAAGTGATGTAAGAGCCGCCATTGTTACACTGAGTGACATCAAGGTTGTCTGTACTCCTTGACTGATGTCATAGCACAATAATAACCAATTCAGGGATTATTTTATTGCTATAAAGCCTAAGGGTTATTGGCAGCATGGCTTCAACACAAGCCTGAACTAATGAACTGAAGGTCTCCTCACTGTGACTCCAGAACCAGATCATCACAGCAGCACCTCTCAACTCTATCACCTCCAATATCGTTAAAGATACAGGAACGGGAGTATTGTCACCTCAAAAGTGACATGCCACGACGACCTATAGATTTCTCACCATTTTCCTATCAATGGATCAAATTCTGAAACTGCTTACCCAATGGGTCAGAGGACTTCACCAAAAAGACTACAACAATTCAAGAAGATAAATCATCATCTTCTCATACCAAGTAGTAATGAAGCAATACATTCTGGCATAATAAGACCATGCCAACATTCACAGAATCATATTTTTTTTGAAAACCAGATGGAATATGCAAATCTACAATGAAACTGCCACGTATTTTACAGTATGAATCTGTCCTTAGTAAGCAGAACATTTAAAAATAGAATTTTTTACTGGAAATTGAATTAGAGAGGCAGCTTGAGACCATTTAGTAAAATTATTGTCTCTTCCAGGATTCGATTTACTTGGAAATAAGCTGCCCACTGGTTACCAATATTGTGCTATACGGGTGATCTAGTCCTTGGTGTCAACCATGGTTCAATTGGTATAACTTTCTCCCCTGAGGCAAACGTTTAAATCCACATCAGGAATCAGGGCATAAAATTGCACTAGGAAACTGAGAGATTGCTAAGTGCAATCTTCCAGAGATGTTAAACTGAATCCCTATCCTCCCACGTAGATATAAAGGATCCCACTATACTGTTCCAAGAAGAGCAGATAAGCTTCCCCTGAGATGGAGTCCTACAGTATATTCATCCATCAAAGAACCAAACTGGGTCATCCAAATGGTAATCTACTTGCTATTTTAAAAGCTTGCTATGGCTTAGTTGAACGTACATTTATGTAGACTGTTGTCTCTTAACCGACTTCAAATGATGACTCTTCTGGTCAGAATCAGGTAAATGGCTAACCAATTCAAAGCTGGAATTTGTCCTTTATACAAGTGCCTGCCATGCTACTAACTTGGGAAGTTCCTGGAGTGAACTGATCCAATAACATCGGGGAGGAATATGGATAGGGAATATTAAGACCAAACTATTTACAGATCAGGAATAGTCCAAATTCCATTCATAGAAACTTTGGGATTCATAGTTGGATGTTCAGTTCTTTCAGATAGATTATTACTTGTAACTTTAATTAATTTAATCACTTTAATTCCACGTCGCTGAATATTATGACCAACAATGAACTCATTGTTTCAGACTTGAAAGCCCCACTGATCCATATATTTTGGGAGAGAGAATTTCATGGTTTCCTTCTTAATTTGTGTGAAGAATCCATCTCTGATTTTAACCCCCCCCCCCCCTTCTGAACACATGGAGTCATAGAGTAATAGAACCATGCAGCACAGGAACAGGCGCTGCAGCTCAACGCATCCATGCCAACTAAGTTGCCTACTGACCTAGGCCGGCTTGCCTGCACCCGGTCCATATCCAAGTCTTTCTTACCAAGTACCTGTATAATTGTACTAACCTCTACACTTCCACTAGCAGCTCATTCCATATACACACCTCTCAGTCTGCAAAAAACGCCCTCAGATCCCTTTTAAATCTTATCCTTCTCACCTTTAACTTTAACTTATGCCCTTAAGTTTTAGACTCCCCTATCCTGGAGAGATGACCATGGCTATTCATTTTATCTCGGCTCCTTATGATTTTATATAAATCTAAGGTCACCCCTCAACCTTCTATGTTCCAGTCTCTCCTCATAAATGAAACCCTCCAGACTAATTAATATCCTCGTAAATTTTTCTTGCACCATAGTATCTATTCCATTGAGATCTAGAATGTTAAAATTATCCCTTTATTCACCCCTCAATTCATAAGGATTAGCCTATTTAATGCAAGTTATCCTTTTTATATAAAGTTTTAATTCCCAGTGATCTTACGTTAATCTCCTTTAATGCCGAATACCTGGTTGAAACCTAGGGATAACTGAATATAATTATTCATATTTACACTAGTCCCACAGGCATAATCAGTAAACTTGGATCATACTGTATTCTACCCAGAGGTTTATAGCCCAGATGTGCGGGGATCATACTGAGCCATCAGGAAAATCTCACAGGTGCAAGTATGTCATAATATCAATCCCCATTGCGCAGGGTGTACAGCCTCCTTCAGTAATAAATAAATTCATTTTTGCACATGCACCGGGACAGCTTTCACATCACAAGGATTTAAGCACATCAGTAACATGGAAATAATATTCAACACAACGCACGTCTCTAAACATTTCTCCTCTACCTCAATGGCATGGCCTCTATGGCCAATACCAATTTGATTCTTTATTTTCTTAACTTTCAGAACTCAGCCATGTGGCATTGGTAGAATCCTGATCCCTCCTTTCTAATCCTCTTGCTCTCTTATTATATCTCCCAATTTATCTACATTTCTCATTCTCACTTCACAGTTCACATAGAAATGTTTTGCTGGAGAGCACTCGGCAACAAAGGAACTGTTGATAGCCCAGCATCAGTGGCAGTAGTGAATATTCTCCATTGAAAATCATAACCATTACTTAATGTACTTCATTCAAGTCACCCCATTACAAGAAGGACGTGGAGGGTATGGGGGGTGCAGAAGAGGTTTACCAGAATGCTATTTGTTATTCTATGTTTAAAACTTCAAAATGACGTTGCTAACAGCAACTTACTCTTCGGTTGTTGGGTTTATTTTGAGTTATTCATTTACTATTGATTTTATTAGCCATTTATCTTGGGTTTATTCTGAGGTTAAATTGACTCTTAGGTTGTTGGGTATATTTTGAGTTATTCATTTACTAATTAATCTAAACTGCCCCCCCCCCCCCCCCCCCCCACCGAGCCACATCAAGCCTTCCCAGTAACTCTCCAGCCCATAATTAACTCACTGCTGTAATTGTACATAGAAAATACCTAAATCCATTGATTAACATTGCTTAATTTACGATTGAAAACAGTTTTATTTGTTCTAAAGAAGCAGCCAGAAATTATTGTGGCTGTATTGTACTATTTATTTTATGAATTGTGTTTAATCATAATTAAGTTCTTCATGGATCATTGATCTGTTATTCAAAATCCCACTGACTGGCCAGAAGCAGGATAGGCCAGCACACAGTAATGCGCTGATCAAATTTATAGCCCACATTTTCTCCACCAGCGGGATGAGTGCCTTGATTATTTTACCAATGGAATTCTCAATCAGCACAAACTCTGTTTCATTGACAGAGTCCTCAGCATCAAGTTCTTCGCTTAGTTTTGTACATCCTGTGCTGCTATCCAGGTAGTTTTCTTTTAGCCTTTTGCTTCCAATGTTGAATCTATCCTTCTGATTAGTCCCTCCCATCTTTTCACTGAAGTCTTCTTGATACTCATCACCTGCTTTCATATTCCGAGTGTTGTTCTCCTGTTCAATACTTATTTCCACGCTGTCCCGAACACTCACTTCCAGTTCTACATCACTCTTCATTTTTTTTCGGTTAATTCATGCTATCTTCTTTATTACACTTCCTAATTAGTAATGGCCATAGTGGGCATTGAGGCCCCACTCTGGATCTATCTTCAGGTACCAACAGTACAATAACTTTCTTCAAGCTGTTGCTGCAAAACTTCAGTGGATTCCACCTGAAACAAAGAATTTTCACTTTTGAACTTACAGTTGTAATACCGTCTACCTCCACACCAAACTCGACTTCAAGTCTAAGGCAGTCTCAATCCAGTTGATATTTTTGCACTGTTACAGTGCAAAGAATGGGCAGGAACCAGCACTGAATTGCCAATCTTATGCAGAAAGATTACTGGACAGACTGACATGAGACATGATATTCTGACAGGAGGTATTCTGCGGTGGATCAATTATGAAATATCAATGGGATAATGGAGGGGGAGCTTTTGTTCAGCATCTTCCATAACTGGTACCTCAAGGAGATTGATGGAACAAATAAAACAAGCTTCATCGCTAATCCCTCCTGTAAGTTCACAGAAAATGTTTGATGGACGATGTGAATGGAGGTTTGCTCTGCATCTAACTTGTGATGTCCCTGCTCTGGGATGCATTGGTATGCCAGAGTTGGAGCTACACTCTGCATCCTAGCCATGTGTACCACCCTAGGAATGTTAGTTGGTGCAGTGTAGTGTGAGTTTCATATTGCATCTAATCATGTTGCTAAGCTGTACCTGGCCTAGGTGTGCTTGATAGGACAATGTTGTAACAGATTTACTTGACATCCAACCCATGCTGTACTAAGCCCCCGTGACCAACCTCCCTTTCCTCCAAAACACCCTATCAGGGAGCATTCCTTGAAGCTATATGGAGGAAATGTCTATTTGTTGCTAAATTGCAGAGAAGGGAGATCTATCATGCCTTATCTGAGCTTACGGTAAAAGATTTAATAAGATGTCCAGCCCTCAATTGTTGTGTTAAACATTAAGTTCATGCAATAAATTCTTACCTGTGACTGTCATTTATAAGAACTGAGAATAACACTATTCCTAGCACTTAGCAGTGGTTCATTCTTGGCTCTTCATCCAATCTCTGGGTGGAATGTAGAAACAGAACAAATGAGACCAGTAACCTTTGTGATATCATCTGACCACCAACCATCATAATGAGATCGCATTGGTCATTCATTATCTGTTACTTGATTACAATACTCATGCATAAATATCACTTTTTTACAGAATGTTACTCTCTGGCATATATTTGTTATTACATCCAGCAAATATTTTATTTTACTTCTGAGTCACGTGAGTGACTACGTGAAGAAGCCCCGCCAGGCGCATGCTCGGCATTACGTCGACGCATGTCGGTAGGAACGGGCTGCAGATCGCAGCTCCACCAATGGTGAGTAACAAGCCCGCAGGTAAGAGGGTTGAAAATTACTTCCTGGGTTGGAACTCCGTGACGCTGGCTGGAATAGCCAGGAGGAGTTTGGGAAGTTTTATTTTTAAATGGACACAGTGAAAAAATCGGCACGGGGAAAGCGCGTGTCCCGGGTGGAAACACAATTAAGATCAGGACCACAGATTAGTATGGAGCCGGTTCCGATACCGGTAGCCGTTGACCATGCCGTAGTTCAGCCTTTAGACGCTCCACAGCCACAGGCCATGGAGGGTACTCCAGTGGAAAGGAAAAATAAAAGGAAGTCTGCTAAGCCTGTAATATCAGATTAATCTGATGAAGAAGAGGCAGGGCCAGGCAAACGAGCCCTGTGGCTCAGGATGGACCAAATGGAGAAAATGCTTCAAACAATTATTAATTGAGGGTCTAAAGACCCAGAATATTCCCAGGCAGCCCTGAGGGGATTCCATATCATGAATACAGTGCCTTTACAACATGGGAATGTGATAATCCAGAGCCTTGTTTAGGTCTGGAAGAAGTCTCCTTTGAGCAAGTCTCAGGAGTACCAGGGCGGCAAGAGACTGACCCTGAAAGTGGTGTTTCTGGTCTTGAATACCCACCACAACACAAAAGTCATTCTACAGGTGTACCAAATGTAACACAATCATTTGCTATACCAGAGGGAAGCGGTGAGGTCATGGAAGAAAACCTGGCAGCCAACATTAATTATTTGGTTTCTCACCAGCTTCAGGAGACTGTCATGATTGAGACAGCAGACCTCTATAAAACACCTGTTAATTGTGCATCACTGAGGGTGCCGATGGTGAATCCAGCTATTTGGACACCCACGACTTCAACAATGCGAGGACAGGAGATACGATTCCAGACGGTCATCAAGCTCATTGCAGCTGGCATTACTGGTTTTGGGAGGCAGTTGGAAGGGCATGCTATGTCCAAAATCCAAAAAGACATGTTGGCATTGTTTTGTAACTCTTATTTTGAGGTTAATTGTATGAGAAAAATCGCCATTCGGCCCATCCTGCACCCAAGATTTGCTCGTTTGTGTAAATCAAGCAATGTTCAAGCTCCAGATTATTTATTCGGAGAAAACCTGCCTAAACAAATTAAAGATATCGATGAAGAGGCAAAGACTATCAGCATCATAAAACCTTTTCTATTCGGACAAAAGAGACAATCTGGCTGGATGAGAATGGGGTTTGATTCAGGAGCAGGAACAAGCAGAGGCAGGGGTATGGTGAGAAGGTATTATCACCCATCACAGCCCAATGTTAATCCATATATTGGGAGAAGGAGACCGTCACGGTCATTTGCTGAGGTACAAAAACTTTATTCTATCACAGAGGGAACTGCTATAGAACCTCCGGTTGGTGGTAGATTGCAATTGTTTTATGATGAATGGTACTGTATAACATCTGATCGGTTTATATTAGATACTGTGTCAGGTTTATAGAATTATTTATGGAAGGAGTTGATCCACCTGTACAGGATAAAACTAATCGGGTTTTGGTGTTTTCTGCATCTGAAAATTATCAGGTAAAAGAAGAAGTAAAAAATATATTTAAAAAAGGGGTGATTGAAAGCACAGGGAATCATCCGCAACAATTTGTGTCAAATATTTTCCGTAGGGCAAAGAAAGATGGGGGTTGTAGAGTCATTCTGGATCTCACAAAATTGAATTCATATGTCCAGTATAGACATTTCAAAATGGACACCTTCAACACTGCAAATGAGTTGTTGTCCATAGGGTGTTACATGGCTACTATAGACGTAAAAGATGCGTATTATTCAGTGCCAATTCATCACCATTATCGTAGGTACTTGAAGTTTAATTGGATGGGTCAGCTGTGGCAATATAAAGCATTACCTAATGCGTTAAGTTCAGCTCCCAGGCTGTTTACATTGAAACCAGCACTTGCATTGTTAAGGGCTCAAAATCACATTGTCATGGCTTATCTTGATGATGTTTTAATTGTTAATGCCACTCAGGAATCAGCTGAAGATTCAGTTTCGGCAACTATAAGCCTGTTGGAAAGGCTAGGGTTTCTGATCCATCTAATGAAATCTAAGCTACAGTCGGTGCAGACAATTGAGTATTTGGGATTTGTCATTGATTCAGTTGCTATGTCAGTAACTTTACCAACAGATAAAGTTGTGGATATTACAAATGCGTGTAGTTGTCTTGCTGACAAACCTTATCCCTCCATCCGAGAAGTAGCTAGGGTTATTGGTAAGATGGTAGCAGCATTTCCTGCTGTTGAGTTTGGTCCTTTGCATTATCAAAATCTTCTAAGGGAAAAAGCACAAGCACTAAAAGAACATGCAGGTCAATTTGACAGACCCATGCAGTTCCAACAGAAGCATTGGCTGAATTACAGTGGTGGATTGGGAATGTTGCACAAGCTGCTAAAAACATTGTTATTCAGCAACCTACAGTGGTATTGCAAACCAATGTTAGTGCTCTCGGATGGGGGGCTATGGACAATAACACCAGCTGTGGTGGTAGATGGACTGTCCAAGAGGATTTAATTCTCCAAACATATGGTATTAATTATTTGGAGTTATTGGGGGCATTTTTTGGAGTAAAAGCGTATTGTTCTACAATGGAGAACTTGCATGTTCAAATTACAAGTAGACAATACCACAGCTGTAGCATTTATCAATCAGATGGGTGGAGTAAGGTCAGTATCATGTGATCATCTGGTCAACCTGATGTGGAATTGGTGTGCATCTAGTAATATCTGGCTTTCAGCTATTTATCTCCCAGGGAAAGACAATGTTGTGGCAGACAACAGATCACGGGAGCTTAAAGACAATACAGAATGGATGTTAAATCCACAAATTTTCCAAAAAATTGTCAATCGGTATGGTGTGCTAGACATTGATCTATTTGCGTCTAGATTAAATCACCAATTGCCTAAATATGTGTCATGGAAGCCTGATCCAGGAGCTGTAGCATTGGATGCATTCTCGCTACATTGGGGAAATATGTTTTCTATGCTTTTCCCCCATTTTGCCTGATTAGGCAATGTCTCAGTAAAATAGAGCAAGACTCTGCCACAGGTGTTTTGGTGGTTCTAAACTGGCCTACACAGCCATGGTTCCCATTGATGCTTAGAATGATAATTGAACCATTTATGGCGATTCCCAGCTCCAGGGATTTGTTGGTACAACCAGTGACAGAACAAGTTCATCCATTGCATGATCATATGAATTTGTTAATCTGCAGGTTCTGACCAGACCATTACAAGGGCTTGGACTGTCGGATAGGACCATGGATGTCATAACATCAGCTTGGAGAGATAGCACTAAGAAACAATATATGTCTCACATAAAGAAATTGGAAGCTTTTTGTATTCAGTCAGATATATCTTATCATACTGCAAACATATCGGATGTATTGGAGTTCCTTGGTATGTTGCATTTTGATCAGCACCTTAGTTATAGTGCCATTAATAGTGCTCATAGTGCTTTGTCTTCCTATTTACAATTTTCAGAACATCTATCTATCGGGTCTCATCCATCAATATCCCGATTTATGAGAGGGATTTTTAATAAAAATCCTCCCAAACCCAGATATACAGAAATTTGGGATGTTAGTATAGTTCTCACATTGCTCCGGCAATGGGCTCCAATTACGTCACTGTCTTTTCAGAAATTAACATTTAAAGTAGTAATGCTTATGGCATTAGTGTCAGCACAAAGAGTACACACATTGCAAATGTTACGTTTAGATTGTATGCTCTTGTCTGCAGATAACATTACTTTTTATGTTTATGTTCTAATCAAACAAAGCAGACCGGGGAAGTCTGGAACCAAGGAAATCTTTAGAGCATATCCTGTCGACCAAACATTGTGCGTGGTTAAGCATTTGACTCAATATATTGAAGTAACCAAGAGTCTCCGAGGTTGTGAGACAGCGATGCTTATTGCCCATAAGAAACCATACAAAAAAGTGTCAGTACAAACTATTTCTAGATGGTTAAAACAGGTTTTGGATTTAGCTGGAGTAGACACTGATGTGTTTAAATCTCACTCCAGCAGGGCAGCGTCCACGTCTGCAGCGATGGCACAGGACGTGCCACTCGACCAAATTTTAGAGGCCGCAGGATGGTGTAAAGAAGAAACCTTTTCCAAGTTTTACAATAAACCTATTATCACGGTGCCAGATTTTGGACATGCAGTGTTGGGTTCTGTTTGATTATTTGCTTTCTTTTATGTAATGATTCATATCTTTTGTTGTAATTTCCCTTCTGATAGAAGCGTATTTCTTTTCTTTCTTTTATTATTATTAAAATATTTATTGCATTATTCAAGCAATGTTTAATAATATTATTTACTCACTACTGTGTCAATTGAAGCAGTGTGTCGTATTGAATGAATCTACGGCATGAAAATCACAGAGCTTCAAAATCTTCACGTAGTCACTCACGTGACTCCGAAGTAAAATAATAAGATTAAACGAGAACATACCTGTTCGAAGTTTGATCTTTATTTTATGAGGAGTTACGATGAGGGATTACGTGCCCTCCGCTCCCGACCCTCATAATCTAAAAGATCATCGGGTAGTTCTAGTCTTGTGTGAGCCTTACTATCTTACTTCAGCTATTGGTTCTGTAATTTTCACGCCCGCTGCTATGAAGTATGCCGAGCATGCGCCTAGCGGGGCTTCTTCACGTAATCCTTCATCGTAACTCCTCATAAAATAAAGATCAAACTTCGAACAGGTAAGTTCTCGTTTAATCTTACTATTATAGCACACATTGTGTTACACCGTGTAACACTCTTAGAGTCATAGAGTCACTACAGCACAGGAATGGATCCCTCGGCACACAATGTTTGTGCCAAACATGATGCGTAACTGAATCAATTATAACATCATAAGATCATAAGTGATAGGAGCAGAATTAGGCCATTCAGCCCATCAAGTCTACTCCACCATTCAATCATGGCTGATCTATCTCTCCCTCCTAACCCCATTCTCCTGCCTTCTCCCCACAACCTCAGACACCCGTGTTAATCAATTTCATATGCCTCTACATGATCCATATCCCTCTATTCCCTACACTTCCATGACCTATCTAAAAGCTTTTTAAATGCCGCTTTTGTATCTGCCTCTCCCAGCACCCCTGGCAATGCATTCCAAACTTCCGCCACCCTCTGTGTAAAATACTTGTGCCAAACATCTCATAAATCAGTGGAAAGGGAAATGAGAGATATAGACGGAGATGTAGAGAGATATAGAACAAATGAATGAAAGATATGCAAAAGAGTGATGACCATTGTTAGCTGTGTGCTCGAAAATGCACAAAAATGAGTACAATGAGACTCAACAAGACGACTTTGATGCTGGTACCACGGTTTGTGGAGGGATGGAGAGAGAGGGGATGCAAGGGTTACTTGAAGTTAGAGAAATCAAGACTCATACCATTGGGTTGTAAGCTGCCCAAGCAAAATATGAGATGCTGTTCCTCCAATTTGCATTTGACCTCACTCTGACAGTGGAGGAGGCATAGGACAGAAAGGTCACTGTGGGAATGGGAAGTGTGGCCAAACGCAAATTGGAGGAACTGCAGCAGGAGTTACTCCAGCTTTTTGTGTCTATCTCTGTATCACGTGATGGCATTTGTATTTCCAGGTGAAACTGGCCCATTGGAAAATCAAACACACTTAATGATGTCACAACTTTTACACACCTAATGAAGTCACAAGTTACACACAAGTCAGGGGCAATATCATTCTTCCCTTGAAACTTTGAGTGCTATCTCTGCTTGTTCTTATACAAAAATGATGGAGACTGAGCTTCATGATTTCGGAAGCTTATTTATTTTATTCTAGCCTGTGAAAAGCACATCTACAAACACAATTCTTACTGAATCCATGAAAATATGATTTGCTAAACAGCATGACAGATACACCCTTGAATGCACAAAGACCCTTGCGGGCTTGAAGCTGCACAACCATCAAACATTCAATGATTACATATATTTTACTGCGTATATTATACTCAGGATTACAGTCCTCACTTCCCAATAGCTTTGTTGTACCTGTGCCCCTTGATGCCACACTTGGTCAAATGCTGCCATGACTTCAAGGGCACTCGCCTCACCTGTGGAATTCAGCTATTCACGCACATATGGAGTAAGCTGTGGTGTGATTTGAAATGTTGTGGTCATAAAGAAACCTAAAATTAGTGTCAGTGATTAGCATTCATAATTGGTAAATAAATACGGACTTACCAATGCATTCCATAATTTTTCTGCTGCTGATTAGTAGACTAATTAAGAACAGTATTAATTTTCTAGATTTGTGGGCAGTATTTGCCAAGCAGCATCTACTGTCCATCACTAACTGCTCTGGAGAAGGTGATAGTGAATCGTTTTGAATGATGGTTCAAAGTGGCTTGAAGATCAAATACTGAGAAATAAAAGTGTTAGAAGCTGATGGAATAACATTTTATCAGTGCTACTGAGTGAGTTGAAATATTATCTCTTATTTTCACATACATCCTTCAATCTGGGCTTCTTACACTTTTCCTTTATTAAACAATCCGCCTATTGATCTTTTAAATTTGTTTTGCCTCTCCTATTCTACAAACATTGATTTGCAATTTCTGTCCCTGCAGGGATTCCTTATTCCTATTCTAACTGTTACTTGGAATTACAAAACATTTGCAACGCAAAAAAACAATTTAATCTAGTAGGTATAAGTGGGTGTTTTTGCTCATCTGAGTCAATACCAACTCTTCTCCATCTAACCCTATCTTCTATATCTTTCCCCCTAATCTGCTCTCTAGGTGGTGCTGTGTTCTCCATTACTCTCTGGGTAAATATGTTTCTCCTGAATTCCCTATGAAATTCTATTAGGTGCCATTATATTTATAACTGCTTGTTTTGGTATTCACACAAGACTAAATATCTCTACATTTTCTGTTTCTTAACCTAACATAACCTTAAAATCCTCTGTAATCAAAAAGCGCCACCTGTTCATTAATTCTAATAATTCATCATAGTATTTATGAAAGAGTCTCATTAAAATAGGTTAAAATAAATTAAAAAGAATTAATCAAATTTATCACGACCTCGTCCACAATGGCTAAGATCAGTTAATTTAGTACAAACCCAGAGTAAACAATCGCTCTCTAGCATCATACAATAATCCTTTGCCTGCTGCAACATATCACACAAAAACAGATAAAACAGGATAAAACCCATACAATTATTTCTACTTAAAATACTTTATATAAACAAAGGTATTAGCCAGTTTAAAAAACAAAATTAGGACCTTTGAATAAGTATTTGTACTCATGATAAATTCTTAGTATCTACTGAAATTAAAAAGAAACTTTTCAAGAAGAGAGTTTCTCCTGAAAACATTTCTCGATAAGTGATTTTCTCAAATTTAGTAAGTTACAGAGCCACAGAAGAATCTTGGTTTTTGTTCCATTTATTTCTTTAAAACAAACACCTCCTATTAATATAAAAATGGTGACCTACAATGATACTACATAAGGAAATAAGAAGCCACTACTTTGTTAAATCGGACCCATCACTCAAAGGTGTTGCCATTTTAACAAAAGGTTAAAATAGAGATGATCTCATTACTACCTGTCTTCTTACTCCAACAATTGCTGAACGCTCGACTGAATGTAATTCACAAAATACGCCACCCCATGTTGTGGACTGTGGAACTGAATGGACTCAGCAATCAATCTCATGCAATACTTAAATTTGACACATATCACAGCAGGACCATGAATCATATGAGTCCGAGAGATCTTTTGTGATACATGCAATGTTTGCACTAACACTAACAGCAACTTTGACAATTTAGGAATGTTGGCTTCAACATTTCGTCTCTATTGCTAATTGCACATATTAAAAATGGGTGTCATGCCTGTTAAATTAAAGATTGTACATTTCAGAATGTTCAATCCATTCCCTCTCTTAACCTCACCATCCTCCATCTCTCCTTGCCTTAGAAAATGCTTCATTTGTGTTTTTAAGCATGAGTGAACTTTCATAGTACTCGTGAAATGCTGAATATGTAAATTAGGTGTTCCTTTAAAAATAACACAAGAGACTATTTGGCAAAGTGGCACAGCGGTAGAGTTGCTGCCTTACAGCGCTTGCAGCGCCGGAGACCCGGGTTCAATCCCGACTCCGGGTTCTGTCTATACGGAGTTTGTACATTCTCCCCGTGACCTGCGTGGGTTTTTTCCGAGATCTTCGGTTTCCTCCCATACTCCAAACACGTACAGGTGTGTAGGTAAATTGGCTTGGTATAAATGTAAATTGTCCCAAGTGTGTGTAGGATAGTGTTAATGTGCGGGGGGGGGGGGGGGGGGAGTTGTTGGTCGCCACGGACCCCGTGGGCGGAAGAGCTTATTTCTATGCTGTATCTTTAAACTAGACTAAAATAAACTAAAAAGTTGATATCTAACTGTACAAATACATTCTAATATTTGATGTGGCCCACTGAGAATGTTGGGCAGTGGTCAGAATATAGGGAAGTTAGTAATAGAAACATAGCATTATACAGCATCGAAATGAGCCCTTCAGCCCAACTTATTCATGCTGATCATGAAGCATTTCTACACTGATCCCACTTGCCTGCATTAGGCCTTTATGTCTGTACTCCTTTCTACAAAGTGAAGTTGTGTATATGGAGTGTGTGAGGCTGCAGCCCCTGTTCCAAGAACTAAAGGGGCTGCTCCCTGCCTTCTGACTGCACTTCACACCCACTATCCTCATCTTTGGACACCCTGTGTGTAGAAGAGAGGGTAGGGCTGAAGATGTCCTGGTCGGGTTGCTCCTAGGCCTGTGCCAGGCAGAAGAGAGCTCTGTCCGAACCGCCTGCCTGCCCTTTTTCCAGGGTTACGTTCACGCCCGGGTGGTATTAGAAAAGGACTACACGCTGTCCACGGGCACTCCGGGGGATTTTCGGGACCGCTGGGCACCGCGGGAGGTGGAATGCATCCTTGTATTATCTATGCATAACTATAACTCTCATCTTGTTATCTTCTGCTTTTTGTTGTTTTTACATTTGCGCAAAAACGGTACACGGTAGCTCTACGATTTTTCGCTACCTTACTCACCAGTCTCCAGTGCTGCAAGTGCAACAAGTTTTGTTTCGATCGGTGGTATATTTTAACACTTGTTAAGGTTTAAAAATCTTAAAAACCGCGCATGTGCAGATTGGTCTCCTCTCCTGTCAGTCACCGCCGAGATGACAACACCCCTTCCTGCACCATCGCCACACTGATTGGTCGCGTCCACTGTCATTCACTGTCTGCGCCCACCTCTGCCCGGCGCAGATTCCGGTCCATGCAACCTCCGGTCAGAGGAGCGACAACCTCGAGATCCTGTGGAGGTGAGGAGGGAGAGGAGGGAGAGGGGGGAGTGGGGAGGAAGAGGGAGGGGAAAGTCGGAGGCAAAGAGTGAGTTATGGGAGGAGGGGGGATAGAAGTAGCGGAGGGGGTAGGGTGGAGAGAGGAGTTATGGAGGGAGGGAGGGAGTTACTGAGGAACGGAGAGGTGAGGGAGGGATTGGGTAGAGTAGGAGGAGACAGGAAATAAGAGGGAGGTGAGGAGGGAGAGTGGGGGAGGGGAAGAAATAGAGGGAGAGGAGGGGGAAGTGGGGGAGGTAGGGAGTGGGGAATAGCGGGAGTGGAGGGCAGTGGGGGAGGTGAGGAGGGAGGCTGGGGAGATTGATGGAGAGAAGGGGGTAGGGAGGGGAAAGTGGGGAGGTGAGGAGGGAGAGTGGAGGAGGAGGGGATCCAACGGTCTCACTTAAGAGATTAGTATGCAAACTTAAAGCACACGGTATTGAGGGTTCAGTATTGATGTGGATATAGAACTGACTGGCAGACAGGAAACAAAGAGTAGGAGTAAACGGGTCCTTTTCAGAATGGCAGGCAGTGACTAGTGGGGTACCGCAAGGCTCAGTGCTGGGACCCTAGCTATTTACAATATATTAATGATCTGGATGAGGGAATTGAATGCAACATCTCCACGTTTGCGGATGACACGAAGCTGGGGGGCATGTTAGCTGTGACGAGGATGCTAGGAGGCTGCAAGGTGATTTGGATAGGTTGGGTGAGTGGGCAAATGCATGGCAGATGCAGTATAATGTGGATAAAAGTGAGGTTATCCACTTTGGTGGCACAAACAGGAAAGAAGACTATTATCGGAATGGTGGCTGATTAGGAAAGAGGGAGATGCAACGAGACTTGGGTGTCATGGTACACCAGCCATTGAAAGTAGGCATGCAGGTGCAGCAGGCAGTGAAGAAAGCAAATGGTATGTTAGCATTAATAGCAAAAGGATTTGAGTATGAGAGCAGGGAGGTTCTACTGCAGTTGTACAGGGTCTTGGTGAGATCACATCTGGAGTATTGCGTACAGTTTTGGTATCGTAATCTGAGGAAAGACATTCGTGCCATAGAGGGAGTACAGAGAAGGTTCACCAGACTGATTCCTGGGATGGCACAACTTTCGTATGAAGAAAGACTGGATAGGCTCGGCTTGTACTCGCTCGAATTTAGAAGATTGAGGGGGGATCTTATAGAAACTTACAAAATTCTTAAGGGACAGGCTAGATGCAGGAAGATTGTTCCCGATGTTGGGGAAGTCCAGAACAAGGGGTCACAGTTCGAGGATAAGGGGGAAGTCTTTTAGGACAGAGATGAGAAAAACATTTTTCACACAGAGAATGGTGAATCTATGGAATCTCTGCCACAGAAGGTAGTTGAGGCCAGTTCATTGACTATATTTAAGAGGGAGTTAGATGTGGCACTTGTGGCTAAAGGGATCAGGGGGTATGGAGAGAAGGCAGGTACAGGATACTGAGTTGGATGATCAGCCATGATCATATTGAATGGCGGTGCAGGCTCGAACGGCTGAATGGCCTACTCCTGCACCTATTTTCTATGTTTCTATGTTTCTAGTCTAGTAGTTGTTTAAGAGTGTAAATGTAGGAATATTTGTTTAGATAATTGGGTAATTTTGTATTATGTTGGTGGGTTTGTTTGGTATTGATAATATATTGCAATAATTGATTACATTTATTTTTGTTTAGAGAAAAAACAAAGTGGTCAGGCAAGATTGCTTGCAACAACCTGTTTCTCCCTGATGAGCTCAATGTATTCTATGCTAATTTTGAACAGAAGGTCGATGGAAAGATATCTGTCCCATAGCCTCGGGTGCACCTGTACTCACAGTCATTGTCGCAGATGTCAGAGCAGCCTTTATGAGTGTGAGCCCATGGAGTGCCCGGAGACAGGGCAATTTGTCTACTGTTGCAACGGATCTACGACAGATGCCATCTTCCTGGCCCTGGACTCGTCACTGGAATATTTGGATATCAAGGCCCTATGTCAGACTCCTATTTATTGATTATAATTTCAATTTCAGCTCCATTGTACCAACTAAGCTTGTCTCCAAACCTCTGGGCCCAGGACTCAGCACACTATCTGCAACTGGATCCTTGGCTTCTGAACCCATAGACCACAATCAGCAAGGACAGGATACAGAACATCCTCCATGATCATTTTCAATTCTGTGCCCTGCAGGTTTGCGTACTCAGCCCTTTAATACTCACTACACACTCAGGACACTGCGGCTAAGTTTTGCTCTATTTCCAAAGTCAAGACAATGACCTTTCTCGCAATGCCAGCAGGACAAAGGAGCTAGTTATTGATTTCAGGAAACAGAGTGGTATACATGCCCCACTCAGCATTGATGGTGCTGAAGAGAAAATGATCAGGGCTTCAAGTTCCTGGGTGTCAATCCAATCAACAATCTGGCTTAGTTCATCCACATTGAAACTGTGGCCAAGAAGTATACCAATGCTTCTACTTCCTCAGAAGACTGAGGAAACTCTGCATGGCTCTATTGACACTTATCAATGTCTACAGATGCAGCGTAGAAGGCATCCGACTGAGATGCATTATAGCTTGGTTTGGCAACTGCTCTGCCCAAGACTACAAGAAATTGGATGTGGATGTAGACCAGATCAACACAGTCCCACATAAACCAGTCTCCCCCCCATCGATTTCATGCTACCTTAGGAAAGCAGCCACATAATTAAAGACCAGTTATACCCCGGTCATTCCCTCTTCTCCCCTATCCCACGGGGCAGAAGATGCTAAAGCTTGAAAGCATGCATCATCATATGCAGGAACAGCTTCTTCTGCACTGTTTTCAGACTACTAAACGGACTGCTCCTAAATGAAGGGTATAGTTCACATCTCCCGATCTATACATTGCGGCCTCTGCATTTCTTTTTCTCTGTAGCTGTAACACTGTAATCCTGGAACACTATATTCTGAGCTCTGGATATTTTTCTCTCTGCACAAAGGTTTTCACTGTATCTTGGTACACATGACAATAATAAGCCAATATCAATCCAGTCGTAGAGCAGCAGAGAATTTATTTAATCATACACAAAGGCAAGGTTTATTGATTGAACATAATAAATCTAAACATAATCCAAGCAATACTTGTGTGCAATATGAATATCTGATACAGATGGTGAATAGATACTTTTGTTACAACTTGGGCTATCCTATTCTACAAATAGATATTTATCTTAAACAGAAGTAGGTCAGTCACCCTATGGGATTAACTGATGCGATTAAAGCAATACAGGAACCCAGTTTTCATTTATTCAGGAAGGCAAAGATTACTCACAGTGTAACTTTACAGATTCATCGATTATTCAGGATAATAATTAACTCCGAAGAAGTGAGGCAGTGACATATTGTTATGACAGATTTAATTAACAGTGTACTTTAGCGTAATTTAATAAATTACTACAAAGTAGGAATATAAAATGCATCAATAATGCCGAATTCTTTCATACAACAATATACAAAAATAACCAGATGTATATATATTAAACCTGTTACTGTTATACGCTCAACATTACCTCAGTAACAGGAGCAGGAAAATGAACAGAAATCCACGTTTGTCACTGATATTCTCCTTGCAATGCAAGATGAATTTAAAAACTGTAGGATTGGTATCAATGGGTGATTAATGGTTGGTGCTCATCTGATGAGCCAAAGGGCCTATTTCTGTGCCATATCTCTGGCTCTACAACTCTATTCCAGGTGAAGCAAGGGTTAAATGTAGAATAAACTGCCCTCAAATACTCCAAGGACAAGTATAGGTCGAGTTAAATACAAAGTAAAGCGCCAAGGGAGACAAGTAATGAATTCCCATGTAATATTCATCCCTTTTCGAGCTAACCATTGAATCTGCGATCATGCTTCTTCTAGTATTTTTATCCAAACAGTCCTTGCACTGCAGTGGTGAGGAGCAGGAGTAGTGTTTTATAAGCTACTGCAACTTACAAGATGTTGGGTGAAATTTGGACATCAAACACATGATTTAGTTACCTCGTAGCCTGAAGTCCCAGTACTCAAGAGTTGGAGATACAATCCCAGCCCACGTGAACCACTGGGAGACAGTTTGTACCCTATACATTCTGATCCAGAGGTTCAAATCCTCCCACTATGCCAAAGGGTCACACATTGGAAGCATGACCAGGTGGCTAGTTTAGGGAAATTAAAACAACTCTGCCAATGTCTTTCCTTATCTGAATCCCACTTGAGTATGGCTTCTACTTCGAGAAATTATCTGCCACATTTCAGTAAACCTTTATTTGTAACTGCCAACTTCTCCTCTGCCTCCATCTTGTGCTCTTAAATACCTGCAAAATCCCCATTTTATTGGGCAGCAATTAAGGTTTGTAGGAACTAGGAAACCAGGAAGTGTTGTTTTCACTTGTTCTTTCCATGTGAGGATAGCTTCACAACAGTTGTTGTCCTTACCATGCCCCGAGAGAAAAGATAATGTGAGCGTTTTTCCCTGATGACTGTTTTCAGTTTCTGCGACAACGCAGCAAAATGCTTCACGTTCTCTTCCCCACTCTGCAACAAGAAAGCCAGTTAATAAAATGTGCCACTTTATTCTGTAAGAAGGAAGACCTGTGGCTCACAATGAAGGGCTTTGGTAATGGGGCATGACTTATGACACAACAAGCAAAAGGTCAAAGAGTAAAATAAAATACCTCGGGTACAAGGTCAAAGACCATTGTGAAGGACAGGTAATGAAGAGTCATGGGTCAGATTGAAGAGTTCCAGGTGAATTACAGAGAAAGGGTGGTAAATCAGGTGATAGTTTGATCTTGCTAGATTTTGATTTTAAAAGACTGCAGATTGAAGGAATGAGGCAAACCTGGAAAATATGAATACTTCCAAGATCTGTGGGGCAATGAATTAAAGGGCAAAATGCAATGTCTATTTTGATTCTGGAAGTCAAATAAGGATGCTGTGTTGTCAGAATATTCACCATTGATAGAGAGAAAGATCAAACAAATGTGAGGGGATATTAGACAGGTTGACTATTCAAATTCTTTGGTGGAACAAGTCTCCTTTGTTGTAAGAAATAGCTTGCCACTTCTGCTTACAGGAAACCATAACAATCAGTTTGTGGACAGCAACAGGACAAATCACTAAATAGTCTGTTTTTTGGCAGTTTGGTTGAGGGAAACATGTTCATCCGGACACCAGACAGGATTCTATGGCTCTTCACCAAAATATAATTCTTAACTATTCATTGGAAAGGGTAAGTTTGCCTATGTTTAACACTTCATCTGAATGATAGTACCTAAAACACTGTAGTATTCCTTCAGAATAATACTGGAGTGTGTCAACTGTGTTTATTGGCTTACGTCTCTGAAGCTGTATTTGAAACCATGACTGAGAGGGCAATCACCAAGCTAGACGTTGTACCATAAATGGAATCAAAAGTTCAAGCTTTGACAGTCTTGGGCATTAGATGAGCAGACAAGTGCATACATAGCCCTGTATATGCACACGGACACATGCAACTCCCCAGTACATGGATGTGAATGAATGTGAAGAAAGATCACAGAGTTGAAATTTCAAGGCTTATCCCATTGGACTCCTGCTCCCCATCAGACCAGTGAAGGTCCCTACCTGAGTTAGTGCTTGGATCAACCGGTGAATTATGGCATCTTCCATTAAAGAGGGCAAACCAGTGAGTTTGCTGATGTAATCCAAGATGCCGTTTATTGTCCCATCCTGGCACTGAGACACAAAAGAGAATGTGTTGGAAAAACATTGTTCGATTTTTGATGCAGAAATAATTTAAAGCCATATTTCCGGAACTAGGTATAAAAACTCAAAGGCCCAAAAACTACTTAGAAAAGACATTGTGGGGGAAATACAATGGAGTTATAGGGTGATGCAGCATGGAAATAGGCCCTTCAGCCCAATTCTTCTATTTTCCATGTCATCCTAGTTGCCTAAACAAGCTAATCCCACTTGCTTTCACTTGGCCCATATCCCTCCAAACTTTTCCTATCCATGAACCTGTTGAAGTGTCTTTTCAATGCCACTATTGTACCCATCTCTACCACTTCTTCTGGAAGCTCATTCCACAACTGCACCACCCTCTATGTGGAAAAAGTGACCCTCAGATAAAAAATAGACAATAGGTGCAGGAGTAGGCTATTTGGCCCTTTGAGCCAACACCGCCATTCAATGTGATCATGGCTGATCATCCACAATCAGTACCCCGTTCCTGCCTTCTCCCCATAACCCCTGACTCCACTATCTTTAAGAGCCCAATCTAGCTCTCGCTTGAAAGTATCCAGAGAACCGGCCTCCAGAGAATGGATCCAAAGTATCCAGAGAGCCATGTAGATAACACCCTCTGAGGCAGAGAATTCCACAGACTCACAACTCTTGTGTGAAAAGGTTTCCTCATTTCTGTTCTAAATGGCTTTCCCCTTATTCTTAAACAGTGCCTCTAGCGTGTCCAAACCCTTATGCCCCTGTCCCACTTAGGAAACCTGAACGGAAACCTCTGGAGACTTTGCGTCCCACCCAAGGTTTCCGTGCGGTTCCCGGACGTTCTTGTCAGTCTCCCTAAAAAGTGGAAAGTGGTTTCCGTTTTAAAAGTCGGTAATTTTTTAGTCAAAACCGGTTGCGATGCTAGTTGAACCAACAAAGATCCCCAACTTCTCACTGTCCCATGTCACACTGTAGCCTCGCACTGCAATCCATGGAACTAGGGTGGGAGCTGTGTGATCCCATCCAATGCAGTGTCTGAGGTTTAAATAATCTTAGACAAGTGTAACTTCATATGCACAAAGTCAGCATCACAAGGTGCATTAACCCAATTTTAAGAAGCACCCACCTTCTCCAAGCCAACAAGATTATGCTTGTCTGTTGGTTTTGACAACAGTATCACTACATCCTCTGATCTCAACACCGGCTCCTGCAGAGGGAATAAAGATGATTTAATCACCAGCAAACGCATAGCCTGAACCAAACACATACTTCTCTCCAATTCTCTCTCCCCTTGATCCCAATTTTCTTTCCTCCTGTGCACACAGTTCAAAGCTCGGTGCAGGTCCACCAGTCTATGTGAGTGATTAAACCTTTACAGAACCAAACGGAAATTTCAAGAAGTGATGATGCCTGCAAAGCAATTTTGCTTCCACCAATGTTGCATCCTAATTGACCGTCTCCGGTACAGGGTTGGTATTGATGGCACTGCCCTGAGCTGGTTCATCTCCTACTCAAAGGTAGGAGTTTCTCTACTAACATAGGCAACTCTTTCTCCTCCCCAGCTAGTCTCTGCTGTGGGGTTCCACAAGGTTCTATCCTTGGCCCCATTCTCTTCTCCCTGTGTATGCTCCCCTTAGGCCAACTCATTCAAAGGCACGGCATTTCCTTCCATTGCTATGCAGACGATACACAATGCTATCTCCCCCTGAAGCCCAACAACCGATCAAATCGATTTAACCTTACCCGCTGCCTCGAGGATATAAAGTTTTGGATGGCCCAGAACTTCCCCCAACTAAACAAGAGTAAGTCTGAGGTCATCCTTCTCGGCCCCTTGGACTCAATCAAAACGATAGCAGGCAGCCTTGGAAGCCTTACCCCATTACTCTAACCTCACATCAAAAACCTTGGCCTGATATTTTACTCAGTATTCAAACAAGTCAATGCCGTGGTAAAAGCTAGCTTCTTCCAGCTTCGGCCGATAGCTAAAAAAAAACTATTCCTCCAGTTTGATGACCTCGAAAAGATCATCCACACATTTATCTCCTCCCGCCTCGATTACTGCAACTCCTTTTACACTGGCATCAGCCAATCTTCCCTGTCCCGCCTGCAACTGGTCCAAAACGCCGCAGCGTGACTCCTGAAGGGCACCCAAAAAAGGGACCACATCACCCCGATTCTGGCCTCTCTCCACTGGCTCCCTGTGCGGTTCCGAATAAATGTCAAGATCCTTCTATATGTTTACAAAGCCCTTAACGAGCTTGCCCCCACCGACATCAAAAGTCTGCTTACCCACCACACCACCTCCAGGTCCCTCAGATCGGCCGACTTGGGGTTACTGAACATCCCGTGGGCTAGGCATAAGCTCAGGGACGACCGCGCCTTTGCGATTGCAGCACCTAGACTGTGGAACAGCATCCCTCTTCCCATCAGAACTGTCCCCTCCATCGACTCTTTTAAGTCGAGACTTAAAACTCATCTTTACTCTCAAGCCTTTCTTGACGTCCTCTGAGGGAGGGCTATGTGTATGTATTTATGTATGTACTTAATCTATGAACCACTGTTGTATAACGTTAGTACCTCCACCAATGTAAAGCACTTTGGTCAAAGGGAGTTGTTTTGTAAATGTGCTATAGAAATAAAAGTGACTTGACTTGACTAGCATAGGCAGCCTGGTCATATGTTTTTGTAGAACAAGACCAGAAACATGGAGGCCTGCACTAATGACCCAGAAAACAAGAACTCAAATTCCACTATTTGTTCTTTGAGAGCTTGAGTTGAATTTCAAACATCAGGAAATAAAAAATCTGTAATCATTTGCAGCCTGCTGTTAAATCAATAGGCACACGCATGTTTGCTCAAGAAAGGAAACTGCTGCTATTACTCGATCTGGGCCTTCATGTCACTCCAGATCCCACTCCAATAGTGGGAGTGGGAACCGGTGGCGGCGCGACTCACGTTGCAACGGCCCCTACAGCCTGTCTGTCTTTTTTTTATTTTTTGTCTAGTTAAATGTAGTTGTTCGTGTTTTTTTTTGGTACTGTTTCTAACTGTGTATATGTGGGGGGTGGGGGAGGGAGGGGGAAACTTTTAAAATCTCTTCCCTGCACGGAAGACCCAACCTTTCCCTGTCGGGTCTCCGTTGTCGCTGGGGCCTAGCACCGTGGAGCGGGCTCCGACCTGGGTGCTGGCCGGCCTCGGAGCGTGGGGAGCGGTGGTGACTCGCTGCTGCGGCCCGACTCCGGAGCTCCAGCTCCAGCTGCAGATTACTGCCGGTGGACTGTCGGGATATCGGGAGCTCGCGGGTTCGGGTGGGAGACCGCTTTCCGGAGCTCCCGCAACGCAACATCTCCCGCTCGTGTCGCGGGGTTGGATTGACCCGGAGCGGGGCCGTACATCGCCCGGCGTGGCTTCAATGGCCGCAGGACATTCCAATGCCCGCCGGGGGCTCCAACTGTGACTTTTGGGCCTAGAGCAGGGCCGTACATCGCCCGGCGCGGCCTCAATGGCCGCGGGACATTCCAGCGCCCGCCTGGGGCTTGGACACCGGGAGAGGAATGGTGCGGGGGAGAGAGAAGACTTTGCCTTCCATCACAGTGAGGAGGAGATTCACTGTGATGAATGTTTGTGTAAATTGAATTGTTTGTATGTTTTGTTTGTATGGCTGTAAAAACAGAGTTTTGTTTGAGCCTCTCTGAGGTTCGAATGACAAATAATAAAATCTAATCTAATCAATAGTTGCCCCTTAACCATATTTGGAGGCAGGCCAAGATCAGCACCACTTCTTAAACCAGGTGCAAATGGTCAATAAATGCCAGTTTTGCCAGCAGTGTTCATCAAGAGAAAGATTAAAATTAAATATGGGATTTTGTTCTCGACCATCGAGTGTAAAATTTAGGGAAAATGTACACATGTTGTTGCTGCTTGTGGAAGCTATAAGTAAAATCCAGAGCAACGTTGACATGTTGCAGACTTATTGGTGTTCTGAGTAGTCTTTTACTTAAATAGATGAATTACCTTGAGATGTTCAAGCCAGCACCACATCAGCGCACTGAGAATCCGGGGGTCTTCCTCTGCACCCAGGCGACCCCAAGCCCCTTCATTCTCATTTAGCTCCACCTTTAAGAGAAAGAGAAAGAACAGACACACTAAATCTCTATCTGTCAGGATGGCTGGAGAAAATACAGTGAGAGGCAGAAGGAAAGTCTGAAACTGAAATGAAACAAAGAGTGGTGTTCGGACAAGCAGAGAACTAATGGAAAGTGAGATAGAAAGATTGGCAGAATGAATTTCCCAGTTCTGATGAATAGTTTTTGACCTGAAACATCAATTCTGTTTTTCTTTGCAAAGATGCTGCTTGACCTGCTGAGTGTTTCCAGCACTTTCTATTTTCATTAGCAGAATGTGAGGGACAGAATTCAACACAGAAAGAAAGAATGACTGAGAAATGCCTATCTGGAGGGAGGGCGGGAGGGAGAGGGGCATGAGAGGGGGGGTGGGGGGGGACTGCGGAGAGAGAGAAATACGAAAGAAAGAGAATAAAAAAGTCGTTTTGAAGCGTAATTAATACTGTAAAGTGAAAAATAGAGTGGCAAATCTGTGGTCAAAACAATGAAGTTAAATGAGCAAACATTGTCTTTTAAGGTGCAGGTTGAGGGATGGATATTAGGTGATATTAGGGTTGGGGATCAGGGTAGGGGTGGGTTTAAGATAAACTGTTCTACTCTCTTCAATTACTGACATTGGATCTTCTATACCCATGAGATAGCAAATAAGACAGTTTAATATTGCATATAATATGACCCTCCCACAACCATTGGATGAGATGAATGCCCTGCAGTTCTGCATATTAAAGCACAGATGGTGGTGGACAATTAAACAACCAACAGGAGGGGTAACTTCAAGGTCATCTTCATGGTTAATGATGACCAGCACATGAGTCCTATTGATTAAGCTAAAGCAGTCTCCACATTGTCAGTAAAAAGCATTTGGCTGATGATTCATCTTGGTTTCCTCCTGAGATCACTGCCCATACAGAAATCATTCTTCGGACTGTATACCTCACCTCATATGTTATCAAATAAATGGCTGATAACTCTACCTACGGGAACTGCCACAGGACCGGACACTACCCCTGCTGCAGCCTTAAAGACATGCTCCAGAACCGGCTACACCTCTAACCAAGCTGTTCAACATACTTATAAAACTGGCACAAGAAGGCTGACAAATCCAATCTAGCTACATGTTGTCCAAACAGTTTACTCTCGATCATCAGCAATATAATGGAAGCTACGCTTGATACAATTAGCAGTCAAAATGTACTCACCAACAATCTGTTCACTGATGTTAATTACAGGTTTCACCAGGACCACGTTTCAAATTACATCACAGTCTTGGTCCAAGGAATAACCAAAACGTTGAATTGAGGTGAGAGTGATTGACCTGCAAATTGAGGTAGCATTTGGCCAAGTGTGGGTACAAGGAGCCCTGGTATAATTGAAGTGATTGAGCATCAAGGGAAAAATCATTTGGAGTCACACAATGTACAATAGAAGATGTTATGCTCGCCAGAGGCCTTGCAGTTGTGGCCTAGCCATCTTTACCTCATATTAGGGTTTAGAGTGCAATGCGCCAAATACAGGCAACTTGCTTGGCATGGACAAGATTGGTCAAAGGTCCTGTTCAATCTAGTATCTCAACTACTCCAATCACTATTTTCAGGCAATTTAAAATGTCCTTATTGGCTTATTGTGAAATGGCCAGTAGAGGGCACTCTGCCCAAGGAGAGGCCTTAGTTTTGAGGGGAAGAAGTAGAAAATGTCCATCATCATCCTGGCCTGGTCTACAGCCTTAAAAATGTGATCCTTATCTGAAAAATAAAGATTTATTCATGTGGTACCTTTCACAGACTTTCAGGGCATCCAAAAGGTTTTTATGTCCAATGAAGAGCTCTTGAAGCGTGGTCATTGTTGAAATGACCTCCATTCTGTCTTCACCAGTTATTCATCAAATGTACTGAGCAATGGGTCAGCATCCACTGCATTAGTTGATGGTCTGCACCGGTTAATATTAGTACTGAGATTCCTGAGGCTCTTCGGCTGCAGCCTTAATCTCTATGAGTACAAACACAACCACGTTTCCTGTCCTAAATTCGCTTTACATATCTGTTACAATCAACAATACTGGAGTTGTATACTAATCACACCACTCAAGCAATCTTTATCAGTCCAATACAGAACGGTGGGAAGGAAAACTGACCAAGAGTCCTGGAGCCAAAGTCACTTAATACTCCTGAGCTGCTAAAGTAAAAAACCTAATGTCTCAAATTACTAATTCACTAGATTCTACAATATAATTTTCTAAAAAAAAAACTGGTTTTCCTTTAAATGAATGAACAATTCCAGATCATCCAAAAGTTCATTACCTGCCAAAGGTGGACTTTGGACAATAAGTCATTGTCTATCTCCGGTCCCTCTGACATTGCCTTGGCAACCATTTCGAGAAGAGACCCATATCCATCTGTTTTTCTGACACGTTCTTTAACTGAGAAGTTTCCATAGACTTTACCCTAAAGAATAAAACTAAAAGTAAAAAGACAGGCACTAAATGTTGCAAGTTCTATTCAACAGATTTGTAAGCAGTATTTGGGATTCAACATTAGAACTAAAATGGACTTGATAATATTGGATAGTGTCCCCCTTGCCCCTTCCCTTGGGACAACCCAATCTATCACTCTGCCACCTCTTTGCACATTATCTGGAGCATAAATTGAAACAGACATGGGCTTGATCCTTAATCAAAGGAAATATCCCAAAGGTGTGTTTTCCCCACTCCCCTAGATAAAATCTATCTCGTATCTATCATTCCTAAAACAATTATCTGGTCATTTATTTTTCTGTTGTCTGTGAACAAATAGATGATGTATTTTGCAGTATTTAGAAATGTAAGAGATTGGCTGGTTGAGGGGCATTCCACATTTCTATTTAAAGGCAAATACCTATATGATATTTTGATCAAAGATGAATTGGTAATCTACAAAGTTTACCAGTGTAGATTAAACATGTTCATCCATTGACTGCATAGAATCTAGGATTGATCTCTGGTCTATGCTGTGTTTGTTGAATATAAATGGCCAACAAAATGGATTACAAAGAGGATTGGAATTTCTCATGAGGTGGAGAGACATTGTCTAATGACCACAGCTGCAAAGGATGCAATTTACGGAACCATCACACATTTTTAATGTATTTTATTAACTCAGGTTATCCCAATATCAATTTCAGCCAATGACATACATTAGATTGGCAACACCACACAAACAGCAATGCAATAAAAGAACAGATAATTTATTTTTAAATTATATTAGTTTGGGCAAAATAATGTTGAAGTGGATAGCACGAAAAACTTATTTGAAACAATTCTATGGGTCTTTTACGTCCACCCCAGATGGGTTAGCAACTTATCAGATATGCTGCTCGTACTGAGTAACCTCAGCTAGAGATAAATAGCCTCAATGAAGGAGGTATTGAAATAACTGGAAAGTGTGTCGTCTTTCGGAAAAACATTTGAAATGGGTGCAGGAGGGTAGTCGCAGGCTGCCATGTTACACAGCATGAGAATTAGTCTGGGACCATGTTACACAGCATGGGACCACTACACCTTGATTCAGTCCATACCTTCTTGTCAGTTGTGGGCGCCAGGCTACCGGGGTTCAGTAGAGGGTTTGCTCGTCGAGGGAGGATGAGTTGTGCTGCCCGGTCAGTCTGTGTCTGGCTCCTGTCCCCTGTAAAGTTGCTCCTCCCTTCACAGCTGATGGAGTATTTCAATGGATAGTTTGGCCCACTGAAGAACTGTTCCGAAGTGTCCATTTGATTTTGACCCACCGATATAATCCATTGACCAAGGAGATCCTTAAAGTAGAATTTACGCCACTTTAGTCATTCATTGTGGTAAGACAGCTGGTGCTGGGAAACTTAAGCCAGCTGCACCGTTCATATCTCTGCACCGATGTCAAACTAAATCACCACAGAAGCCGCTCCACAACAATCTGCACACTTCCAGCTATTGGAACTGACCACTGTTGGCCTCAACAAAAATGACTCCGAAAATCTTTGTGTGATGCTTGTCACAACACTGGAGAAAAATGGAATGGCTCCAGAGAGTGCAGGGGAGAATTATGGCTACAAGGAGAGCATCAAGACAACAGCTCTTATCAAAAAGCAGAATACAAAAGATGCTGGGAACCTTAAATTATCTTTTGAGAGACTATTCTATTTCTCTCACAACAGATCCTGTCTGACCTACTGAGTATTTCCAGCATTTTATGAAAATGCTGGAAATATTCAGGGTTAGGCAGACCTGTTGTGAGAGAAGTAGACAAGTCTCCCAAACGATCCTTGACATGAAATGTTGACTGTGTTTCTCTCTCCACATTACTTTGGCTGTTGAGTATTTTCACCATTTTCTGTTGTTGCTTTTCATCATCACTGCAACTTCCGTGTACTCTATCCGGAGACGGACTCTGCCCTTCTATTTATCCCTTTGCAGCCATGTGTACTTAACTTGATCACAGACTCAACCTAAACATTACATTTTCTTCCTCAGCCCCAACCAAAAATATTGTGAACGGCTATCACAATTAAATTTTCTCCCACAGCCAATATACATCCACATTTTCTCTCCAACACTCATTCACTTAGTCTCCTGCCAGGGCCTATGCACCTTAACATGTCTGAGGAAGGGTCTCGACCCGAAATGTCACCCATTCGTTCTCTCCAGGGATGTTGCCTGTCCCGCTGAGTTGCTCAAGCAATTTGTGTCTAAGTTTGATTTAAACCAGCATCTGCAGTTCCTTCCTACACATCTGCAGTTTCTTCCTAAACTTAACATGTCCTCAACTATGTTGTTAAAGAAGGAACTGCAGATGCTGGAGAATCGAGGGTTACACAAAAAGCTGGAGAAACTCAGCGGGTGCAGCAGCATCTAAGGAGTGAAGGAGATAGGCGACGTTTCGGGTCGAGACCCTTCTTCAAGAAGAAGGGTCTCGACCCGAAACGTCGAAGGGTCTCGACCCGAAACGTCGCCTATCTCCTTCACTCCTTAGATGCTGCTGCACCCGCTGAGTTTCTCCAGCTTTTTGTGTAACCCATGTCCTCAACTATATTCAGTTTTCCCCCTAGTCTGCACTTACTCTTAGGTATGACCCACTTTTAACTCTTTGTTAGCCCATTTTGCTGTCGTGCAAGTGGCATCTAAACCCATGGATCAGGTTCCAGCTTGTAACTCACTCTTTAACTTAATCGCAGACCCATTCCTTGTAGCACAGTACAGACCCTGCTTCCTGATGCTGACCAAGCTCTGCCATATCTCAGTTTACCTGTGCTTGATGCCTCCAAGACGTTGTGGAGAGATTGGAGTCACTGACGGATCGTGATAACCTGGCAAATTTGCTGGATTGAATCTGGGGATGGAATCGATCTGAGGAAGTGCCCGGTTTCAGTGAACCACTTGTGCCCACGGGAGGTCTCAGCACATTGTCGGGATCCACATGTTCCTGGTTTGCCAGGTGAGACTCTGGCAAAGAAATGAAGGAAGTGATTGTCTCTCTGATGAATAGAGTCATGATGTGGTTATTTGCCTCCTTTTGTTTCTCCACCTGCACCGCTGCATCGTCCTGCTTATCAAATGCTATTTGCAGAAGCCTCTTGCAGGCATAGTCCACCATTTTGGGCACATGCTTGAGACGCCGGGCTTCATAACCATGCAGGAGGTGCTGCTGGCGGTAAAGGTGCTGCTGCAGGGTGATGGGCTGAGCATGCAAGCTCACATTTGTAATGATTGTTCTTTGAGAGTCTACAAACTGGGCAAAATCAAATACCAAGTCAATCTGAGTGCGGGTCTGGATGGAGAAGGGGCGCTTGATCCGGACAAACTGGACAGCTTCACTGGGGCTGACCCTTGTGGCATAGATCAGGTAACAAGCAATCAGGACCCCTGTCGGAGAGCAACAGAACAGACATTGAATTTTGCTTGATTCAGGTGGGAAAATACAAATGAATACTTTTTATTACTTATAATGCTCAGTGCTGCTAGGATTTAAACAAGAAAACAATGCATTTATCTAGTGCCTTTAATCTTACAGGATGAGCTTACCATTGCATGGGTGATTTATCAAAGAAATGTTGACACTAAGCTACGTAAAGGGTGAGACAAATAAATGGTGTGCCTGATAGTTATAGGGAAGGATTTGTCTAAAGGCTATGCCTTTAATTACTAGATCTTGGCAACCTATAGTAATAGGAATCAGGAATGAGGAGTGGAACATGAGAAAATGAGTTTCTGGTGAAAGGCCACAAAACATTTCTCTATATTTATTCCATTTACTTGTATCTAGTGCTGAGTTAAATGCTGCCTTTGTGAACAAAATTAGTGTCAGTTCTTATTTGGGTGGAAATTGTCCTGAATTTAATCATATAAATTTATCTAATTGCTCACATCTTCAAAAGACAGAGGGTTACACAAAAAGCTGGAGAAACTCAGCGGGTGCAGCAGCATCTAAGGAGTGAAGGAGATAGGCGACGTTTCGGGTCGAGACCCTTCTTCAGACTGGTCAGGGATCAGGGAAACGAGAGATATAGACAGTGATGTGGAGAGATAAAGAACAATGAATGAAAGATATGCAAAAAAGTATTGATGATAAAGGAAACAGGCCATTGTAGGCTGTTTGTAGTGTGAAAATGAGAAGCTAGTGCGACTTGGGTGGGGGGGGGGGAGATGGAGAAGGAATGTCAGGGCCCGAGGGCTGAGGGAGAGGTGGGGAGGGGGAGGGGGAAAAGGGTACTGATTTTAGAAGATCAGCAATGATCATATTGAATGGCGCTGCTGGCTTGAAGGGCCGAAGGGCCGAAGTGCCTATTCCTGCAACTATTTTTCTATGTTTCTATCTTTCTATGCTTCTAATTGCTCAAAGAATCTGAGATGTTTCTGTTAAGACTGAGAGGAATTTGAAGTAAAATGATAGACCTGTATAAAGTTATAAAGCATGCATCAGGGTTATGGTAATTTCCTGTGGTTGAATGCTGTGGAAAAGGAAAATAATGTATGAGATTAAATGCAGAATGCAGAAGATTCAGTATGAAAATCAGGAGAATTATAATTTAATTCCAGACAGAGGTTTGTGAGATTGTGAATTCGCCAGTGAAGTCAGTGACAGCAGCGCCCCAGACAGAGTAATCCAGGTGTTGACAACCATTGGGCAGGTTTGTGGGTGGGGTGTACAGGGGAATGGAGCGTCTGATGCAAGTGGGGGTGCAAGATGTCTCAATAACATATAGGGAGGCTCAGGGCAAGCCAGCATGCCTATGTGTCCATATGATGTGTGTATTCAGTCTGACCAAATTGAAAAGATTACGCACTCATCATTGGCCATTAACATTTCTCCTCGTCTCTACAGATTTGCTACCAACGATTTTAATCTATGGCATCTGGTTACAAATTTATTAGCTACAGAGAATAGATTTTCTCTATTTACCAACCATTGCACTGAATGGCATGATTACATATTATAATTTCAATGTAATGTATGAACCACAGATTCTTAACCTTCATCCAACATTAGACTAACAAATCTATGATCATCCAATTCACCCTTATGCCTCAGTGCCTCTCCGTCTAACATCTCCTTCTAGGCCATTAAGTGCGGCCTTTTGAATGAATCCACTATTTGTAGAACAAATCCTTTTATTTTTATTATGTTTTTGTTCATCTTTTATTATTTTAATTTTAATCTTAAAATGACGTATTTAAAATACCAAAGAGGAAAAGAAGATTCAATTAAATAATCCTCCCGACTGACGGCCACAATTAAAACATTAGTAAGTCATGAGGGCTATTTTAACAAAATAATGTAAATTTTGAAGTATATCTAGTTAAAGTTTCTTGGATGCGGTCTTATTAGATTACAGCTAACTTGATCCGGCATTCCAACATGAAAAGGTTCCCCACCCTGGGATAGACAGTCAGAACTTTTTCCCAGGAAGGAAATGTCAAAGAAGACATAGCTTTAAGATAGAGAGAGAAAGTTTAAAGATAATGATAAGGCAAGTTATTTTTACACAAAGGGTGGTGGGTGCTTGGAATGTGCTGCCAGGAGTAGTGGTGGAGGCAGATAAGATAGCGGCATTTAAGAGGCTTTTACACAGGCACATGGATAAACAGACAATGGAAGGATATGTGCAGTCAATTGAAATTAGTTAATTTTAGCAACATGTTCAGCACAGACATTGTGGCCCGAAGGGCCTGTTCTCATGCTGTACTTCTCTACGTTCTAAAGTTCTTTCATTGGCCGAGTCACCAGAGCCCAGTGACTGATTTGCAGTCTTTGCTCGGTGTTTCAGAACACATTAAAGCAGCAGGTAGAAGCAGGGTATTCACCGTTTGCATCACACGGAGCTAACAGGACCTGCACTATGAAATTTGATCAACTGTAGAAATAAAAATCACCAAATTCTATTTTGCAGAGCAAGTGAACCTGTAACACTTTGTTGGTAATATATCAAAGGGCATGGACTGGTCAGTGCGATTAGTTGTTAACATTTTTATTTGGCTGTTGCATCCCAAAGGGGCCCCATAGCAAAGGTTCCTTCTACAGTAAAATTGCCAGTTTGAGTACAACAAGGTTATACAGACAGATGATGGCCATACAAGCCACTTTTATAACGTTAAAGAATAAGCAATGACTATGACACTGGGATAATGCTTTGATGGACCATTTTACATCAGCAAAAGACGGCCTAATATTAATATCTTTTCAATTGCTGGCACTTCCAGCAGTTTAGCACTCCCTGCACACTGCAGCAGGTGGCTGGGACTTGAATTCACAGATGAGAATGATACCAACTGAGTTAGAATTGATGCAAGGAGAATAGAATAGGTTTTCCATATCTGTGTGCAGACAAACAGAAGCAAACCATTCAGCCCTCCAATCAATTCCTCATCTGCATCAGAGCTGATCTGTATCTCAGCTCTTTCCAACCACCATTGCTGCACATCTCTCCATAGCCTTGCTCAATAAGAGTCCACAGACACAGTCCTCCTCCCGTTTCCACAGCCTTTTGTTATGAAATGTTTCAGGAGCTGATGAAACAGCTGTGTGTCTCCCATGACCTTATTAGAATAGTTCTGCTGACCGACCTGTTCTCCCGAGTCCTGCGTGACAGTGTATAGCCACCCTGCCTTCCTGCACTGCGAACGATATCACTTTCACCACATCCAGCAAACGCACCAGCGAAGACACTCCAAAATCTGTCATTCCAAAGTTAAAAAAGTAAACTGCAAATGGGAAAAGAGAGTAAAAATTAAAGGCCTGCTAATTGGGAATTGCTAATTCCTTCCACGAACCAGCAGCTGGATGTCAGGCTCCTAACACAGTGATTATTCTTGCAGCACTCAGTTAATTAAGTGGGGTTTGGCTCTACCATAGTGCCACAATACCACTTGAACTGCAGCAGCCCAGCTCACTGTCTCTTAGCCTCCATCATATGGGGCCTCACACTCTGCTGCTCAGATCCCCACGGTAACTCACCTCATCATCAGCCAAAATCACTCATGCACCTGTCTAATATATGCCACCCTAACAATGAACACATTAACAGACACAGTGGGTGGCACGGTGGCGCAGCGGTAGAGTTGCAGTCTTATATCGCCAGAGACCCGGGTTTGATCCTGACTATGTGTGCTCTCTATAAGGAGTTTGTACGTTCTCCCCCTGATTTAATGAGTTTTCTCTGGATACTCTGGTTTCCTCCAACACTCCAAAGATGTAGGACACGTCAGCATGGACTTTGTGGGCTGAAGGGCCTGTTTGTATGCTGTACCTCTAACATGTCGAAAGTCTAAACACGCAAACAATTTTTATATTACATCATATACTTAGTCACAGTTCATTGACGTCACATTCACAAACTCCCAGTCACAAGGGGCAGCATCGTAGCACAGCTGTAGAGTTGTTCCTTCACAGCGTCAGAGACATAGGTTCAAACCTGACTACGGGTGCTGTCTGTACGGAGTTTGTACGTTCTCCCCGTGACCTGCCTGGACTTTCTCCGGCTGTTCTCGCTTCCTCCCACACTCTAAAGACGTACAGGTTTGTAGGTTAATTGGTTTGGTAAAATGGTAAATTGTCCCTGGTGTGTGTCGGGTAGTGCTCGCTGGTCGACGTGGACTCGGTGGGCCGAAAGGCCTGTTTCCACACTGTATCTCTAAACTAAACTAGACCACAACCAATATCACCAAAAATAAATGAACCGATCATGTAGAATTGTTATACGTGATGCACGATGGTTGGTACAGATTCAAGGGGCTGAAAGGCCTGTTTCCATGCTACAACACTTATCTAATTATTGCTTGTGATATTTTGTTGCACATTACATGTATAATTTCTGTACATTAAATACTTTGAGATGTCTCTTGCAGATTTGATGAGATTCTGTCTGGGGCCTGTATTATTTTTTCTCTCTCTCTCTCTTTCGCTCACCTTTTTTCTCATTATCTTTTTGCTTCTCTATTACTTTCTCCCCTTTTCATTTTTTCCATAACTGAACTGAACAGCCCGGAAACCCGATAACATTCAGATTCAGCGGCAATAAAGCAGCAAATTCAGAGTAATTTCTGAGAGGCCTCTTCCAATAAACCACTGAATTATCTTGATATTCTATACACAGTGCAAAATTAAAATCATAATTTATAAAACATGAGTTTTACAGTCCTTGTAATTAGTGTCAACCAGAGTCCCCAGGCACCAGCCTGACCTCAGTCCCCAACTCCCATACATGGGGAAAAGTGATAGCTAGCTTTGTGCATTCAATCCCTCAGACATGGTACCATTCTGCTGAGCCAGGTGTAAATAGAAACGGAGATTCTTAATTACAGGCAGAAACGTCACACGTGATCCATCACTGCAGACGGCACAACCTGTTTGCTGTGTGAACACAAGTGAAGTAGAGAATTGGATCTTATTTTTAAGATTAACAAGTTGAACACTTCCATATAACCATATAACCATATAACAATTACAGCACGGAAACAGGCCTTCTCGGCGCTTCCAGTCCGTGCCGACCATTTATTTTCCCCTAGTCCCATCTACCTGCACTCAGACCATACCCCTCCATTCCCTTCCCGTCCATATACCTATCCACTTTACTTTTAAATGTTAAAATCGATCCTGCCTCCACCACTTCTGCAGGAAGATCATTCCACACAGCCACCACTCTCTGAGTAAAGAGGTTCCCCCTCATGTTACCCCTAAACTTCTGTCCCTTAATTCTCATGTCATGCCCTCTTGTTTGAATCTTTCCTACCCTCAATTGGAAAAGCTTATCCACGTCAACTCTGTCTATCCCTTTCATCATTTTAAAGACCTCAATCAAGTCCCCCCTTAACCTTCTGCGCTCCAAAGAATAAAGACCTAACTTGTTCAACCTTTCTCTGTAACTTAGTTGCTGGAACCCAGGCAACATTCTAGTAAATCTCCTCTGTACTCTCTCTATTTTGTTGACATCCTTCCTATAATTAGGCGACCAAAATTGTACACCATACTCCAGAATTGGTCTTACCAATGCCTTGTGTAATTTTAACATTACTTCCCTACTCCTATATTCAATGCTCTGATTTATAAAGGCCAGCACACTAAAAGCTTTCTTTACCACCCTATCTACATGCGATTCCACCTTCAGGGAACTATGCACAGTTATTCCTAGATCCCTCTGTTCCACAGCATTCCTCAATTCCCTACCAACTATCCAGCATCACCAGTAATTACAGCCCAGGTTAGATGTAAGGGCCTGGAAATTATTCAACTCTCCCTCTGTTTTACTGTGACTCCAGTATGATTTTAATCAGGCAATGCAATGTTGCCCATTTGGTACAGTCATCCAATGGGGTGTCCATGGCCCATTTCTGAAGCAGGTAGTAGGTGCCTGTCATCTGTGAGGAATGGGCTAGCCTGTGGCCTAATCCATCACGAGACAGGAGTTGAAGGGATCCCACCTCATTGGAAATCTCAGGCTTACTTATTTCCTCAGGAGTTTGCTTCACAAGCAATGAATGAATTACTGGTGAACCTCAGTCACAGTTGTAATGTAGGCAAATAATGCACCAATTGGTGTGGAAGCATAAGATTCATTGCCAATGAATTTGTTGCTGAGATATCTGCTGAGGGTGAACACTGGCCGACTCAGGAATGGTTTGCTTTTCTCCCAAATAACGCCTGGGGTCTGCTGCCGTCACCTGAATGTGCAGGTAGGGCTCACTTTAATCTCATCGAAAACATACTATTTCCAACATCTCTTGGTACCATACTAATGGTTTTGGGCCAGGTTATATTATTAGATCTCTGGTTAGAGGCTGAAATGAAGGCTTCTTTCAGAGGTGATAATGCTTTCAACAGAATCAAGCCTACATTAAAGATGCTTCTGAACCCTAGTTGAAGACCGAGTTCAGGAAATGGGCTGTGGCTAACTGCATTTCCCATCCAGTTCTCAGAGGTGAATTAAAGTGAATCTGACATTCCCTGCATTAAATCCAAACTAAAATGAAAAGAAGTGAAAGTTTTCTACCAGATTTATTTTTGATTTGTAGAATCAAGCAAGCAGAGCAGGATAAGCCCCTTGTTGCTGGGTGGAGCTGCAGTTAGCAAGATCTCAGATATCAAGGTTACTGGCTTGGTTACCAAAAGGGAGTCTCACCAGAAAGGAGGGTGAGTAGGAGAGTCTGGGCCCAGGGTCTGTGAGTTCTCAGCAAACCAGCTCTGGCTTCATGATCCATGTAAGCAGTTTCAGGGCTAATATTATAGGTGCTAATCAATGTGCTCCATCATTATATTTGTCCCCATCTGAAAGTTAGTAACAACAATCTCCAGATTCAGAGGGCTGAGAGCGTGTGTAGCAAAACTTACTATCATTCTCCATGAAGATTTCAGGTAAATATGAAAACCCACTCTTTAACTCCAAGGGGTCTCCACAATGATTATGCTCTCCAGGTACCTGCAGATTTATCACAGACTTGATATTTAACCTGTGGGAAGAAAGGAAACAATTTTGGTTCCTATATTTTGTAGCTAACTGGAATCACATCTTTGTGGCAGGGAGGGCACAATTTACCTTAGGCCCTTAAAATAAGAAAATGTCCCAACGATATTGTCACTGGTGACAGCGAGACTAGAATTGGCATTCAGTCCAAAGACTGTGACGCCACATTAGGTCACTGGGAGCAATTAAAGGGAAAGCAATGGGATTTTGCGAAGGGTAACTAGAGGGTTGGGCTAGGTTCCCGAGTGGCCAGAAACTAGGTATGAGGTAAATGGCAGAGAGTAAGGAGATGTAACGTGCTCTGGTGACAAAATGCATAGCCCTCCACTTGTTAACACCTACCCTTTGAACTGGTTGATGATGCTGAACTTCTTAATGAGTTCTGTGGATGGTCTTGCCATAGCTAGGATCTTATCAGTGACCCTGTGGGGGGAGGGAGAGAGAGAAAGAAAGAGGGAGAGGGGGAGAGAGAGAGAGAGAGAGATTAACATAATTTTTATTTTATTATCATCCATTCATAGGATGTGACTCTCTTCTGACTCTCGGTCTGAAGAAGGGTCTTGACCCGAAATGTCATCCATTCCTTCTATCCAGAGATTACCTGTCCCGCTGAATTACTCCGGCATTTTGTGTCTATCTTAGGATGTGACTGTGACGTTCACCACTAATTTCCCTGGATGGGGTGCCACCTTCTTGAACCACTGTGGTCCACATGATAAAGGAGCTCCCAAATGTTATAAAACATTTATAAACCACGCTGCCGTTATTGTCATTTGTGCAGAGAAGGCAAAGTGGAGATTTAATAGATTTGCTTAAAATAATAAATGGTTTTGATAAAGAAGGAGCGCCTGTCTCCACAGGGTGTAGGGCCAGTCATGAGGACAGACTTAGTAAACCGCCACAAGAAGCAGAACTGATTTGAGCAAACAAAATGTAGCAGTTTGTTAGAATTTGGAATATATACTTTAACAGAAGCATATTCAAAGCAACTTTCAAAATAGAATTGGATGTTTGAATGAAACTATTCGTACTAAATATTTCTAATTTCAGCTCACTTGCTTTCTGACCAATGCTTGTGGGGATATACAGTGATTGACCTACCATGCTGAGAACACACCCCGGATTGCTTGTTGTTGCAAGGTCCAGTCACCAGGTCCCTCGTATCGACATTCCTTTCCTCCACACACCAGAGAGCAGATCAAATGGGGCGGCACTGCCTTGATAAGATTCTCTCGAGCTGGGGAGTAAGTGGGACGTGGGATGGGGATTTGCAGGGTCATGCCAGGATGAAAATGGAAAGTTCCAAACAGTTCTAAGCTAGGATGAGCAGACGAAGAAGGACATTCAGAATTAGGGATGCACAGATGGAAGATAGGACACTGGTGATGCGTAGCAATAGCTTGACACCAGAAGTGTAAAGAAATAAGTTTTCAATCAACTATTAGCCAAGGGAAAAGAGAGGAGATGAGGAGCCATGAGGGCGAGGAGAGTTGAGGAGAGGGGATGGAATTGGGGAAGAAAGACAGGGGGAAGCAAAAAAAGTTTAAATTCACATGTTACAATATTATATTTGAATTTCTACATAATATCTACTGGATTAATTTAACGTAACGTTGAAGCTAATCAGCAAAACAGTTGCCTAGTCCATGTTAAGTCTCATCAATTTAGACGAGGCCACAATGCAAAAGACGAATTTAGAGGGGGTTCTAGAACTAGAGCATCCTGAGGGTGTGAGAGATGCCAAAATATAACCAAATGTCTATTTGGTGCAACACTGTGATAGACTGAAGAAGGGTTTTGACCCGAAATGTCACCTATTCCTTCGCTCCATAGATGCTGCCTTACCCGCTGAGTTTCTCCAACATTTTTGTCTACCTTTGATTTTTCCAGCATTGCAGTTCTTTCTTAAGCACTGTGACAGAGTGCAGTGTATTGCTTTAGACTGTCTAAGACACTAGTGTATCTAGTCACAGTAATGAGTACTCTTTCAGTGAAATACATTGTTTAACTGAAAGAGGGCAAACATCACTTTTGTAAATGTCCTAGAGATTGTTGGGGTGCCTGATGTAAGCCTAAAAAGAGAATCCAAGAACTGATTATCTTTGGATCAATGGAAGAGGGACGTAAATTTACTACATTCCAAGAAGCTCTCTTTAATTATGGTTTAATAACTGCAAAAAATCGTATACTCAAATTCTGGAAAAACGTAACCACGCCAACATTCAAAATGTGGGTTTCAAATATGTTGGAAACGCTACATCTTGAAAAAATGACATTCCTCCTACTAGGCAAAGTAGACCAATTCTTAAAGATTTGGTCTCCTTTTATCGACTTCTTACAAGCATATGGTGCAACATAACATAACCTTAGAAATTAAATGGTTCAGAACCGGGTGACGGATGGGTAAAGATACGAAATAGGTATATCTCTCCTAATTTCTTTTCTTTCTACTTTCTCTTTTTCTTTCAATCTCCTTAGCTTCTTATCTCTGCTCTCTGTCTCTCTCGCTATGCAATAATTTGGGAATCCTGTTGTAAGAAGTAAGGGATCCAGATGTTCCAACTGGCAAATCAAATGCAAAATCTAATTTCATGAGACAAAATGGACGCTGATCTGTAAATAAAAGCGAGCATTAGACATTGGCATTAAGATTCTGGTGACAGTACCCATTTTTTATTGTGTGGGAATCAGGTAAGATCCTGAACCACTTGTTGCCCCTCTGTAGAATTTCATTTCTCCCTGTCCTAGGTAGTCTTTTGAGAAGTAATTCCCAGGTCCCGTGAATCCAGAACTTGAAATATTTAATCATTTAATCACTCTTAATCCTGGCACAAACTGTGGACATACTCAGGTCTATTAAAGGAATGAATGGGCTTAGCATTATTTAGAGCAAAGAGGCAGTGAATTCAGGATAGGGTACATATTGCTGAGACTCCAGCTGGAGTAGGTGAGTGGGGGTTTGTGGCTTAATGGGGCTCAGTTTAGTTCAGTAAAATTTGGTTTTGTTCAGTTTATTGTTGTACACACTAAGGGACAATGAGTTGGACTGTCAATCACAAGCTAGAATAGGTAAATTGAAGTGTCTGGATATTTGGAAGATGGATGACCAGTTTAGTGCTTATGTGGTTGGAAGTTACTGGTCACCTAACATTGTTCAAAATCTTAATTATTAGCCACCTGAGACAAATTGCATTTCTGATTAGCGATTCCAAAAGATAAGAAATAGGCTGCAAGGCCTGAGATCTCAATACTCTTAAACCCACACAGATGTGTGCAATCTATAATCTTTTAAAGTGTTTGTTGGCAAAATGATTAGATCAAACACTTTTTTAAATTATGTGGGTTTTATTTCCTCAGTTACTGAATTTTGATTGATGTTTATACAGTGAATTTACAGATGGACTGGAAGAAAGTTTAGCATCTAATGTGGTAATTAAGCATGGAAAAGTCAGAATACAGAGTAAACACATTCACATGAAACAAACGGAGAAGGAGAGTTACCGTTGGACAGTTATAGGGAGAGTTACTAGTTACAATCTGTTGTGTTGAGAGTTACTAGCTAAAGCTCTTGCTTTTGAGGCCACTTATTAAGATTTGGTAGGATGAGCATCTATGGAGTTGGAATTTCTTATCAAAACCTCAGGGCGAGGGGAGCAATTTATTCTTCAGGTCTATAGGACTGTGTGTTACTAGTTAGAGATCGTGGGTTAGGGGTTCCGAATTAGACTTGTAAAGTTAGGAATTACTGGTGCATGGAGCTGGGGTTACTGGTTAGAGTACATAGAAAAGGTTGTCCTGATGAGATGATTTAGCATTGCTGGGAAGGATTTTTTTAATTTAAAAAATAATAATAATTTCAGGTTAAATCAATTGCAGTTTTCCAAAAGTTTGAATAAAATAATATATTTTTAATAAAATCACGTGGATTGGTAAAAATGGTTTTAAGATCCAATTAATAAAATCAGACTGCGTTAAATAAAATCCGACATCAAGTACTTGCTTAGGTAGTGCCTGATAGTTGATGGAGAAAGGCAGACTCACCTGATGTAAAACCAATCTCCTCTGGCACAGAGCTCCCAGCTTCCTGATGATTCAAAACATTCCCATCTGTATTATTGAATTTCTGATCTGGTGCATCTATACCATCTTTCTGGTGAAGGTCCAACAATGAGTTTGTGCCCACAGCCCCCTCCACAACTCACACAGGAACTACTCTGTCAACACAGTAGCATCAGGTAACTATGGTGTATTTGCTTTACCAGGTTCAACCGATTCAGTCGTAAGGTTATGGTGTCTGCAGGGTCCTAGTGCGCAGCCTGTCTAAGATTCCAGAGATGCTGCCTGTACCGCCGAGTGTTGTTACTCCAGCATCTTGTGTCAATCATTGGTATAAACCAACATCTTCCTGCACAAGATTCTATTGTGTTACATTTCAATAAGTTTTCTGTTTATGCATTTAGGGCCTGTTTTTCTTTTTGCAGGGGTGCTTCAAATATCCAGTTTAATGGGGACTATATCGAACCCACTTCTCTCTCTCTACCCTTCCCAAATCCTGCATACAATTTTTGAGAGTTTGTATTGTTGAGGCTTTACGTTATGAGATGCAAATAAAAAGAAATGGTTAACAGAGTGAGGATCTCAGCAATGAGAATAGGAGCAGAATGGCTGGAAAGATAGAATAAAGGGAATGAGAGTGAAGATAAATTGGGAGATGGGGAAATAAGAACATGGGAAGTCATCATTCAGGGTGAGTGATAAGAGAAAAGACATAAAAGGAAATTAGGTGAGAATAATCAAATTCAATTTTCAAAGGCTCAGAATTATTCAGCACAGTTCATCCCATAAATTTTGTGCAGATGATTTCACAAATAGTTCCACTTCTGCTTTTCCCATGAACCTGTTTTTTTTATTTTATAAGGAAATATACAATACACCAATGAAAGCTACCGCTGAATCTCTTTCCACCAGCTGCCCAGGCAATGTATGACCAGTGATAACTCGCAAAGTAAAGCACATGCCCTCCTCACCAGTTATCTTAAATCTGTCACCCCTGGTTACTGACAGACTTGGTTTGGAAATAATTTAACCTTATTTACTCCATCAATACCTTTCCTAATGTCTCTATTAAGGCTAGGAATTACTAGTATGAAGAGTAGGGGTTACTACATAGAGTACGTGGAGTTTTCAGCACAAGCTAGTTTATGGCGGTCTTTGGGTGTTAAATTGGCAGGATTTGTTTCATTTTTCTACAGTTTAAATTTGGCAGGTTTCCGACATTTGAACGGAAATAAAACATTTTAAAAGTGTGTGGATTGAAGAATAATTTGTTTTAAAATGGAAGAATGGAATCAGACTGCACTAGTATAGAAGCAGTTACACATGCAGTCAATCAGACAATCCAATAGAGAAAATCAGATTCTAATTGCATAAGACTCTCTTAAAGGAGAAAAATCATGAGAACAATAATTCAGTAGAGTTCTGTATCTTTGATGAGGATCTACTATTACAGGCTGGAACTGTAACATGTCTCTACATCAATTCAGAATAAAATCTGTTGCAACTGGTATTTGGATGTTTTACAATTGAGGCGGAGTTCTAATGTCAATTTGACTAGAATGTTGACAACTCACTGTTACAGTAACGGTTGACTGTAACTAGGTGTGGCACCAGAATGCGTAAGTTACTGGTGAGCAGCTGATGTTCTGGCGCACTGACCACATGAGAAAATATTATGGCAAATGAACAAAGTTACGAACAAATTAATAGGTTCTCAGGAGTATGTAAGAAGGAGTAACAGAGAGGTGCAAAGGTTCAGGACAGAGAAAACTGATTTTATAGCCTTGGTAGATTAAGATATTGCATGAGCAGGAGCTGGTATGGGTTAACAAGAATTGACTTCGAATTGGGACATTGGCAGATAAATCTTTGGTAATCTCAAGTTTATGGAGGCAGAAGAAAATAAACCATAGATGAATAAGTTGCAATGGTAAAGGCCAGAGCTAGCAAAAGTGTTGATGACAATTTCAGCATGAGTGGAGAAAACGGTTGTTAGAGATCTGGATGTTACAGATGGAGAAGTAGGTGGTCTTAATGATGGTGCAGATTACCCGCTCTGAAATATTAGGAGCAGCATGACCTGATGAAGTAAGTCATGGACAGGTGCACTCAGAAACAGACCCTTTGAATCTGCACTGGCAATCAGCCACCCTTTTACATTAATCCTACATTAATCCCATTTCTTTTATTACCATCAACTCCCTCCAAATTAATGAACCTATACATCTTTTGGGATGTGGGGAAATCGGAGTACCCAGGGTAAACCCACACGGTCACAGAGCGAATGTGAAAATACCTCAAAGGCAGCACCCAAGATCAGGATTGAACCTGGCGATGTGACGCAGCAGTTCTACCAGCTGCACAACTGTGGTGCTGCAGTCTGGAAACAGCTCACTCTTAGTGTTCATTCTTTTCTTTTTGTCTCTGTGCACAAATCAGAGAAGAGGTTGGATTATGTGCAGAAGGCCAGGCCAGTGTCTCTTTGATGGATGTTGGGAGCAACTCTGTGCAATAAAGAGGTAATTCTCCTCAGAATTGCCTTTCCTCCTGTCCTTTGTTCCCCATCTCCTTGTGCAAAGGAGGGGGCAAAATTTGGCTTGAAGGGGGCTGTATGTCACTGCTTTGTGGCATTGCTGACTGCTTTGCAAGGAGAAGAATAAGACCAGTTCATGTTTGGGTGGACGTACTTGGAAGACAGAGAAGGGTGAAGATAGGTCAAAGAGTAGTATTGGGGATCCAAATATCGACGGCTCAAATTACAACTCAAGTAATAATCAAACATTATTGTACACACTATAGGTTTCAAATGTCATCAGCAAGTTGTTAGGAAAATAAATCCTGGGAAGAAAATGAAGTGGTGGGCCCCCCTGCAGGGTTAACTAGAGTTCCCCTTTAAGAAACAATGACCTGACCTAATTTTTAAATAATGTGACAAGGGATTAGCGTCAGCCAAAACACACTGAATCAGCAGAGCCACTGATCCAATAGATTGTGCATTTAATAGTGGTGGAGCAATTGAACAAGTGACAGCATCATCAAGATTTAAACATGGATACACAACATCCTGCCCTAAACATACAGATTCGAACACAAAGGCTCTTTAAGCATGGATACACACAGACATACACACTGGAGTCATTTACAAGAAGTTTTGGTCATTCTGCCAATATCAAAATTCTATTTGATTATTGTAGCACCATGGAACGTTTTACTACATTAAATGAACTACATATGGTATTAATCATTGCTTAGTCTCTTCTTTATGATGGAGTTTAATATACTCCATTGTCTATGCCTCTCCACATTAACAAGATATAATTGGGTTTGTAAGCGACCTTTGTGAAATCTCAGGAAAAATCAGTAGTTTAGTTTAGAGATACAGAGAGGAAATAGACCTGGACGTCTTTGGAATGTGAGAGGAAACTGAGGGGGGGGGGGAGATGGGGGGGGGGGGGGAGAGGGGGGAGAGGGGGGGGAGAGGGGGAGGAGAGGGGGGGGGGAGAGGGGGGGGAGAGGGGGAGGAGATGGGGGGGGGAGAGGGGGGGGGAAGAAGGGGGAGGAAGAGGGGGTTGGGGAGGGTGGAAGGGGGGAGGAAGGGGGATGAAGAGGGGAGGAGGGGGGAGGAAGAGGGGGGGAGAGAGGGGGTCCTTAAAAATCTTTAATTAAATATCTCACTACTTTATTAGTTACAGCCCGCTGCAGTGTAAATTGAAGCACCACACATCAAAGAAAAGATTTAGGCTGCGGACAGAGAGATCCAAAGAGCTGGGTTTCTTCCCTATAGGGCATAAAAGTACATAAGCATTTACATGATCATAAACTGAATTTTGGTAGATATACAGATTTTGCTCTGGATTGAGGGAATGGGCGACGTTTCGGGTCGAGACCTTCAGACTCATTTACTTGGTTTTGAGCCCCCTCTGCTTCCTGACCCAATCCTTATCCTATTGGGGTCCAAATACATGATTCAAACAGCTAATGTACAAGTAGAACAAGTCATTATTGATGCTAGAAGGTGAAAGCATTTCAGAGAAGATTTACAATACATGGGATACATTAATACATGGGATGGGGAGGGTAGACAGGCCGCGTTTATATGTGACGGAACTTGGAAGAGTAAGAGGTGACTTGATTGAAACATATCAGATTCTCTGAGGTTTTGAAAGGGAAGGTGGAGAGGGTATTTCTTAATGTGGAGAATCTAGCACTGGGGGGCGAGGGGGGCGTCACTTTAAAAATAAGGGGATTGCCTATTAAGATAGAAGAGTCAGATAGTGACAAGTAAAAGGGTAAAAGGTTACCATAGTTATTTGGGGAATGCAGAGCTGAGGTTACAGTCAAATTAGTCATGATCTTATTAAATGGTGGAGCAGGCTTGAGTGATCTTCTTCCTTTCCTGCTTGGTAAGTTTGTATCATGGAACAAATCATGTGAATCAATACCAGGCTCATTTCTTGATAACTATCTGCACGCAAGTCCAAACTAATCTAAGAACCTATCACTGATCTAGGCCATAACTCATAGTACTTCCAAAATCATGGCTTCATTTGCCAATCCCCTATAGCAGGCTCAGAGAACCCACATCCCTATAAGTTGAAGTCATCACCTACCTATGTAATAACTATCACATCTTCTAGATCATCCTTTATCTTCCACCAGTGCTGCCTCAAGCTTAGTCATGTGAGCAGCCAGCATGGACTAACCTGTGGTGAAAATTAAATGCTCCTGTATATAGTAGTTCTCATTGAGTATTGCTCCTGGTTTTACTGGAGAAAGATGTGAATGAGGAAATTTTGGAAAGGTAGTATCGACACCTTGATAACAGTCCATATTACAGTCGAAAAAATGCTAGATGTCCTAAAACCTATGAAGGTAAATACAACTCTTTAGCGTGGTCAGGTATATCCAAGGACATTGTGGAAAATTGGGGAAGAAATTGGAACTTCCCAACATCAGCCTGGATGAGATATCTGCATTATCTTTAACCATGGGTGAGGTGCCGGAAGACTGCGGGGTGACTAATGTCTTAAATAAAGGGCTGCAAAGTAAAACCTGGGAAATATGATAAATGAGCCATTTCAGTTTTTTATTTGTAAAATAATTTGAAAACCATGTATCATTTTCCTTCCACTTCACAATTATGCGCCACTTTGTGTTGGTCTATCACATAAAATCCCAATAAAATTCATTTAGTTTGTGGTTGTAACGTGACAAAATGTGGAAAAGCTCAAGGGGTATGAATACTTTTGCAATCCACTGTAGTCTCTTAAAAGTGGTGTTGTAGGTAGATAGGGTGGTGAAGGTGGCTTTTGGCACGTTGGCCTTCATCAATGGAAATTGAGTAGAAGTTGGGATGTTATGTTACAGTTGTACAAGAGATTTGTGAGGCTGCACTTGGAGAGGTGTATTCAGTTTTGGTCACCCGGCTATAGGAAAGATGCCATTAAGCTAGAAAGAGTGCAAAGGTAGATTTACAAGGATGTTGCCAGGACTCAAGCGCCTAAGCGAGAGGGAGAGGTTAGGCAGGTTAGGTCTTTATTCCTTGGAGTACAGGAGGTTGAGGAGTGATTTTATAGAGGTGTATGAAATCATGAGGGGAATAGATAGATTGAATGCACAGAATCATTTGTCTCAGGACAAGGGCATGTGTTTATGTTGAGAAGGGAAAGTTTTAATAGGAACCTGAGGGACATTTTTTTCCAGAGAGTGGTGAATATACGGAAAGAGCTGCCAAATGAAGTAGTTGAGCCAGGTTCAATAGCAACAATTAAAATACATTTTGGCAAGTACGTGGATAGGAAAAGGTTAGAGGGATATGGGTTATGCACGAGCAAACTGGCTTAATTAGGTTGGTGAACTTGGGGTGGCATGGACGAGTTGAGTCAAAGGCCTGTTTCCGTGCTTTATGACTGAGCAGAAATTAAGTGATAGTACTTGCCACTTGATTGTTTCTTCTCTACCTGCACATTCAACCTTTCCAATAGAAGCTAGATATTGTGGGAATGTTAAGATATGTTTAATCATAATGACTTTATTAGCCAAGTATGTTGTGCAACATACGAGGAATTTGATTTGCTGTACAGTCTTACCAATAAAAAGCAACAAAACACATAAAATACATTTTAACATAAACATCCACCACAGTGACTCCTCCACAATCCTCACTGCGATGGAAGGCGAAAAAAAGTTCAATCTCTTCCCTTCTTTGTTCTGCTGCGGTCAGGGGCCTCGGGCCTTCCGTTGACGGGACAATCTTGACTGCCGTAGCTGGCCCTCCGTATTGGGGTGAATCTCACCTCCCCCGCACCGGGCGAGCTACCCCGTGTCAGGGCTGGTCGAAATGTTCTGGGACTGGAACTTCCCGACATCGGCCTCTACCCGAGACTGCGAGCTCTTCGATGGTGAAATCCGCAGGCCGCAGTTGGAGCGTCGATCCCAGGCAAGGGATCACATGCTCCGATGGCAAGTCCACGGTCCCACGGTGGAGCTCAAAGTCAGTCCCGAGCAAGGCCGCCAGCTCCATGATGTTAGGCCGCAGGGCGACCAAAGATACAATCCGGAATACAATCGCATCTCCGGCAAGGTAAGAGGTTGAAAAAAAGTTTCCCCAACCCCTCCCCCACATAAAATAAACTGGAGAACATTAACACATACTTTTAAAACACACAAAAAAAACAAAAACAAAAAAAGAGACAAAACTGCAAGGCTGCCATCGCTGATGGTGCCACCCGGTGGAATTCATTTAAAGTAAAGAAAATTACAAAAAGGAAATTATTTTTGAAAAAAACTGCAGATGCTGGAAAAACTAACCATCTCAGCCAGCACCAGTGAAAGAGGTACAGTCAACCAATCAAGTTTGCAACTCTACATCAGAATTGAATTACACATTGTGCTGATCTAAAGGCAATGCATCAGAAGGAAATTTGCTTGAAAGCCTTTATGCTCCTTCTTTTGTGCTAAACTCAAATAATAACACTTCAAGTGATGCTCCAACCAATATAAGAATCACTCCAAACAACCCAAGGAAATGGTCCATCTCCACCTGAAAATGTCATTGGAAAGAAGTTGACCACTTTTATTCTGCATTAGGGAAGTGAGTAGATTCGACCTGCATTCCTGACACACGGAGGTCTTCAGAGATCTTTAATTTCCTGATTATCTCCAGTCTAATGTATTTGATTTCATATGAATTCACACATGCTCAATATCGTTGTCCTTCAGAATGCACCTTGAAATATCTGCAGGATTACTATGCTATTGTCCACTGAGTGCACCAGGCTTATGTTGCCTTCTCTATAGAGGTCTAATCTCTGCAGTCCCATCTTCGATCCAATTAAAAAAGAAAATGCTGGAGAAACTGAAAGGGTCAGGTAGCATACTGGTAATTGGATGTTTTGGGTCACGACTTGGGATCAATATGAGCCCAATATTTACATTGGGGAAATTACCTGTAGTTCTGACACATTGAGCAGGGCCTAGTTATCTCCTGATAATTTTACTTTAGTTTGGTTTATTCTCACGTGCACTGAGATACAGCGATAAGCTTTTGTTCTGTGCTAACCAGACAGTAGAAAGACAATACATGGTCACAATCAAGGCATCCCCAGTGTACAGATACATGATAAATGGAAAAATGTATAGTGCAAGATAAAGTCCAGTAAAATCCAATTAAAGATAGTCCAAGTGTCTCCAATGAGGTAGATAGCAGTTTAGGACTGCCCTCTAGTTGTTGTAGGATGGTTCAGTTGCCTGCTAACAGCTGGGAAGAAACTGACCCTGAATTTGGAGGATGTTTGTGTTTCCACACTTCAAAGATTCAAAGGTTATTTTATTGGTCACATACACCAATTGGTGTAGTGAAATGCTTCTTGCCAATGCAGCACAGAAAAAAAAAATACAGACTTAACATTGATAAAGAGATTTAAACATAAACAACATCCCCCCACAATGGTTCCCATTACAAGGGAAGGCACAATGTCCAGTCCCCATCCCATGTTCACCCATAGTCGGGCCCGTTGAGGCCTCCGCAGTCGCCTCCACGGAGGCCTGATGTTCCAGGCCGTTGTCGCCGGGTGATGGTGCTCCGGCGTCGGGAGAATCCTCTCAGCAGCTTGGGATACCTGGAACGGCCGTTTCCTTACTGGGGACTGCGGCTTCTGAAGCCAACGAGGCCGCGCCGGATGGTGCTCCACCACTGGCTCCCGATGTAAAGTTCAGCACCGCCGCCCGCAGCTGGCCGCTCCACAGACCCGCGGTGCCGCGATGTTTTTTGTCGGCGGTCTTCAGCTCACTGGAGTTCCAGCGCGGTGACCCAGGCAAGGCATCACCTGCGCCGCTCCGCGATAGCGCTCCAGCGCCGCATCACCGCCGAAGCCAAGGTGGCTTCTATACTTCATGCCTGATGGGAGAGGAGGAGTGGCCGAGTTGAGACTCGCCCTCGAGTATGTTGGTTGCCTTGCTGAGGCAGCGTAAGGTGTAAATGGAGTTAATGCAAGGGAGGTTGGTTTGTGCGATGCTCTGGGCTGTGTCCACAATTCTCTGCCATTTCTTGCATTCTTGGATGGAGCTGTTCCCAAACCATGCTGTGATGCATCACAATAAAATGCTTTCTACAGCACATCTGTAGAAATTGGTGAAAGTTGTTGCAGACATGCCAAACTTCCTAAGCCTTCTAAGGAAGTTGAGGTATAGCTAATAAGGTAGCTGAGATAGTTCACCCAGATTATTATTCCATTTTAACGTTGAATATGCCGTTGCAAAAACACAACAGCCCCCTATCACAGTCATGCAGCTGTCATGATCAAACTGGCTGGTTTTGGTCCAAAAATCACTGGTGGTTTTTAATCCATGCCTAGAGTTAAATGTGTGCCAGCATGAAAGTTATTAAGGGTAGTATCTTCAGAAGTGATGGTCAAAGTGTATTTTTCAATAAATACATCACAAGCGAAGTGGTCATCATTTTTAAATGTCATCTCCACAGAAAAATAACTCTGCATATACTTCAAAGGTCAGGGCCCCCATATCAAACTTACCAGTATTCCATCAAAAACACGCAGCACAGTGGTGCAGCTGGTAGAGCTGCTGCCTTGCAATGGCAGAGACCAGTGTTTTATCTTGACCTCTGGTGCTGTCTGCACTTTCTTCCTGTGACCGCATGAGTTTCCTCCAGGTGCTCTCACATCCCAAAGATGTGTGGGCTTGTAGGTTAATTGGCCTCTGTAACATGCCCCCAGTGTGTAAGGAATGGGTGAGATATTGGGATTACATGTGAATGTGTGATCGATGGTCAGCATGGACTTAGTGGGTTTAATGGCCTGTTTCCATGTTGTGTCTCCAAACTGCTCTACAAATCATCGCATAACACCTGCTTTGAAACGGCTCTCAAAGTTGCACCTCTTTGCCAGTGCCCTTTGCAGGACAAGGTATCAACCTGGCCACGTATATAGCTTGCGTCTATCTTCGGCTTATAAACCTCAAAATCTTTATGTATTAAGTTATGGTGTCTCATTGACATTCTCAGAATGGGAGGCCTCTTCTATGTTTCACTCTGCCAACAAATTTAAAAAGTCTTATATGTTGCTGATTCTCTCAGCATCAATACAACTTTGTAGACACAAGGAAATGCACACGCTGGTGAACAAAAAAGGGTCCCGACCCAAAACATTGCATTTCCATGTTCATTGGAGATGCTGCCTGAACCAGCTTCTCCAGCACTTTGTCTTTTTAAAAAAACAGTATTACCTTCCCTTTTTGTGCACAACTGCATTTATTGGTTCTCTCCTCTGTGTGGATCTCAATGATAGTGTTCATGTTCAGAAACATCTTCCATTTACAGAACAATTGGCTGAGACCTCTCAAGGACATAAATCTATCCACCTCTGCTGCCTGCATTCATTACCAATTAATCTAGTGAATTCCCTGTGTTATTGCCTCACACTTGATTAATACCCTGATACTCTCAAGTAGCAATTAATCATGTATTGTCTTTCCGCTGACTGGTTAGCACGCAACAAAAGCTTTTCACTGCACCTTGGTACACATGACAATAAACTAAACTCAAACTTCAATGACAAACTAAGCTTTTGTGTTGCTCTTCACGGAGGCAAGTAGCAAGGACAGAGCTACCAACAAAGTATCCTTTATTGAAGGTTGTCAACTTCTGGCAGTGACTGATAACAATATATCAACATTCATATCACATGCACAATATATAAAGGTATACTCACATTCATATACACTACAAAAACATTGGAGGAAGATTTAATGCAAGGGTTCATAAGGGGGAAATATTTCCAGTGGCTCGAAGCACACCTTCAAGTTACATATTTGGCAAAAAAATAAGAAGATGCTTTTTAAAAAAAAACGGTCAGTTGTTACAACCTGGAATGTATTGACCTAAAGGGCAGTAGAAGCGAATTAAATAACTTGCACCAAATTCTTGAAAGGGTATATTTTGGTGGGCTATGGGAAAACAGGGATTTAGTCCAAATGGTTCCTTCTGGGTTGAAGGGCTTCATTCTAGATGAATCTATAATTTAATCTACCTCCTGTTTAGATGCCAACTTGATTTGATAGGGCCAGTTATGCCCATGGATTACAAAATATGACTTAAAATCCCATAAGAAACTTGAACTCACACTTTGGACTGACCTTCCGCATGCAAGTTCCTTCCCATTAACCCAAGGATTTTAAGTATGTCACTCCAAACTCTAGATTAGTTGTATGGACTCTATTACTAATATTCTTGATTATCCTATCACTGGGGAAGAGATGTAAACACGCTTTAAACATCTTTGTCAGGACAATTCATCATATTTTAGAAATAAAAGGGTGAAAAAATAAGAATAGGAATTTACAAAATGCATCTCAGACCCAGGACATCCTCGGTACAGCTCTGTATTGAAAGTACATGTGCGTTTAGCAAGCAACCAGCTCATCTATTTGTTTAGTGATGTTACTTGAATGATAAATACTGGCCAGGATACCAGAAACCCACATTTCTTTCAAATGTTGCTAAACCCTACATATTGCTGGCAGAACATGTGGGTACTGCTCATCTGAAACATCACCTGATGGGCACATTTTATCTCATCTCCAGACTCCCAATGCCTGGTGATAATTATCCAGCACACAAAAATATCCATAATAAATAGCACATAAAGACTGGGAGACCAGTGGCATCACCGGTGCTTGTGCATAAAGCAGTGGGAGCTTGCCATTTTATTCTTTGGTTCTTCTGATTGCAAAGTTTCTTACGATTGCATAATTCATTTGGAGTTTTGTACTGACATTTTAACATTGGACAAACTCCTTGTCCACTCTTCTTGGAATCAGTATCCATATTATTGCCTTCTTAATGGCAGTTTCAGACATTTAATAAAAATAATCAGATTTCTATATTGCAATCCTTTTTCAATCTTACAGCCTTTCGACCCATCAACCGCACCCGTTTGGCCTGCAGTGCATCTTTACATGTAACATCTGCAATAGCACCCTGCCCTTTCCATTGTTTAGGCCCCCCGTTCCAAAATTCGCACACTAAATCTTCACCTCTTAAGATTCATCTTTTGGTCACAGTCACTTCATTCCCTTAAAGGGAGTAGAGCTTCCCATCTCAAGGGCTATAGGAAAACTATACCAACTGCCCCATGTTAACAACCATATAACAAAATAACCATATAACAATTACAGCACGGAAACAGGCCTTCTCGGCCCTTCCAGTCCGTGCCAACCATTAAGATGGTGACTCGATTAATGTACTGAGAATTAAGACGAAAGGAGCTCCAAACAATGGCCTTTCCTCTAGCTACAAGCTGTAGGTGACAGGTCAGTGTGGAGGAAAACACCACATTTTGCTCCACTTACACCTGTTATAGGTTAAGCGCCTTCTACGTTTGCCCATAGTTTTCCTATTGCAATATACTTGCCCTACACAAGCTGCCTGTGGTTCCTCCAAACAAGACTGTGGTGCTGGATCCAACAGAATCTGGAAACATAGGTACCTCAACATTTCTCTACAGTAACTGCTTATACTTCTTAAATTTCCAGAGCTCTGTTTCTATTATAGCGCTGAATTAGAAATGCAATGCTGTGAACTAAAATTTCCAGAATATGGGCTCAGCATCCAAAGGAATTTTCAGCATTAAGATTTTTCTGTATTAACTGAAAGGCTAATGACAAGTAAAAATGTCTCAAAACCAAAAGCATTTATTCCATTTTGCTCCACCTCAGATTTTGTTTTATACAGGCATTGATTTGCAAAATATTTTTTATGAAGCTTTGTCCAACAGGAAGCATCAGGAATGGAGTTCTTCATCCTAGCCTCAGCCTAGATTGCCGTACCCAGACTTGTGGATAATACACTGAAGCATCCTGACTTTTGCTCTGAGCATTTGTAACTGAGTGGAAGATTGTTAGTTGGTGAATAAAGGATGGGGAAGAGAGAAGTCGAATGAGCAAAAGAAGGCAAGTCACAACGCGTTCATTTATTCTGATGGATTTTCCTACAGTTCAAGTAAACAAAACTGGGACATGCCCCATGAGGTCCAGTCCGGGGTCATCATTGGAAATAGCCACACAAGTGTAGCCGAGCCAAACGATGGCATGCTTTGTGAGGAGTAGAGCCCGTTCACAACTCCCCTTTTCTGTACTTGGTCTGTGTGATGCGACCTCAAATACATAATGGAATCTTACTTTGGAAGCTCACCAAGTGTCCAGAAAGCAGAAATAGTTTCCAACTCCCATCCAAGGCCCATAATCCCCTCCTATCCCACCAACCATGTCATGTTCTGCTGTGCAGCAGGGAGGTGGTTAAACATAAATAATTTCTAGCAGTTGCAGTAATGCATTAACCATTGAGTATTAAATGACAAAGAGAATGTAAAACACTAAACTGCAGATGCCCAAAACAAAATTGGATGTTCTGGCAGGACTCTGCCATCATGTGCTGCTTGACTGGCTAAGTTCTTGCAGCACTGGAGTTTTTGACAAGGTGAAAATGTTAACCACTCTCTCTGTATCCACCTCTTGACAACACTGGTAATTTGGATGGAACGCAAATTTTGTTTTTCCCCATCAAAACTATTATTTTTTAATTAAAGCAGAAATGAACAATTCTGGTGACAAAAACAAAATTATATTCCGATTGTTGAGTGAAACGATGGAAGTGAAATCTTGCTGTAAAAGCTAGGTGCCAGAATTGTATCCAGACCATGGATAAATAACAAGCACATAGGAGCCATCACGCCAGTAACTTAGTCTTGTTGGTGAGGCAGCTGTTGTGTTGCTCTTTTCCTCTCTGACTATATTCTTCACAGCTTAAGTTACAAAAGTCCAAGCACAAAAGTAAAAAAAATTGTGCGTCACAAGCCAGAAGGCGCAAAACAGGGCAGCTGCTTCAGTTCAACAGGCAGAGGAAGATGTTCAAGGGTGCCTTTGCTGTTTGACGGCCAATAGGGATGGAGCGTTGGGAGCCATGGATTGGTGAGCAACACTCCCTTCTTCAGTAAAGCCGCTTCTCGTAACTGAAAGAGAAAAAGGAATGTAATCATGAGATCCCTGGAAAATCAGCAGACCACTATTCCAGTCAGGAGGAAAGGCCATTTATCCTCTAATCTTTCTTCTATTGACCATTCAGTAGTCTTCAGTTATTCACCCATCAACTGCAACACTGTCAACCAACTAGTTGTTCATTGCACTGCCATCTGCAAGACTTCATTGTATCTGCCTTCGCCACAGTGACTGCAATTGATAGTGATCTGAATGAAACCTTTGAAGCACAGTGAGATGATCCAAGGATGTCAAAAAGCATAATTTACATAAGTTCTTTCATTCTTTCTCTTTTGTTCCAGCAGTCAGCACAAGTATGATACTGGGCGGACAAAGTAAAAATGGCAAATTCTAGCACACTTACATGTATACCAATGTATGAGACTGACTTTGTGGTAAGCGTCACTGTTTGTTTTGGTTTAGTTGCCCTGGAAGTAACTCATGGGCTTTGCAATTTTGCTAAATGTCTCGAAATGGAGAACCAGGATGAGTTCAGGATAGACAGTGACCATAGACCTAAACAGGTTTGTAGTGTGTTCAGTGGAAGGGATGGAGAGACCTGGGGGAAGCAGGATTATGGCTGAGATTTAGGGCCCAAGATCACGATCAAGATTCTTGGCTGAACATTGGGTTAATGGCAGTGGGGGGAAGGACACCAGAGCTCAAGTGCTCCACAGGGTGTCTCGGAGAATTGAACCATTGGGACAGAATGGAAGTAGAATTGGGGCTTGTGCTGTGAGTAAGATAGGAGGACCTTGGTCAAGGATTGGTGGCGGATGGCTCCCTGTATCACACTTCAGGAATTGGTAGGCATTGAATGAAATGTGAGATGGAGTGAAAGTGATCAAAGCCACCATCAATAGCTTTGACCGAGCAGTGAGAAATTAGGTCAGCAATGAAAGAGGGTTGATAGGAGGTATGTGATGGAGGAAGACTGGATCGGCATCAGAGTTGCAGAGGACCAGAAAGACTTACCCGTTTTTATTCCAGCTTTGCAATGGGCAGACCTAATTACCCTGAGAATAACCAACAACAGTCACTGCTATGTAGGCCCCATAGCAGGAGCGTCCACGTCGCGGGGCTGGAAACTGGAAGTATCCTGAGCTAATTCTGCTACCACCATCATCTATTGCGACAAGTGATGGCTTCCACTGATTGTCACCGGAAGTTTGCGCCCTTTTCAGGACAGACGATGACAGCGAGGCCAACATTTGTAACAAGATGGACACGGAAAGAAGAGAGACTGCTATGCAACATATTTTATGTTCCCCCAACTACTGCAAAGGAAGCAGGATTATCCCAAATGTTCAAGAAACAGAAGTCACTTCAAAGACACGAGGATACTATATTCTTCAGGGTTGTACAAAAGCATAATATTTGCCAGAACACCACCTTGAAAAGGTGCCACTGAATTTTTCCAGGGGTCACATGGGTACAATTTGAACATTTAACAAAACACAATGCTGAATTCTCAATGGGTACTCAGTGATATCCCAGATCTTAAAACCTCTCAGTATATGAAAAAACACAGTAGAGGACAGTTTAAAAAAGAGACAAAATGTTGAAGTAACCCAGCTAGTCAGGCAGCATCACTGGATAACATGGATAACATTTTCATTTCAAGACTCTTCTTCAGGCTCACATTTCTTCAAACATTTAAAGTAATGGGCCTATCCCACTTAGGCAACTTTTTAGGCGAGAGCAGGAGACTGCGCTCGCCACATGTTCGCTGGTGGTTTCTGGTGAGTCTCCTTCATGGTCACGAGGAGTTTCCGCAATCTGGGAACTAGTCGCTGCCTCAGTATGATCGCCGCAAATCTTTCAACATGTTGAAAAAGTTTCTGCAACCAAAAATTGGTCGCCATGGAGATAGTAGATAATCCTGCAGTCGTAGGTGCAGTTGTAGTGGGGTGGCCATATAGTTGTAGGTAGTCATAGGTAGTTTTAGTTAATCGCCTTTGCTGACTGGTCATTTTCATTGACTCATTGGGGGAAAAAAAACATAAGCAGGAGTTTTCAGAACGAAGGATAACCGACTGGCAATGTTAAATGTCCCCTGAACTTCACAGTTCTGTATCTCTGGCTTGTTAAAGGTTGTCTGACTTCTTAAAAGTTGTCTCCACTCCTTCTCCCCCCTCCTCTTTTAAAGGACTTACTAACCGTCCTACTAACACCGTGCTAACCGTCTTAATTACAGCGCCATCCTTCCTGTTCATCGCGGTGTGCGGCTGTATCAACTTGGCTTTGCACTGTGTGAATTTCAGACTGTGCTCCCCCCCCGCTTGCTCTGGTCCCCACCTTTGCGGGGGGGGGGGGGGGGGTGGTCTGTCTGTCTGTGCCTCTGTGAGTGCGTCACACGTGTCTTTTTGTCCACTCTGACAGTCGCCGTTCCAGTCCCCGGTTTTTCAGTCCGCTGAAAAATCGCCTAAGTGGGACAGGCCCATTAAGCTCCATTGTCTTGTAGGCACTGAGACCATTTGACAAACTCCACATTGAAAAAGCAACCCAGACCAAGGGCTGAGCCCAGAGTGCTGCAAGTCCAAAGGCACAACCCCATATTCCATGCGGCTAAACTTCAAGCTGGGGACTTGTCGCGTCACCAAACATTCAAATACAGGGTAGAAAAATTGTTCAGTGACGTTCTGTGGCAGACACTATTTAGGATGCTAGTAATCTATGAATTAATGTTTGGTTATGATGGTTTACTTACATGGTAAAAATGTGTATCTGATACGTGATTGCATGAGCAAAAGAGAGAAAGAAAAAGAAAAATGCGTGGATAAAATTGCCATTGTGGCAAAATACAGCTCTAGTTTAACATGTAACTGCCAGATACAGTATATCAGATGAGAACAGCTCATGCCCCATAGCTCCTTTCATATTATAATCAAGGCCACTGGTTTGTAAGGTTTCACAGAAGAGAGGAGATTGCAGCATCTGATGCATTCATAGCGAGAATAAATTTACCAATTCACAAAGCTGGAGAATGTAAAACTATTGACACCCTGCATAACAGTGACCCTGATTTACTATGCATATGAGCAGAAGATGGTTGCCAAGCAATTTACATGCACTTTAGGTGATCCTAGTGATCATTTGCTGTTAAGGGAAAGGGAGTTTGGTGTGCAGGTGATCCTGAATAATTTCCATTCCTTCCTTGCAGTGCACCTTCCTAGACTCAAAAAGACACTGCACACATCAAGCCAGGTGTCTCCACCATACACCAGGAGTGTCCACCTATTCATATAAACCATCCACCTTCCCAAAATTAAATACACCAAGGGATGTTCACGCTCTCCAGAACAGTCAAACGACCATCATCCGCCGCAGTTGAATGAACCAGCTCCAATACGCAAAGTGTTTCCTTTATAAATACTGATTCAGATAAATAAAGTACCCAGAAGATCGTTCGAAAGTAGCTACAGAATCAGGTCGGAACAATTGTTTGTATAATCATATTTTGCTCATTGCTCTGCTAGATGCATTCTGACAAGAACCAGATTAAGATTCAAAGCAAATTTCAGAGGAATGCACATTATTTAAGCCTATACATCAGTGCAGAAAAGATGTTATGCTAAGACTCATTCTGCACTGGTAAATGGATCCAACCAACTCCAAAGGTCTAAACTATTCCATGACACTATCTGAAGGGGACCAGAAGCATTCCTTCAAAGTTCTGATCAATATCTTTTTCAGTCAGCATGACAACATTATATTTTGCCAACGACAGCGGTATACACAGGGTTCCCAAGTGCTCAAATCGACTGCCACATTTCTGGTTATTACATTGAAAAACATTTTAAAACATGGAAGGTGGGTTAAATGTGGGCATGCACACATCGAGAGGATAGTTGTGCCAGGGAGTAAAGGATGAGGTTGGCATGCCTGGATGGGCAGCTGGCAGCTACAAGTAGAGAAAAGGTATGCAGGGGTACTAAGAAGGGAAAATGAGAAACAAGTGAAATGACATCGCACTGGGGGAGGAATACAGCTGAAGTTTACTTCTTCTCCATCAATGACAAGGAGAACAAGGTCAAACTGGTGCCTGACAACGAGTTAAATGTTTGTACTGCCCCTCAAGTTAGTCAGAGAACATATTGCTACGTTGCCTATTTCCTTCGCTCCATAAATGCCACGTTGCCTATTTCCTTCGCTCCATAGATGCCACGTTGCCTATTTCCTTCGCTCCATAGATGCTGCTGCACCCGCTGAGTTTCTCCAGCACTTTTGTCTACCTTCGATATTCCTCCCCTCTCTCAATTGTTGCTGGAACAAAGGGATCAATTCTGTAGGTCTGCCATTCTGGCTAAGGTTACATGATCATGAAGATGGGCTGCCACTAATCCACCACTAAAAGCAGAAATGAAAGCAGATAGAAAGAATGGAGACATGTTGGAAGACTTACGAATGCAGACCATGTACACCTCCTTCTACCTGAGCGGAGATGGTTCTCTTCTCAAATTTCAGCTCCCCTGAGTACATCATTGACCTGAAAAACAGGCAAAAGGGCAAATAGATTATGAAGAGTTAGTGGGTGATATGAGATCAGGAGGTATTGAAGGTGTTTTGTCCAAATTTTCAGAACAGAACCATCTGAAGCAGGAGTGTTGTGAAAACAAGTCTTCCTTTTCTTCCCTACAGTCCCAGTCAACTGCCCCACTATATTAAACAAAATCACCATTAAAATGGAAGATGTCTGTTTGGAAGACCAACTTGTCCATCAAGCCAGCCCACACTCACGCTGGTTTCTAACATCATAACAAAACTTTTCCATCATCTTCTGCAGTCAAGCAACCTTGCAAAAGATTCAAATTATCAGAGAAAATCTAGGAAAATTGAGTGCTTTACCTAGGGCCTTAAAATGACTACTTCTCATTAGTTTTTTTCCCCCCCAATTTGAATCAATTGTTTCTTTCTGTTTTAACAGTGAAACAATGATGAAAATGCCAAAGGTAAGGAGAAAACACAGGTAAGGAGAACTCACCGAAGGATGGAGAGGCTCTTGGCTCCAATATCCTGGCATCCATGTTGTATTCCCGCAATCAAGTAAGGTGCAAACTTGTGGATTGATCCTTTGTCCTGAACTGATCCCGAAACTCCTTGGGCCACCTTCACCTTATCACCTTCACTACACACAAGACATAATCAGTATTAAGGACAAGTAAGGGATTGAAAGGAGGCAACATTTTTCCAGCCTTCTATGACCAGCTTCTGCTGAATAAGGGCACTGCAAGGATGTAACACTATTTTCCGCAGTAACTCAGGGATAAAAAAAAATGAACATGGCATCAGATTTAACTTAATGTTTCTTTAACGATCACAAGGCAGGTCATTCTTTCAAAACATCATACACTCTAAGGGTAAGGGGACCTGGCAGATATGGGGTGATCTAACTTACCTAGGTACATATCTATCAGATGTGAGGGTTTTGTAGCCAAAGATTACTGTGTTTTTTTTTAAATTGAATCACACTTAACAATGAAGTTAAAATAAATCAGTAGATACAGACTGCAGCTACTTTCAGATAGGATGGGACTTGGGAATCAACCCGATCTCAGCAGACAAAGATAACACCCTGCCACAGCCTCCTGGTCCATGACAGTTGGTCCCAAACTTACCTGAAGTATCGTTTCTGACTGTTTGTGCTTTTCTCCATTGCGTCCAGTGACCCCATGCCACGATATTTCTTCAACCTCACTCCATCAGAGAAAAAATACTCGCCTGGGGCCTCCGTGGTAGCTGCCAGCAATGAACCCATCATCACTGAGAGGGAAGGGTGAGAGAAAAGGTTTGGAGAATGTGAAAGAAAGGAGGAATGGAAATAAAGAAAAGTAAAGAAAGAGCTGACATTAACTTATTGAGGCACTGAGCTTTCCCTGGCGAGTTAATTTCTACCTATATCCCACCTTAACTGCAATGCACGTGAAAAGCAATGATACAGGACGTTAAATACAGAAAATGGGAAAAGAAAAGGCCATTTTACTCCTCAAATCAAATGTACTTAAAACTTATCTCCACATTGCTATCAGTTCTGCACATCCCTTTTACATCTTTGGGTAAAATTATCAAACACAAATTAGAAATTACCATTTAACCTATCAACTGCAAATCAGGATTTCAAAATTAAATCCTCAAGCATCCCAGAGCAGAAATGAGTTAGCAAGTAAATCATTTACACAATCGGCCAAATCCGGAAGATAGATCTTGTATGTGATAAATGATGTAAAGTTGTATCCACACTGCAGGGTCACCTGGTGGATAAACCACTGACCTTTCACCTCTAGTTTTCTTAGATCTATCCCTGAAGCTCCTTCCTTCCTCTCCAACAGATGGCCAAAATGATTGACACCACCTGTTTGTGTGCTCTTGGTTCTTATCTCTCTACTTGCAGCCTGTCAAGCAAAGCGTGCCCCCATGCTTCCCCACCGCTGTGGTACTGAACTTGCATCATAACTAGTTTCTTTCAAAAATCATCTTGTTCTAGAGGTGACCCCTCGTCCCTAGATACCATTTCCTAAACAGCGTACCGTTTTCCTAGCTCAAACTTGACTGATACTGTTAACAATTTCCTTTATTCAAATATCATGCCTCCTTTAAATACACCAAATTTCTGCCCAATTACTGTCAAACAATTATTTGACAATATCTTTAAGGTATCATCCAGTATAACTATTTGCCAGAAATATCCATCATACTCCCTGTCTGAGCAGCAGAATATATCCACCAGAGGAGATGGCAGATAAAGACAAAGGAGTGACTAGCTCTAAACCCCATGCAGTCTTGTGGCATCAGGTCAAACCAGGAAAGGGTAATCTTCCTGATTATCACATCTCTCAGATGATGAGACAGTGCTTCTCCATGTTGAACAATACTTGAAAGAAGGACAGAACATGGCAATGGCACGGTTGGTACTTTGGGTGGGGACTTCAATGTTTATCACCTAACATGGCCTATTTGCACCATTACCTACTGAGTAGGCCAAATGCTGGTGACATATCATCCAGACTGGGTCTGTGACAAGTGGAGAGTGAACCAACACAAGGAATAAGTCAACTTAATCGGGTCTTCATCCATCCATCTTTGGCAGATGTTTAGTTTGGATACAAGTAATTGATAAAGTGACCATTGTACAATGGTTGTGCTCCCATCTTAACGTTGAGAAAACCCTCCATTGTATTGAGTGGCGGACCATTGACCTTAACCACACATCTGGCTGCTTAAAACCAGGCATCCACGATGAGCAATGCCATCCAGGAAAAGCAATTTGGTTGATGCTCTTGCAAATTTTTCCAAAGGATCATTTCCACCGTCATTGGTATACACTGTATACCAAATACAAAATGTGCTGAATTGCTCACTTAAACAACTCACATACCTACATCACCTAGACAAGGACTTCACGGATTTGAACACCATCAGTTGCATGCTACCCCCAAGAGGCACATTGTCTCCATTTGGAAGTACATCACTTTACTACCATTGCTGGATGCAAACCTTGAAACTCCCTCCCAATAATGTGAGAGCCCTTTCAGAGGAACCACTTTTTCAAGGGCATTTAGGGTAAGGTAATAAATAGCAACCTTGTAAGCAACACCTCCTTGGGTGAAAACAGTGCAATGTACTTGTTTAGTACACAAAGTGCTGGAGTTTCTAACTCATTTAGTACCTCACCTACACCCCAACTCAAAGCTAAAAATCCCTCCTTTATCCTTGAGCAGTACTACCTTCTCCCTGGTTACCCTCGTTTTTAATATAGGCATACAAAGCCTTGTGAAATTTAAACATTGAAAAATGTCCATTTATTTTTTTTTAAATTGCATGCCTTGACAAAGCATGGGCAAGTTGAATAATGAACTGATACCTGTTGAAGCTCCTAAGGCCAGAGCCTTCACCACATGCCCGACTGTCTGGATTCCACCATCTGCAATGACCGGGACACCAAACCGACGAGCATATTCTGCCACTTTGTACACTGCAGTACCCTGTGGTCTTCCACATGCCATAACTGCAATGGAAACAAATCATGCTTATTAGATCAGACTCTAGCCCTATTGGATCACACATGACCCGAACAGAAACCCGAGCTGAATCATTGCAGGCCTCCTAGATCAACTGCAACTCAAGTAATGCCTATTGCACTAGGACAAGCGGAGAGAGAAAGTTCTTGCCTCTACTGCCGGACCCCACCTAAAATAATCACCATTTCATCAGCAGGATAATGGAAGAGAGTTAACCAAGCTGAACTGCCACCCAAGGATTGGTGTGGCCCTGGGATTGGTGATACTTTGCATAAATGCAAGATGATGTTAAACAATCACAAGCTTGACACTATCTGGAGCAAAGAGCAACAGTCCCTTGTTGCACACTCCTGACATGGGGCTCAATTCCCGACATCATCTCTGGCTATATTGTGTATAATTTACATCATGTAATAGAAGCACAAAATAGAGGAATCGGCCTTTCAAGCCAGTCTCCCAATTCAATCTGATCATGGCTGACACTATATCACAAAAACTTATCCCCGCCCCTTCCCCATATTTTTTGTCTAGATATTTTTACGGTTATTATATATCTATTATTTATCTCCTTAAATATATGTACTTTGAGATAATTTCAGAAGTTCTCCCTTCTCATGTGATCATTATCTCAAAAGGATATAGGCAGGTTGGACTCTTGTAAGGTTGGACTAGTGTAAATAGGACATCTTGGTCAGCATTGCTGTGCTTGGTGGAGATCAATAATTCCAGCCATAAGACATCACTGCAGGAGCTCCTTGAGACATGACTAGGTCCAAACAATTGTTTCATCAAAGATGTTCTTCCATAATAAGATCTATGGGAATGTTCTCAGATGATTGTGCAATGACCAATTCGATTTGACATCCTTAACAAATGAGGCAGCTAATGCCTGTGTGTAGTAAGACCTAGGCACTATTTCAGCAATTCCTCAAAGAGTCATTTCAACATTCCTAAACAGTTCAACTGATTTTTTATGAATTTCAGAATATCAAAGAACATGGAGTCAATAATGGTGTTAATAATGGGAGTTGTTGCTGAATATCCACAATTTCACATGATGGTGGAGTAGGCTGAATTTCCACCTCCTCCCCATTAATCAACTATCACCAGTTTTTTCTTCCACATTAGGAATTTTAAATTATGCCTGGCTGTTTGCTGTGGTAGAAACCAGTGGGAACCGAACCTTGTATCCGGTACGTACACATTAATTTATTTAATCCTGGATTGTGTTTGGATTCCTATTTAAGATGAAGGCGGATCTGTTCTGTTATCCCAGCCAATGTACCTCTACATAACTTCCCCAGACGCACCTTCCTGAGTGATGCAGATTGAACCGCACCCCATGCCCACCCGTAGAGCGTCCACGCCTGCGTCAATCAGGTTTTTGGCTTGTGCTGCAGTTACCACTGTAAAGACAGAAAGAAGCAATGCGGTCAACAGTAAAGGAAGCATCGGTTCTCCCAAAGGCCTATGATCCTCATCAGTAACCCTCATCAGTTGCATCATAATAGAGGGGAGATCAGGGAAAAGGAGAGTGAAAATCGGGGGGGGGGGGGGGGGGGGGGGGGGGGAGAAACTAAAAGAGAAAGCATCTTAAAGCCCTGTCCGACTGTACGAGTTCATTCAAAGAGTTCGCCGAGTTTGCCCTGATTCGAACTCGGAGATTTACGGTAATGGTCGCTCGTAGGTACTCGGGGCTCTCGTGGACATTTTTCAACATGTTGGAAAATCCTCATGAGTCTTCCCGAGCTTACCTGCCGTTAGCGAGTCTTCCCGAGTACCTGCCATTAGCGTTACGAGCCGCTAAGAGACATCCCCGAGCTCCGACGTTCATGCTTACCACAAGTTTGTTTTTTTTTTAAACTCGGGAGAGCTCTTGAATGAACTCGTACAGTGGGACAGGGCCATTAGATAGCAAAGATTAGTGGGAAGCCAGACGATTGGGAAGCTTTTAAAGAACAACAGAGCGTAACTAAAAAGACGCTACAGGAAGAAAAGATGAAATACGAACGGTAAACTGGCCAATAATATAAAAGGATAGCAAGAGTTTCTTCAGTTATATAAAGAGCAAGAAAGAGGCAAGAGTGGATGTTGGATCGCTGGAGAATAATGGAGGAGAAGTGATAACGGGAAATAAAGAAATGGCAGAGGAGTTGAATAACTTTTTTGCATAAGTCTTCACAGTGAAAGACACCAGCAACATACCTGAAATTCAAGAGAGTCAAAGGGTGGAAGTTTATGGAGTGGGTATTACCAGGAAGGTGCTTGGGAAACGGCTGAAGGTGGATAAGTCACCTGGGCTGGATGGTCTGCACCAATAGGGTTCTGAAAGAGGAAGCTTTAGAGATTGTGGAGGTATTGGGAGTGATATTTCAGGAATCACTAGAATCAGGAGTTGTCCCAGATAATTGTGAAATTGACAATATTATCCTCTTGTTATGAAGGCCAACATGTCTTCCATTATAAAGGATGAGGTTACGTTGTACTTAGAACTTTGCTAAAATAGGCCAAAATCAGCATGGCTTAGTGAAGCGGAGGTCTTGCTTGACAAATTTGCTGGAATTCTTTGAAGATGTAAATAGCAGGACAGACAAAGGAGATCAGTAGATGTGGTTTACTTAGATTTGTAGAAAGCCTCTGATAAGGTACCACACACTAGGCTGCTTAGGAGGATGTGAGCCCACGGTATCAAAGGGCAGATACTAGCATGGATAGCAGGTTGGCTGGACTGCAGAAGACAAAGAGTGGCCATAAAAGCGTTTTTTTCTGGTTGGCTGCCAGTGATTAGTGAAATTGCATAACGATCGGTGCTGGGGCCGCTACTTTTCACGTTATATATTAATGATTTGGACGAGGGGATTGAATAGGTGGAGGAACAGCTTGTGTAGAGAAAGCAAGGACTCTACAAAAGGACTTGGACAGGGTTGGGAGAGTGGGCAGAGAAGTGGCAGATGGAATATTGTGTATCAAAGTGGAGTCATGCATTTTGGTAGTAGGAACAACATTCGTAGACTATTTTCTAAATGGGGTGAGAATCCAGAAATCGGTGCAATGGGACTTGGGAGTGCTGGTTCAGTTAATCTGCAAGTTGAATCGGTAGTAAAGAAAGCAAACTCAATGCTCGCATTTATTTCAAGAGGGCTTGTGTACAAAAACAGGGATGTAATGTTGAGGCACTATAAGGTGCTAGTAAGACCACATTTGAAATATTGTGAGCAATTTTGGGCACCATATCTGTAGAAGGTTGTGCTGGCTCTGGAGAGGGTCTAGAGGAGGTTTACAAGAATGATGCCAGAAATTAGTAGGTTAACCTATGATGAGTGTTGTCACTGGGCTGGAGTTTAGAAGAATGAGAGGGGACCTGATTGAAACATACAGAATAGTGAAAGGCTTGGAAAGAGTGGATGTGGAGAGGATGTTTTCACTAGTGGGAGAGTATCGGACTAGAGGTCATAGCCTCAGAATTAAAGGTTGCTCTTTTAGGAAGGGCATGAGGAGAAATGTCTTTAATCAGGGGATGGTGAATCTGTGGAATTCTTTGCCACAGAAGGTTGTGGAGGCCAAGACAATGGATATTTTTAAGACAGAGATAGATGGATTCTTGATTTGTACAGAGGTCAAGGGGAGGGCAGGAGAATGGGGTTAGGAGGGAGAAATAGATCAGCCATGATTGAAAGGCGGGGTAGACTTGATGGGCTGAATGGCCTAAATGTACTCCTATTACCACCAGCTGGCGCTTCGATGGCAGCCTCGCCTACAGTCTGTCTGTCCTTATCGTCTTTCTTTTGTTATTTTTAGTGTGTTTTAAAAGTTTGTGTTAATGTTCTCTGGTTTGTTTTATGTGGGAGGTTGGGGAAACTTTTTTTCAATCTCTTACCTTGCCGGAGTTACGATTGTTTCTGGATCGTACCTCCGGTCACTCTGTGGCCTAACATCATGGAGCTGGAGGCCTTGCTCAGGACTGACTTTGATACCCATCGCAGGGCGTGGACTTACCATCGGAGCCGATTCCTTGCCTGGGATCGACGCTTCAATCACGGCCTGCAGACTTTAGCATCAAAGAGCTCGCCGTCTCGGGTAAGAGACAGACGTCGGGAAGCTCCAAAAGATGCACGACGTTCGACCAGCCCCGCAGGGGAGCTGAGATTCCCCCCCAATGCAGGAGCTTGCTCGCCCTAATGGTTATGGGAGTAAGATAGTCCCATCAACGAAAGATTAGATGCCCCCGACCGCTGGACGACGAAGATGGGAGAGATTGACATTTTTTTTGCCTTCCATCACAGTGAGGAATGTGGAGGAGTCACTGTGGGGCTGTTAAAATGTATTTTGTGTGTTCTGGTGCATTTTAATGGTATGACTATGACAAATCAAATTCCTCGTATGTCGCAAAACATACTTGACTAATAATGAAGATTATGATATATGATTCCTTATTAATTTATGAAATTGGTGGGGGGGGGGTATCAAGTAATTTTGCTGTTGTGAAACAGAGATGAGCAAAGAAAGGATATTTGGTCCAAAGAAACAATCTGACCATATCCATGCACAATCCATGCAGCAAAATGTTATTCTGAAAAAGGGTTAAAATGGAGCTTGACCTAATGACTTTCGAAGGTCAAAAGGGGAGAAAGTGTTGATTTTCACTTACCATTCCCACCAACCACTTGCAACTCTGGATATTTCTGTTTAATGTATCGAATCATGTTTATCTGGAAAACCGAGTTTCCTTGGGAGGAATCCTGAAAGCAATAGCAAATAAAGATGACAAAGCTCAATGTGTTTAACATCGCCTCCTTCAAGAGAATTTTTTTAGTCATGAGAAAATAAAAACGGGCTGTGGTTTTAACAATTCATCTGAAGGAGGACATTTGCAAGAGTGCAGCACTCCGAGTGGAATGACAATGGTGGAGCTTCACCTATGACCTTTGAATTCAGAAGGCCGAGTGCAACTTAGAGTCAACGTGTAATTGTCAAGGAGTGGACAGCTGCAGCTGACATCTCTCCACAACAAATCCCTGCTTTGTTCTTACCAACACAACAACATCCACCCCTGCCTGCATCAACAGGTCCAGTCGATATTTGTCATCTTCCCGTGTTCCGATTGCTGCGCCGCAGAGCAGCTGCTTCCTCGAGTCTTTCGACGCCAATGGGTAATCTCGGTTCTTCTTCAAGTCTGTCCGTGCAATGATTGAGATCAGCTCATCCATGTCATTAACAATTGGCAACTTCCCTGAAAGAAAGGAATAAAAACTTTAAGCCACCATAGGGGCTGGTGTTCTGGGCCATGGCATCAACAGCAAAAACCACGGCAGGACCCTGTCTCCCACTGCCTTCAAGAACAGGCCAGCACTACTTCCCCTCTCTCCCTACAGCATTCACCATGGACATGCATCAATCACACTACATCCATGGACTTTCTCCCCTCCCCATGCAAATAGAAGATATAAAAGATATGATAGTACAGCACTTCCACCTATGCGTGTGCCGATCATGATGCCAAAATAAACTAATCGCATCTGTCTGTGCTTGTCCATACCCTGTTGTTTATGTTTTATATAAATGGATCTTAAATGCTACTATCATATCTGCTTCAACCACCACCCCTGCCAGAATGTTCCAGGCACCCACCACTCTGTGCAGAAAAAAAAACTTGCACATCTCCTTTAAACTTTCTCCACACATCACCCTTAAAACATTCACCCCTCTAAAGCTATGCCCTCTAGAGGAATGATATTTGCACCCCGGAAAAGATAATCTATCCTATCTATGCTATGTTTCCCTGGCTTTTTCCTCTCCCACAAAAGAACCCACCCCACTCCCCAAGCCCAGAGCACTCCCACAGCCCATCCACACCCAACAAGAAAATCATTACAGCATTGTGACCTTTTTTGCTACGTTGTAGAATTTCATTAGCCTCCTTGAGAGTTACACCAGCTGGAGCAACAACCAGGTCTTCCCGCTTTGTCATCACCTGGATACAGAAAAGGTGGCACGAGTGAGCACATAACCATTATCGAACCCTGCACCTCATGCACATCCCACTCACTTTGTGTGCAATGGCACAGCTTCATGCCAACATCAAAAAGCCTGCACTTGACTGCTTTTGCATCCACTGCACATCCTATAATACACTCCAGCTAATTAAGTCTTGTCCAAACAGCTACTCCTGAATTGTGTGAGGGACTGCACTTAATTTGCACACAACAAGCTTCTACAATGAGCAGTATGAAAATATCCAGATAATTGGTTTACATATTTTTAAATGAAGGTAGAATTCATGCAGCCCCAAAATAGACCCGATGGATTCGAGTCCTTGGTGACCATCCAGCTACCACTGACATTGATCCAATTTTATTCTCTCCACATTCCTATCAACTCCCCCCTCAGGTTCCACCACTCACCAGGATACCCAGAGCAAGTTACTATGTTAAAAAATAACCAAGTAACCATGTGTCATTGAGACATAGGAGAAAACAAACATGGTCACAGGGAGATCTCCACACAGACAGCACCAGAGATCAGGATTGAACTCAGGTTGCTGAAGCTGTACGGATGCAGCTCCACTAGCTGATGAACAAATATAGACTTCAATCACTAGGGATAATGCATTGCTTGTCTTTTATGTCCAGCTGAGTGAGTAATCCGGGTCTCCATTTAATCTTACTGGAGCAGGAGACTATAATACTGCAATGGGAATTGAACCCACAACCATCTGACTTAGAAGACAATTTAAGCACAGTTGATACTTTACTTTCAATATTACTGGATTGCATAATAATCCAAATATTTCAGTCATTGCACATTTTATACCTCATTCAAGGCTGTGTCATAATCCTTGTCTGAAAGGAAGTCAATATCTCGCGAGGTGACAATTCCCATTAGCTTGCTTCCCATTTTGCCAGTTTCTGTGATTGGAATTCCAGAGAAGCCGTGCCGTGATTTGGCTTCAAAAACATCCCCGACTGTGTGGTGGAGGCTCATGACAACAGGGTCAGTGATGAAGCCCTGCTCAAACTTCTACAAGAGACGAGACAAAGATGTCATCATTTAGAGATATTTTGCCATTATTTTCAAATCTTCTAAATCGCAAGTCAGTCACAATAAAGAGAACCAAACAAACATGCAAGTGGAACCCACCTTAACCTTGCGGACTTCATTAGCTTGAAACTCTGGAGTGCAGTTGTGATGGATGAATCCAATTCCGCCCATTAACTAGAGAGAGGACAGAATATAAAACATAATAGCAAATGTTTCTTGCATCAAGCAGCCCTACAATGCAGTCTGCAATCCTGTATCTCCACCTGGAAAGGAGTCGTGTGCAGATTTATTGAGAAAAAACACTCTACACTTCTCGGAGAAGCACTCCATCAAACACACAAATGACAGAAAGAGCAAATGTTAGATACACACTAAAACATCCGCCAGAATATTGCTGATCACAGCATCATGCCCTGTGCTGCATTTCCATCTCTTCCTGCACCAGCCGAGCACAAGAGCCCAAGACAGATCACAGCCTGCTGGTGTGGAAGAGGAATTATTCAACCACTAGGTGGTCTGGATTTATTCCGAATCCCAAAGCCAAGAGGGACGTGCTTTCTCCCAATTTTCAGAGTTAAAGAGCTATACAACACATGAATAGTTCCTTCCGCTCATTGAATTCACTCTGTTCATCATGGTCCCACTTAATGTTAATGCTACACTAACACTATTTTATGCTCTCCACATTCCCAATAACTCTCTTCAGATTTTACCACTCACCTATGTGCCTGGGGAAATTTGCAGTGGTCATTAATTAGCGGTAAATTCCTCTAACACTTAACTTTACAAAACTGGCATTACAAGAAACAATTGTAGAATTAATGTGAACTATCAGTGCAAGGCTGACAATTATTGAAAGGTCTCAAGCATTGGTTAGAACATATTTGGAGTACTGTGCACAGTTTTGGTCATCATAATATATGAATAACTTCATGGCACTGGAGAGATGTAAGATACAAGCGATATTCAAACAGGTTAAAATTTCTTAAGACTGAACAAACTGGGAAACTTTTCTCTGGAGTGAGAATGATTTCAATAGACCACATGTTTTCAATTGTGCAAGAGACCAAAAGTATGAGTCACAATTGATGCACATTCATAAATCCAAAAGGGAACTCAGGAGAAACGTTTCTAGCCAAAGGGTTGTTTAACCAACTTATGGGAACTGGCTGAGCGTATAACATAATGTACGGCTTAAATACTAATAAGAATGAGATGTAAAAGAATATAAGGGGTTTGTCCGAAGCTGAAAGACCAGTACATTCCAGAAGATCTGTTTCAAATTCTGAGTAATTGACAGATTTAAAAGTTAATAACATTTCTCGTTGTTTCTAGATCTAAAGCAGAAGTAACACACCTCTTTTTTGCTAGCTGAAAGCCCAGCAAATTTCTGTTTTTGAGTCAAAGTGGAGTGACTGGATCCTCCAAGAATGTTGTCACACAGCATCATAGGTTGACTGGGTTTAAAAGACCATTTGGCACATCATACCCAAAATATCTGTGTGGTAGGGCTACCCAATTAAGATCACTCCCCTACTGTTTCACTATAGCGATAGAAATTTTTTCCTTTATCCAATTTTCTTTTGAATGGGATTGACTCCAATTCCCCCCGCCATTCACGAAATGCGTCCCACATCGCATTTTTTGCATAAAAATGTTGCTTCTGGCTACCTCTGGCTCTATAGGCTGATGTAACATTCATGAAGAAAGTACTGCAATCTTGCTTTCTCGATACTCACCCCCATAGCAATTGCCATGCTGGATTCTGTCACAGTATCCATGGGAGAGGAGACAAGGGGAGTCTTCAGGGTAATTTTCTTAGTGAGAGCCGAGGTCAGGTCCTGTTGGTGGGGAAAATGCTTCAGGTGAAATACAACACATCTGCGTCAAATTAAATCAGCTTTATTTGTTTTGGAACGCATTCTAAATCCCATACACTATTGAACTAAACACCTGAGACGACCCAGTTATGGGCCATAATTTAAATTTACCGATTTCAGATTTTATGCACAGGATAACATATATTCAGATGTGAATCTAATCTAGGGGTTGGAGTCAGGAAATGGCTTATACATAGAAAAATGGCCACCCAGGAAACAAGGTACAAGATAGAATTATGCAATCGAGTAAAAGGATACCCAGGAGTGAGTTACAAGCTGGAAGTTATTGTAGAGAATTGTCTAGTGTTATATTTGGAAATGTCAATTTCTCCACGGTACAGAAAGGATTTTCACCCCACAGGAAAAGGGGGCTCAGCTAAAGACTAAATATATCAAATCTCATACTGCAGAGGTTGAATGTGAAATTCTCCTCAACCATATTCCATGACAACTAGACAAACTAGACAGACTTCTTCCCTCAGTTGGTTGAATGCTGTACGTTGTAAAGTGTAAAATTAGTAACTGGATTGCCCAATAAAAGACTTCCAGACATTTTAGGAAACCATCTCAAACCAGGCAGAGATGGGGGAGTTGTGATGGAAGGGAAATGAGACAGATTAAAAGAACTAAGAGAATGGGAGACAGGAGGGAGCTAATACAGTGGGCCACAGAGATACCCTTTGATCTTTGATCTGGCACTTTAATGGTGTCCTGCAGATCTGACGTTAGCTGGCTTAATTTATACTTCAATTCTGCTCTCTGCAACTGATTGAAAACTAAGGATTTTCTTAACTCACCACTTCATCAGCAGCGAAGTCAATGAAACCGGGAAGAATCAGAAAGTCACTGTATAGAGAATATGGGGGGGAAAAAAACCAAGAATTAATTAAACCAGTCAGAAACCATAAGCAGTGAACATTCCCGAGGGCCTGTGTAAGGAGTTTGCCCCCAGTATCAACAGCCCAATACAAACAAAGCAAGGTTTTAGGTTTTAAGAAGAGCCTTAAATGGAGCAGAGAAAAGTAGCAGAAAGAGAAGTGGGAAGAAAACCTGATTAGACAGCATGGCAGTTAAACACAAATAATGAAGGAGCTGGAGGAGATAATAGCAGTAGGGCGATTGGGAGGGGTGGGGGAAAAATAGGCTGCAGGCAGATTTAAAAACAAGTTTTCACATATGAAACCAAGGACCATCTTATTCAAAACCCCAAGGTAGGTCAGCTTCATGTAACAGAGAAGAGCACATTCATTCTGCAGACACTGCAGTACCCCACCCTGTATAAAATTATACCAAGCACATGATATAATTGCCTCCAATTCAGACTATAAATTTGATCCTTCCTCTAGACCTGTCTACAATCCAAGCTAATATTGTAGTTTAATAGCAAGGAAGCGCTGAATTATTCCAACTGTCATCTGTTCTCTGAAATGAATGCTAGAAATTCCATGAATCTATCCAAAAGAACAGCAAATTTTGATGGGTTCCATATTTATCCTTCAATCAGATGAATCAGTACCTCATTTAATCTTCTGGGTTACTGCTGTAGGCAGACCAGATGCACAGTTTGCTTGTACAGTCACTGACTACTGGTTTTGTGAGGTACAAATTATAGATTTGAAGTATATGGTTGCTCGAAATTCTGATGCACTCAGATGGTGTGCCTGCTGGTCATTGCATCAGGGTTCCACCGCTGGTTGTACCATGGGCCAGTCACTGCAACTTTAGCAGTGCCTGAACACCAGACCTTTGAGTGATAACAGAAGAGGGATGCATTATTTTATAGAATAAAATCTATTGTTAAGGATAAATTGATTGGGTGTAGAAGAGGTCTAGAAACACTCCCTCAGGTCTGCCATTCAAAGAGTGCATCGCTCGCTCAAGACTGGTGTTGAAACATTGCAGCATTCCCACAGTTCTGTGTTCAAACAGTGGAATGTCCTCTCAATTCTTCATTGAATTCCAGCCTGGATTTGGTGCTGAACTCTGAAGCAGGACAAGATCCTTCTGTGCCTATAGCAGGTTGGAATTCACCGTCATATGATTCAGCACACAATGCAGTCACAAACAGCCCAAGGCCAAGTCCAGAGCCTAAATAAAACCTACATTACAAACCTTACAACCTACGAGAAGACTCAGTCTTCCCGTGGATTTTGAAGCAACAGCAACAAAGAGAAGCAGGAGAAAGCACTGATTGGCTCTAGCCCAAGTGGGAGGAGAGGTCTCAGTGAGTCAGAGGGGGAGAGCAGTTAAAAAGGAGAGGCAAAGCACAGGCAGACTTCACTCAGTCTTCCCGTGGATTTTGAAGCAACAGCAACAAAGAGAAGCAGGAGAAAGCACTGATTGGCTCTAGCCCAAGTGGGAGGAGAGTTCTCAGTGAGTCAGAGGGGGAGAGCAGTTAAAAAGGAGAGGCAAAGCACAGGCAGACTTCACTCAGTCTTCCCGTGGATTTTGAAGCAACAGCAACAAAGAGAAGCAGGAGAAAGCACTGATTGGCTCTAGCCCAAGTGGGAGGAGAGTTCTCAGTGAGTCAGAGGGGGAGAGCAGTTCCTCAAAACTGAGGAATTTGGTTTGTAAATTAGGCAATTGAACAGTCAATATAAGCAAGGCAGCTCTTGGGGGAGAGGCAGTGAGGGAGTGGTCTTGTGAGGGAAGTGCCCTGTGAGTAAAGTGTGAGTCTTTGGCTCGAGAGTCTTCGGCGAGGAGGCTGCGCAAAATACTGGATAGGGCGAGACCGAGGCAAAAGAAGATGTCAAGCAAGCTGATGCAGTGTGATGCTTGCAGTATGTGGGAGGTCAAGGACACTGCTGGTGCCTCTGGATGCTACAAATGTGAGAAGTGCATCCAGGTACAGCTCCTGAAGGACCGTGTTGGGGAACTGGAGAAACAAGTGGATGACCTCAGGTTCATTCGAGAAACTGAGTCGTTTCTCGACAAGTCCTTCAGTGAGATTGTTACACCCAAGGCACTAGAAGAGAGAAGGTGGGTGACGGTGAGAAAGGGAGGAAAACATGGGATGCAAAGGTCCCCGGGTGTTGTACCTCTTGTGAACAGGTTCACCCACGTGGAAGCTGCCGGGACAGAAGACGGTATCCCACTGAGCGGCGGACTGGCTTGCCAAACAAAAAGGGCTGATGAGCCAAACCCACAGAGGCCAAAGTCGGGCAACGCCATTGTAGTTGGAGACTGCATTGTGAGAGGTACGGACAGGGGTTTTTGCGGCAACAGACGGGATTCCAGGATGGTGTGCTGCCTTCCTGGTGCCAGGATCCAGGATGTTACGGACAGAGTGCAGACAATCCTCAAGGGCGAAGGTGACCAGCCGGAAGTGGTCGTGCATGTTGGCACAAATGATGTTGGAAAGAAGGAGATGAATTTTTTGCAGCGGGACTTCAGAGAGCTCGGAAAAATGCTGAAAAGCAGGACTTCCAGGGTTGTTATCTCCGGTTTGCTTCCAGTTCCTCGTGCTGGCGAGAGCAGGAACAGGGAGATATGGGACCTGAATGTGTGGCTGAGGAACTGGTGCAGGGGGCAGGGATTTAGATTCTTAGATCACTGGGATTTTTTTTTATAGTAAGGGGGAACTGTACAAAAGGGACGGATTGCATCTTAACAGGTGGGGGACCAGCATTCTGGCCGGCAGGTTTGCCACTGCTACACGGATGGTTTTAAACTGAATAAGGGGGGGTGGGGTATCAAATGGGATAGTCGAGGACGGAGTTAGAGGGAAAGAGAGTAAAGCGATGGTTAATGACCCCAGAATTAACGGGGAAGAAAGCTCACAAAGGGATAGGAGAGTATGGCCAAGTGTAATAGGGATCGATGTGAAAGGGGCCACTTGTCAACATAATTGTATAAGGAGTAAGAGTGTTGTAAAAACAAGCCTGAAGGCTTTGTGTCTCAATGCGAGGAGCATTCGTAATAAGGTGGATGAGTTGAAGGTGCAGATAGCGATTAATGACTATGCTATAGTTGGAATCACGGAGACTTGGCTCCAGGATGACCAAGGCTGGGAGCTGAACATCCAGGGATATTCAATATTCAGGAGGGATAGACGAAAAGGAAAAGGAGGTGGGGTAGCGTTGCTGGTGAGAGAGGAGATTAATGCAATAGAAAGGAAGGACATTAGCGTGGAGGATGTGGAATCGATATGGGTAGAGCTGCGAAACTCTAAGGGGCAGAAAACGCTAGTGGGAACTGTGTACAGGCCACCTAACAGTAGTATTGGAGTTGGGGATGGCATCAAACAGGAAATTAGAAATGCGTGCAACAAGGGTAACACGGTTATAATGGGTGACTTCAATCTGCATGTAGATTGGGTGAATCAAATTGGCAGGGGTGCTGAGGAAGAGGATTTCCTGGAATGTATGCGGGATAGTTTTCTCAACCAACATGTGGAGGAACCAACGAGAGAGCAGGCTATTCTAGACTGGGTATTGAGTAATGAGGAAGGGTTAGTTAGCAGTCTTGTTGTGCGTGGCCCCTTGGGCAAGAGTGACCATAATATGGTTGAGTTCTTCATTAGGATGGAGAGTGACAAAATTAAGTCAGAAACAAGGGTTCTGAACTTGAACAAAGGTAACTTTGAAGGTATGAGATGTGAATTGGCCAAGATAGACTGGCAGGTGATTCTTAAAGGGTTGACAGTGGATGTGCAATGGAAGGTATTTAAAGACTGCATGGATGAAGTACAAAAGTTGTTCATACCAGTTTGGCAAAAGAATAAATCGGGGAAGGTGGTGCATCCATGGATAACAAGGGAAATCAGGGATAGTATAAAAACAAAAGATGAGGCATACAAATTTGCCAGAAAAAGCAGCCTACCGGAGGACTGGGAGAAATTCAGAATCCAGCAGAGGAGGACAAAGGGCTTAATTAGGAAAGGGAAAATAGATTATGAAAGGAAACTGGCAGGGAACATAAAAACTGACTGCAAAAGTTTTTATAGATATGTAAAGAGAAAGAGACTAGTTAAAACAAATGTTGGTCCCTTGCAGTCAGAAACAGGTGAATTGATCATGGGGAACAAGGACATGGCAGACCAATTGAATAACTACTTTGGTTCTGTCTTCACTAAGGAAGACATAAATAATCTGCCGGAAATAGCAGTGGAACGGGGGTCAAATAAGATGGAGGAACTGAGTGAAATCCAGGTTAGCCGGGAGGTGGTGTTGGGTAAATTGAACGGATTGAAGGCCGATAAATCCCCAGGGCCAGATAGTCTGCATCCCAGAGTACTCAAGGAGGTAGCCACAGAAATAGTGGATGCATTAGTGATAATTTTTCAAAATTCCTTAGATTCTGGAGTAGTTCCTGAGGATTGGAGGGTAGCTAATGTAACCCCACTTTTTAAAAAAGGAGGGAGAGAGAAAGCGGGGAATTACAGACCAGTTAGTCTAACATCGGTAGTGGGGAAACTGCTAGAGTCAGTTATTAAAGATGGGATAGCAGCGCATTTGGAAAGTGGTGAAATCATTGGACAAAGTCAGCATGGATTTACGAAAGGTAAATCATGTCTGACAAATCTGATAGAATTTTTCGAGGATGTAACTAGTAGAGTGGATAAGGGAGAACCAGTGGATGTGTTATATCTAGACTTTCAGAAGGCTTTCGACAAGGTCCCGCATAAGAGATTAGCATACAAACTTAAAGCACACGGTATTGGGGGTTCAGTATTGATGTGGATCGAGAACTGGCTAGCAGACAGGAGGCAAAGGGTAGGAGTAAACGGGTCCTTTTCAGAATGGCAGGCAGTGACTAGTGGGGTGCCGCAAGGCTCAGTGCTGGGACCCCAGCTATTTACAATATATATTAATGATTTGGACGAGGGAATTCAATGCAACATCTCCAAATTTGCAGATGATACCAAGCTGGGGGGTATAGTTAGGTGTGAGGAGGATGCTTGGAGGCTGCAGGGTGATTTGGATAGGCTGAGTGAATGGGCAGATGCATGGCAGATGCAGTACAATGTGGATAAATGTGAGGTTATCCACTTTGGTGGCAAAAACATGAGGGTAGACTATTATCTGAATGGTGGCAGATTAGGTAAGGGGGAGATGCAACGAGACCTGGGTGTCATGGTACACCAGTCATTGAAAGTAGGCATGCAGGTGCAGCAGGCAGTGAAGAAAGCAAATGGTATGTTAGCATTCATAGCGAAAGGATTTGAGTATAGGAGCAGGGAGGTTCTACTGCAGTTGTACAGGGTTTTGGTGAGGCCACACCTGGAGTACTGCGTACAGTTTTGGTCTCCAAATCTGAGGAAAGACATCCTTGCCATAGAGGGGGTACAGAGAAGATTCACCAGACTGATTCCTGGGATGTCAGGACTTTCATATGAGGAAAGATTGGATAGACTCGGTTTGTACTCGATGGAATTTAGAAGATTGAGGGGGGATCTTATAGAAACCTACAAAATTCTTAAGGGGTTGGACAAGCTAGATGCTGGAAGATTGTTCCCGATGTTGGGGGAGTCCAGAACAAGGGGTCACAGTCTAAGGATAAGGGGGAATTCCTTTAGGACCGAAATGAGGAAAACATTCTTTACACAGAGAGTGGTGAGTCTCTGGAATTCTCTGCCACAGAAGGTAGTTGAGGCCAGTTCATTGGCTATATTTAAGAGGGCGTTAGATGTGGCACTTGTGGCTAAAGGGATCAGGGGGTATGGAGAGAAGGCAGGTACGGGATACTGAGTTGGATGATCAGCCATGATCACATTGAATGGCGGTGCAGGCTCGAAGGGCCGAATGGCCTACTCCTGCACCTATTTTCTATGTTTCTATGTTTCTACATTTTGTTGGTAGGGTTTGTGTTTTATAAAGTCTAAAAATAACATGCAGTTCCACTTCCTGATGCACTGTGAGAATCTCTGTGGCTAAGGACAACAATCTCACAGCAGATAACACCCCATTAATAAGATCAAATCATAGCTGCCCGCTTCTGAAATGGATTTTCCACAAGTTTCTCAAACATTTGTGAACATTTGTGCTTACTGCTGACTGAAGCTATGTATCACTATTCTCAACATTCATTACACAATAAATTCTAAATTGAGAGGATGACGGGACAAATAATTGTTAATGTCAAGCCTGCCATATACTGGCATCTACAGAAAACAGTCCTCTCTTAAGTGACCAAACTGAGCCTTTCAGCCCAAATGGTTAATTGTGGTATTCATGTTTCACATGTGGCTCTCATTATCTCTTTCCACCCAGTCCATGACGTACCGGCCCTGGGAGTATTTTGGAAGACAGTTAAGAGTGAAAAGATCAAGAAGAATGAGGATGATTATGTTCATCATAAGGCTGTCATTCATGATCCAAGCAGGAGCAGTATATTGTGACGTAGGTAGAAACACAACTGGATGTACTCCAAGAGATTGCTCCTGCTCTATGGAAACTGTAGGAGGAATTGATGTCAGTTAAGTTCAAGTGAGTTTATTGTCATGTGTCCCTCATAGGACAATGAAATTCTTGCTTTGCATCAGCACACAGAACATAGAAAGCATTTACTACAAAACAGATCGGTGTGTCCATATACCATATATAAATATATGCACACATGAATAAATAAACGAATAAAGTGCAAATAACAGATAATGGGTTATAATTTTGTCCGAGCCAGGTTTAATAGCCTGATGGCTGTGGGGAAGTAGCTATTCCTGAACCTGGTCGTTGCAGTCTTCAGGCTCCTGTACCTTCTACCTGAAGGTAGCAGAGAGATGAGTGTGTGGCCTTGATGGTGTGGGTCTTTGATGATACTACCAGCTTTTTTGAGGCAGCGACTGCGGTAAATCCCCTCGATGGAAGGAAGGTCAGAGTCTACTACTACTTTTTGTAGTCTTTTCCTCTCCAGGGCGTTCAAGTTGCCGAACCAAGCCACGATGCAACCGGTCAGCATGCTCTCTACTGTGCACCTGTAGAGGTTAGACAGAGTCCTCTTTGACAAACCAACTCTCCGTAATCTTCTCAGGAAGTAGAGGCGCTGGTGAGCTTTCTTGATAATTGCATCAGTGTTCTCGGAACAGGAGAGATCTTTAGAGATGTGCACGCCCAGGAATTTGAAACTCTTGACCCTTTCAACCATTGACCCGTTGATATAAACGGGTTGTCATCCTACTCCTTCCAAAGTCCACAATCAGTTACTTGGTTTTGCTGGTGTTGAGGGCCAGGTTATTGTGCTGGCACCAAATGGACAGTTGCTCGATCTCTCTTCTGTACTCCGACTCATCCCCATCAGTGATACGTCCCACAACAGTGGTTTATTCAGCGAACTTGATGATGGAGTTCGCACTGTGACCGGCTATGCAGTCATGAGTATAGAGAGGGTACAGCAGGGGGCTGAGACTTATCTAGTCTGACCCATTTCCACCAATATGAACAGACTGTGGTCTGTGAATGAGGAAGTCGAGGATCCAATTGCAGAGAGATGCGCGGAGACCCAGTTCTGCAAGTTTGGTAACCAGCTTGGAGGGGATGATAGTATTAAATGCCGAGCTGTAATCAATGAATAACAGCCTGACATATGAGTTTTTGTTGTCCAAGTGGTCCAGAGTGGAGAGCCAGCGAGATCGCACCCACCGCTGATCTGCTGTGGCAGTAAGCGAACTGCAGTGGGTCCAGGTTTTTGTTGAGGTAGGAGTTGATTTGCGCCATGATCAACCTCTCAAAGCACTTCATCACCACAGGCGTTAGTGCCACAGGTCGATAGTCATTGAGGCACGTCACCTTGCTCTTCTTGGGCACTGGTATAATTGATGCCTTTTTGAAACAGGTGGGAACCTCAGACCTCAGAAGTGAGAGGTTGAAAACATCCGTAAAAACTCCAGCCAGTTGGTCCACACAGGTTTTTAGAACACAACCAGGTATACCATCAGGTCCAGGCACTTTTCGAGGGTTCACCCCTCTGAAGGATTTCCTGACGTCAGCCTCTGTAACTGAGACTGAAATACCATCACAGCAAATGGGGGCTCGGGAAGGCACATCGGTGTTCTCCCTATCAAAACGTGTGCAAAACGCATTGAGCTCATCAGGGAGTGATGTTTCGCCGACATTCGAGCTGCCTCCTGATTTCGCCTTGTAGGAGGCAATTGCATTCAGGCCCCGCCACAGCTGCCAAGCATCTGTCTCATCCTCCAGCTTGGAGCAGAAGTCCCTTTTGGCCTTTTTGATGGCCTTACCAAGGTCGTATCTGGACTTCTTATAGACCACTGTATCATCAGACATGAATGCCTGGTGTCTGGTCTTCAGAAGAGTGAGGATCTCAAAGTTGATCCAAGGTTTCTGATTGGGAAACACTCGGAAGGTTTTTGTAGGGATGCAGTCCTCCACACATTTCTTAATGAAGTCTGTAACGACTGTGGCATATTTGTTCAAGTCCGTTGCCGAGTCCTTGAACATTGCCCAGTCTACAGACTCCAGACAGTACTGTAGTTGTTCCTCTGCCCCCCCCCCCCCCCCCCCCCCGACCAGCTCTGTACTGTCCTCACCTCTGGGGGTGCGCTCTTTAATTGCTGCCTGTAGGCAGGGAGAAGCAACATCGTGGTATGGTCGGATTTACCAAAGTGAAGGCGAGGGATAGAGCGGTAGGCATTCTTGATGGTGGTGTAGCAGTGGTCGAGGGCGTTTGGTCCTCTGGTGCAGCAGGAGACATGTTGGTGGAAGTTGGGGAGTGATTTCTTTAGGTTTGCCTTCTTGAAGCCACCAGCAATGGTGGTAAAAGCCTCGGGGTAAGACGTCTGGTGTTTGTTGACCACGGCATGCAGCTCCTCCAGTGCCAGACGGACTTCTGCCTGGGGTGGGATGTAGACCGCGATCAGGATGATGGAGGCGAATTCCCTCGGAAGGTAGAAGAGACGGCACTTCACCGCCACATGTTCAAGGTGTGGAGAGCAGGAGTTGGACAGGACTGACACATCTAAGCACCACGCAGAGTTGACCATGAGGCAGACGCCCCCTCCTCTCCCTTTCCCAGATGCCAGTGTACGGTCCATGCGGTAATGGAGAACCCTTCAAGCTGGACCGCTGAGTCTGGGGAGCTGGGGGCGAGCCATGTCTCTGTGAAACAGAACACAGAGCATTCCCTCAGCTCCCTTTGAAAAGCACTCCTGCCCCCAAGTCATCCACTTTATTTTCAAGGGACTGTACATTTGCCAGTAGGATAGTAGGGAGAGGGGGTCGAAGTCCCCTGCGCTTCAGTCTGACCTGAAGTCCTGCCCGCCGGCCACGTTTCCGGACACAATGGAGGCTTCCCCTGTTACCAGGTACTGAGTTTACTGTACCTGGGGTTTCTGCGGACCTCCGCTGGAACGGGGATTTCTTCACAGACAGCAGCTCCAGCTCCTTCAAAGTCGGCAGCTGCAGCTCCAGCTTCATTGTTCCTGGAAGATCCAGCCCGTTGGCTCTGGAGGTCATCCCGGGGTTCCGAGGTACAGTACAGTTCCTCAGTCGGGTCAGGAGATTTCCAGCGACCGTGGGAAAGTTTAAAGTCCAAGGCTCCCGCGGCTATGGGAGCTAGGATAGGACGAGAAGAAATTGCTTCTTTTCTGCCTGATTATAGTTGTGCTGAGGGCAAAGGATCATGATGTGTAATACTACCCAGGTCTGACAACTCGAGGAGAAAAGATGCCAAGTCATAATTTGTTTGGGTTTTTTTTAAACCTGTTAATTGTAATTAATAAGGAAGACTAGAGGGCGAAATTTCCAGAAAAATGAATCAGCATTGCACTCAAGAGTTCAGTTCAACAGTGAAGAAGCAGAAATAATGTTTTATAAAGAACCATGTTACATTGCTAAAACTTCAAGAAACTTGGGGACAAAAGGCAAAAACCCTCAACTTAAAGCATGTGTTTGACACTCTCTTGCCATGAAACTAAGGGGAACATTCAATTACTAAAATCAAATTAACTGAAGAATTTTCCCATACTGTAAAAATCTGTTCAGAGAGCAGTTGTGGACAAGCGAGGAGGAATTAGCTTTACTCATGAAGTTCTGATGACCTGGAATGCATTGTCTGAAGGATCATGGAAGAAAATGTAAATGCAACTTTCTAGAGTAAAATGGGTCTTTAAAGAAGACTGGCAGATACAAAGGAATCAACTGAGCAGCTGGATTAATTGGGGAACTCATTCCTCCCTTCATTTATTGCTGCATCATTCAGCTTTTAAGAGCCTAGGCTTGATGTAGCCACGTCACTATTCAGGGCAGGGTTTGCAAAGTGAGGGGCCATTCTTACCCTAACTCTTTTGGAGCCCTGTAAATAAAATAGAGATTATTTTCCACTTAAACACTCTTCACTGTGAAGGTTGTGGAACATACATCATTCACAACTGGGACTCATAATAAAATGCTTCCAGCAGTAAAGCTCAGCAATAAAATCTTAAAAGGATACCAGATAAATACTTTGTCTTAACACCTTGATGATGAGGCAAGTTCCCGGCAATGGACGCACCCCCCTTTTGAGTTACTAAATGTTTTAAAAAAGGCTGGCGGGAGAGGATCAAGGGTTTGGTTTAGTCAGTCGAAAGGAAGATGTGAAACTCCTTCAAGGAGGCAATCTGGACCGGGAGCCTCCATCTTCACCTGCCCACAATGTGCTGTGTGGTTCTGGTCTGAGGGACGGGGACTTACTGGCTCAGGGAGATCTGAGATGGCGGCCGGTTCCACTTGCCGGGCTTCAGTGAGTTGCTGGCATGATCCCCGACCCCCTCCTTCTCAACGCTCCTGCCCTCCCCACAACTTTACCCCTGGCAGCCCAGCCAGGTTTACTACTTTGTGTTGCCCAGGCCATGCTGACCCGGGCCAAACTCCCCACACACTGTGAAAGGAACTCTTTCCCCCACCAGCTGTACTGAGGGATAGCCAAGTGACTTTGGGGGGGGGGGGAAACCTGCCCCCTCCCCATGTTTCGAGAGGTGGGGTGCAAGTGAGCCGGCCTGGGACTGGCTGTAGCGCCCAGGTCAGCTCGCCTGCCCCACACTCCAAAGACTCGCAGGTTTATAGGTTAAGTGCTTCGGTAAATTGTAAACTATCCCTAGTGTCGGATGGTGCTAGTTAGTGTATGGGTTGATTGTTAGTCGGAGCGGACATGGTGGGCCAAAGGTCCTGCAGTTCCCATGTCGCCTGCGTGCCCAGGTGGGCTCGCCTGCCCGGGACTGGCTGTAACACCCAGGTCGGCTCTCAGGTCTGGCTGTAGCGCCCAGTTTGGCTAGCTTGCCCCAGGTCTGGCTCAGTTCCCAGGTCGCCTGCATGCCACAGGACTGGCTGTAACCCCCAGGTCGGCTCGCTTGCCCCAGGTCAGCTGCGTGCCCCGGGAATGGCTGCAGTTCCCAGGTCGCCTGCGTGCCACGGGACTGGCTGTAGCGCACAGGTCGGCTCGCTTGACCCAAGTCTGGTTGTAGTTCCCAGGTTGGCTCGCTTGCCCCAGGTCTGGCTGTTGCGCCCAGGTCGGCTCGCTTGCCCCAGGTCTGGCTACAGTTCCCAGGTCACCTGCATGCCTGGGACTGGCTGCAGTTCCCAGGTTGAGCAAACTAATTGAAAAGAAATATGCCTGCAGGCTGGATGAGTTCGGGTTATGGGCCGGATCCGTGGGCCGTAGAATGCCGACTCCTGTCCTAGATGTTAGGCCTCATTGTGTCCATCCCCACCCCCCATGTTTTAAAAGCAATTTGGCCCAAGTCTATCTTTCTTGGCTAACAATCTAACCTTCGGCCTCCAAGGCGCATGTAAATTTTCGGGCCTTATTTTAGGGTAAAAAATAGCGTCTTCATTGCAGGGAAATACGGTAAATAAGTGATAAAGCCCATACACAAGTGGAGAGAAGAATCATATCAATCTTCCAGAATCTGCTTCAACATGATGCAATTACTACCTAAAAGGATGAGGGGAATATGTGCACAGTACTACGTTTCACACTATGTTGGACATGCATAGGCTATTTCCTTTAAGTCAAACTTATTTTCTAACAGCATTGTGTGAGCATCTTCACCTCAATGAATTTCAATTTACAAAGTCAGAGACATACAGGACAACCACACAAAGACACAAAGTGCTGGAGTAACTCAGCGGATCAGGCAGCATCTCTGGAAAACATGGATAAGTAAACGTTTCGGGATGGGATCCTTCTTCCGACAGATTATGCGTTATACAGAACACCAATAGGATCTTCGGTCTACCGACTGCACCAACTATCAAGTACTCAGTTACATCAATCCTACACTTTGTTCTCTACAATTCCAACAACTCCCATCAGATTCAACCTCTCCGTATGGGCAATTTACAATAGTCAGCAGCTCTCCCAGCCGTGTCAGTGACTTGAAATCCTTGTGGCCAAAAGGAGAACTTGCAAACTGTACTTGCATCAGGAGGTCAGGATTTATCCCCAACCACTAGAGCTGGAAGCAGAAGCATTACTAGCAGCGCTAAGTGCGTCACCAGTCTTTGCACTGGCAATTTATTCTTGGACAGTCCACATTGGTGTGGCCACACCATGAGAATTACTGAAGTAATGGGTGGTAAGGGTTTTGGTTCAAACTCCCGCTCCATTCTGTATGGCAAATACAACATGAAGGTTTTGCACTGGCAGGGTTTGTGTGTGAAACAACATAGCTCAACAAGACTTAAGGGCTACATTTTGAGATGTACAAGACTTAAGGGCTACATTTTTAATGCACAATGTTCTTGCTTAAATATTTTCATAGATAACAAGGAAGTTTTAATGTCGATGGTGCTGATGGAGCTCCGGCTTACCATAACTTTAATTCCCCATTCAAGGAACAGCACCTCATAATCCACTTGGGTGCCCACAACCGAATGGCATAAACATTGCATTTTCCAATTTCAAGTAACCCCCCCCCCTTCCCATCCACTCCCCATAGTTATTCCCCCTCTCCACATCTTTCTTTTTAGTTCACCCCTCTTCCTGTCACTCAGTTCCCTACTTCTACCCGCTCATCTCCAACACCTCCCTACTCCCGGTGCCAATTTTCTTTCTGACTAACCCCCCCCCCCCCCCCCCCATTCCTTATCAGATACCATAATTCGCATACTTTTGTCTTCTCCTCTTATCGCCTCCCGCTTTGATTGCAATCTCCACCATCTCTCCCCCGCCCGACTCATTGTCAGTCATCCCTTCCTAGCGTGAATCCACTTGTCACTTCCTGGCTTGTGCCCCGGCAAGTTCCTCCAGCAGTCTAATTTTTACTCAAAATATCAACGTCTGCAGTCTCGCCTCTGTTAATGTGTTTTATTAACTTCAAAATGCAAAAAAAGCTGCAATCCGGACAATCATGTGATCCGGAGATCAGCCTGGGAGAGAATGGGATGACAAAGATTGAAGCTCCCAATAGGAAGTAACTTGCTCAGATTTTAATCAAACAGCTTAACACATTCTAGGTAACAAAGTATTCCGGTATTTGTCTTAAAGACAGAACTTTGTTGTTTAATGTCCCATACAAGAAAGGAGTGCATAATGTTATTTTTGAACGCTTGCTGCGCTTAAATAGGTTGCTATATTTTCCACCTTATAATCGTTCAAAAGTTTAAAACATTATAAAGTTGTGAAAGATGACATACTAATAATGCTGGTCTTTCTTTCACAATGGTTACATTGGAAAGAACAAAATTATAGAAGGGATGACCAATTAGCAGAGCAGGGGACTCAGGAGACTTATTGGAAGCTCAAGGGAATCATTGAAAGTGCACAGTGAAAGAGAGCTCTGGCTTTTGTGGGAGATTGAGAATGTGCTATTTGCAACTATGAATTTCATGAAATGCTCTAACCAGATTACTAAAACTTAATTAATTTTTTTTCTAAATCTATCTTCAAACTTTTTGTCACGTGCCTCGGTACACTTGACAATAAACTAAACTCAAAGTAATGTTTGACATTCTTTCCAACCTCGTCCTTAGGCTACATTTAAGTCACATTAAAGTGCCCTGCCCTCAGTCAACTCCACCCACTATTTCTGATCAGTAGAATTTCATGCCAGTCTAATTTAACTGCTTACAGCAAAAGACAATTATTTAATTAATTAATTTGACCATCATTTTAATCAAATGAAAAAGGAACCTTTCAACATTTAACATGTGATGAACATTTCACAATAAAGAATGTTCACAACATACTCAATTAGTAGCACGCGCATCCGAGTCACAATGTTGAGAGTTCAAGATCAATCCCAGAACTTGAATCGTGGATGACACTTCATGCAAGCACAGAGGGAAGAAGAACTGTCAGATGTGCTCTCTCTTTGGGATAGGATTTGAAGAGACTGGGCTAATTAGGGACAGCCAGCATGGCTTCATCCATGGCAGGTCATGTCAAGTCAAACAAACTTGAGTTTTTCGACGAGGTTACAAAGGTGATTGATGGGAGTATTGCGGTGAATGTTGTCTACATGGATTTTAGTGCGGTATTTGATAAAATCCCATAGTAGGTCGATCCGAAAAGTAAGATGCGGGCATTTCAGTGACTTAAACGGTTGTGATGGAACAGTTTTAAACTGACTGGAGGTCTGTGCACAGTAGAGTTTCGTAGGGATCTGTGCTGGAATCTTTGGATAAATATAGATGGGTTGGTTGTTATGTGTGCAGAGAAAGGTTTTCAAAGTATATAGTGGGATATGGATCAGACAAATAAATGGGCAGAGAAATGGTAGATGGGAGTTTAATCCGAGGAAATGTGGCCTGTTGCATTTTGGCCAGATACAAGGGAAAATAATATAATTAATGGCAAGACCTTTAAAAGCAGTGTTGTACAAAGGGATCATGGGGTCCAAACCCATAGCTCCCTAAAATTGGCCACACAAGTAAAGAAGTAAAGTAAAGAGTGGCAAAGAATGCATATGGTCTGCTTGACTTCATCACTGAGCATGTCATGTGGCACCCGACTTTGGCTTGGCCGCTTTTGGAATATTGTGGGCAGTTCTGGTCACCACTTTGCAGGATGGTTCTCCATTCTAGGACCCTCCAGTCTGAAGAAGGGTCTCGACCCGAAACGTCGCCTATCTCCTTCGCTCCTTAGATGCTGCTGCACCCGCTGAGTTTCTCCAGCTTTTTGTGTAACCCTCCATTCTAGGAGATGGGTGCTGAAGTAGTTTACCACAATGCTGCCTTAATTAGAGGATATATAACCTATAGAGAAGTGGTGGACAAACTTGGATTGTTTTCTTTGTAGCATCAGAGGCTTATAGAATTTTATAAAATTTACAAGAAGCCTAGACAGGGCAAACAGAACCTTTTTGATGTGCCAGGTAAGTATTTTATCCTCCACAGACAGTGAATAGTGCTTGGAAAGTGCTGTGTGGTGGTGGTGAAGGCAGATACTATAGTGGCATGAAGAGACTTTTAGATAGGCACAAGCATTTGGAGGGAACAGAGGAATATGATTCATATGCAGGCAGAGAAGATTAGTTTAATTCTGCATCATGTTCAGCATGGGGTGATGGGCCTGTTCCTGTGTCATACTGTTCTATGTTCTTAGCTGAGACATTAAAATGAAATTTCCTTTCCGTGTTTATGCTGAATGTCAGAGATATTTGCACCCAGCAAAAATCCTTGACCAATCTGAAAGAAAACAAAGCTCTAGACAGATTAAGACAGAGTGCTATAGTAACCAAGGAGGCATCTCTGTTCGTCATGGATAGGTGACAATTCAGATCAAGATCGTTCTTCAGACCCTAAATGTCGCCTATTCATGTCCACCAGGGATACTGCCTGACCTGCTGAGTTATCCCAGTACTTTGCGTTTTACTCAAGATTAGAGCAACTGCAATTCCTTGCAACTACAAG